>OZ024740.1:281306502-281316502 GCA_964016885.1 Eledone cirrhosa | reverse complement strand
GAACCGGTCATACTGCTCATCAGCGTTACTAGATTAATTCGTTTTTCATCTGTCCAACGATGGCACTTCCTCCGCACAACACTAACAAGACAATCAATTTATGCTTAAATAACCTATAGAGCGGTGTAGTGCAGTTCAAGTGGGTGGATGTTGTCACACCTAAAGTAGAGGTACAAATGAGTAATCGCCCTGCGAAGGGTTCTAGAGGGATGTCGCTGTTTGTGTTATATTAGATCAGTTAGTGTTGGGTATGTGGTATAAGGTGTGCCCCTGGTGTTTGATGCTAGAGGTGGTGTTTGGTTCAAGTCCGACATTGCTATATATTGGGCTTAAAGTTTTGGAAGGAATGTCTGAAGCGGTGCTGGCAAGTTGCAAACACTTCAGATTTTTTGTTAAGTAGGTTCCGGTTAGAGAAGATAATATTGTTGGTCTCTAGTATATAGAGGTTACAAAATTTATTAGGTGGTTTGTACGAAGTCGCGCTATCTATCACTTCCCATTTGAGTGTGTAAGGTTTATTTTTAGTTTTTAGATAGTGTATGTAGCTAGATAGTGAGGTGGAGTTGGCTAGACTGTGCTTTTTGAACGAGTGGATGTGCGAATTATATCTGATTTTGAAGCAGTTAGAAGTGGAGCCTACATAAGTTTCTGAAGAGTTGCTAGTTGTGACGGTGCATGAGTATATCATATCCTTGGTTAGGCATTTTTTATCTAAAGGGCAGGCTCTATTAGCTCTACAGTTACAATTATCCTGTGTGTTAGTCTGCTGGTTATAATGCAGTGCAGAAGTCTGGGTGGTAGCTATAGGATTTTGGACATTCGGGTTGTCGACCCCGGTGTTATTTCTTATAAAGGTTGAGGCTTCAGAAAGTGTCGGTGCAAGTGGCATCCCAGACGAGGGGTTTGCCACCGCGGAACGGGAAGATGGTCATGCCATCTGGCCTTTTGCCGTCACCTCGATCCAGCCCCACCAGCTCGAGCTGGGAAGGGAAGCCTTCAGCGTCCAAGCCATGCTTAATGACCTCGTTGAGGGCAGTATGGCGTGGAATGCGGCCGGCACTGTGGCGACAGAAAAGCGGGTGGAGGCCGAAAGAGTCCACGGTGGAACCGCAGCGACATTGGTGTGGCTAGCAGATCCGGAGGCCGAGCCTCAGGGAAACGCCGATTCGCAGGCAATGGTTGTCTAGCTACGTGCCAATGGAGAAGGAGGGCAGTGTCCTCTGAGTCAACAACTCTGACTGCGGCCAAAACATCACCCATGAGTCCAGGGCGCTCTCAATCGAGGAAGCGAGGGCATCGGCCACCGGCACCCGTGCTGCTCTCGTGATCCTGAATGGGATCTTCCGGAGCCGCCTGAGCCGAGCGATGTTGACCAGCGAGGCTCGGGCGTCAGGCAAGCTCGCTGTCCCATCTGGTGGTGTGCCAGACGGCCGTGGCTGGGAAGACGTGGGGGTAGAGGCAGCTCTTGCACCTCCACGCTGCGAGGGCATTGGAAGCTCGACGAGTCAAGCCTACGCAGGTGAGGTGATGGAAACAGCCGCACTCCAAACAGTTCCGGCCCCTCTTCCGTTTGTTAGTAGTGCCGCAAGTGCTGCAGGTGTCGATTTGCAGGGGTGGGGGATGGGGCGCGGGACCGGGGACTGGGGAACCGAGCGGCATCAGGGGTGGGTGGCTGGTGTGTGTGTGATTGGAAGGGAAAGTGCTGGTTAGAGGGCAGCATAGCTCACCTATATATATGGAGGTGCCAGAAAACGAGAGCGAAAAGGGGCTGTATGGAGGGGGAGACACAGGAAGGTAGAATGGCAGTAAATGAATGAGTGAATGGATGGATGTACACAAAAAAAGGGAGGGGGGGACAAGGGGTTGTTCCCAGCGGAAAGACCCAGAATTCAGCACGCACACATGCGAGCAACTGAGCAGTTTGTGAAAGACGATATTCTCAATGGACGCGCTTACAATATTTGAATATAACTGAACCGTCGTGTCATTTAATTGGAAAAGTGGAGCAAAGTAAAAGGAAAATAGTGAATTTGGAGTGTCAATCCCTTGTGATTTTCTTTTCTTCTTTTTCCAATACCGGACTTACAGTTTTCCAGGATTTATACTCATTTTTTTTACCTTCAAAAGGATGGAGGCGTTTTATCTCCTCATGAAACTGACATTACTTAATGATATCCGTCATCTATGGCTTGTTCATATGTATTATTTCATAACTCTATAGAACTATTAGAATGTTTGTACCGTGTTCTGTGTCCAGCCAGGTTTGTACAACAGGTGAGAAAAATGATGGTTTGGTGACGGTTTCTTCTGATAGGAGCCTCTTCCACGTCGGAAGATCGAAGTGTGTTTTCTTGTCTGCTTCAATACTTTCATAAACGGCTTCGGAGATTTAAAACTTATGTTTCAATTGGTGCTTCCATTTCCACACGGTTCTATTGTCTTATTTACAAAAATATATATTTCTATATATTTCTTTATTTATTTCTCTTCTTTTAGTATAATATAGCGAGTTGTGACCAGTAATGTTTGAAGTTCCTTGGAGTTGGTCTGAGTCGTAGGCTAAAATTCTATGTAGGAAACCGAATGATTCTCGGCTTCAGAGTTAAGAATAAACTAAATAAATACAGAGGTAATTATACAGAACCCACGTAACGCCTGTACCCGCACACATACGTACGTATACATCAAATACACATAACAAATATATAAAAAATATATATATATATGTATGTGTGTGTGCATGTATACATATAATTATATAAACGTATATAAATATACACACATAAATATGCATATAATGCGCTCACACTCATACCTACATGTAAATACACATATGTACACAGACGTACGTTAACCAAACACAAAGTACACATATACACGAACCCTACATACTCACAAGGACGCAGAACTCACGTATACACATAACCATAAGCACTAGTACCAGTATATATAATATATACGCCATAACATATACAAATAAATATACGTACGAGAAAGTATACGTACATTCACAAAACATACGGGTAATATATACATACCTATACAAATAAGTAATGGTATAAATATAACATATACTTAGCTACCCCATCAAGACGTAAAATATCCGCGTATAGTTCGTACTATCCGTTCGGGTATAATGTGGAGTTGTAATACAGGAACGTTTTGTGCAATTTATGTTTACAAGCAGATTTTTGTTTAAAATGTGGTCTTTGGCGTAGAGTATTTCCAGGGCCTCAGCGGCCAGAGGTCACATGGTCTTTTATTTCCGTTATACGTTCTAGCCCTAGCTAAGATCTCCCAGTGTAACTTATATTAGGTGTGGTTATCTTTTAGACTCCAGATATAAGTTGAAAGTGACGTCATATTCCTTCTTGAAGGGTTAAGAAAAGAATGGGTATGCGTTTAAAGCGATTCTTTGCTTAAACTTTAATCTGTTATTTTAATAAATAAATATATATATATTATATATATATATATAATATTTCCATGTTACAGAATTTACAAAATTCCTGTCCTTGGAAATATGAAGGAGCAGCTGCTATTATATCCCATTTTAGGTTAAATTGTTGGTTATTTTCGCGCATGAATTTTGTAAATTGTGTAATATGGAAATATTTTGTATTATGAAATCCAAAAATATGTTATTAAATAACAGAATAGAGCGATTGTTATACTGCAACTATCGCTTGAAATCTACATTTTCATATTACAAACGCTACCAGGATTGAACGCCTGTCTCCATCTCCGTTTGATTGTCAAAATACATATTAACATTCTCTATTAATCTTAATTCTATCAATTCTTCTATTCTTTACCATTTAATATAAACTGCTATAGATAAAATGAGATTTCTTAATTCAATTCCCTAATGCATATACCAGCAGGCTACCAGCATTGTTGTTATACAGTAACAGTGAAAATCTCTCTCTTCCTTACTGGACACTTTATATCTGTATTAATACTACTACACCAAACGACCAGCCCTGCCCATTGTTCAATTGGTCAAATATAGATTAAAATTTTTATTTAGATAAAATAAGCCATATACTCATTGTATTCTCATTAAAAACCTTCTATAGACATGTTTACCAGCAAATTGAATTGCCATCTGTCATATGCTATCCCTTCTCTTCTTCCTTTCTTACAACTAATATAAATACTTAAATTTTTCTGATTTTTTCCAATTTATCCAATATCTCTGAAGAAGTGACAACTGTTTATACATTTGCTATCGAATACTTGCTAACATTATATGATTACGCAAGCAGCGATACATAAGTATTCCGTCTGTTACAGAAACATATGTCAATACCTAATAAATTCCTTTATAAAAGCACTTTCATTTTATATTTATCTTTTATATATATATATATATATATATATGTGTGTGTGTGTGTGTGTGTGTGTGTGTGTGTGTGTGTGTGTGTGTGTGTGTGTGTGTGTGTGTGTGTGTGTGTATGTATATATATATATATATATATATATATATATATATATATATATATATCTGTGTGTATATGTGTAGAAATATATATGTATGTAGGTATATGCGTTGGCGTGAGTGATTGTGACCTTTACTAACAATTTCCACAGATGTTCGATCAACTACTTGATACCTTTTGTTAAAAATTGTACTATGGAATAAGGAAATGTTTATTTCAATTGCAACTTGCCACTAAACTCCTTTCTCTAAATAACTTTTGTTTTTTCTAAGAATCCCCATCCTTTAACCCCACTATGACCTCTACCACTCCCAACCATCACCATACAAAATGTATAAATACCAGAAATGTACATTGTCAGTCGGCTTTCTGATGATTTCCTCTGTATGAAACAGTTCTAGTCCTGTAGAAGCCATTTCTATATTAATATATATATATATATATATATATATATATATATATATATATATATATATATATATATATATATTATATATATATATATTCACATTCTTTCTGAGTTGACCACTGCCACGTCACAGTTCTTAGCCATTTTGAATTCGTTTCTGGCGGGGATCATTTAAGAAAATCTTTGTCCAAGTGAGTTTGTTTCCTGATGAGTTCGAAGCTCGAGAATTTATCCTTGATAGGATATTTCCGAAAGCGAACGAAACCCTAAAGTGTAGCAACGTAATCCTGGTATGTGTATATGTATTTTTTCTTCTAACTTTAATTTTATACCTAATTGTATATGGTTGACGGTATATTTAATCGATTTCCACGTGCTTTTGAAATGGTGGGTAAATATTCTATAGCTGTTGATCGCGAATAGATGGCTGTCGTTTATTTATCTATTATTTTTTCATAGGTGCCTTTTAATCTTATAGCCTGGTTTAATTGGTTTTTTGTGTGGTTGATTATGCTAATTGGGAGAGGAAATGGTGTATATATATTATCAAATGATTCTATGGACATAATTTATAGTATATATATATATATATATATATATATATATATATATATATATATATATATATATATATATATATATATATATATATATACAATGATATTAAAAGAATGGAAACTATATTTATAAAACCATATTTATTTTATTATATATATTTCAAGGGCACCAAAACACTTTGGTACGCTTTCTTCAGATAAAATACAAAGTTTGTTTTATAAATAGAGACATACCCAGGAAAATCATACCTTATCAGTTGAATATTCCCTGGATAGTGGAAATGTATAGTGGATTTTTCAAACTTATTTTTTAAACTTATGCATATGAATATGTAAATAATTGAAAAACAACCGTTAGTTTAAACGACTATGGAGAGTTTAGATATATAATATATAATAGTAAGACAGAGTAGAAATAAAAAATAGTAAGAAAGAGAGAAGAGGAGAAGGAAAAATAGTAAGAGAAAGAGAGAGAAGAAGGAAAAAAGCAAAGATAAATTAAAAGCTCATATTACGTTAATTTGAGGGAAATATATTCGAACAGTTATCTATGTATATATGTAAGTATATATTTTAATAGTGTGTGTATTTATATTAAAAGGATAATTTACAATTATTAGTTGTTTATAATTTGTTTATAATATGAGTTACGAGGAATGTTTTTGTTCTGTTTTAAGTAGATAAATAAATAAATAAATAAATAAATGGGTATATTATGTAAATAAATATGTATTTAAAATTGAGAATGATTTAAAATTAAATTAACGGAGTTAAGTAATAATATTTATATGATTGAAAAGGAAAGATAAGGAAAGATAAACTCCGATTTAATTTATTCGTTAATGTGAGACTATTTAGTCAAAATAAGTATGTATGCTTAAGATACATTTATCCAGAATCAGTTAATGGTTATTAGAGGGTGTCATTGTACTTAATAAAGACTTAAGAATTAAGAAATTAAGAAAATTAAAAAGTAAAAAAATAAAAAAAAAATAAAAATAAAAAAAAATAAAAAAAAATTTTTTAAATTATAAATTAAAAATTAAAATTATTTTAAAAAAATAATTATTCAAAAAAATTATTAAACAATTAAAAGTTAAAAAATTAAAAAATTAGAATTATATACATATATATTATAAGAACATTTAAAAAAAAGTGCAAGTACAGCAAATGTTAGAGATATTATGATTTAGAGATATTAATATATTAAAAATAAAGTAGATGAGATTGTTATGGAGATTAATAGGAATATTATAAGTATAATTATAAGTTATATATAGTTCTGAATGTTGAATTCTGGGGATGTCTACAAGAATTAAATAAATTCGTTCTGAGATTAATAGAGTTTTTACAGTTAATTATATGAAAATCTTTCTTCAATACACAATTTACAGAATCTAGATAAAGCTGTGTTTTACAGTACGCGGGTGCTTCTGAAACTGTTTTCCAAGATAATGAATAGTCTATATTATTGCATTTTAAGTTCCATATCAGGTTTGAAAGAGAAGTTGAACATTTTTTATCAATTCTTCTGAAAGAAAAATTGTGGTTATTCCAGCGAAGTTTAAATCCTGTAGAAGTGGCACCGACATAGTTAAATATATGTTCACAAGTTTTAACTGTGCATTTGTAGACCACGTTTTTATCTTTTTATTTTGTAAAGGATAATTTGATTTAATTTTGCGGAGTTGCTTTTGCTCGGAACGGTACTATTATGTTGGATATTGCTAGAAATATTATGATTGCTATTTTGGTTATTTTGGTTAGGGTTTAAATTTAAGTTTCTATTATTAATTCTATTTACATTTTGTGCTATGTTCATAGTAGTAGAGTAGGATAGTTTTATGGTATGTCTGTTAAAGATTGAGTGGTATCTGTGGGCTTTAGGAAAACATTTGTCTAGTGCTTTAAAGAATAGCTTTGCTAAAGGTATTTTAATGCTTAATGAGAATGGGCGTGAATACCAAATAATATTTCTAGTTCTTTTGTTAGTTTTAGAGTTTAAGTTAAATTGCTTATTATTATTACAATTAATAGTAAAATAATTTGCCTTAATATTGTTGTCAATGTATTTAATTTTATTTGTATACCCTGCTCTATTTAAAGCTTCATTATAATATTCAGCCTTATTATCAAAAATGTTTTTATTAGCGGAGATGCGTGAAATCCGTTGTTGGACACTATTGACAATAGTGTTCTTAATAGATGATTAGAGTTAAAACTTACATAATTTAGATTATCATTGATTTTATGGAATGGATAGTAGAGCCCTGTGCTAAGGTTTAATGTAACGTCTAAAAAGTTAACGATTTTATAGTTATTCACTATTTCTAACTTAAGGTTGTAGTTATTGAAGAATTGTATTATGGATTTTCTTTTCCTATTAATTTCACAATTACTATGATTTTCAATTAAAAGCACCATATCATCACGATATAAACCACCGGTCATCTCTGGTATTTTTCTATGCAGTGTAATATTAATAAATAACCCTACAAGATCCGTTATTTGCGCCGAGTCAGATGATCCCATGGTGATATCAAAATTATTTTTCTATCGGCTCTTGTCCAGAGATGATTGTTGAATTCAATTAAAGTTTTCCGTGCGGTTAAAATGATATTCATTTCTTCACTTCATAGATCTGTATGTTTAGATGCATAGATAAGAGCCTTATTAAGTAACATAAAAGTAATAGGGGAGTAGTAATTTGCAATATCCATTTGAATGAATTTTTTGTTATGTTTAAATGTTATGTTATTGAACCAACCTATAACCTCATTAGTACCCCTCCATAGTTTTAGGTATGATTTTTCTTTAAGTTGAGGTATGATTCTATCTAATATATGTTTACTAACTATGCCTAAGTATGATTTAGATGGTGCTATAAGTCTGACTGGTAGTTCTATTTCAAAGTTTCTTTTCTGGTCTTTCAGTTTAATTTTCGGTCTTCTAGGTATAAAGGGTTCAGTCCTATTTTCGATGCCTAATTTATGAATTATTTCAGAAGCTTCTCTATTTAACGTTTCAAGATCTTCATTAGTTGTTATTTTGTAATTTTTCCTGGGTTCTTTCAATATGAGATTATTGTATTCGTCCTTTTGCATTCTATATAGATTGTTAGTTTTATCAGATTTTACGAGGATCTTCTCAGTTTTTTCAAGGTTATCTATATTATTGTTGAGGCCTTTAATGTATTCCTGGCCTACAAATTGTTTTTTCTTGAATTTGATGTTTTGTATAATCGATATTATTTCATTTTCAAATTCCATTAATAGTTTGTTGTTAGGTGAATTCTTCTTGGATTTGAAGATCATATCGAAGTTGTAACTGGATTTATTTATTTTTTCATCTGATTTTCTATCGAAATGGAAGGCATGCCATCTAAGTCTTCGTATAAAGGAGTCAGATTTCTCAATGAGTTGTTTAAGATACTATATATATATATATATATATATATATATATATATTAACTTTACTTTGATAACTTTGATAAGTTTCGGCCAGTATTGGCCCAGGCAATGTCTAACTTAATAGCGCCACCTGGCCAAGTCTTACAAATCAGTGTTTGGGCAGAGAGTTATTGTTTACAGAGGCATATCCGGGTGTAGGAGGCTTATCCGGGATTTCTTGAAGGAATTTATCCAAAGACTTCTTGAACTTGATGGGGTCTGTCTCTGCTTTGATGTGTTTTGGTCTAATGTTAAAGAGTGCAGGGCCAATTGAGGTGAAATAATTGTGCCGTATTGTTGTTATGTGATGTGAGTGAGATTTTTGGTGTGGGCGGATAGCACCAGGCCCAAGCCTTGGGTGTACACCAAAAGTGATGCCAAAATCATTTGGGCAAAGCCGATGGAATATTTTCCACATCATACAGATAATGTAGCGCTCATGGTGACATTGAGGAGAATAAAGTTTGAGCTTTTCTAATCGAATCCAATAGTCAAGGCTTGTTATGCCATCTATCTTTTATGTAATTATATATATATATATATATATATATATATATATATATATATATATATAATATATATATATATATAATATATATATATATATATATAATATATATATATATATATAATATATATATATATATAATATATATATATATATAATATATATATATATAATATATATATATATAATATATATATATATATTTAATATATATAGATATATATATATTATATATATATATATTATATATATATTATATGTATATATAATATATATATATATAATATATATATATATATATTATATATATATATATATATATATATATATATATATTTTCGGACCAATGGATTTTATATATTCCTTTGTTATATTTCGAATACCTGATGATATCACCGGATTCATACGGAACCCGGTCATTGAAATGATCATAGTATAACATACCTTTCAAGGATTTACACCAGTCCAGCCTCCTGTTATTTTATTTATAATAATTAACTCCGTATTCGCACCACCAACTACACAAACGAAGACGGGTGAACTGCACTACGTTGAGTACTCTCCATAATATTACATCAAGATTGACAGTACGGAATGACCAGTTCTTTCCAGTGGTGAACCAACAAACCTAAATA
>OZ024740.1:281271502-281301502 GCA_964016885.1 Eledone cirrhosa | reverse complement strand
GGAAAGTATTAGACCATCATCGCGATAAAGCCCAAAAATATGGTTAGGAAATTTTTCTTTAAGTGTATGTAAGAGGAATAGGCCGACCAGATCACAAACCTCGGCACTGTCATAAGAGCCCATTGAGACATCGAATGGGTTCTCTGGGTTAGATATTTTTACCCAAGTGTCATTATCATTAAAAAGTAGAGTGTTCCTAGCATGCAAGATTACATCCTCTTCAATATCAGAGATATTAGTGAACCCTCTAGCGAAATTTAAAGCTTTCACCAAAAGGGTCTGAGTAATAGATGGGTAGAAATCTACGATATCAAATTGGGTGAATCTAGAACTGATTTTGTTTTTAATATTATTAAACCAATGTACTACGGAAGAGCTATTTATCCATTGGAGTAATTTAGACTTACTTCTAATGTGTGTATTTAATTTATTTAAAATTTTTTTACTGGCAAGACCAATATCAGTCTTAGCAGGGTTGATTAATCTACAACTAGGGCGATTAATAAAGTCAGGTTTATGATCTTTAAGGGTGATATACGCAGAACGTTTAGCAAGTTTTTCTGTCCTATTATCTATTTTTAAAGAAACAGCTAATTCTTTAGCTTCCTTATTTATATTATGGTACGTATTTATATTAGCTATTTGGTATTTAGAGGTGATATTATCTATTAATAGTTGGTCGTGTAAATTATTATTAACTTCATATAGGTTTTTAGTTTTATCTGAGAAGATGAACTTATTATTAGAAGATTTGAAAGTAGAAATATCATTAGATAATTTGGATTGAAAGGGGTTAGAGTACTTACGAAAATTGATGTTGTTGATAAGGTTAACTAGGTCTAATTCAAAGGCGGTCATATCTTTTACTCTTTGCGGGTATTTGTGAGTTTTGATGTCAAAATATTCCGTAGAATCCGTGTTAAATTGACCATCGAGAATCAAAGCTTTCCATCTCATTCTTTTAACAACCTTCTCTACTTTGTCTATCAGTATTTTCGTGTAGAGAGTATTAGAAGGTGTTGGGATATTCTTTACAGAGTAGTCCAAAGGGTATTTGTCCATATTCGGTATTGGTTTAAAATCCTATGACTGAAGAGTGCTCGACTTAAAAAGGGCTGGAAGGTGCCAATCTCATAACGGTGTAGAATATGCTACGATCATTCCCTTGGGAGCTTTATAAGTATTGAAATTTCCGTTGGAAACAGAAAAGGTAATAGAAATGAAGAGTGCTCTATGTAAGTATCAGAGCAAATTTTAATGTATAAAATCAATACAATATAATTACCTCATTACCAGAGGTTTCCCGAATGAGGCGAATACGAAATAAACGACTTCATTCGTTCGTCAGACGCGGCAATATAAAACATGGGCAAACACTTAGAAAAACACATCAAGAAAATCAAAAAAATATATAGATAAATGAAATAGAAATTGAAATATATAAAAATCTATCAAGAAAAATATTCTTAAAAGCAAAAGGTTTTGCTTTCAATCCTCAGAATGAAAAATCCTGGTTTGTTTATTGAATATGGATTCTAAAATCCATATTCAATAAACAAACCAGGATTTTTCATTCTGAGGATTGAAAGCAAAACCTTTTGCTTTTAAGAAACCACTGGTAAATGGAATAATTGCCTTATGTTGTTTATTACATAATAATAATAATATATATATATATATATTATATATATATATATTATATATATATATATATATATATATATATATATATATATATATATATATATATATATATATATATATATATATATATATATATATGAAAATAAACCAAAGAAGCCTTCAATACATCAATAGTCTTTATTAGCCAACAATGTTTCGTCCTATTAAGGACTCATCAGGGCAAGTAAAGCTATAAGAAGCACTATCGGCCAATACAAGCCGAAAACTCAGAAGAATATGGAGTATACATACATTAAAGCATAGGAAAATTATCAAGTAAAAATTGCTAAGGAAGTGAATAACATTTTGATCCATATTACAAATATAGTACAATGCAAAAACTAAAACTAAACACAAGTGCTGATATAAAGCGAGAATTACAGTACTATATATAATATAATATAATATAATATAATATAATTGATAATGATAATAATAATAATATTAAAAGGCCCAATATATATATATATATATACATATGTACACACACATATATATATATATATATATATATATATATATATATATATCAATACACATATCCATCAATACAAACACAAACAAACACTTATTAAGAGTTTAAATATAAATAAAAATAAAAATAAAAATATAATACATATATTATTTACAGTATAAAATGATAAAGAAATAAGTAAAAATAAACATATAATATATAATATACTATATAATTATATAATTTATAAACTCCGGTCAATTTGCACAAACAATATAAATATTACAATAACACTATAATAACAATATTATAATATATTGGCATATAACTTAACAAATCATATAAAGTTACACACAAGGTGAGAAAAAAATATCATACAGAACTAAATTGTGTTGAAAAAATTGTGCTGGAAACATTTCTATACCGTTGTAAGAAAACAGACGGAGGTCAAGTTTTTATACAATTGGTATAAATAAATATTATCTAAACATTACAAAAATTATAAAAATATAAACATATTACAGAATTTACAAAATTTAACATAAGGGTACATCGAATAATCGGTAAATATTTAAGATCTATAGTACGATATTAGAGTGATATGATATAACAACTTCAATATCCAATAATAAACATAGTATAATGTACATAATTACATGGTTGGTAGACAGACATATGTGAATAAGTGAATAAGAACCAGACAGAAACTACGCACGGTAGTAAAAGAAATATAAATATAAATAAAATCAACCGGAAATCGAAAAACAAAAACAAATATATTTACTTAGGTGTCACAAACAGTTAAGTAAAAAAATTAGGAATCAAACCCGGATAAATGACTAGAAAACCCTATTAAATTAATTAATATTGAAAGTATTTAAAATACATAATAAGTCAATACAAAATTAGCTATGGTTTAAGTAATCAAAATCTCCAAAGTTTAAGATATCTCAATAAAAATATCCAGAATAGAATGAAATATTCTACTATCAGTTGAATAACGTTATCTAATAAACGGACTTTAAATAGAACTATGGTAGGCCAATGGGGACAGAAAAAAGAAAGGTATGGAGGATACGAAGGAGCATAAAATCATAATCAATATACTGTATTATACAATAGAAAGGAGCATAAAAGGGAATTGAATATAATTATAGTATAATTAAAGAGGCGAATGACAAATGACAAAATATTAGCGATTCTATAATATGCTATAGTCTATATTCAAGACTTTTAAATTCTTTCACACGTTATATATATATATATCTGCTATGTCTAGCGGGATATATACCCGTCCATATCCAGTGTACAAATATTCACTTGACTGCTTGATATACGCAGGCATGAAAATCTACATGTGAGAACAGCACAGCACGGTTTTTCCACCCATTGGTAGGTGAATATTTATTTATACTTTCAAAGAAGCCATCTGAAGCGTCTGAAAGCCTTGAATATATGCTGTTGTATATCATGGAATCGCCAAAATGTTAGTGTGGTCCTGTTAGACACATTGATACTCTGTGCTATTTTTTGTATTGCTGAGTAGGATAGCTTCACAGTGTTTTTATTGCAAATTCTGTGGTATCGGTACTGCTGTGTGATATGCTTCCGGATCATCCGACAAATTTTGAATGTTGTCACTTCCGCATTGTGGGCTGGGTTGTACATAACCTTACATTTTCTGTTCCGGTGGTATTTGGGTGCCTATTGGGATCCGAAGAATATGTCTTGGTTAAAACGGCTGCGTCGAAAAGCGTAGTTGTAGTAGAGCGCATGGTCCTGGAAGATCTGCTCAGTCGCGGACAACCAGGATATTTGGATGGTGACGTTTTTAGTCCTGATGGGAAACTTCAATGCAAATGTTAGCACTGACCACATGACATAGAAATTAGTGATTGGAAGAAAGGACAACCTCCATCTAAATACGAATAGAGAGGCCTTATTAGACTTCTGCTCTAGTAATGGACTCTCTATTATGAGCACCTTTTCCAGCACAGAGACATCCATAAATATACGTGGTATAGGGAATCAGGGACAGAGATCAATAATTGATTGTGTTATTGTCTCTGATCTCTTCGATTCTCTGATGAGCTGTCAACTGATCACCATCTAGTTATCTGCCACTTGAGACTACATAAAGCTAAAGAAGCCCACAAAACGGGCAGATCCAGGGTGACTCACGGCATAAAGTGAGAAGCGTCGGTGGATAAGGAAGTCAGGCCCAGGTATGCAAATATTATTGCATCCAAATTCAGAGAACTCCCTGAGCAAGCTGTGGACGTTGAGACAGAGTGGAGGTTGTTCAGCTCAGCAGTTTCTGCTTCAGCTATTAAATTCTGCGGGCAAAAAAGCCTTCGTTTCGCACCGGATGGCAGGAGGACCCCTTGGCTCGAACAAGAGGTCAAAGATGCCATCCCAGCAAAGAAGGAGGCCTATGAAGCTTGGCTTGGAAATAAGTCCTCATTCTTTCACTTGCAGTACAAGCAGGCACGAATATTCGCAGCAGAGAGATCAAAGGTGTTCAAAGTTAAGACATTAGAGGACTTTGGGTTTAAGCTGGAATCCGGGGATCAAGGTAGAAGCGTTCACGTCGCGATCCCTGTCAAATAATACCCATGTTTACTTGCGAATTCTACCAAACACTTCAAAGCCGAGCCGAAAGACAAGCAATGTGCAGAAGCTCAACGAATGACGGTAGCCTACCATTCCGGAGCATGAAGAGAGGCCAACGCCCGCATCTAAGACCAGCATTGGCCATCATATCTCTAAATAATGAAGAACTATCTGCAACTAAAGAAGAACTTGTTGCAAAACTCTGCAGAGAGCATCAGTGTGACATTCTCTGCCTACAAGAAACCCAACGTGGACCTAAACATCCCCGCCCTCATGTGGAAGGAATGACCACCCTCATAGAAAGACCACATGAGAAATATGGAAGCATCATGCTAGCAAAAAATGGAACAATCATCGAATCATCATCAAAGAACTATGATAATAACATCGAAGTCCTAACCGCTGATCTCAGAGGAATTACCATCACCTCAGTCTACAAACCACGTCTCACACCTCTTGTGATGCCAGAAATACCATCATCTGGAAAACCAAAGATTGTGATCGGAGACTTCAACAGCCACAGCACACAATGGGGATATGCTAATAACAATGCAGATGGAAATGCAGTGGAAGCATGGGCTGAAAGCAACCAGCTTGATTTGATCCACGAAGCCAAACAACCAAAGTCCTTCAACAGCGGACGATGGAAAGCAGGTTACAATCCTGATATCGTGTTTGTCAGTCATAACATCACCGGACTGAGCAAGAAGCTGGTACTGGAGCCACTGCCAAAAACCCAACACCGTCCCATTGGCATTACAGTCAATGCTGTAATCACCCCAGCCACAGTTCCATTCCGAAGAAGATTCAACTTTGGGAAAGCGAACTGGCCTGGCTTCCAAGAAGATCTTGAAAGGCAGATTGCCCACCTCCCAGTGGACCCCCAAAACTACGATAACTTTACCAAGTTTGTGCACCAAGCAGCTTGGAAGAACATCCCAAGAGGCTGCCGCTCTCAACATATTCCTGGACTCGATGCTCAAAGCAGCGAACTATATGAGCAATACCAACAGCTCTATGAATCTCACCCCTTTGCTGAAAGTACCATCGAAGTAGGTGAGGGACTCATGACCTCCCTATCAGAATGCCGCCAACAGAAATGGCAAAACCTGTTGGAGACAACTGATATGACGAAAAACAGTAAAAAGGCATGGAGTCTAATCCGGAAATCAGCAAAGACCCGTCAGCTCCAACACAATAGCAGTACACCATCACCACCAACCAAGCTGCATAGCAACTGTTGCTCAATGGGAAATCCACCACCAAACAGACAAGATCAAAGGTAGACCGACTTCGGTACTCACAAACCACCGGATTGACTAAGCCGTTCTCGCTTGAAGAGCTCAATATCAGCATCAATGCCCTTGAGACTGGTAAAGCCACCGGCCTAGATAATATTTTCACAGAGTAGATCAAGTACTTTGGACCTCTGACGCGGAAATGGATCCTTGAGCTGATGAACAACTGCATGCTGACAAGAAACATCCCAAAGATCTGAAGAAATTATTGCTCTCCTGAAACCGGGTAAAGATCCAGCGCATGCAAAGATTTTCCGCCCAATCTCTCTGCTATGCCACCCGTTTAAGCTGTTTGAGCGCCTGATCCTCAGCAGGTTGGCCCCAGTTGTTGAACCAGCCATCATCCCCCAACAAGCTGGATTCCGATCTGGCAAATCCCCAACAAGCCAACTCCTGATTCTTACTCAGCACATTGAAGATAGGTTTCAGAAAGGACTGGTAACAGGAGCCGTCTTTGTTGATCTGTCGGCCACATACGACACTGTGAACCATCGCCTCCTCCTGAAAAATATCTTGGAGCTGACAAAAGACCTAGCACTCACAGACCTCATTGGAGCCGTCTTGAAAGACAGGCGCTTTTATGTTACCCTGAACAACATGCAAAGTCGTTGGCGACGACAAAGGAACGGCTTACCTCGAGGTAGTGTGATGGCTCCACTACTATATAACATCTACACAAATGACCAGCCAATGGACCAGAACACTGAGCGGTTCATCTACGCTGATGACCTCTGTGTTACATCCTAAGACAGTACGTTCGAAGCAGTAGAAGCAGACCTCAACTCAGCTCTGGATGAGCTACTCCTCTACTACGAGAGCAATCACCTGCACGCAAACCCTGCGAAGACACAAGCCTGCTCGTTCCATCCAGGAACCAGGAAGCCAACCGACCTCTTAACATCACATGGTCAGGAACACCACTTGAGAACTGCACCAATCCTGTCTACCTTGCCGTAACTCTGGACCTCTCATTCAAGGAATACATCAAAAACACCAAATTGAAAGTCAGCTTCCGAAACAACATCCTACGGAAACTGACCAACTCCAAATGGGGAGCCACAGCACACACACTAAGGTGTACTGCCTTGGTCCTGTGCTATTCCTCTGCGGAGTACCCGTGTCTGTTTGGGAGAGATCAACCCATGCCAGTAAACTAGACCCAGCGTTGAACAACACCTGCCGTTTGATCATTGGTTGCCTGAAGCCTACCAACCCGAACAACCCGCATCTACTCGGTGGCATCGCCCCTGCAGATGTGAGACGGGAAGCTGCAAGCTGAGTAGAAGTGAATCTCCGGCCGAACGACTGAAGTTAAGGAGAAGCTTCCTTAGGCATATCCAGCCCCTAACAACATCTCAGGAAGAAACCAGACTACAGCTATGGACTAGAAAGCTAGAGAATGACTCCCCTCCTATTGACATGGGAATCCCCCCTTCTGAAGCCCACCCTCCTGGCTCAGAAGCACAATGGGTCCAGTGGAAGACACTCAACCGCCAGAGAACAGGAATGGGGTGATCAAAAGCTGCTATGGCCAGATGGGGCTACAAGACCGGCCCAACCATGTGCGAATGCGGAGAGGAGGACCATACGATGCAGCACTGCCTTGTTTGCCCTCTACTAGCCAACCAGTGCAGCTTAAAAGATCTCGCAGAATTTAATAATAATGCAAAGGACTATGTAAAGAAATGAGAAACTGTCATATAACCACATGCTTCGAAGATACGAAAAGAAGAAGAAGCTGGAATCCGATTTCAGATCAGCAACTAAAGTATTCTTGCAGACCATCTGCTGAGTTCTCCTCTCTTCAGAGGGGTGCATACTCGCGAGGTGGGGAGAATACTTTGCTGATTTCTTGAACCCATTCACAACAGCATCTTCTGATGTACATGTGGTGTATCTGGGAGTGGTGACACATTTTTCGGAGGCTGAGGTCACAAGAGCAGTTAAAGAGCTCTAATGTGGCAAGGCCGCCGAGGTAAATGAAATCCGCCAAAAGATGTTAAAAGCCTTAAATAGAGAAGGTATTCTCTGTCTAAGTTGTATGTGCTGGGTGGCCTGGGTCTCTGTAAAGTCCACGCTAAGTGTCTGGCAAAGAGATGCAGGAAGATTCTCCGGTCCAGGCTAGCTCATTAATAGTGCGGTTTTTGTTCTGAACGCTGCACAGCCGACCACAAATTCACATTGCATGGGAGTATTGCCAAGATGTATATTCTTGTTTTTTCGACCTGAAAAAGGCATATGATCGCGTTCCTCTGGACTTGCTATGGAAGGTTGTGCAGCAGGAGTATGGGATCACTGGCCTGCTTCTTGCTGCCCTGATGTCTCAATACGAATGCACGATTATTTGTATTCGGATAAATGGTGCTAAATTGAAACCTTTCAATATGGTAGTCAGACTCCCTTAAGGGTGCCTATTGTCAATTCTCCTGTTCATTATTTTCACGAACAGGATTGACATGCGCAGCCGGGTTAGAAGTAGTATCACAACTGGCCAGTGTAAAATCAACCGGCTGGAATTTGCAGACGATATAGTGTCACTAAATTCGACAGAAGATTATCTCTACTTGCACTTGCTAGGTTTGATACCGCGTGTTGCATGTCTGGAATGAAAATGTAAAAGCCAAAGTCGCTATCTTCAATTCGGTGTTCGTGCCAACCCTTACCTATGCTCATGAATATTGGGTAATGACCGAAAGAATACGATCGCGTATACAAGCGGTTGAAATGGTGTTCCTCTGAAGGGTTTTCGGAGTAACGTTACTCTCTCGAGTGTGTAGGGCAGCAATCAGATAGTCGCTCCAGGCAGAGCCGCTATTCCTTCGAACTGAGAGATCAAAGCTCCTATGAGCATGTGGTATGAATGTCTCACAAAAAAATCGCTGGACAGATTTTTTGGACAAAACCAACCGGCAGGAGACGCAGAAGTGGACCCCGAGCAAGATGGTTGGATAATATCCACGAGCTTGGTTGGTCTCGCTTGGGGATCTAGCCGGATCAGTCGGAGATGGTTGCTTCTGACAGTATCCGCTGGAAGGATTGTTTGAGGACTCTGCTTCCACGACCCTCTCAGCATGAAGAAGAAGAAGAAGAAGAAGAAGAAGAAGAAGAAGAAGAAGAAGAAGAAGAAGAAGAAGAAGAAGAAGAAGAAGAAGAAGAAGAAGAAGAAGAAATCATCTTCTGTCAATTGAATCCATTTTATATAAAATCTACACAGAGGAAAATACGAGAAGATACAGATATATTTAGGGATTACACAGTTTCGTGATTTTTAATGCTATGCCAAAAAATGAAGTTTACTTCAACACTTGTTGATTGTAGCTATGTTTCTCCACACCATCGCAATTTCAGTTGCCGTAGGAAACACTAGCCAGAAGAGACAAAAAGTGTGGGAACAGCAAGTATCCCTACCAAAACGGAAAAAAGAGACATCCACACTTCAATTGAGGAATTGTATAAGGAGTATCAAGGACTGTAAAAAGAAAAATCAAGGATGACTGACAAAGCAATTGCAAAGCTTAAGATTTGGAAATGTGATCTTGAGGAAATTCTTGACATTACGTTCTCGAATGAGAAGATGTCCCATCTGAAGACAAAGCTTTCCTTGAGACACAGCGGGAAGGTCGGATTCATGACTGGTGTTAAACACGCAAGAGCCATTCAGAAAAAGGAAAGTAGATTCATGATATGAAAGTAAGAAAGGGAAAGCAGGATGAAGAAGTCAAGAAGATGACTGAGAAAGTAACTCTTAAATGTTTGCCCCCCAACTCAGCTATTAGTGATGATGATGATTAAATTTTCAAGTCATTACCGCACCCCAAATCACCACGATTAAAGCCGACTCTCGACGTCAGACTTGTTCCCAGAATCTTGGTCATCAGGTGTCTGAATTCTCGATTTTCCCCTCAACTCTTTATCGAGCAAGAACCAGTCACCGTGAAAAGATAGCTTAGGAATCCGCTTTTCCACCTGAAGACAGATCTTGGCAAGTCATCCACTAGGATGGGAAATTATTACCTTTGGCTTCCCGATCCAGCAAATCGGATTGCAGTTTTAGTTATAGGAAAAGGAAAGGAGGCGCTCTCCCGTGTTCGCATTGCAAGAGATGGAACCGAACAACAAGTCACTGAATTAGTACCCATAACAAGGAGCCAATAAGAAAATTGAAGTACCTCTGAAACAATCCATCTTATGGCTCGCTTGCTCCCAACACATTCTTTGAACTGGTTTTGAAAAAGGTATATGAGATATTTTACCCATCATCTGGTCCTGGTCTCCCAATGTTCAAAAGGTTCTAGGAACGTTGGCACACTATAGATACATTTCATTATCAAACTACCCTGGACGATGATGACGAAGATGTTTACAAGCAAAAGAGACGGGAGATGGTTGAGTATATACTGAATATGGTGAGTTCATAAAGCTCTCCCGTCTTTATCCTCCTGGTTGGCCATCTCCCCACTTCTCCTTCTCGGTCACAGGAGCTTACCACCAGGCTTGTTGGATGGCTAAGGTCATATGTTGTGATCAGGATAGTTCTGTGCAAAGAACAACTAAGCATATACCACGTGAGTCGAGAAATCTACAAAAAGTCGCTTACTTTGTGACTTGATGTATATAAAATTCTAGAATGAAGCAGTGGTTCCCAAATGGGCTCCAAAGAATAATCTCAATTTTATGAGGTATCCTAACCAAAAATCAGAACTGTGGCAGAGACGTCTCTTCGGCTTCATCAGTGGTAAATGTCAAAAGAATTAATACGCTGGCTTACTTTACCGAAAGACTTGAACTGGATGAAAAGAACACAATGTTCCAAAATTTAAGAAAAGAAGAAAAATAGAATGGGAAAAAGAAGGTCGAAGGGATTCATTAAACCTCTTTATGAGATAAATATCTATTGAGCGAATTATTGTTCGAAGGATGAAAATCAGAAACAGTTTCTCCTAAAAACTGTTGCGGAGCAAAGGAAACAAGTGCCCCACGGTAGCAAGGGCGGGGTTTCCGATTATAAATTCTATTCACAAAATTGCTTATATCTTTAACCACAATATTATTGTGCTTTAAACGTATTTCTCCTGCTTCTTTTCATTTTATTTCGTTTGTCGTGTGGTTTCCTACTTAAAGTGAACATAAAAGACAATATACTACCGGCCAGATCCAAAATATAGTCATAAATAAAAAGATGTGAAAGTATGCAAACTCTGAATATTATTCGATTGACCTATAATTCAGCATACTTTGTTATTTCCCCATCTTAAATACGAATATGAAAAAGGAACACGACTATCCACGCAAATATCGAAATGATGATTTTGAGAAAAAAATAAAATTACACAGTGAGAGGAACGCTGCTAATGTTAAATCCACTTCACATTTTATATTGATGAAGTAGCTACCTCGTTCAATATCAATGAATATGCAGGGAAGCTGAAATACAATTATATTGCTAAAAAATTAAAAAAGTATATAGACAATTATATTGCTGACATTTCAGACAATTCAACGTACTAAAATGTTTTCTAAGATCATTTAGAGAGGAGATAGCGAATGAATAGGATTTTTAAATTACCAACAAAAAGAGGAAATATGAAGAACTGCTATAATTTGAGGATAGAGTTCAATGAGATTTCTCGACCTGCAATAAATAACAAAAGAAAAAATATATAAAATAAATAAATATTCCGAAAACCCAAACCTACACTTTTATATAAAAAAAGGAAACATTAAATAATATGGTCTAGGGTACACTATATCTGAAACAAACACAGTAGCTATGACTGAAATGTCTGCTCAATGAAGACATATTCGAGGCTAAAAACACCAAGAAGCACAATGTACTCACCTTTTCCCGGTAAATTATTCATGAAATCAAAATTTGTCAAGCTATGTTGATATTAAATGAATCATATACACGTGGCGATAAATACATGTGAAATACACATGTTTTCAGAAGACACAGCATATTCCAATAAATGGTATGTAAAAAGATGGAAGCCCTAAATATGCACTGTAACTTGAACGTTAACATAATTATGCTTTATTATGTTACCTTTGTTTATTTAACAAGAAAAAGTGAACTGAATCGATTCTTATAGATATAACTCATGCTGGGATTGAAAATGTTCAAACTGAATGGAAGATATATACTTGTAATTTAATATATTCTTAATCTATATCTCATGTTATGCAGGATTATTTATATATTCATACTTGCTAAATTACATTGTTTCTCTATTTAATCGAAATAACATTTGGATAATGTTGCTTCAGCATTATGTAGCCTTACAGGGTAATTTCTAATATGTATATAAAGTATAAATAACTTGCATTATCTGTGTCATCAATTATTCATGAAGGTGGGATACTATATAGTGTTAATTAAAACAAAAGTAGTACCAAATATCAATGTTTGTTTAAATATGGAGTATATATCAAATTATTAACAAACAATCTAAAATTTCTTAAAGATTTTATCAAATTTTACGAGTTCTTTATTAACAGAAATTTAATAAATATATTTTGCAGTTAACGTGTAGTTTCTTTTGTTGCCGTTAAGGAAATGATTTTGCCTATATATATATATATATAGGCAAAATCATATATATATATAGGCAAAATCATTTCCTTAACGGCAACAAAAGAAACTACACGTTAACTGCAAAATATATTTATTAAATATCTGTTTATAAAGAACTCGTAAAATTAATCAACATTTGATAAAATCTTTAAGAAATTTTAGATTGTTTGTTAATAATTTGATATATACTCCATATTTAAACAAACATTGATATTTGAGCAGAGTATTAACAAGAACAAAACACGACCAAAAATACCATCATATATAACTAAAATAGAAAAATAGATTGCTGACCTACGAAAAACCATAGGGTATGTGACAATGCTGCTTACATGCAAACAAACACAAAAAAATCTCACTGCTCACCAACAAAGAGTGAAAAATAAATTATAAAAAAATCGAGACTGTTTGGTAACAGTAGAACCAGAACCCCTCAATATAAGCTAATCACCCACAAACAAGAATTGAGAGCTGTTACAGAAAAAAGCCGATACACGAAGAAGGTAGATGAGAGAAAAGTGCTTAATAAAAGATTCAGACGAAACCAAACATCAGTCTTTAGAGATATGAAGAACAAAATAATAAGTGTCACTGAGGCCCCATCCCAGAAATACATAGATTCCTTTTTGAGCAAAATGTGGGGTGAAAAGAAGAATTTCAACCAAGATGCAGTGTGGCTAAGAGAAATCCGAAATAACTATTGCTCCTACAACAAAAACATACGAAATAAGTGAGGGTACCCTTGAGACTGTGATAGGAAAACTCCAAGATAAGAAAACACAAGGAAAAAACATGATTGTCGGCTACTGGTACAAAAAACTGATATTCTATCGGAGGTATCTTACTGAGCTCTACCAACAAGTTCTTAAGGGAGTTACACTTATACCAGAATGGTTGACATTAGCACAAACAATACTAGTCCCCAAGAACAAAGACACCCACTTGGCAAAGAACTACCGACCCATTGCATGCCAGAACCTGATGTAAAAGATGTATACAGCCTGCCTGAACCTATTCCTCCAAGTTCACTGTGAAAATAATAACATCATCACAGATGTAAAGAAAGGGGTTTGGGGATGTGCTGAACAACTCCTCATCAACAAAACTCCGATGTCGGAGGTGCGACAACTTACGAGGAATATGGCTACAGTTTTTGTTCCCACTCTTGGATGATAGAGGCCCTCCAGCTTGCTAAAGTACCAAACATTATTGTCAGAGCCATAGAAAAGCTGTTTTCTTCTTGGGCTACTATCCTAAGGTTAAAGACAGAGAGGGAGGACTCTATTTTCACTGATAAAATAAAATATCGCAGGGGTATATTTCAGGGAGACAGTCTCTCTGTGATATTATTCATCTTGTCATTAAACCCCTTGTCCTTTCTGCCCAAGAAATGTGAGGGATACATCATTGGCTCACAGGAGAACAGAAATACGAACCTAACCCATAATTTCTTTGTGGATGACCTGGTTACAACGTTCTCAAAGGATAGAGAAATGGAGTTTGGCCAAGATAAATGCTCATACATGACTGTAAAGCAACATTGTCATCAGTGGCCTAACTGTTTCACCGATATCTGATGAGGACTGCTACAGATACCTGGGGATAGATGAGAACATATCCAATAATGATATCTGTAATAAGGAACGCGTAACGTGGGAATACTACACCCGATTAAGAAAGATCTGGTCATCGGAACTCTCTGCGTAAAACAAAACAGTGGCTCACAATGTGTTTGCTGTGCCTGTCCTAACACCAACGTTTGGAATACTCAATTGGACGATAGACGAAATCCGAGCAGTTGATGTTGGAACTCGAAAAATACTAAACAACACCGGAAACTTCCACATCAACAGTGACATAGACCGCCTTTACTTAAACGTAAGCAAGGAGGCAGAGGCCTACCATCAGCCCAGACAGCATTTGAATGTAGCATCATATTCTACCGACAACATCTACGAACCTCGAAGCGTAGGAGCCCGTCTCTCGCGCAAATCTATCTGCATGAAACAGATAAGATCATGAGAGTTGGGACGGAACTCCTCGAGAGATATTCACTGTGTGATAATCAAAAGCTCACATCCATGGAAGTCGCTCAGCAGTATGGCAGTGAATCCATGGATGAAAAACTGCATGTTTATCAGCAAAAAAATTATGCATGGATATGTTGCCAGGAAGCTCCAGAGTGAGAGTAATATAGATAAGGAAAGTAGTCTCTCTTGGACCAACAACCGCTATATTGGCTCCCACTTTGAAGGATATGCTTTTGCAATCCCAGAACAGGAGATTAACACGAAATAGCTGATTCACAAAAGAGATAGGGATGCAGGCAAAACACCTAGATGTGATAACAAGTGCAGACTCTGCAGAACTAACATCTAGGATTTCACCCATGACATCAGAAGCTGTCCAAAGATGTCATCGCGGTACTATCTACCTATGAGGCATGATGTAGTGGCCAAAACACTGTACAATGCAGTCCGTAAAAAAGATGGCCCCGATAATAAACACATTAAAAGCTACAGCAATGTGGAAGACATCCCCGTACATAATATGAAAGAGTACTGGTAGAATGTTCCGTTAAAATCCCCAATAAAATACAGGCATAACAGACCAGATATTATGATACGGGACAGGGAGAAGAAAGCATGCACAGTAGTGGGAATTAGCTGCCCAGCAGATGCCAATATAATATCAAAGATTATGCCGAAATGATGAGAAATCTGCAGATACTTCACCCTGATTACACCTTCAGATTTATGCCTGTGATTATTGGGGCACTGGGACATGTTAGTAACTGCCTCAATACAAATCTTGAGAAGCTGGGCTTCACAGGAACAGAAAGAACACAACTAGTTAGGAAACTACAAGTACAATCCATTAATGGAACAGAAAAAATATGTAAAACATTCCAATACGTTTGCATCTAATAACTGCATATACACATGTACAGATACAAAGCATATACACATGCACACATACAACTCAAAACATCCACATCCATACATACAATAACACCCATATCTACACATGCATGCATACATATCTACCTAGTTGATGTTGTGTAAATTCCAATGAGAGAGTCTTGTGTCTATGTTAGAAACCGACTCTCTCTCTATTGGGAAAACATTTGTGAAATTATAAAACCAGAAGAACATAAACATACATACATACATACATACATACATACATACATACATTCATGCATACTACTCGATGTGAGCAGTGATACATATGGTGGGAAGGACTATTCATTAAATTTAAGATGAATATTATCTCCAAATGTAATGCCACAGTTACCAGCCTTGTTAAACAAATGGATACTCTTCTTATGATATTGACTCTGTATACCGTTTATTCGAAATCGTAGAGATATCTGTCTAAATATTAATTCACATATTAATTCACTTCATAAAGATTTGTTACAGACAACATAGCTGGATACGACGACATCAACCCTGAATTGAAGAAAAAATAATGAGAAAGGTAACCAGAATATTATTAGCTGTAGTTACAAAATGAACCGAAACAATAAATCGTTTTCTTTTCTTGTAGCTCCGAACTCAATAACAATCTATGTAATTGTTATAAAATGACAAAAAGATCCCTCCGTTGGCTATATGACTAGAATGAAGCTACACTTGGATGAACTTCACCAAGAGCTAAATTACTGCGCGACCAAACAATTACGGCAACAAGCAACGTTTGGCGAACGTAAACATAACCTATTGGAAAAAAATAATAAATGTGTGAAACCCTTAAAATAACAACACTAACTAATCAGTCTTCTAAATCGGATATGCAATCAGCATGTGTCACAACAGACCATTTGTCATAATTTTTTTTTAAAGCCAGTTCAACCACCAACAACAAACAACAGCAATACACAAATAGTCTCTTGAAACAGCCATTATTACATTCATAATAAGTCTCCAGTTAGCTTGGAAAGTAAAGAGTATAATCAGTTAAAATATATACTAAGCAAAACGTTCTAAACAGAGATTAATTTGTGTATGAAACAGTCTCTCAAAAAATAGAAACGAAACGACAATATTAATCGAGAAACCAAATAATGAAATTCTACGTTCTATCGACGAAATTGGAGGTGAATAGTTACGAAATGTCTCATACATTTTTGCAAAATAACTTATTTCTCTCTATATATATACCGTATTCTTAACAGTGAAACATTATTTTGGTAACAATAGAGATGTTAACAGAAACAAAACACCACACAAAAAATGCCATCGCATATTTCAAAAATAGAAATAGGATCGCTAACCTACCAAAATGTATCACATGTAAACAAAAATAAAAGACTAAAACCTCACCAACAAAGAGTGAAAAATAAAACAGAAATGATGTTTGGAGATAGAACAAGTAGAACTTTTCAATACAAGTTGATCACCCTCAAACAAGAACTGAGATCTGTTAGCGAGAAACTCCGATATAAAAACGGCTGAAAGGAAAAGGATTAATAAAAGATTCAGCCGAAACCAACCGTCAGTCTATAAAGATATGAGGGGCAAATCAATAAATATCATTGCATGCCAGCCCCAGAAACACATAAATTCCTGCTGGAGAAAAATTTGGGGTGAGGAAAAGGGGTTCAAACAAGATGCAGCGTGGTTGAAAGAGATTCGAGCGAAGTATTGCCTCTGCATTACACCCAAAACGTATCGCATCAATGGTGATACCGCTGAGACTGTGATAGGAAAACATCGAGATAAGAAAGCACCAGAAAAATCCTTCATACACGAGATCAGAAGCATTGATGTTATAAAACGACAAATTCTAACCGGTGCTGGAAATGTTCACATCAACTCTGATATATATCGCCTCTACCTGAAATGTAAACATTAAGTCGCCAGAGGTGTAACATCAGTCCAAACAGCATTTGAGTGCCGCATCATATCCCTTCGGCAACATTTACGAACGACTAAGCGTAGAAACCCATCTATAGAACTCGTCTATATGAGGCAGAAAACATGATGGAAATTGGGAAGGAGCTCTTTGAGAAGTACTTCTTGGAAATTGCACAGCATGTTGCCAAAGAGATTCAAAATCATAATATAACAAAGGGAGGAGTGGGGGACTGCTTCCTGAATATATATTTTTTATGCCGTCTGTAAAATAAGTTGGATTACTTTGAATGAATAATGAATGAATATTACATAATTTATGTACTAAAATCGTAACTCTTGATTAAATATAAATAATTTTATTGCTTATTTCAAGATTCCCTTCTTTAAAATGCTCAAATGTCAACACTTCCGGTTAGCATCCGTTATATTATAACACTTATTGCATGGCTTATATAAACGTTCATATATTTACATCGTTATATAAGGTTTATATTTCCGTCACTAATTTTCTCCTAATGCAGTTTATATATATCGTCTTATTTATCATGGATTACTTTGCTGGTTGCAGAAGAGAGTGTAACACAGCCTCTCTTCAATCATCTGTGCATATTCTCAATTACGATTTTATTTAACGTGTCATATCTAAATGCATATATATTTGCGTATAATATTAATATGCACAGTACACATACTATCAGAAAACCACCTGAAGGGTTGTTTTTCTGTTAGTAACAGTAATATAAATAGTCTATCTTCGAACAACAATTGGTATAGGGGCTCTCATTTTGAAGGATATACTTTTGTAATTCAAGAACAGGAAATAACAATAAAAAACCTAATGCACAGCACAAATGAGATAGTGCTGTGGGTTAAACACCTAGATGGGACAACAGATGCAGATTCTGCGGGATAAACATCGTAGATGTCATCCACATCATAAGCAACTGTCCAATGATGTAATCCCGCTCCTATCTACCAATTAGGCATGAAGTAGTGGTCAAAATATTATACAATCCAAACCATGAGAATAAACATATATAAAGTTACAGTCATGTGGGTGACATATACATACATAATATGAAAGAGAACTCATGGAATGTTCCAATCAAAACCCCAATAAAATGCGAACATAACAGACGAAACAGTGATATGAGACAGAGAAACGAAGGATACAGAGTAGTGGAAAATAGAGTAGTAAATATTACCGAAAAGAACCTTTATGCTGAATTAGTAGGGAATCAGTGGTTACTACAATCTGACTATTTCTTTGTATATGTGGTCATTGCTGATCAGGGATAAGTTACTAACTGCCTCAATGTACACATATAACTCAAAACATATAGATCCACACGTGCAGTAACAAACATACTTGCACACACAGACATACATACCTATTTACATAGTTGATGACATCTAAATTCCAATGAAATGATCTTGTTTCTATGCTAGAAACTAACCCTCTCTCTCTCTTTCTCTCTACTGATAAACATTTATGAAAAAAAATAAAACCAGAATATACATACATATATGTCAGTTTGAGTGTGTGGGTAGGCGTGTGGGCGTGTTAGTGTGTGTGTGAGTGTGTGTGTGTGTGTGTGTGCGTGTGCAAGTACTGTATGATTGCACCGAGTTATCGGCAGTTAATCACTATCGGCTTCCTTGCAGATTAATTGGTTTTCATAATAGCTATTATTGTTTTGGAGTAAGAAAAACATAATTGACAGATAGTTGAAAAACACATTGGATTCAACAGGTATAAATACAAAAATCCCATTTTATGTCATAGGATACACTTTAAGCGCAGTAATGTAATATAACTCTTCTCCTAGTACTCGAATATACAGATCTACACAGTAGGAAATTACTTGAGTCTGTCCAGGGGTTGTAACTCCATGTTGGTTAAATGTGTGAAAGTAGAAGAGAGACCTTCGTACTCCCCAGAGAGGATATGTGTTTAATTTATCTTTTAAAAATTAATTTAAAAAAATTGTTCTAATTCTGATTCTGATTTAAAGGTATTTAAAGTAATTCTGTTTTCTTAATTTACCCAATTAAAAACAAAATTTTAACGATCAATTCTAAGAATCCGTAAATTATAATGTATCAAATTATAAAATATCAAAATTTCTCCACTTTCAGAGCAAATACCATTCCCTGAAGGCTTATGTATGTTATATCATACGGTAAAACCCGCATGATGTTGTCATTATGTGCTCTCCATAGTTGTTATTAATTATGAAATATCATAATATATTACCTACAATTAATAATTGTTTCTACTTTAGGCACAAGGCCAGCAATTACCCAGTGCATTACTGGTACCCATTTTGATATCACATTACATAATTACATAATAGATAATCGGCGGATGATTAATCGGTGATCGTTAATCGGCTCATTTTCTATCCAAGGAATTTATAGTTTCCAGAAAAACAAATTAAAAATTGCACAGATACACTGACACAAACACATATAACAAACACACACACACACACACACACACACACACACACACACACACACACACACACACACACACACACACACACACACACACACACACACACACACACACACACACACACACACACACACACACGCTCACACACACACAGACACGCATGTACAGACATATATATACGATGGTCGGTTGAAAAGTTCATAGGTTAATTTGAAAGAGTGTTGCTAGAACTGTGAAATCTTGTATGCGTTAATTTCAACTCTTCTTATTAATAAATACATTGTTTCTTCCCAGGTACTATGGTGAAAAATAAATCTCACTTGGTTCTTCCATGGGAGTATCGTGGTCAGCCTATATACTTTTCATCCGACCCTTATATATATATATATATATATATATATATATATATATATAAGGGGTCGGATGAAAAGTATATAGGCTGACCACGATACTCCCATGGAAGAACCAAGTGAGATTTATTTTTCACCATAGTACCTGGGAAGAAACAATGTATTTATTAATAAGAAGAGTTGAAATTAACGCATACAAGATTTCACAGTTCTAGCAACACTCTTTCAAATTAACCTATGAACTTGATGCGTTATGTCCTTGAGCAAGACACTTTATTTCACGTTGCTCCTTCTACCTGGAGTTGCGACCGATAGATAGTATTAGCAATTGGAAAGACCAACGGAAACATTGTTCCCTCGGTCCGATTTGACGAAAGTCGATCGTCTTCCCATATATATATATATATATATATATATATATATATATATATATATATATATATATATATATATATATAATATATATGTAGATAAATCTACCAAATAATTTGTAATATTTTTACATAGATCTATATGATATACATAGCATATACATCCCAGAAACGATCGTAAAATGATGAATTTTTTAATATAAGGAACTTGTTCTTTGTTTTTATTTCATTGTTTTTATTAATTAATATATATATATATATTTTTCTTCTAACTTTGATTTTATACCTAATTGTGTATGGTTGACGATATATTTAATTAATTTCCACGTGCTATTAGAAATAGTGGATAAATATTCTATAGTTGTTGATCGCGAATAGATAGCTGTCGTTTATTTATCTATTATTTCTTCATAGGTGCCTTTTAATCTTATAGCCTGGTTTAATTGTCTTTTGTGTGGTTGATTATGGTGATTGGGAGAGGAAATGGTGTATATATTTTATCAAATGATTCCATGGACCTACCTTATTGTATATATATATATATATATATATATATATATATATATATACATATATATACATATACATATACATACAGATATATATATACATATATTATATATACCATAGTAATTAACCATTACTGCATTGAGGATAATCCTAAGTATTTCTTGCATAACCTAATATAATATATATATAATATATATATATATATATATATATATATATATATATATATATATATATATATATATATATATATATATCACGATAAATTAACGGAGGCATAGGCCGTCGTTATTCCCTGTAAATAATGTGCTCAAAGGGGAAGAGATCCTGAGCCCTTTAGAATATAATATGTTGAGAAGGTAACACACCAGAGAGAGATATATAGTGCGTTATCAATAATACAGGGAAAAAACCACCAGTGTATGGAATCTATAACCTATGAAAGGCAGACTATAGACACGATAATTAAAAATATAAATGAAAGCGTAAATAAATACCTCTATAACTATAAATCTGTGTATCGTTAAGTAATGGCGGATGAACAATAACATTTCATACAATTCATAGGTGGAAAACTGACAAATCTTTTTATCGTCAGTGTGATGTTTGTGAAAGATGGAATTATCCATTATTTTTGAATTGTATTAGTTGACTTTAAATCTAAAATATGATTGGATATAGAGATATCAACCATTCTGATCTGAAGGTTAAAAGTGGTAAATTAGTTTTGAATGAAATATATGAAATTGAGCTCGAGATGAAGTTAATCAAGTGCAATAAATCATTATTTTGGCATTACATATTATTTGAAGTGCACAATTGCTAGTTTTGTTATAGTTAAATTAGATGTTTTTTGTTTTAAAGTATGTGGTAATTGTTTATAGAAGAGCTTAAAATAATTGTGGTTTGGAGGGAAATGTTTCCAGGGGATATAGGAAAAATGTTTAGGTAATTGTAAAATGACCGTTGGATTATACCAATTGTACGTATTTAGTAAGTTTTAAAGTATTCAGCTAAGTGTTTCATTTTAATAGTTGGATGACTTGTTAAACACCTCTTGTATTCAAGCAACGTAGATAGTCTTAAGGAGACATTTAAAATAAATTCTTAGATGAGGTGACTAAGTAATTTGTGATTATATACTGAACCTTTTCTTGTGTAGCTTTTTTATTGAATACATTAAGTATAACACCATAAAAGTTAACGACACTTAGATGAGCTCAGAATATAAGAGAAACTTAAATTCATTAAATAATTATACAGGTTTTTACAGAACCTGTTAATATGTTGTGAGTTAAGAGTACGTAATAATAAACCGTTTTCTCTGTATATGCCTCTAAAGAATGATAAGAATGTTTCATGTAATGCATTTGAAAAATAGAATCAGATAACAACGATGACTACAGCGCAGTCTTTTGGATTCATATTGACATCATATGATACATTATTATATTTCTAAATCTCACGACTGACTTAAAAGTTCTAGAGATGGCCGCTTGTTATTTTGATGTAACTTTAATCTTCCAAACAATGGCAAATTCCACAAGAAACCTTGTAATTGTTAAGTTTTTGTTAATATATTTGAAGTTCTTATAATTCATTTTAACTTTATTACATTCAAGTTGCTAATGTTATTACATTTGAAACTCATTAAAAATCGTCAGCTTTTGTGATTTTGTCTTATAATGTATCCTTAAGAAAAGCTAATTTTCTTCAAATGAACAGATTCTAACAAAATATCCACTTATTAAAACTAGGGTATACACTGAAAACAAAATATAATTGGAATACAATTTTAATGTCGTTTAAGTGTAGGGAACAAAAATATATTCAAATTAAGAACACAGTTTCTCACCCAAAATACATTTAATAGCAATTGTATCAATATCCACAATGATACACGTAAAGAAAATTTAAGTGGATCATTATTTATGGCATCACGGTCAACACTGACTCAACTAAATGTCATATATACGTTAATCCATTAAGCTGTTCAAAGTAGAGTTTGTCAACATATAAATACTTTTTGAAACCAGAAGAGAACATTGTTACCTCCTTATCAATCTATATTTAATATTTTCAATTTAACTCCATAGCTTCAATATAGCAAAATCTTGCGCTAACAATAAAAATTGTCAGGTTTCCACTTCTGAATCAATCGAAATATTGTAAGCCAATTAGTTTCATGCTGCAGGACATCCTTACGAGTTCTTTGAATTTACAATAATTATATTCGTGGTGGATTGGCAGTATTGGTAGAGCGTCAGACACCATGCTTTACAGCATAGAGTTATGGCCCTTTGCGTTCTGAGTTCAAATCCCACCGAGGTTAACTTTGCCTCTCATCCTGACAGGGTCGATAAAATGAAAACACCAGTAATAGACTGGGGGAATTGCTGGCCTTGTGCCAAAGTAGAAACATTTATATTGCATTTTACGATATGCTTATTTACGCCAGGATAGAAAAAAAAAATAATAAAAATAAAACCCATTGTCACCACTATTAACAATTTCTACAAACAGACATTGTATCCTTAATCAATACAGGTTTCCGACTTTACAATCGTCTAATTATTAAAATCATGACTCAAAATTTGTATATTCAGTTATACATTCATTAAATTATCAAATTAGTATCTCACAAATAGCTATTAAAAGCAGTTTAAAATTCATTCAGTTTCTGTTAGTGAAGATAGTTTTATCACAACTTGTATTCCAAAAATACCCAATTCAACTGATTATGTATTTAGACACACAATATTTATTACAGACTATATATGTTTGTATATCTCCCTAATAAAACGAGAAAATTAATTCTATAAGCGTCGTTTGTTAATGGAAAAAAGGCTCTACTTAATTTTAAACGGCAATAATGTCGCCTTATAATGTTGCTTTCTACTATAAATCATATTCCAATTTATTCACTTTTACACACTCATTTAATTTGATTGATTTATGTTTATCGTTATTGGCAGCATCGGTAGAGGGTCGGACGCCCTGCTCTCCCGCATAGTTACGTCCCTTTACGGTCTGAGTTCAAATCCCGCCGAGGTTGACTTTGCCTTTCATCCTTACGGGGTCGATAAAATAAAGTACCAGTAATGCACTGGGTATTTGCTGGCCTTGTGCCTAAAGTAGAAACAGTTATTTAGCCTGAAGCTAGGTTTTTGAACATCTTTTTGCAAACCTTGATAGTATTATATATATATCTATTTTATTTTGATTAACTTAGGAAAAAAATATAATCATACATATACATTTATATTAGTTTTTACTCTTTCAACAAATTTTCGTTTACACACATATACACATACATATATATATATATAGAAAGAGAGTCTGCTGGAGAGAACGTTATTTAAAGATATGTACGTGCATTTGTTTTCTTTTTTTGACCCCGTTAACAATTATAAGTAATCTTTGGGTAAAATAAAGAGGTATATTTCTAACTAATATATTGATAATCAGGTTATCTTTTACTCACACACACACACACACACACACACACACACACACACACACACATATATATATATATATATATATATATATATATATATATATATATATAATATATATATAAGTGGAAGCTCAGTAAAATCGAAGCTTTGGCTGTGGCCAAGCAAAGCCGACCTACAATAAGGAATGAGTAGCAAAGCACTCAATAAGGGTAGGTCCTTTGAGTAATAACACTACGTTTAAAAGCTTGGCAAATTTAGAATTGCGGTAAGCAAAACCCAACCATACAATACCAAAAACAATATATATATATAAATATATCCTTATAAAATGGAAGTTTGATAATAATTAAGATTTTTCCTGTGTTTTCATCGATTGCTGTCGACTTATTTTCTGTAAACGGTATAGGGCGAACGAGTTGCGGGAGAATATACTGTCTGTTTGTCCGTCATCTATCTATATATGTATTAAAAGGAAGTTTGTACGTTGGCCACTAATTACACTAAATAACATTGGTAATAATTAAGGTTTTTCTTGTGTTTTCAGCTGATATTGCCTCCGGCATGCTCTCAATTGATTTTCCTCTGAAAACGGAATGAGGTAACCTTTGGATTTACTCGGCCTCAGGGATTTCTTCTGTGGGAGATTTTTCTTTTTCTAGGTTTTTTCCTTTGTTTTCGAACGATCTGACATCTGATTCACTCGCCAACGATCCTTCTTTTTCCCGAAAACGGAAGCATGGAGTGAGGAGGACCCTTAGAGTTACAGATGAGCACTTCTCAGCCGTTTACATTTATAAAAAAAAGCATCCGCTGGGGTTCATGAAGAAATATTTGTTATCAACTAATCCGACCTCCGACATGCTTGCAATCGCGTTCTTTTCCAAAAACAGAATTGAGGGAGGGGGCAAGAGGGAGAAACCCTCGAATTGTCCCAGCCTCGGAGATTTATTCAATGCTGAGAAGGAAGGGACACACACAGAGTTAGGGATAAGCACCTCTCAGACGTTTCAATTTATAGAAAAAAAATCCCTTGATACCGAGGCATGTTTTGATCCTTCATCATTTTGTACTGTTGTGGAAAGCATTGTAAACGTAATTAATTAAGTGTTCTCCAATTTCCAAATTCACTATTCCAAAGAGGAGAGGGTATGTGGAAGAGCATTCCTTTCTGTATTTAGATATCTGTATATATATATAAAATTAAGTATGTGTGTGTGTGTCTGTGTGTCTGTGTATTACCTATAGGGGCCTACATCTTACGACTGATTTTCATGAAACTTTACAGGCTCATAGATTAATCATCGGGGAGTGTTTTCTATATATCGGCGTATAGTTTTTATATTCCAGGGTCATTCTGCAGATAAAAATCGATAGGGGGTCACCTTTTTTTAGGTATCGAAAAATAAAATATTTGGCTTTAGCTCCCACATTTTGCCACCGATTTCATTCAAACTTTACAGCAAAATAGAATTTATCATTGCACATCCTCTAATGGCTTTATATTTTGCATTTGTTGTTCAGGGACGGCGTGGCACTCGCTTAAATATTAAAAAATACCACATTTAGACTCAATTTTCCACGTTTTCGGCTCTAGCTCCCACATTAATCAAGCTACTCTATTCAAATTTTACACTACGCTACATCTGATGATTTTACGTCTTAAAGTGGCTTTACATCTTGGATTGTTTTGTTCAGCAACGGCGTGGCAGCCGCTGAAATATTCGAAAATACCACCTTTTCGCTCAAATTTCCGCCTTTTCGGCTCTAGCTCCCACATTTTTCAACCGATTTCGTTCATATTCGAAACAATTCCATCCAATTATCCAGTTGAAGGTCAAAGGCAAAACGATGGCCACTGACGTCGACGGAGCTTTTAGTTGTGTATTTGAGAATTCATCGGTTTCCAATCAAGTAGCGTGAGGAAATTTGGCTTAGTGCTAAAGGTCATTACCTCCCTCCCCCAGCATGCCCCTTCGTCAATCACCCGCGTTTCTCAGTGATAGAGGTCATCACCACCCTCCCCCGCATGGCCTGTGTGTGGCCATAGATGAGTAATCAATAATTTTACTAAGTTTACTCTTCTTCGCACATTTTTTATTTATTTATTTTCATATTTTGTATTGTCTTATATCATTCTCGATGTAACTTCTTTATTAACACTTATCCTAAACGGACGGTAGTCCGTTTGGTAATATTGTTGTGGTCGTGTTTTCGTTGGCAATCGTCTGTTTACGACAGTACAGCTCGGCTCTACTTTATTTAACTGAGATAAAACTTATATGAGCATGAACAGTAGATCATTACGCATCTTTTGGCTTAAAAATCTAGAAATTTGGTCCAGCGGGAAAAAGTTTATAATTTATTTATTTGCATTTATTCATGTATTAGCATTTATTCATTTATTGTTGATATCATTATTTTCCCTTTATTTTTATTTTTCTCTACCTTTATTTCTCCTTTATCCTTTTCTCTCCTCTTCTCTCCTCCTTTCTCTCTGTCTTTTTAACGCTCTATATCTTTCTGTTTTCCTTTCTTCTTTTTCTTTTTTCTTGCTTTCTTTTCCAAAACTCTCTTTCTTTTTTCTCTCTCTATGTTTATTATTAATATTATTAATGATGCCGTAATTTGAATTTGTAAAATTACCGTACATATAGCAGTTATCTCCGATGATCTGGTTAAGCTAACATCGTATTTGAAATTGAGTGGCTCTGCTTCAAGTGTTTAGCAATTTTTAGACAACTTAATCAGTGAAACAATTGTCAGACTGTCAATAAATCCCTTTTTTGTACTGTTGACCATGTTATTCTTCACTTTTTCAATTTTATTACTCCAAGATAAACCTACATAGGAATACAAGTGAAATTCGCCACTTGTTGAGTCAAACAATGGTCGTACGCTAAAACTATCCATAATAAGAAGTATTCACAACCTCTAACTGGATTACCTATAACAATACTTTGTTATCCCTTATATATATATATATATATATATATATATATATATATATATATATATATATATAATCCAGAAATAGCCGTCGGGGTTAAACTTTTTCCTATATATATATATATATATTATATTATATTTTGAGAATAAACTCTCAGTCGTTTACAATAATTAAGCTCCAGGAAGGGGCTCTTCCGAGCAGTTACATTTAAAATATATGATAAACACGAAGTGTGTTTATATTGCAACAGACAAAGTTAGCTATTAATGAAATAAACTAATTAAAGTAAAGTTAAATTAAATTAAAGTATTTTTGATGTGAGATAGACTAATTTTACTGGATTCCTGTCGATAAGCACAGAAGATTTGGATATTTCACTCTTTTATTTCTACTCCATTTCGATTCTCTTTATTTTTCAATTCACATTCCACCGTTACGAAACTTATTTGGGTTTCGAGGTTCAAATTCGTCTACAGAACAGGTTTGAATTTTGAAATTTAAATATGTCCAGGAATCATGGCCGTTGCCAATATAAGCTTGTCTTTATTGACTTATATCGAGACAGACAAATTGTATTTACTTTAATTAGTTTATTTCATTAATAGCTAACTTTGTCTGTTGCAATATAAACACACTTCGTGTTTATCATATATTTTAAATATATATATATATATATATATATATATATATATATATATATATATATATATATATATATATATATATATATTTGAAAAAAAGGAAAAGAATGACTTCACTTGTAATGTTAAATAATTTGATTTGATTTTATAATATTATAATATTATGAGTTGGTAGACCTAGTAAGTTCTTTGTTAACTTCGGTGAGAAGCTGATATCAGTTTGACAATCGCCACCGATGAATGCGAGAATGTTCTCCAACAAAGTAAATCAGGAATCTTTAAAGTTCTTCCCACCGAAGTTAACCAAGAACTTACTAGATCTACCAACTCATAATATTATAATATTATAAAATTAAATCAAATTATTTAATACTACAAGTGACGTCATTCTTTTCCTTTTTTTCAAATATACCTAACTATACCAAGGATTTCACACATTTTCCAATATATATATATATATATATATATATATAGATATACACACACACATACACACTCAAACACACACACACACATATATAATATATATATAAATATATATATATATATATATATATATATATATATATATATATATATATATATATATATATATATATATATATCCCGCGAACCTCCAACCGTCAAGGTTGTTCTTCTGCGGGTCTGTCAACATTTATAAAACAAATTTTGTATTTTATCTGATGAAAGCGCACCAAAATTTGCCTTGGTTGCCTTTGAAATATATATAATAAAATAATTATGGTTTTATAAATAGAGTTTCCATTTATTAATATAATGAATATTTACTCCACTACTTGTTGAGTGCTTTATAACAGTTATAAAACTTTTAATTTTGTTGAATTCCAACAAATTAAATATAACCTTTGCATATATATATATATATATACATTTTTTCTTATATCAAAGTTTAATGGGCATCCACTGATGAATTATAAGTGCCCACCTGCATATGTTCTTACAGAACATAAACCGGAAACATTCTCCCAACTTGTAGAAAACTTATAATGAAACAATTGTTTGGAAAGAGAGATATATTTTAATTTTAATTATATCTCATATAAAATAATACAACTGGCTTTCCACAAAATACATATAGTTAGCACCCCAAACACAAAATTGGGATTATACTAACGTATATCCTAATGTTTGTTGAGTGAGATGGTTACCAGTCAGAGTTTAGCTTAAAGCTTTCTCTGTTATTGTATTAAATATTTTACTCTTGATTTGGCCAGAGAATTTATTTCCAGATACCTTTTAAACGTAACTTTCCGTATTTATTACTGTTTTGAAATATTGTTTGTTATTTAGGTATCACTTCTCTGTTTTTAGCCTAAGAAAATATCTGTATGCGTGTGTATTAATACATGCATACATTTATTTTTTAAAAATTAATTGAGTTCTTAACACGCAGGATTGATAATGATTTTGAAAAAACTAATTAACCCACGTGTATATTAATTTTACTTTCTTGTGACTCGCGATTGCCTCCCTTTTCCGCTTCGTGACGCTATGATATTCCTCAGTCTAAAGACTGCTGGAATTTCAAATTTGGCGGTCATTTGATGCGTGAAGGGACGACTTAGCGGACACGAAAAATAACTGCGGTAAGAAATTTTTTCTTATATCAAGTTTAATGGGCATCCACTGATGATTTCTAAGTGCCCACCTGCATATGTTCTTACAGAAAAATATGTTAGGCTTCTACATAAACCGGAAACATGCTCCCAACTTGTAGAAAACTCATAATGAAACAATTGTTTGGAAAGAGAGAT
>OZ024740.1:281239002-281266502 GCA_964016885.1 Eledone cirrhosa | reverse complement strand
GTTTCTTTCACCTGTGTCTGCCCACGATGGGACCTGTACTCTTTTTTTCTCGTATTCCTTTCCTATTTTTCCCCTCTTCGCTTCCCCCTTTCTTCCTCTCTCCTCATCTTTTTTCCCCCCGTTCTTCCTCCTTTCCCTCTCTTTCCTTTTCTCTCTTTCTCTCTCCTTTTCCACCTGGCCTTTTGATTAATAAATGGCCTCGGGCTCACCCTAACTACGATGTGCTGTAATTCAGCGCCGAAACATCGGTTCGGGAAACATTTACAGTTGACGATGGAAACTCCTTTCTTCCTTTCTCCTCCTGTTCCGTCGTAACCACTATCCTAAACCTTGTTTTTAGTAACCACACAGCTCCTTTCGTTTCAAAACATTTTATATATATATATATATACAAACTTTAGTACAGCATCAACGAAGCTTTTGGCAGCAGCCAAGCTAACGAATGCAGATTCGGTGTCAGCTAAGCACTCAATGGAAAATATTACCCCAGAGTTATAACATTACGTTTAGACAGCTTTGCAAATCAAATACAGCGACCGATAGTCGGGCCAAATTGCCATAGCGACGAAAAATGTATATATATATATATATATATATATATATATATATATAATTATAACTGAATATAAAAGAAAAATGAACACAGACATATACATATATGTGTTCAAATCGTAACCTGGTTAAAAACATCTCCCTCCACATATCTCGCCGCTCACGCAACGTAACGTGGTTCAACCCCCCCCCCTCCCATAATGCTCAGGTGGCAACACCTATCGGGAAAATCTTCTTTAGGCTCCTCAAAAAACACTTCCCACTACAACACCGCTACCACAACATAATCAACAAAAACACCATCAAACTCTCCTACAGCACCACACCTAACTTCGCACAAAACATCGTCTCCTCAAACAACAAAAAACTCAACCCCTATGGAAGAAACAACCTAGACATCAGTGGAGAGCCGACCAGGAGGTGTAACTGCCCTAATAGATCTACGTGCCCCCTCAACAACAAATGCCGAGAACGTAACGTGATTTACCAGTGCAACGGAGGACAGACACCTCCAACAAAGCTTATATAGGATTAACCGCGTGTGACTTCACGACCCGGCTCTACCAGCACCGACATACTTTCCGAAACCCGGTCCGGCGACATGCCACTTATGCTCGGAGGAAACATTACAAATGCTGTTTTTGAAGGACCAACTCCTAAACAAGAAAGACGAACGTGTAACCGCATGCAAACACAGATTGCGTAGGACTTACCTCGCCCTCAAACCCCATAACGACCGGGTGGGTAGACAAGAGCTGACACCCCCCTCCCACTTGCCGAATAAGTGAGGGGAAACGCCAGCTTACATAGGTAGATGTATGTCTTTTCTTTTCCTCTTTGTCTTCTTCCCCCTGTCTCATCCTATCACTTCCTTCCACCCCTATTTTCTTCCTCGTCTGCCTTTCGCCTACCCCGATGCAGCCCATCGGGCCTCTGTAGTATTAGTTCCCCCACCCCTGTAATTTTAAGATAGAATTGGCCGATTACATTTTACTAACTACTTATAGCAGTCAGATGTGTTCGGCCCCTTTAATTTTGTATCAGTTTTGTTACTACTCAATTTCTACAAGTTTTTTCTATTCTCAACTTATTAACCTGAAATTGTAAGTTAGCATTGTGATTTTTTTTATGCATTTCTCACTATCTAATTTTATATATTTTTTTTATTTATTTCTATTATCTTTTATTGTCTCCTACTCTCATTCGAATTACCTATTCTATAACCTCCCTCCTCCATTTCATACACTATCCTTAGAATCTGCTGTATACATATCACTTTCAACGCTTGACCGCTCCACTCACTCCCCTATTGTTCTACAGGCAAGTTCAGCCACCCTACCACCCACCAAATGCCATGATAGACTTATTTGTGTTTACAGCAAATTTTAACCAATCCTCTTGACAACTAAAATCTTCCCATATAAGGAAGTACCCCTTGACAAGTTCGGGTATTTATTCACCAGGCTAAAAATTCTAATATAGTTCAGAAATAGCCTTCGAAACGGCTTGAGCTCTGCCCTCGGGGTCATACTTTTTCCTATTTCCCACTCTACTAAGTATTGAGTACTCTGGTGCGTTATGGTCCATCTGGTTCCTTACCATAATTCCTTTATTAAATATATATATACGTGTGTAAGCAGGCCAAACTAGCCGTCCCACATTCACGGTGCTAGAAATAACAGCCGCTTATGCAGGATTAAAGATCAGCTCTACAATAAAGGATATTTCACTTTTTTATTTCTATTCCATTTCGATTCTCTTTATTTTTCAATTCACATACCACCGTTGCGAAACTGATTTAGGTTTCGAGGTTCAAATTCGTCTACAGAACAGGTTTGAATTTTGAAATTTAAATCTGTCCAGGAATCATGGCCGTTGCCAATATAAGCTTGTCTTTATTGACTTATATCGAGACAGACAAATTGTATTCACTTTAATTAGTTTATTTCATTAATAGCTAACTTTGTCTGTTGCAATGTAAACACATTTCGTGTTTATCATATATTTTAATGTATTTGACTGCTCGGAAGAGCCCCTTTTCCTGGAGCTTAATTATTGTAAACGACTGAGAGTTTATTCTCAAAATATAATATAGTATATATATATATATATATATATATAAAAGGGTATGGATATTCCAACAGGCACTAGGTACCTACAGAAATATGCATGGTGTGTATAATAGTTGTGGTTCGATGTCACTAATTTGAGATACCAGAACTAAAAAAATGAGCGGAGCAAGCAATTATCAAACAAGCTTTTAAATAAATTAAAAAACGATTTAAATATTCACTATTACCGACGGTTTCACTAATCAAAAGATTGGATGTAGAGAACAAAACGTTGTATCGCGCTGCTATTTTTAGCGGCATGATCAGCAAGTTTATAATAACCCGCTTTTACTTGTGGCCTAATTTTGCATGTGCGTCACTTCAACGGCTTCACCGCATGCGTCGGGCAGTAAGCGAAATATTGACTTACTATGAGGTTTTGCGCCCTTATAGTATGGAAATAGATGTATGAAGATCTAATTCTTTCCATCGAAAATTCTCTGGATTTCCAATCTTTCGATTAGTGAAACCGTCTGTAACAACAATAGAACAGGTGAATATTTAAATGTTTTTTTTTTATTTATTTAAAAGATTGTTTGATAATTGCTTGCTCAGCTCATATATATATATATATATATATATATTATATATTATATATATATATATATATATATATATATATATATATATATATATATATATATATATATATATATATATATATATATATATATATATATATTATATATATATATATATATATATATATATATATATATATATATCATATATTATATCATATTATATATTATGTATATTATATATCATATTATATATCATATTGTATATTATATATCATATTATATATTATTAAATTATATCATATTATATATTATGTATATTATATATATGGCGGTGGATTCGCAGTATCGGTAGAGGGTCGGACGCCATGCTTTCCAGCATAGTTACGTCCCTTTACGGTCTGAGTTCAAATCCCGCCGAGGTTGACTTTGCCTTTCATCCTTACGGGGTCGATAAAATAAAGTACCAGTAATGCACTGGATAATTGCTGGCCTTGTGCCTAAAGAAGAAACAATTATATATTATATATATCATTTATGAATAACACTGGTCAATAAAAAAATATTTATTTCATGGTTCTGGTATAATTTAGTATGATTCTAGGTTAATCAAGTGTGCAGAATCAGAATATGACAACGGTTAAGCTGTAGCAGGTCTAGTTTTCGAGAACCACCATATACATGTTTATGACCCATAGCTATGTGGCTAATATTACTTCATCCAATTGTATCCATTATATTTAGTTGTTAACTAATTTATATTTACTGCTTTTGTTTCAGATCACAGAATTGTAACTATCCTCAGCTATTCTTGGATAATTCACAACAACTTTGACTAGTGGGAGAGATGGAACGCCGGAAATGTGTAAATGGCCCGGACCGATTTTGCTATATTTGTGGACACTTTACCCCAGATAGCATAAAGAAACCAATCACAAAAGCAGTTCGAGGAAACTACAAATGCTACTTCAAATGTCCATTAGGAGACCAGGACAAAAAATGGGCGCTTCATATAGCGTGTAGGTCATGTGTTAATCACCTAAGTGAATGGAAGAATGGGAAACGAAGCTCTGGTTTGCTATTTGCCGTACCAATGGTGTGGCGAGAACCAAAAGACCACAATAACGGTTGCTACTTCTGCCATATAGGTCTTCTGCCATTATAGGTCTTCAGACTGGTTACACAAAGCATATGTGTTATCTATGTTTGTGGAATAGTAGATCAGATGCGGAGCACGACATGAAGAAGGATTAGCCAACAAGACCAAAAGATGCACCCGGTAGATTCAACTGTCTGTACAAACCTCTCGTGGATCCAGAAAAAGTATTCCTCTCTCCATTACATCTCAAATTAGGCTTGGCCAGAAACTTTATTAAAAGCATGGATCATACAAGTAATGGGTTTCAGTTCAGTACTTGTGTAAGAAATTGGGTAGAGTAGTATCTGAAGCAAAGTTAAAAGCAGGGGTTTTGAATGGTCCTCAGATACGTATGCTGGTTACTGATAGTGAGTTTACGAAAACACTAAACCCTTTGGAGACTAATGCATGGAAATAATTTGTAGATGTGGCACAGAACTTTCTTGGAAACCACCGTGCAGACAACTATAAAGAAATTGTTGAAACCATGATACAAAATTATCGCGCTCTGGGTTCACGAATGTCATTGAAGCTTCATTTCTTCCATTCTCATCTGGATTTCTTCCCAAGTAATCTAAGAGACATCAGTGATGAACAAGGAGAGAGGTTTCACCAGGACATTGCCATAATGGACAGTAGGTATCAGGGTCGGTTCAATCCCAACATGATGGGCGACTACTGCTGGACACTGCAACGTGAGGAGAGCCAGCAAAACAAGCGTAAAAGCAAAATCCAGAAATCTTTTTAGAAATGTTTTGAAATATTTTGTTATGTTCAGAATGTTGTTCAGAATGTTTTGTTAATATACTAAGTGTTAAAAAAATAAATAAAAATATGTTTATATATTTTTTATTAATAAGTTAATATGTTTATATCTAAGTCATCATATGTTACACAATGGATAAATAATGCAATACGAGGAACATATTTTCGATCTCATATTAAGGCATTCTGGTCCGATAGCAAAAAATGAATATCAAAACTGAATTTAGTGCTATGAAATTAGTAAGATGCACATATTCACATGTAAGAACCATTTTGGCTGTTGACCAGTGTAATATATTAATTATCGATAAAATAAAGTACCAGTAATGCACTGAAATAATTGCTGGCCTCGTGCCAAAAGTACAAACAATTATACTATATTATTTATTTATGTTCATAAACAGAATAAGAGCACTACCTAAAGTTTATAAACTCGTACAAGCATCCGAAGATAGGTCACAAATTTGGTCCCTTTTACATTTCTGGAGATATTGGGTCTTGAAGCCGTTGGTAGCGCTTCTGTTCAATGTATGAACATAAATAAATAATATATTTCTGCCCTCTTCCCGATTGAGTTCCTACTGATATTACCACACACACACGCGCGCGCGCGCGCACACACACACACACACACACACACAGACAAGTAGACACACACAAAAAATATATATGCGTGCATGTGTGCCATGTGTGTGTATATATTTCGTAATGACAGAGCTGCTTTTATCGTCTAACGCTTGATCAATATTGATTGAATACACGTATGATTAAAGACTTTGAAATCTTTTCAGATTGTTGAACCTGGATTGCTATTAATACTTATACATATGTATGCATGTGTATAAGCATATCCAGGATTGGGGTATTTATTGGGTGGTTAACTTCACCATATTTCCCAATTTGAAATGTGTTAAAGACTTATTTTTCCTAATTTTTTTCTTCGTCTAAAGCCCTTGCGTTACGTGAAAACTTTCTGTCCGTATGACATATGGAACTATTTAATTCTATAAAGCTTATTAAACTAATTTTTTGCTGTTGTAGATATTCAATCCTTTTGTTCCTACTCTATCGTTTTGACAGCACAAAAACCTACAATCCCTCGGGTTTGTCATTAACTTACTGATTATATTTAACTTCCATATTTTCCTCTTCATTAGATACAACGACTCTGCAATCTGGTTAGCAAACCCCTAGGTCTCTTCTCTATCTCACTTGACATTATAATACCCTTACAACATCTCTATGCCACAACAATTTCACCTCGTATTTATTCACTCGAACTTCCACAAATAGCCACTCTATCTTCCTCAACATATTTCTTTCTGGAAATACCTACTGGATAATGTGGTCCCATATAAAACTAAACAAAATAAAAAATTGAGATAAACGTGGCTTGCACACGTTTGATCGACGTTCTAGCTTGAGTCGGCTTGATCTTCATCAACAAAAATACCTATTAAGATGCATAGTTTATTTACTTGGTTACTTTCCCATCATTATTTGAGAAAGTGAATTATTTTAAGGCGGCTGATTGGCAGTATCGGTAGAGGGACGGATGCCATGCTTTACAGCATAGAGTTACGGCCCTTTGCGGTCTCAGTTTAATTCCCGCTGAGGTTAATTTTGCTTTTCATCCTTACGGCGTCGATAAAATAAAGTAACAGTAATGCACTAGGATAATTGCTGGCCTTGTGCCAAAAGTAGAAACGATTATTTCAGAAAGTTCCTTTAAGTCTAATTTTCGCTCATGTAATCATACAATGCACGTTCTACATAATTGTGTTCGAATGTGCACAAAGGCAAACTCGTGACATCGTCTACGTATGCAAAGACGGCTTTCTTGCAGGAGAGGCCCTTGTGCCAAGACACCAAAATACTTTAGAGGCATTCTTTGGTGTATCACGAATGCAATGTTAAACTGTTCCGATAGATGGCCTTTTTTTATCATCGAAAAGATGCCACTGTCCATTGCAGTAGGTTAGAACGAAATGACCGCGGCAGAACAACCTGTCACAGGTCAGCTTGACCTGAAGATAAACAACAACAACATTTTCTATTAAGAAGCGGCGCTTATAATTCATTCAATATATCAGAAACGTCAACCAATGAAGAATTATATTGAAGTTGACATAGTTAATTCAACAAGCACTAAAAAGCTAACTAAAAATAATTATGCAGTGAAATAAAAAATATTTAGTCTAAGACTAATATTGTTTGGTTAATTAATTGTTACTTTTTTGTATGTGCAAAATATAGCAAAGGATTTAATGAAATAGAAAACTAACACATCACATACTCTACGCTATATGTAGCACATTAATGAGTAGTCTGTGCGGCAGATGGATATAGCAAAACATTCGAAATATGAGAATTACCAATTTAAATGTATCTAGTCATATATTTTCATGACATTAATTAGCGGTGCATGCTTAAAATTCATCTTTACGTATTGAAGAACGCCAATTAATGACCTAAGAACTCGAAAACCTGATTTGATCGCAATTTATTTCAATTAGGGCATAAAATCTACGAAAAGACACGCACAATTTAATTTATAAGATTATGTACACCATACATGGAATGTTGAGGGATAAAATATAGTAAAAGAAGAATGTTCAAAATCAATGTAAAATGTGAGGCTTCTATTACGTGTCAAATTTATTGATGCCAATACCAAGATGTTACCAATCAATTTAGTTCTCAAATGATGCGAATACCAAATCGTTACCAGTCAATTTTGTTCTTTATTGATTTTTAGTATGCTTCATTTAAAACAAATAATTGCTCACACACTTCCAAACAATGATGTCCATTTTTGCATGGATAATTAATTGAAGCTGTTTCCTACTTGGGTGAATATATTTTCAATACAAGTCAAGTATTAATATCTGATATCCTTTTATAACAAGAGATGCCAATAAGCCGCATGGCATACCTAACAGTAAACTGTCTTCTCAGGATGGCAGTTAACGGCAAGAAGTGATTGGCCGTAAATATTGCTTGCAAATCACTTACATATTTACGCATAAAAATGGTGATTAAATATATAAATTATTAGAATGAAATATGTTTTCCTTCGAGCAGATAGAAAACGCGGGCTTAATATAGTGATATTGCTTCTGTTTATAAACCTGAACGACATCAGTTAGAAACGATTGTTGATACAAAGAGAATATCTAGTCCATATAAATAAGGTAGTCTTGCTGTCCAGGAGTTTTATAAAATCTTTCGTTTCTTAGTGATATATATTAAAAAAAAATCATAATTTCTGAATATTCTTTCGCAGGCCAATCAAAATACTATCGTAGCAGCGGCGAGAAAGTTAATTAGACTGTTGCTGCTGCAGGGCAGAGGACCAAAGTGCAATCCGTATGTTTGGAAATACAACTTAATAAGAAAAATGGTGCAAAAAACCCCCCAAAATACTAAAGGCGGGGAGGATGTTGGAACCTCTTCCATAGAAAGGTACCTAACAGCCCTGAGTCCTTAAACTTAATTGTTGTTTAATGCAATAACAACATTTTTTTTTAATAGTGCCGCATCGGGATAAACTCCACAGCGATGGAAGTGCCGTTAGCTGGGTTTGTTCGATACGCATGCAAGTTGGTGAAACCATACTGCGTGAGGTTGTGAAATGCCCGAAAATTGCTGACTAGTGGAATTATTTTGAACAGCTGTAATCGCGGATAAGATTGATACCAGTTGCGTCCATTGTGAAGGTTGCCGCATCGCATTATTTTGGCCAGGAAGGGTAGGCAGATTTGTTCTCCCTAGTTACGGCTAAAGAAGTTGTATGATGGAGAAAATGGAAAGAAACACTTTCTTTTTACTCGACCTCTTAGAGAGCTTTTCAAGTTTCACTTGAAAAAGAAATTGGAGGAAGGGAGAGGGGAGTGTTAATAACTTCTTACGAATTGTGTGTTATGCCAGACTCGTTCTCTAATATTCTAATTACTGCAACTGGTAGCAAAACAGGGGTATTTCCAGCTTTGTCAGCAGGTACGTAGTAACGCTAGTGAAGAAAGATAAGAACATGCGAGATACGTTAGACGATTTTAGGCCCATAACTATGTTAAACACAAAGTTTAGATTTTGACCAAGTTGTTAGCGAAGAGGTTGGTACTTGTCGTCTAGGGTTTGGTTGGGGAGGCGAACACTTGGGAATCCTGACCAGGTTTATATACGACAAGCCACACCGCATGCGATACATCATAGAAAGGGTAGGGTGTAAACCTGGCTCTGGTGGGGCAATGGTCAATTTAGATCAATCGAAATCTTTCGATAGAGTTGATCATTGATAACTGGAGTCTGTACTCAAGGAAACTGGCTTCGGTCCCGTGTTCAGAGGCTGCATTGCGGCAATGCACAGTGGCATATGCTCGGTGATGAAAATGAATGGAACCATTTCAGATCGAGCGATCGATTCTTCAAGGGCGCCATCTATCATACCCTCTCTACGTATTGATTCTCGAGATTTTACTGCAAAAGATGGAGCTGTTGCATGGCATGCCGCTCGAACTGGGATGTGGGAAGACTGTGTCGGCATATGCAGACGACATAACCGTGATGGTGCTGAACAGCTCGGAAATCGCGGTGGTAGGCACGTTTTTAGAATATGAAACGTTGGCGTGAGCAAAGCTGATGTCGGAAACGTCGGTGAGTATGCAGCTTGGCGCCTGGAGAGGCAAATCCATGCCATTCAAAAGCATCCTCGAATACTGGACGGACGGACCGGTGAAGATGAAAGAGGTCTGATTCGGACCGGACTTCCAGGTGGATAAGAACTGGGATTAGGTAACGAGCAGACTGGCTACTCTCATCCAGAAATGGGCTAAGAGGAAGCTATCACCGAAAGGTTGGGTGGGGATGAGGAACGCGTACATCGTGTACGCCTAACCGTCGTGCCTTGCCCCCGTTCGCACCTCGCCAAATTGGAACGTCTGCTTTTCTGCTTTATTTGAAAGGGAGAAGTTCTTTTGCTGCCAGCACACTACACGTGGAGGATTTCGTATGCCGTGGCTAATGTTGCGCAAACATATGCAAGATTTGAACTGAGAACGTAAAGGACGGTAACTCTATACAGCGAAGCATTTGGTCCGACGTACTACCGATTCTGCCAACCCCCCGTCCTAATAATAATAATAATAATAATAATAATAATAATAATAATAATAATAATAATAATGCTTTCTTTATTAACCACAATGGTTTACATAAAGTAGACATTAAGGACAGTACAGGACAATACAGGACGGTACAAATGGGCATTTCTGCGTGTACATAAAATAGAGGGGGAGTCTTCCGAGGGACATTTGTGGAGAAAGCCCATTAAAAAGCCACAGTGACCCTGACCACCAGGGCAAGTGCCCTCTCCCAGTTTTCCACCTTTAATTTACAGACACATACTCAGAGAAGGCCCATTCATTCGGGCCATACTTGCTTCTCTCACCCATCTTTCAACAAAATGCTGGGAAGAGAGCACTTCCCTCTCTACCCTGATTTTCCTTTTCAAATGAAATTTGAAAAAGTTAATCAGGGCATCACCGAAGAGGTAAGTGCTCGTCTTCAGCCCTTTCAAACGTGTCCACCATACTATCTCTTTCGCCATGGCCACCAGACAGATAAAAACTGGCTGCCCTTCCCGGCTAAAGGAAGAGGGCGGGGCAACCCTCACGATGGACTCAGCTGATAGCCGGATCCGTCCTACACGTGACAGCAGGTGTTCGACATAAACCCACAAGTCAGCAATGCTCGGACACTGGACGAGTGCGTGCAGGACGGTTTCGTCGCCCTGTGCGCATCTCGGACATGCCCGGCTGACGGCACCTCCATGCCTGTAGAGTTTATCCCGAACTGGCAAAGCTCCCCGGTAGCACTGCCAGGCCAGGGATTTCTGGGAGTTGTCCATAGGCCCCGGCCCGAAAGTCCTTCCGAAGAGATTGGCTAGTTGATTTTCGTCGACGCCTAGAGTTTCCCCAAGTACGTCGTCGCTCTTCCCCTCCACTAATCCCCTATAGAACGCCAAGGTGGAGTTTCCAACGATCACATTGCTCGATTGGTCGAGGGCTGTGAGCGCCTGAAGACATTCCAGTCTCCAAGCGCTCCCTCTCGGTCTTCGCTTGACCCAGGACTGCAGCTCCGTCAAGGAGATGAGCTGGGCAAAAACGTGTCTAGCAAACGGCGACCACACCTGATCACCGTCGAGGAAGAGGTGGAGATGTTGTAGCCTGAGCGCGTGTCTGCGCATAATCAGCCACGGCATACCCAGCCCTCCACGTAGCGGGTGTTGACAGCAGATGGACCGCCTGACCATCGGAGCGCGTCCATTCCACAAGAAGCGAAAGAGCAAACGCTCCAGCGCAGTCAGGCGAGGCTTAGGACAAGGTACGACGGTCAGGCGGTAGTAGATGACGGACGCGATGTACACGTTAGCCACCTCCGCTCGACCTTTCAGGGATAGCTTCCTCTCGGCCCATTTCTGGGTGAGAGAAGCCACCCTGCTCGTCACCTCGACCCAGTTTTTGTCCGTCTGGAGGTCCGGACCGAACCAGACCCCTAGCAATTTAACCGGTCCGTCCGTCCAGCGCCCCACGACGCTGTTGGATGGCATGGACCTGCCTCTCCAGGTGCCGAGCTGCAAGCCCACTGACTTTTCCTGGTTGATCATTGCTCCTGTCACCGTTTCGTATTCTCTTAGTGTAGTGCCGATCGCCTCGATGTGTTTGGCGTTCGACAACACTACGGTGACATCGTCGGCATATGCTGACACGGATCTTCCGCATCCTAGTTCGCGCGTGACCCCCCTCAACGTCTCCAGTTGTGCAGTAATGGCTCGAGAGTCAATACGTACAAGAGGGACGAGAGGGGACATCCTTGGCGGACCGAGCGCATGATGTTGAACGGTTCCGAAAGGTGACCGTTCACTCTCACCTCAGAGCAGATGTCACTGTGCATGGCAGCGATCCAGCCTCTGAAGACGGGCCCAAAGCCAGCCGCTCTCAGGACTGCCGCTAGGTAACGATGGTCGACCCTATCGAAAGCTTTCGACTGATCTAAATTTATCAAAGACCCACCCGTGCCAGGTTCCCTAGCTACCCTCTCTACGATGTATCGCATGAGGTGGAGGTTGTCGTGGATGGATCTGTCGAGAATGGCGCCTGTCTGCGCCTCTCCCACCAGTCTACCAACGACAAGCGCCATCCTCTTTGGTAGCACCTTGCCCCAAATCTTGAACTCTGTGTTTAGCAGAGTTATGGACCTAAACTTATCTATGTTATCCCCCTTGTTCGGATCCTTTCTCAGCAGCGCCACCGCTCCTCGGCTCACAGAGCTGGGAATTCTCCCGTTCTGTTGCCAGTTGCAGTAGACGTCCGCCAAGAGGCCTCCGAACAAGTCTGGCATTTGTACGTAAAGTTCATAGGGCAGACCATCCAAACCAGGCGATTTACCCCTTGTGCAGCCAGTCATTGCCTTCCGTACTTCAGTGGCTGTTATCGGCTTTTCGCAACACTCCGACACAGTGGCTGAGAGCCGCGGCAGTCCGTCGAGGTAGACACTAAAGTCCATCCCTCGAACCGGCCCGCCGCTGCCCCAGAACAGTTGAGCGAAGTGTCGCTGAAAAGCTTCACACATTTGCCCGGGATCGAGTAGCATGCGCCCGTCGTGGTCCACCAAAGACCGGATCGTGGCTTTGTTGCCACGACGCGCCTCCGCCACTCGGGCCCATTGAACGGCTTTCGTCCCCTCGTGTCTGAGAGCTCTGACAACGCAGCCTTCGTGCTTTGCATTGAAGAATTGGTCAAGGGCCAACTTCGCCGCAAGTACGTCGGTCGCGATGCCTTTGCAAAGCGCCTCGTCTAATTTTCTAACTAATTCTCCCTCTGCTCTATTTTTCTCTATTGCTAAAGCCTTACTAAACCTAATGGACTCTAATCTAATTGCTCTTTTCAGAGCAAACCACCACTTGTTGTTGACGATGGCCCCCGTCAACGCCCACTTAACTAGTTCGCTAATCCGGTCTCTGTAGGCCTTGCGCGTGGTAAGGACGCGTTTAGCTTCCAGTAGCCGGGTCCTCGTCTATGAAACCTATCTAAGTCAAGCCCACAGATCACGAATTTGTGGTCCGTGTAGCTGATTATCTTGAATTGTGGACAGCCTATGCTAGGCCTATCTATTTCCCTACAAAATACTCTATCTAGATATGATCTGGATGACCCTATGCGATTTGTCCAAGTCCACATTGGTACATTCGGGAAATCCAATCGGTACCTGTCAGATAGTTCAAAACGCCTGAGCAGGTTGGTGAGACTCTTGCACCCACCTCCCCTATCCACTAATCCCACACAGTCCCAGCGTGCAACTAAGATCCCGTTCCAGTCACCCACTAACACTAAAGAGCGGGACGTTCCAAGAAAGGTCTCCAGACGCCGGAAGAAATCAGGCCGCCCTGCTCCTGTCGGGGCATAGAAGGCCACTAATCTGAAAGCTTTCCCGTCTCCACTGGTCACATCCAGCAGCACCAACTTACCTTCTGGGACCAGGAAGATGGCCCGTATGGCAAGATCCAAACCTCTCCGAAAAAGCACAGCAAATCCACTCCCCGATCTCGGACGGCTGGGAGATGCGTACACATCGTAGCCGCCGAAGATCGGTGCGAAGGCCCGTGCTTCGGAGATTCTGGTCTCGCTCATGCCCACTACATCTATGTTTAGTGACCTGAGGTTGTTGAGCAGGTGGCCCTGCTTCCATGACGACCCCAATCCACGCGCATTTATGCTGCCTATTCTGAGTGAGGTCATGTTGAAAAGGAGTGGAAAAGATGGGAAAGACCACTTAACTTACTTCTCGTAGAGGAAGGGCGGTTTTTCCATCCTTTTCACTGCTTGTGGCCTCCTCAGGAAGGATGTCGTTATAAATCCTCCTGGAGAGTGCTTGTCGGAAGTCTCCGATGTCTTTGGGGAATTTTTGTTTTAGTGTCAAGTACGTTTTCTGTGTGATGCGAGTGATCTGTATGTGTGGAGGTGGTGTGAATTTTTGGGTTGTTGTGTAGTCTTTTTCTGTGATGCAGGTGTTGTGTTGCATGTAGTGTAATAATTGGTTGTTGTTCAAATTTAATGCTGTGTAGTGTGTATCGTTTTGGTTGTTTTGTTTTGTTTGCGTTTGTTGTGGGTTTGTTTCTGTTTCGCATTTTGGTGACTTTTGTGGTGTAGGTGATGGCGGTGTTGGGGTTAATGATGGTGATGGTGTTGGTGTTTGGGGTGATGGGGTTGGTGATGCTGGTGTGGATGGTGGCATATCTGTCCTAACTTTTTTGTTTGTTAATTTATTTGTTTCCCTCTGTATTTTATTTTTGGAGGGGGAAGGAAGAGAATTTTTTCTTTTTTGGTTTCTTTTTTTCTTTTTTCCTGATACCGTTTCCCACTCCTCGTCGGCACAATCTGTCTCCAGTTGTGATAGGCCGGGGAGTGGAAAATCCTCCACAGGCGTTAGTTTTGGTTGTGACGTGGTGGATGGTGTAGGCGCTGGTGCTAGTTCTGAAGCGTTGGGTGGTGGTGGTGTTGGTTTTGCTACTGTTGCTGGGGTTGTTGCTGTTATAGTTGCTTCTGTTGTTGCTGCTACAGTTGTTGCTGCCATCTCTGCTACTGGTGGTGTTGATGGTTGTGTCACTGGGGTGGGTAGGAGAGGTGGCCTCAACCTTTTAGCCTGAGGGCAGAAAGCCCTTAGGTGGATTCCTTCACCACAAACCACACACCTAGGCCTTCTGCCCTCGACAATTACGGTGAGGTGGCTGCCGTCAGTGAGGTCTATTACCTCTGGGATATCGTCAATGCATTTTGGGTCCGCTTGGATCAGGAGCTCCATCCCAGATCCGGACCAGTTCTCCTGCTTTTCTTTTGCTATTGCTATTATCTTTGTGTTGGCTTCGATGCCGGCGAGGACGGCCGATATTAGCCAGGGAATTTCGATGGCCGGTGGAACGTGGGTCACCCTGATCTTTACGAGTCTCTAGCCACAATAGCTTGGGACGAGTGTGAAGTCGTCACTTCTTAATGGGACCATGGAGTGTTCTCTAGCCTCCTCTGGTGTTTCAAAGAACACGTCCACGGTTCCATACTTCTGTCTACGTCTGATGTGGGTTTTTCTTGCCAACACATGACCCAAAGCTTTTTGGATTTGGGACTCGGATGCCCGTTCCACTCGGCGCGATTTTACATTAATTGTTCGATACGACACGGTGCATAGGCGCCGATGCTCCATTTTATTAGGTGGGAGGGTGAGGCTGACCCTGTACCCATCTTTCTTTACCATTTTGGGGGCATTTTCTAATTCCTCCTGAGTTACCGCCTTAAATGCATTGCACTGTTTTGCTACTCTGGCAAAACTCAAGGTTTTTTTTTAATGTCATTGTTGCTGTTGTTGTTATCGTTATTTTTGTTATTATTAATTTTAGTTTCAGTTGTGCTGGTGGTGACGTCAGTGGTGTTCAGTGTGGAAGAGTCCATTTTGGTTGAAAACATTTCGACATCACGAGTTGAATTATTTTTTCCTTTTGTTTCTGTTGTCGCGCTGGTGGCGGTGGTGGGGAGGGGGGTTGTCGCGGTGGTGGTGGCGGCTTTAACACCTACAGTGATTAGTAATGGCGGGAAATGAATGTCTGCCTGAGACAAATTTAAAATATTGCTACTGCTTAAAGTTTTTGTGTTGGCAAACGTAGTAATATTTACAATGGTGGTGTCGGTGTGAGGTGTTAGTTTGTGAGGAAGGCTCTCAGCTGTTTGGTGCAGAGGTGATTTAGCCATTTTTTTTCAAAGAGATTATTTGATTATCCTAAAAGTTTTAATTTTGGGCACAAGGCCCCAATCTTTTTGGGTGTCCTTTTCGGAAAACAATGTATGTGCGCTTATAAACAGTTAACAATAAAATTTTCCATAAATGGCAATTTTTAACAAACGGAAATAACAAACTTTTGCGGAGCTCACGATGATACGATTTACTACGTAGGTCGCCAATAATAATAATAATAATAATAATAATAATAATAATAATAATAATAATAATAATAATAATAATAATAATAATAAAAAACCAGCAAATGGAAATCCCCAGGAAAAGACAAAATACAAAACTTTTGGATAAAGGCCTTCACAGAGTCTCATGAGCTGTTAGCCCTACTTTACAATGAAATAGTTAAGGAGCCAGAAAAGATACCATCATGGCTAGTTAACGGCATTACATTCCTGCTACCGAAGAATGATGAGACAAACAATCCCAAAAATTACAGACCGATAACCTGCTTGACCACAATGTATAAAATTTTAACATCAGTCCTAACTGAATACACATATGGCCACCTGATAACAAATGACCTATTTCCCATTGAGCAGAAAGGGTGTAAACAAGGCTCATATGGCTGTAAGGATCAGCTTCTGGTTAACAAAATGATACTGGAAGATTGTCATAATAGACACAAAAATCTATCGATTGCTTGGATAGATTATAAAAAAGCATTCGATAGTTTGCCACACAGTTGGATTGAAAAAATGTTTAGAGATTTTCAAAATATCCCCCGTTGTCAGGAGGTTTTTGTCATTCAGTATGAAGACATGGAGAACGACACTCCTTTTGAATAGTGAAACAAAATCACTGGAAGCTGGAGAAGTTAATATTAATTGTGGAATTTTTCAGGGTGACTCTTTATCACCGCTTTTATTCTGCATCGCACTTATACCATTAAGTAAAATGCTCAATGAAACAAAACATGGATATAGAGTCTAATCACCTGTTCTACATGGATGACCTGAAACTATTTGCAAAAAATGATGAACAATTGCAAGGGCTATTATCCACTGTGAAGCAGTTCAGTGATGACATTAAAATGGAGTTTGGACTGGATAAATGCGCCAAAGCAACGTTCACCAGAGGAAAGCTGCTGAAGAGTTCAGACATTAATCTTGATCGGGGGAACGTGATAAGAGAGCTTGATCAAGAAAAAACTTACAAATATCTAGGTGTTTGTGAAGGAGACGGAATCAAGCACTCGACAATGAGGGAAAGGATAAGGAAGGAATGTTACCGCAGAGTCAGAGCAATCTTAAGAACGGAATTGAATGCAAGGAATAGGATCGATGCCATAAACACGCTTGCCATACCAGTAGTAACCTACAGTTACAATGTCATCAACTGGTCAAGCACAGAGATCCGTAGGCTCGATACAAAAATCCGAAAATTCTTAACCATGCACAGAATGCATCACCCTAAGGCAGACATAGATAGAATATATCTCCCTAGGAAAGAAGGAGGACGTGGGTTAATCCAGTTAGACATTGCGTTGAAAACTGCAACAATTGGATTATCCACATATCTAAGGGAATCACATGATTGGATGATCAAACTCGTTTTGAAACACGAAAGCACCAAAAGATCATATTCCATTACAAAAGATGCACAAAGATACAGTAATGGACTACAAATTTCAGAAGTCCCATTTACTGCTGAAATGGAAAACACAGAAAAAGCAAAGCAGGTAAAAGTAACTGCAAAGAAAGAACTGCTACAGAAACTGGCTAAGAAATGGCAAGAAAAGCCTCTGTATGGAAAATACCCAGAGCGAGCTAACAATCCTGATGTTGACAAAACTTTAACCCATCAGTGGTTGGCATCCTCTGGACTGAAATCGGAGACTGAAGGACTGATTATATCGGCACAAGATCAGTGTCTGCCAACAAAAAATTACCAAGCCAACATAATAAAAAATGGGTGCAGCCCATTATGCCGTGTATGCAAAAAACAACCAGAGACCATTGACCATATAATTTCAATGTGCAATCCTATAGCTCCAACCGAATACCTAAACAGGCATGACAGAGCTGCACAATACATACATTGGATAATGTGTAAGCATTTTGACCTGCCCCATCAAAAGAATTGGTGGGAGCATCAACCACCTCCCATACTTGAAAAAGATCACATCTCAATCTTGTGGAACTTTAGCATCCAAACAGACCGAAAAATAGATGCAAATAGACCTGATATAATATTGAAGGACTTTCAAAGGAGGGTATGCCTGCTAATTGATATGTCTGTTCCAATAGACAAGAATGTATCTATAAAAACATTTGAAAAATTGAGCAAGTATAAGGACCTGGAGATAGAAATTGGAAAAATGTGGAAATTGAGAACTAAAACAATACCAGTGGTTGTAGGCGCTCTGGGAATGATACCTAAGGGGTCTAACGACTACTTATCGCAAATCCCAGGAAACCCGCGTATAGGAGAAATACAAAAGATAGTACTAATGGGAACTGCCCATATACTAAGGAAGATCCTGTCAATATAAGTACATCACAAGTCTAAACACTAAGGATGCATGTGTGAATATGTATGTTCTTTCTTGAACATGGCGGACCTTGTTGTCTCTTGAGGTCACTGGTTGTGACTTGGTGATAACTCGTATGAACATAAAGCAAGATAAATGCAAATAATAATAATAATAATAATAATAATAATACGAAGAAATATACGAAGAAATATTGTAAAAAAAAAGTTACTAACTGATATAGAAATTGATCAGATCAAGCTATTAGCACAAAGTCCTCTAAGTTTTTGATTTTTGACATATTTAAAACAATTGTGATAGAATAATTCTTACTACAAATGGAACATAAAATACCAGTCTTAACTCTGAGGAAGTGACAACGCATCACATTATGGCATAGGGCTCCAATATTTAATATTTAATTTTGTATCAGAAATGTTATAGTAAAAAAAGAAAATGGTTACAAACAACAGCCAAATAATTTCCCCACCAACACCACCACCGCCGCCGCCACCTAACCACTACCACAAAAATCTAGCCAAATACAAAAATACAAACCAACGGCTGCCGCAACACCATCACTATATTACTACTATTCCATCACCACCGCCACCATTGCATCATCGCTACCACCACTATTCCCTCACTACCTCCTGTTAAGAGAGGGGTGGTAGTAGTGTCACTAACATACATAACCTGAGGACAGAATATGGAACTGTGGATGTTCTCTTCGACGTACCTCAAGAAGCCAGGGCACACTGCATTACACCACTTCGCAACGAAAAGATCACCATGGTGCCAACGTACTGTGGACAACAATTCGTTAGGGTTAGAGTAACCCAAGTTCCCCTCAAGAGGTAAATCACCTGGTTTGGATGGTCTGCCCTACGAACTTTACGTTTACATCCGGACATGTTCGGCGATCTTTTGGCAGATGTCGACTACAACTGGCAGCAGAACCAGATGATCCCCAGTTCTGTGAGCCGAGGAGCTGTAGTGCAGCTGAGAAAGGACCCGAACGAGGGGGACTACATGAATAATTTCAGGCCTATAACTCTGCTAAGCGCAGAGTTTAAAATGTCGGCCAAGGTATTAACGATGAAGTTGGCGCTTGTCATCGGGAGTCTAGTGGGAGAGGCGCTGACATGCACCATTCCAGACAGATCCATCCACGACATCCTCCACCTCATGCGATACATCAGGGAGAGTGTAGCTAAGGAACCTGGCAAGGGTTGGGCCCTGATCAACTTGAATCAACCAAAAGCATTCGATAGAGTCGACCATTGATACCTGGCGGCGGTTTTCCCTGGAAGCCGGCTTTGGACCTGTGGATCGCTGCCATGCACTGCGACATCTGCTCTGTGGAGAGAGTGAACGGTTACCTTACGGAATCGATCAGCGCTCGGTTAGACAAGGTTTTCCCCTCTCGCCTCTCGTCTCTGTTGTATGCATTGACTCTAGTGCCATTACTGCACACACTGGAGATGTTGAGGGGCATCCTGTGCCAACTTAAATAGGGGAGAACCGAATCAGCTTATGCCATCGTCGTCACCGTAGTGGCGTCGAGCGCCAAACATATCGGAGCGATCGGCACTGCTCTGAGGGAATGCGAGGCAGTAACAGAAGCAAATATTAACCAGAAAAATTCGATTTAATCGACTTCCCCTCCCCATAATTACTGGGCTTTTGCCTATACGAGAAATCATTATTATAATTTACTCTGACACCATGCTTTGAAACATAGAGTTACGTCCCTTTATGATCTAAGTTCAAATCCCGCCGAGGTTTACTTTGCTTTTCCTCCTTACGGGGTCGATAAAATAAAGTACCAGTAATGTACTGAGTTATTGCTGGCCTTGTGCCTAAAATAGAAACAATTATTATAATTTACGGCCCTTTATATTCTGAGTTCAAATCCCGCCGAGGTTAGCTTTGCCTTTCATCCTTACAGGGTCGATAAATAAAGCACCAGTAATGCACTGGAGTCGATTTAATCGACGTTCGCTTCCCCTTCAAAATGCTGGCCTTGTGCCTAAAGTAGAAACAATTAGTATTATTATCATCATCAAAGGGTAGTGGATTGGCAATATCAGTGGAGGGTCAGACGCTATGCTTTAGAGTACATAGTTACGTTCTGAGTTAAAATCCCGCCGAGGTTGACTTTGCCTTTCATCCTTCCTTAAGGGATCGATAAAATAAAGTACCAGTAATGCACTGGATAAGTGCTGGCCTTGTGACAAAAGTAGAAACAATTATTATCATGATCATCATTATTATTATTGGATGTTAGCGGTGAATTGGCAGTATCGGTAGAGGGTTGGACGCCATGCTTTCTAGCATAGTTACGTCCCTTTACAGTCTGAGTTCAAATCCCGCCGACGTTAACTTTGCCTTTCATCCTTTCGGAGTCGATAAAATATAGTACCAGTAATGTACTGAGTGATTGCTGGCCTTGTGCCTAAAGTAGAAACAATTATTATTGGATGTTAGCCTGGTTGTTGATGTTTGTTTTGTCTCTTGTTTTTGATTAATATTTTAGTTGATTTTAACAAATATTTTCCCGAATTTTGAAGATTTTTTTATGTTATACTTTTTTTAATGAATCAAGTGGTTGTTAATTAATTGTCTTTTGTTAAAAACGAACTTCATGGAAGTTTTTAGCGTTGTTTTGATTTGACTATATTAGTAATGGCGTCAATAATAGCGACAAATAATACTACTATTAAATTAACCTTAATACTTAGAAACAAACACAAATTTCGTCGAGAGCGATGTTTAGTAATGGAGTCAGTTTTGCTTGTGTAGCCTCTAACGTTCAATGATTCTTGACAGAATGTGAAGTATTTACAGAAAAAACAAATACGATGAATTTATTCAGAAGCAGGTAAGTTAAAAACTACTCTTTGTCTCAGAAAGGAAGGGGGAATTTCTCTCCCCCGCCGAAAGGAATTGAAAGAAGTTCTAACTGACGTCTGGGTTGATGTATTATCTTTTTTAAATGGCAAAGCTTATAGTACCGTCTACCTGAATTTCGAGTATGAGAAAGAAAGCAAATACATTATCCCGAACACCCAATCATAAGCATTCTGCGTTTGTACACGGCGCAGTATAAAACAAATATGACAGAGGCACAGAAAACGTTATTGCCACTTTTATAAATCTGTAAGTATAGGTGATTGGTGTAGAGTGTAGTGTGGTCAGAAGAGGTCAGCTCAGCAAGAGTATAGACCTCACTGTTGCAATAAAAAGCGTTTCTATAAGCCTTTTGCTTTTCTGGGATGGTCATATCCTCTCCAACCCATGGTCCACTGATCAAGCACGCACATTTTCATTGCTTTCTCTCCATGCACCTAGATATTTGAAAATGTCCATTTTCTTGTGTCAATCTCCTATCTTAGACATTATGCCATTGGGCCTATAGATGATCTAACACTGCACTTCTGTTCTATTTTCTTTCGTTTAAGTGCAATCCTACTTTGCTAGCATTCTTTTTTCACCCACAGGACTAGATGTGCTTCCATTATTTCATGAGAAATTTGTCCTATATCTTTAGCAAATTCCGAATCCGTTATAATAATTGGAGAACTTGTCCTATTTCTCCTCCGCTCCTGCTGGTAACCAAGCTGTCCCTCCTTCCCATTGTTGGCTTTTCTCATAGCGTAATCCAACACAACGGTAAAGAGATATAAGTCTAAGGTGCCTTCCTACAAAACACCAACGACTATTTTGATGACATTCCTCTTCCCACTAGGTGTAATTGTCTTGGCTGTTGTGTTTTCATGCCATAAGCTTTGACAATGCAAAACATATTCTCTCATGTACACTATCGAATGCTCACTTAAATCGACGAATATTATATCAGCCGTTTCTGTTTTTGCGATAGACACACCATTATTCTTCTAAGTGTCAAAATATGTGCCACTGTCGATCTTCCACTGTGGAACCGATTTCGCTTTCTTCTAAGAAGTTGGTCAATTTTCGGCTGGATTCGCTTAATGTCATTTCGCTTATGACATTGGCAACGACATATAAAGTACTTATATTAACAGTTTCTCCACATTACTAGTTATTTCAAGACAAAAATACATCTATTTCATCACATGCTTTGGAGATGCTTGTTGTTGTTGTTGTTGTTCTTCTTCTTCTTCTTCTTCTTCTTCTTCTTCTTCTTCTTCTTCTTCTTCTTCTTCTTCTTCTTCTTCTTCTTCTTCTTCTTCTTCTTCTTCTTCTTCTTCTTCTTCTTCTTCTTCTTCTTCTTCTTCTTCCATACATTTCTCATCACTCCCATTTGCCGCTGTCTTTCTCAGTAGCTACTCGAGTCTACAAATGGCCATATTTTAGGGAATCTGTAGACTAGCATAATCCCCAGGTATCACACAATGATTCTCTACAAAGATCTGTTTGGCATTCCTTGCATGTTCTACCATTTCTATGTGTGTTTGGCACTTACTGTATATACTCGAATATAAACCGGTCCAAATATAAGCCGACCCTCCTATTTTATGTCTGAGGAATGGGCAAAAATCCAAATCCAATTTTTAAGCCGGGGCAGCTAATCAACACATTGTTTAGATGGTGTATATAAGCCGACCACCAGCAATTTTACCATCGATTTTTTGGTCACATATTCCTCAGCTTATATTTTAGTATATACGGTATATTCTTTAGGCATGAAAAATGAAACAGGTATTTAATGTAGTTAACACCAGACCATCTGCTTTAAACAATAAAACATCGAAACAAATTAATGCTACTTAAGATATTGAATGTAACACAATAGTGGACGCTAAGCTGCTTTTAATTATATATGTAATATATATGTAATATATAGCCTTACGTAGAGAATTTTTGATAGTGAACCACTAAATTTTCATTATAGTCATGTTCTTAGTAATACATATATCCGCCGTTCTAACGACTCAAACAGTTAGTCCATGCATATATTCATGCTAACTATAATGGTAAAATTGTACCTATGACTGAAAGTTGTTGTTTTTTGCATAGTCTCAGATTAGTCTTGTTTGACCAAACGTATGATTAAGTTCATTCAAGCTATGAACATTTTAGGACCTTATCGATGACCACATAATTCAATCTCCTTTCTTAAGACTGTCGTGACGGATTTTTAACTGCTATTTCCAGAAGTGGCTACGTAGAAGTTCTCTTGTTAACAGATAAAGTTATTAATGTGGGCGAATATTCATGAAACTCTTACAGAACCTAATATATTTGAGTATGAACAGTTGTTAATGTGGGCAGATATTCATGATGAATAGAACTGAATATATCTATATATTATATAAAAGGAAGACGTTTATTGGTTAGTTGGTTGAATCACACGAAAACTACACACACACACACACACACACACACACACACACACACACACACACACACACACACACACACACACACACACAAATACATGCACACACATCTAAAGAGAGAGAGACACACAGAGGGAGAGGCAGAAAGAGGCAGATAGGCAGTTATACCGAAGGAGATAGAATTACAGTGTTAGATATTGAGAGAGAGAGAGAGAGAGAGAGAGAGAGAGAGAGAGAGAGAGAGAGAGAGAGAGAGAGGGGGCGAGAGAGAGAGAGAGTAACGTCCCACAAAAGTATCAGTTGAAGGTTTAACAATATTGCGTTAGCTTTTATAAATTCGTTTTACAGTCTTTGATTTTACAGAACAAAGAAAAATTGATACTATTTAAAATGAATCTATCCTTCAGCTTTTATCCATATACTACTTACAGTCCGTCCTAATGAAGCAACACTTCAGAACCAATGTTATGCGATATATTGCTGTGTTTCAGATAACGTCCTTTAGAGCTGAAACAAATCATACTGACTATAGTTATTCCACAACATTTAAAATCCAAGGCTAATGCTACCATTTAATCGGCAGTTTACTCCCCCAGCCTCATAAGGAAGTTTTATGATTGTTTTTTTATGTCTTTCTCTCACACACACATTACGGTCTCCCCTCATACCAGACAACACATTCAATAAAGTCGTTTTCTCTTTTATCCGTCTTCTCCTAACTCTTCTCCCGGGCGAAGTCGGGTACCTCAGCTTGTTTGAGCATAAAAGATATATGGGAAGTCAGTATAGTTCCATTGCTTAATAGTGGACACAGTCATGTCTTAATGGTTAGAACATTCGTTTCATAATCATGAGGTCTCTTGTTCGATCCCACTGCATGGCATCTTCAGCAAATGTCTTTACCACCTCTTTGTTTTGAGCCAATCATTTTGCGTGAAATTGGGTAAACAGAAACTGTGAAGAAGCCCGCCGGATGAATTGTACCTGTAATTCAAAGGCCCAGCCATGTCACATATTGTCTCAAGTTGATTTGGAATATGACATAGATTACGTGTATGTGGAATATTCATCAATGTACAGGTTATTTACAAGCTGGACGTTCAGTTGATCGAACAACTGAACTCCCGTAGACGAAATCGACGAAGAATTCAACACAACTTAATAATTAGATTCTACTTTTGGCACACTGTCTGCAATTATCTCAGTGCATTACTGGTGTTTTGGTATAATTGCTGGCCTTGTGCCAAAAGTAAAAACAATTATCTAATATTGCAAAAAAAATGACATATTAAATAATTGTTTCTACTATTGGCACAAGGCCAGCAATTACCCAGCACATTACTGGTACTTTATTTTATCGACCCCATAAGGATGAAAGGAAAAGTTAACCTCGGCGGGATTTGAACTCAGAATGGCAAGGGCCATAACTCTATGTGTCAAAGCAAGGCGGCCGACCCTCTACCGATACTGCCAAATAAACACTAAGTACATCACTACAACTCAATGTAATTGTTAATGAATCTTCTTCTAGATAAAAGAGTGAATAATTTTTAAATCGCTAACATTGTTTATAATTATGTATTGGGCGGTCGATTGGCAGGATCAGTAGAGGGTCGGACGCCATGCTTTCCAGCATAGTTACGTCCCTTTACGATCTGAGTTCAAATCCCGCCTAGGTTGACTTTGCCTTTCTTCCTTACGGGGTCGATAAAATAAAGTACCAGTAATGCACTGGGTAATTGCTGGCCTTGTGCCTAAAGTAGAAACAATTATTTATAATCATGTATAGTAATTAGATTAACAGAATTTAATTAGTGGCAATTGTTTTTAAGAAGTAAAATGCACCAAATGAGCGCTCATAGCACTTAATTAGGAGTGATTAAATTTGAAAGTTGGGTGTAATAACTGAATCAGTACCCACAGCTGCAGCAGTCGAGGTGACAGAAGCCCGTCACATCTCTGAACGTCAGTCAAAGGGGCGGCAGAAGGAGCAACTGGTATTCACTAAATTATCGCTGACGCTCACTTCGACAGTGCTTAGCAATCCACGATATCTATATCTATCTATCTATATATATATATATATATATATATATATATATATATATATATATATATATATATATATATATATATATATATATATATATATATATATATATATATATATATATATATATATATATATATATATATACACACACATACACACCCACAAACACGAATTCGCAAACATAAGACGGATACTTATATTTCTTCTCCTAAATATATATATATATACTGAAAAACACTAATATATAAACACTAAAAAATATAAACACGCATACAAACTCACATATACACACGAATGCACAACCCATATAGCAGCACACGTCTATTGCCATGTGTAAATCTATGGAAATATATTTCCGTTCTATGTTAGAATAGTCGCATAACTTTAAAACATAATATATTTGTGTGTATGTGTATCTGTTTGATTATATGCATGTGTGTAAATACATATGTATCTAGAGTTACATCTGCTTTAACGGCCGTAAAATCATCTGTTGACAGTTTAAAGATGGTATAGTGATAGAAATAGAGCTGAAAATAGATACAGAGAACGAGAAAGAGAGAGGGAGAGTGAAATAGGGAGAGTGGAAGGCAGTAGCATTATTTGATATATCAGATTAGCAGATAAAGTTCGCTCCGAAACACAAACACACACACACAGCAAATATTGACACATAGAAATACGGAAGAAAAGAAAACACGATTCTTATGTACGTATGGATAATTTTTAGACATGAAGATAAATAAATAACAATAGTAGTTGGAACTGCGTGGGACAGAGAGAAAGGGAGAACAAGGAAACAGCAGTAGAATCAATGGCCCAGCGTTAAAACAGCTGATGAGAGGTAAATATATATATTTACATTTTATGTGATGATGTATGACTGCATGACGCCTGTATGAGTCAATTGTATTTGTGTCTATATGTAAATATCGAGTTATTGTTACACCAGTGTGTGTGTGTGAAAGTAAGTTGTCGAAATAAGTTCGGCAGCCAGTTTCACTTTTCAGTTGGACTTATTTCGTTTTACATATATAATGGTTTCAACAAATGTATGAACGTTACAACGCACAATTTCAAACTAGATTTCACCTTCTCACTAACATATTTCTAATGAAAAGACACTGCTTATGATTTTTCTTTTCAGGATTTTGAAAATTAACTAGAATTTGTAGTAATTTAATAAAATATCTTACTCAAAAAATAACGATCTCACACAAATTATGATGGAAGACTTTTAGAAAAGTATAAACATTTTAAAATAAAGAGTTTTGTATCATTGATGCAGTAAAGGGTGGAACTTGAGTGGCAGTTTTGTATAAAAAGGTTAAATCTTACGTTTCGTGGCTATTTAAGATATATATTGTATCTGAATGCCTGGTTTTAAATTAACTTTCAGCTTTTCAATGAAATGGAACCCTATTTTATTATTGAAAATATCTATTCACGAATAGTTTTTAATTTCAGAATAATGTTTGACGTTTTAGTCAGTAATGACGGAATCGATACTTCAGTAGCTGGGCTGTTAATAGTTTATGTTTATTGCAGTAGGGATATTACCGAAATATGTAGACATATTCATAGACATCCATGCATACATATATTCACAGACAGACAGACCGACAGACAAAAAGATAGATAGATGGATATATATATATATATATATATATATATATATATATATATATATATATATATATATATACATGAATTTGTTT
>OZ024740.1:281176502-281231502 GCA_964016885.1 Eledone cirrhosa | reverse complement strand
TATGTATGTATATATATACACATACACACACACACATACATACAAACACACACATATATATATATATATATATATATATATATATATATATATATATATATATATAAATGGAATATGAAACGAAATTTCATTTCTCACTCTTAGTACGGCACTTACTTAAATGTAAGTATTATGTATGTATACGTACATACATATGTGTATACAGACGTACAGTAGTATGTATATATATACATACATGCACACATATATATATGCACGTATTGGTTTACCGAACATTTATTATAATCCTCGGTTTGTTTGTTTGTAAACAAACAAACAGCCCGAATTATGGCGTACAGTGTTTAGGCAACCACATCACCTTTTTGTTCAACACTGACACAGGAACGATGTACTAATTTCAAGCTTATTAGCTATCGTCAGCATCGTATACCTTCCTGCCAAATGGTTGAACATCTGAAAGTATATACTTTCCTTATGTATATTAACGGCTGAACAGCCTAATTTGCATATAGAGTGAGTTCAGTCGGCCGGGCACACCGAAAACGATAAATGGAATAGAATGAAACGAAATTTCATTTCTCACTCTTAGTGCGGCAGTTACTTAAATGTAAGTATGTATGTATGTATACGTACATGCATATATGTATACAGACGTACAGTAGTATGTATATATATACATACATGCACACATATATATATATGCACGTATCGGTTTGTTATTTATTACGCATATTTATCGTTTTACTGTGTTCATTCGATGGGGTTGGGTCATGAGGACACAACCTAATGCAAAGGATTAACGGAATTTATCGCGTCCATTGTTTATTTTTTAAAAACTGCTTTTTAATTATTCGATCTCTCACAAACCGAGCCTTATAATAAATGTTCGGTAAACCGATACGTGCATATATATATGTGTGCATGTATGTATATATATACATACTACTGTACGTCTGTATACTTAAATGTATGTACGTATACATACATACATACTTATATATATATAAAGGCAGTATGCAGGATGAGCATTCGGTGCGAGTCTACATGTTAAAACATATCTGAGGAGCTTCCGATTCCAGCGTCAGTTTCGATTATTAATAGATCGTTCCTCGGTGTGATCGATAGTAAAACATATGTAATATGCAAAATATGCAATTAAATATGTATATAATGCAACACTGATTCTTTGTTCCCTTATACATTAGTACTATATATATATATATACACACACACACATATATATATATATATATATATATGTGTGTGTGTGTGTATATATATATATATATATATATATATATATATATATACACACACACACACACACACACACACACACACACACACACACACATATATATATATATATATATATGTGTGTGTGTGTGTGTATATGTGTGATTGTGTGTGTGTATGTTTGTATGCACGGGCGTCTCTTTTGTATTCAAATCAATGCCAGTTAATAAACGATACACTTTGTGAGAGATCGAATAATTAAAAAGCAGTCTTTAAAGAATAAACAATGGACGCGATAAATTCCGTAAATCCTTTTCATTAGATTGTGTCCTCATTATGCCCCAACCCCATCGAATGAATACAGTAAAACAATAAATATGCGTAATAAATAATATAATATAATATATATACACACACACACATACACATATAGATACCCTTACACACAAAACTTACACACAGACTTGCCTCCCATCCCTCACGTATGCATGTATATATTTATGTATGTATTCATGTATATATATATATATATATATATATATATATATATATATATATATATATTAATCGGCTCAGTATTTCTACTTTGAGCTTAATAGTTACGGGGTTCCAATTGAGTTTTAACTCTAATTTTCATATATATATATATATATATATATATATATATATATATATATATATATTTCTAAAGGTTTGTTGGTTCACCACTGGATAGAACTGGTCATTCCGTATGGTCAATCCTGGTGTAATATTGTGAAGAGTACTCAACGCAGTGCAGTTCACCCATCTTCGTTTGTGTAGTTGGTGGTGCGAATACGGAGTTAATTATAAATGAAATAACAGGAGGCTGGACTGGTGTAAATCCTTGAAAGGTTTATTATACTATGATCATTTCAACGACCGGGTTCCATATGAATCCGGTGATATCATCAGGTATTGGAATATAACAAAGAATATGTAAAAGCCATGAGTCCGAAAAACCATGGGTCCGAAAAACCAGAGACAGAGAGAGCGGCTGACCAACTAGCTTCACAGCCAGCCGCCCTCAAAGTGTTGGCAACCGATAACTACCAGTGAATATCTGGTAAGGGAGCGCAGGCCTATCATGTATTACCACCACTCCATCAAAGAAGAAGGGGAAGAAAGAAATATATATACATAATAGTAAAAAAGAAAAAAAACAGTAGAAAATGCTAAAGGGATTTTCTCTCAGAATAACATCAAAATCTTTATTTACAAAATATGGATTTCCACATTTAATTGTACCGGTTCCCGCTTATATGCCTTTTTAATGACCGAAGTGTATAATTCAATTAAATCGCATATTAATAAGAATAATAAGAATATGGGGGAAAATGTGTTTTTACATACAGAGTTAGGGAGAAAAATTCACATTTTTTCTGTAGTGTGCTTTCTTTCTCGCTTAGTGTTGACCTTAGCCTTACCAACAGTGGTGGTTGCAGTTTAAGCTGTTGGCTTCGACTGTAGTGGTAGTAGTGAGGGGAGACGACTAAGAAGAGGGAGGGACATGTGATAGGTGTGGTAGTAATACCAGGGCTATGGTAAGGAAGTGGAAAACGGAGAAGGGTCGGGCGAAGCAGCAGTCTATTATATATATATATATATATATATATATAAGTATGTATGTATACGTACATACATATATGTATACAGACCTACAGTAGCATGCATATATATATATATATATATATATATACATATACATATGTATGTATATATGTATTTGTATATATATATATATATATATACATATACATATGTATGTATATATGTATTTGTATATATATATATATATATATATATATATATATATATATATATATATATATATATATGCATGCTACTGTACGTCTGTATACATATATGTATGTACGTATACATACATACTTACATTTAAGTAAGTGCCATACTAAGAGTGAGAAATGAAATTTCGTTTTCATTTTTTCAACTTATCGTTTTCGGTATGCCTGACCGATTTAACTCACTCAATATGCAAATCAGGCTGCTCAGCCGTTAATTTTCATAAGGAAAGTATATACTTTCGAACGTTCAACTACCTGGCAGATGGGTAAACGGTGCTGATGATAGCTAACAAGCTTGAAACTAGTACACCGTTCCTGTGTCAGTGTTGAACAAAAAGGTGACGTGGTTGCCTTAACACCGTATGGCATGAATTCAGGCTGTTCGGTTTGTTGACAAACAAACGAACAAAGCGGCGTTATAATAAACGTCCGCTAAACTGATGCGTGCATATATGTATGTGTACCTGTATGTATATATGTATATATATATATATATATATATATATATATATATATATATATATATATATATATATATATATGCATGCTACTGTACGTCTGTATACATATATGTATGTACGTATACATACATACATTTAAGTAAGTGGCATAAGTGAGAAATGAAATTTCGTTTTCATTTTTTTCAACTTATATATATATATATATATATATATATATATATATATATATATATATAATAGACTTCCCATATGGTGGTGCCTTAATATGTCCTCAATCCAGTGACTGAGACCAGTAAAAGAATATAAATATGCATATTAAATACATTTCATATGAAATTATTGCAGTTACTTGCAATATAATTTTCACTAAGTATTGATCAACCACTAGTGAAACTTGTTTTGCAAGTAACTACCACTACTTGCTATAACATAAATCATCTAACAGTAAGATTATAATATACATAATCTGTTCGACAGCTTGCATCTCGCAAAAATTGTTTATTTACAGCTCATGACAACATATTAGACTTACGTAACATTATGCATCCACTGTATAATATCTCTGAAATGTACATAATAGATCGTATGTCATACAATACCAGCTCTTCACTTTTTATATATATATATATATAGATGTATATATATATATAGTTGAGAATTAATGAACAAAACACAGGAGGCAATTGCACACAGTTAAAGCGTGAAGCTTTAATTTCTCGTATATCAGTATTTATTTTTGGGGGGTGGAGGTGGGGGTGGGGGATTCTGAATTAAAGAGAAATTAACGCTTCACGCTTTGTGGAAGCGGAGGATGTTTCAACGTTTCGGACATAAGCCCTTCATCGGGAAATTTCGGAGAGGTGGAGAACAGGAACTCCGAGAAGGAGTAAGGAGGGGTTTAAGGAGGGAATTTACAAAGTAGAAAATGCAATATGATGATAAGAATAAAAATAGAAATAGAAATAAAAGGGGTTGGCAGGTATAAGTCCAGTATGGAGGGTGAGGGGATGGCATGGGTGTGGTAATGTGTGTGGGCGGGGTGAGGGGGACAAGAGGGAGAGAAATTAGAGGGGGGGGGCTTCAAAACTATTCGGAGTCTAGGAAGAGACGGTGGAGGGTAATGTATGTGTGTGTGATGTGAGTGTGTGTGAGAATGGTGTACATGTCTGTGCGTGTCTATGTTCCTGTGAGGGTGTTGGTATGTGTGTGCGTGTATGTGTAAGTATGTATGTATGAACACACACACATATATATACATGCATATATATATATATATATATATATATATACCTTATATATATATATATATATATATATATAACGAAGGAAATGTGGTAAGGAATAAGGTGGACCATAACGCACCAAAGTACTCAATACTTAGGGTAGTAGAGTCGGTAATAGGAACGAGTAGGACCCCGACGGCTGAGCTCAAGCCGTTTCGACGGCTAATTCTGGACTGAATGAAAACTTTTATCCTGGTATATGAATAGCCGAGCTTCTCAAGGGGTAATTCCATATATGGTGAAAGTGATTGTCACAAGGATTGGTCAAAAGTTTGTTGTTGAGACACATAATTCTATCATGGCAATTTGTGGAAGGAAGGGGTAGCTGAACCTGCCAGTAGAAGAAAGAGCGAGAGGGGTTGGAGGAAACCCAATCGGGCGTTGATAGTGCCAACTACAGCAGGGCAGGAGGTCAAGGAAGTATACTAGGGAGGGGGAGGGGGAGGAAGTCGAAACAATAAGTAAAACAATATGGGGTAAATATATAGAAGAATACCTAGAATGTTAAAAAAAAACAATTAAATATAAAAAAAACAATTTCTGGTTACTATTCCCTAACGACAGCCATCAAGTCTCTCACTGGTACTGCTAGACTATAGAAAGGTTTACTAGGTGGGACGGAATTATAATGAGACCCTTTTAAGAGGTAGTAGTAATCAACTGAGTATATCTTACGGTGACGGGTCAACAAGTGGGGGGCCAAAATACTAAAGAAACTACCACGAAATAATAATTCAGAGTCCCGAGACTAATACGAAATAATTGTTTCTACCCTAGCCACAAGGCCAACAACCAGACAGTGCAAAAAATAAACTAATACGAAATAATAATTCAGAATCCCGAAAAAGAATACTAATACTATCTCTAAGGGTGCCGCTACGATACAAAAATTCTAGTGCAAACTACATAAATGCTCGTACGAAGTATATGAAAAATTTGATACGGAAAATTAATTCAGAATCCCCCACCCCCACCTCCACCCTCCAAAAATAAATACTGATATACGAGAAATTAAAGCAAGGATACCACTAAGAAATGTAGAAAGCACGGAAAAGGGGCAGCCATCGGATAAGAAAGCAAGTATCCGGGGTCTATCACATCTGCTATAAAAAGTGGAGTCGGCCAATTCTATCATGGAATAGGGGAAGGGGGTGGGGGTACTGAGGCTACAAAGGACCGAGGGGCTGCCTCGGGTGGCGAGAAAGTGAAAAGGACGACGACAAAGAAAGAGGACTGGGGTGGAAGGACTAGGAAGGGATGGGGGAAAGAAGGAAACATAGAGGAAGCGATAAAAAGATATAAAAGATCTTACGTCTATCTTTGCAAGCATGGGTTACAAAGTCGGCAAGTGGGGTGTTACAGCCCTTTTCTACCCCCCCCCCCGGGTCATTATGGGGTTTGAGGGCGAGGTAAGTCCTACGCAATCTGTGTTTGCATGCAGTTACCAGTTCGTCTTTCTTGTTTAGGAGTTGGTCCGTCGAAAACACCATTTGTAAAGTTTCCTCCGAGCATAAATTGCACGGACGGCGTCCTCCCGTGTAAGAGTTGACTCTGGACAGTAAGCTCCAAGTGAGATCATAGGTAATATTGTTATCCTTGAGGTCCCAGATGTGGCCCGAAAGTGTGGTGGCGTGACGCCGGGTCGGGTTTCGGAAGGTATGTCTGTGTTGGTATAGCCGGGTCTTGAAGTCACATGCGGTTAATCCTATATAAGCAACGCACACACTGCCCAAATGCACAACATCCGCATACACATATCAGTACCATTGATAGATCCGGATATTTGGCGACGACCTCGGCACACCAACCCACACGCCTATTCTAATAAACACTTTTTTCTTCAACATTTCTACCATCTCTTTTTCCTAATGTTACTCATTTTGATGAAGGAGTAACGTTCGAGAAGTTCTTCTTTCTTTTCCACCCATTGTGAAACTAAAGGTTTTTCATCTCTGTCTTCGTCTTTTTTTCAATCCTGATATATATATGCATGCATGTATGTGAGTGAGTGTATATATAAAGAGAGAGAGAGAAGTAGAATACTGGAAGATAATATCCGTAGTGGTAGAGCACTCAGTACATGGGACGAGTTAGATAGAAGTGGTAACACAACAGTTAGTTCACCATACCGAGAACAATTGTTTCACCTTAGCGGATCTTCAGATCGTACCCGTATAACCATGACCAGTATGAGCTGAAGATCGGCTAAGGTGAAACAATTGTTCTCAGTATGGTGAACTAACTGTTGTGTTACCACTTATATATATATATATATATATATAGGAACGAGTATGACCCCGACGGCTGAGCTCAAGCCGTTTCGACGGCTAATTCTGGACTAACCACCTGGTTCCTTACCACATTTCCTCCGTTATATATGTAGCGGTTGTCTCTCTTGTTTTGATTGGGATCTAGACGGGAGGTGGAACCCTTTCTACGACTTCCGGTCAGAGCCCTATAAAACTAACAACTTTAAGCTTCCTCTCTCTCTTTGCCTTTTCGGCACCAGGTCAAGAGTCTTCTCATTTGGCTCTGCCATTAATTTGGCCAACAGGCGCCTGGCCTTAGCCAGGCGCCCTCTGCCAGCCGCGTTTGCCTGGCAATCAAAACGGTAACTACTAACTTTGTTTCATTCTAACATCTATCTTTGACATGTCAAGTATTCTATCTACCGTTAATTAAATATTATATACACAAACAATGTCTCGTTTTGTTACATTCATACACCCAGTATCCTCGCTATATTGGTAACCCTGACGTGATACGAACACGCAGTCGTTCATCGCTATAAGGGTCACCCCCCCAAAAAATAAAAAAATAGCACATCTGGTTTTGTGAGTAACATTACGAATACACAGCAAATTTAGCGACAAACTATGAAAATACTCAAGGACACGCACACACGCACATGTGGAATTCGCACAGACATACTTTTTCTCTCACGCATCAATTAACTGTCGCATTTCACCAATATATATATATATGTTTCTCGTTTCTTACAACGAACACTTTCAAAACAAAAAAAAACATTTCACGATATATATATATGTTTCTCGTTTCTTACAACGAACTCTTTCAAAACACACAAAAAAAAAAAGAAATTTGATATTCTTTAAAAAACATTTCAACAGGAACATTTATTTTCGATGAACCATTGCCTTTTGTTCATCGTTTTCTTCATCGTTCAAGTTTTTTGTTTTTTTCCAAAGTTCACACCTATAATTATGCTGAGTGAAGCCTTTCTTTTTCATCATTGTCACTTTCAAAATTGCACTATCATTTTCTCGCGCGTTAGAAATATTTTTTTTCAACCTTGTATTGGCACGTGTAGGCAGCATAAATTCTCGATTCACTGAGATGTCTCTACTCACAGACAGCCGCACGCCAGAGATAGCATTTCTCCCCCAAGGATTCTTCAGCCTTAAGCTATATTCTTCTATTTGCCGGTTTATAAATTTACAATGTAAATTTACCGTTGATAACCGCGCATTTATTAAGAATGCTTATTTCTCTGGTCGCTGGCCTCTTGACCCTTCCAGGTCAACGCATTCTCAACATCGACCATCAACTTCGGCTGCTTTTTCTAGCACTTTGCGCAACTCATTTTTTTCTAAAAAAAAATTTTTTTACTGTGAATTTAAACACCGAATACGCTCACTCAGCGAGACAACAGCAGCAGCAACAGCAATATAACAGCAACAGCAATACATCAATACAGCTTCACCAAAGCCAGAGAATTCATTTTTGCAGCACTCTTCCTGTGAGAAAATCCATTCGGAGGTTGGAAAATTTCACGATATACCACAGAACAGAAACCACCTGCATTCATTCTCTGGAACACACTTTCTTTCCTGCTGTCATGTGATTGCACACCTGTGAACTATATTTTGAACTTTGAGCTCTTCTATTACTTTTACTTTATTACATTGTATCTTTGGGTGATGGATAGATGGATGTCCAGTCGTTCTCTGGCCAAGAGCGGTTGGCTACCTTGATATCTATCATTGATTTTTTCCAAACATTCTTTTGTCGTAATTTTCATGCCTGTTACAACATTCTCGCCAACTTGCTACATATTTTCATTTCGATTTTTATACACTAAAATTCTGGCGGGAGGTTATGTAGCGGTTGTCTCCCTTGTTTTGATTGGGATCTAGACGGGAGGTGGAACCCTTTCTACGACTTCCGGTCAGAGCCCTATAAAACTAACAACTTTAAGCTTCCTCTCTCTCTTTGCCTTTTCGGCACCAGGTCAAGAGTCTTCTCATTTGGCTCTGCCATTAATTTGGCCAACAGGCGCCTGGCCTTAGCCAGGCGCCCTCTGCCAGCCGCGTTTGCCTGGCAATCAAAACGGTAACTACTAACTTTGTTTCATTCTAACATCTATCTTTGACATGTCAAGTATTCTATCTACCGTTAATTAAATATTATATACACAAACAATGTCTCGTTTTGTTACATTCATACACCCAGTATCCTCGCTATATATATATAAACATGGAGGGACTGCAATATGTATGTAATTGAAGGAAAAGAAGTATGGCTAAACGCTTTACAGTTCACTGATTAAATATCACCTCTAATATATCGATATATTTTGTTTGGCGTTTAAAACAATTGAGCGTGTTTTTGATATATAATAAAGTTATGGGAATTGAATACTGATATAGAAGATACTTTCAGCAAAGCATTTGATTGACATCTTCCTATATTGGCCTGGCTTCCAGATATAAGAGATCAAGTATTGACTAAGAATCGGGAACTTTACATGGCAATGCATTATTGACCTATTTTTTCATGAAGTTACTTGAATATATATATATATGTACGATATTATGGCTAAATAAACAATGAAGTAGAGGCAATGATCATTCAGGCAAAAATAATGGTGGTTGGGTGTTGAACTAACAGTTCCTTAAGTAAATCTGTCGTCAAGACGACAGAAAAATATTAGAGAATGTTAGTGACAATAGAATTATAAACATATCTATTTCATTGGTGAGTGTTCATTTCTACTACGAAGCATAACATACTAAATAGAGTAATATGTAATATAATGTTCAGTGATATTTCTGATTAATAATCTCTCTAATCCTGAAAATTCATAAGGAATTTCTTGAAACTGTAACTTGAATCTGAATTCTGAATTCCATACTTATTGATTTACTGAGGTATGTAATGATATCGATATATTGTAATCTACATAGTTTAGAATAAGACTAGACAGGAAAAATTTCTGGAAAGCTAGACTTCAGTGGAATCTGAAGATCGCTAACGTGTCCTTGCCTACACACACTCATAATTAAGTGTGTTCAAGTGTGTGCGTTGCGTATGTATGTGTGTGTGTTTGTGTTAAAGTAGGTGGGTCTATTGCTCATTTTCATTTTGCTTTTATATATTTTATTAAGCGTATTTTAGTGATCAATATCCCTTGACATAGTCATTGTTTGAAATTTCAGAACTTTACTTACTATCTAAATATTTTGAAAATGCTATTCAAATAAATATCAACGTAGATATTTCATAGTACGTATTTGCTGCATTTCATTTATTTGCTGATTTTTACTAATACTTTAGAAATATTTAGTATATTTAAAACATTTACTTTCTCTTATTTTGTATTTATTTTATGTAGTATAAATTTTGGAAAATGTAAAAGTGTTCTTTGGAAAATATCTTGGATTAAAATATTTACATCCGCCTCCATACTTTACATGTATATGACTACATAATGAATATATGATAATATATTTTCTAAAAATCTATTTTTATATAAATATGAAGACGTTGCTTGCATTATTATAAAAACAACACTTGCATTATTATAAAACACTTGCATTATTATAAAAACAACACTTTTATTAACCATCATATAAAACTTTATATTTAAGAAATTAATGGCAATTGCTTTAGAGCAATATGTAAGCTCTCTGAATTCAAAACCAGAAAATATATTCGTTTCCATTTGACACCTTTACATTTTAATATTTTCCCTTAAAGACGAGCGAATTAAATGTTCTACCTCATTTCATCCAGAACAGTATTTCTTTCGATACATTTCCGGAACTTTATTGAAATGTTCTTTAGAAAAGGTGCATGTCATGTCTGCCTTTTATAAGAAATTAAATCATATTAAAAAGTTTTCTTAAACATCACCAGAATGCTAACGGGAACGCTGATATATTAGTATTGTCTTTGATTTTTCAGGCATAACGCTTTTCAAGTTGAAAGCATATATTTCATAATATAATTTGTTGAATGAATTCTATATATAAAACATTTACACAAATATACGTCTTCCTGAATTACTACACTTTAGCACTGATATTATGGCACAAATATACGTCTTTCTGAATTACTACACTTTAAGACTGATATTGTGACCCGCGTGCCGCATGCGGTCTTTTACAAGCATATTTGCGACCCCCACAAAGGTTTTTACAACGCGAGCATGTTTTACTTTCGTAAAATTAGTTGTAATATGCGTAATTAGTTGTCGTGCCTTTAGACAACACATATGTGACCCATGTGGCTCTCGAGAGAGCCTCAGTTTGACATTCTTGCCATAAAATCCTCTGCACAAATATGATATATTGACGATATATTCCGAAACAGTTTAGCATTTTTTACAGTGTCGTGCAATCTGATCCCAAGGCCACACAAGCAGCCATTGTGGTCAGGGTTATAGAAATTGTAATGTCTTTGTTTGGTGTTGATCATACTGGTGAACTGTAAGATAGGGTCAGCATATTTGCCCTCCAGAAAAGCAGTTAAAATCTACCAAAGCTTAACTATAGATTTACAGTTGCGTACGTGGTTGGGACGTGGAAGGTTTTGTGGTGTGTTATTATTTTCTTTCTCTCTAGTGCTGTGAAAGTTTTAGGTCATTGAGTCTAGTAGAGTAAAGTAATTAAATAATTAATTGACGTAATTATAATTGGAATAATTATCGTTGCCATTGAAGCACACACTCACAACACACACACAATTAAAAAATCGTTCTGATATATTCAATTCTCGAAATGATTTAAGGATTTCTACATTATAAATAACTGTACAAGGTTTAGTTAGAAGTATTACAGCTTCTGATAACCACGCTGATCTGAATTTTTTCTCATCGAAATATTGACAGATATTTGCAAATATATATCCTAAGTTTTTGAGTTTTATTCACACGAATTCTTATGCACACAAGTAACCAAACATTGGATGAGCATGTTAGTAACACTCTCAAATAAGAATCGATTACATTCATCTGCAATCTCCGAAATTATTTCGTTGGCTCTGAATGGATGTTACTTAAGTAAAATGACACACAAATGATGGGAATGTATGACGTTCTAGTGGACTAATAAAATAAGTTATTTTAATTAGATCCAAACAGGAAATCAAACCTATGCAGTGCAGTCAGCTTGATGGGAACTTATCACATGCTGTACGTTGCTTGGTTTTAGTGACTGCAGACGCAATAATGTGGAATGAGTCTTCGAATAGAGTAAAATGTCAAAATTATCTTTAAAGATTACTAACAAACTAAGCTGTTAGTTATATCGATAAAATAAGCACTACAGTACCCCTGCAGACATGTCAAGTATCTTTACTTTCAACTTCAGAATATAATTATTAAAAAATATTCCTTGTAAGTAATGAGAAAAGAAAACCGATCTTAAGAATCTTAGATAGAGGCGCAGAGACAATGGAGCACCAGAACAAATCTTGCAGCTTGTAATTTCGTCCATGTAATTCCGATTCCAAATTTATGTCGTTAACGGCTGTTGTTTTCAAACCTGTTTTAATTTGACAAGGTAAAACATCAGTGTCTTTAAATCTAATCTATTGAAAATACGTCATATAGGGAAGTGTACCCCATTGACTTCTTTGAATACATGCATCATGCAGTAAACTGTTAGTATTCAATAACCGCCAGTTGTTTATGCAGCAAATGTCTATGTGATGTATTCATTAGATAAATGTTTCTCAAAGCATGTTGTCTTTATCAATTTGCTGTCTCGTCTTTTTGGACACTGGGAAATACTTTTAAAAGTCTTTTTAGGTACATGCAAAAACTATTGAAGCTTATATATTAGCAAAAATGACATATTGTATAGCACATTTCCATTTCCATGTGGGAAAATCTAAAGTTCATAGATACAATAACGAAAACGAAATAAAATCGTTGTAATATAAATACACCGTATTTATTTATTTGATTCATAACTATTAACCTTATAATGCAACACATATGAATAAATATATTCAATCTACACAAAAGGACACATTTAAGCTTATATATATTATACACATGCCACAGAATGCATATATTATTTGAGACACGATTAAGGAATAATTGAATTACAACCAATTATAATGGGTTGGATTCTTTCATAAGCCGTAATTTATTACAGCTTATGAATATCCAGAAGCTAGTTTTGTATAAACATTTAAAATAAATCAGCCATGAGCAAACAGGCATATAAGTTGTGAACATTGCGCGTTAGAAATTACTCTGCCCAATATTTATTTACCACAGTAGTAGTGGGAAATTTGAAGATGATTTGGCTGCTATTTCCACGTTGGGTTTCTTGTAAGGTGACATCAATTCTGATTGTTTGAAATTCAGTGGTGTGTTAGAGGAATAAATAATTTCTTGTTCACGAAACATTTATTTCACTGGCATGCCGCTAAATACCGAAACAGTCAACATTTAGATCAACTGATATGGTTTGAAAACAGAGATAGGCAGACGATACAGGCAAATGTTATTGATCACAACAATTCTTTCCCTCACTCACACTTTCTTGCACTTTCCGTTTGATGCATTCACTCTTTATTCTTTCTCTATCCTTCTCTCCCGTTCTCTTTCTTTCTTTTTCTCTCTTTCTCTTTCGGTCCCTCATTCCCGATCATTCATTTCATTCCATTTTTTGCACCCTCTTACATGTCCCGTTTCATTTCCGCTTTGTTCTTGTATTTTACATGTTCCCTTTCATTCGTTCATTCGCTTACTCTCTCTCTCTCTCTTTCACACACACATTTATTTCTAGCTAACAGTATTGTTCTAGCTAACAATATTTTATATTTTACATTCTTATCATTCTGCCTGTCTTATAACTTTCCTCCCATTATTTTGAAGGTTGACCAAGCAATAGGTAGCATGTGTAGAAAGGGGGGTGAAATATGATTTACTTAGGAAGAAATATAGTCAGTATGATTGGTAATAGGAAGAGGGACTTGACTTGAGGTGTAATGTAAATTTACACAGTATTTAAAAGTTTCGAGTGTTGGATACACACACACACACACACACATACATATATATATATATATATATACATATATATATATTTATATATATATATATATTAGGTCGTCAAGAATGACATTTGTAGAGATCTTTTTTTTTCCACATATTTCTACAAATTTCATACTTGACTACCCAATATATTTATATTCATACTATATATATAATAGTAATATTAATTGTTTCTACGTGAGGCACAAGGCCAGCAATTAACCAGTGCATTACTGGTACTTTATTTTATCGACCCCGTAAGGATGAAAGGCAAAGTTAACCTCAGCGGTATTTGAACTCAGAATGGCAAGGGCCGTAACTCTATACGTCAAAGCATGGCGTCCGACCCTCTCCCAATACTGCCAATCCACCGCCCTCAATAATAGTAATATTAATGGGAGTAAATTTTACTCGTTTTCTAAGTATCTTTCAGCTCAATGCAATGATATGATCATTATAAACACAACGTCAATTAACAAGCTTTACTTCATATAACACTTTACCTGATAATGAATCCTTATTAATATTATTTAGATTATATGATATATTTGTTCAATTAATATACTACCTCATCTAACTTCTGACATTAATAATAATTGTTTCTACTTTAGGCACAAGGCCAGCAATTACCCAGTGCATTACTTGTACTTTATTTCATCGACCCCGTAAGGATGAAAGGCAAAGTCAACCTCGGCGGGATTTGAACTCAGATCGTAAAGGGACGTAACTCTATGCTTCAAAGCATGGCGTCCAATCCTCTACCGATACTGCCAATCCACTGACATTAATAATAATGATTACTTAAATATAATTGATGGGGTCCTTAATTCTATTGGTGCCATCATTTTGAAAATTTCAGAGGATATAGCAGATAAAAGTTTAGCAAATATATTCAACTATGTCCATACACTTGAAATATTATTTGGTGGATTGGCACTATCGGTAGAGGGTCGAACGCCATGCTTTGCAGCAAAGAGTTACGGCCCTTTATCGTCTGAGTTCAAATCCCGCCGAGGTTAACTTTGCCTTTCATCCTTACGGGATCGATAAAATAAAGTACTAGTAATACACTGGGATAATTGCTGCCTTGTGCCAGCAGTAGAAACAATTATTTATCCTGATATTTAATTCATAATATCCGAATAATGTTTAGGTCGACTCATTTATTTAAATACTATAAAATATACTGATACAGAATTAACAAGTTATATTAATTTATTCAAAATAATGGACTAAATAAATTATATTTCATTATAATGTACTAATTTTCTTAAATACATCTCACACATATATACATTGGCCATATATATATATATAATATCCCTTAATTAAGTGTACATTCTTAACATATTAATTAAAATAAGTGTAATCAGAAATAATATTTAGATAATTAATTGTCTATTATATAAATCTAACAGCGGTTCAACTCATTAAATTACCCACCTTTAAACTTTGAAATAATATTCTAAAACACGTAAATATATGTAGGTATGTATGTTTGTATGCATGTATGTATGAATTTATGTGTGTGTTCGCGCGTGTGTGTAGTCTGATTGGCAAGAAACATTTCTTCTTTTTCACCCATTTATTCCTTTGGTGGATCATGCGGACCGATGACCTCGGCCGTATTTGAATTCAGAGTGCAACACGATTACCGGGAATGAATACCCCAAAACTATTCCACCCATCGTCTCTAACGACTCAACCAATTCGTTACCGCACACATAGATGTTAAGAGAGTCCTGTCAGAAACAACTGTTTCCACCTAACCCGGCTGGATCCCCAAGCGAGACCAGCCAAGCTCATAGATCTTATCTAAACATCTTGCTCGGTGTCTACTTTTGGGTCTCCCGCCGGCTGGTTTGGGCCGTAAAATCTGTCCAGTGATTCATTCCCAAAACATTCAAACCATACGCCCGTAGTATCAGACCTGTATTCGTTCAGTTCGTCTCTACCTGAAGCGACTTTCTGATCTACGGTTTAAGCACTCTATCAAGTAACGTTATTCGAAGGACCCTTGGTTGGAACCCCATTTCGGCCGCTTGAATTCGCATATATATATATATATATATATTTTACTAGAGATGAGATTCTACAGGACTAGAACTGTTTCATTCTTTAGAAATCATCTTACTGTGGTTACCTCCGATTCAACCCGGAATAACGTATATATATATATATATAATATATATATATATATAATATATATATATATATATATATATATATATATAGGGATTGTAACGTCCAAAACATCACAACCCCTAAACTCACACCAACATTGCTTTCCACCACTACCTCTCTCACGATCTCTTCATTATAATGCTTCTCCTCACCTGTCACACCTACGCAAACATTCCTTCTAGTATAATCACCAATCAAAACAATCCTTAACTGACCACCACAAATGAATGTGTATCGTTATATATTTTTTTCTATTCCCTAAGATGTTCATTTTGTCATTAGTCACTAGTTAATAAACGTAATGAAGACATAACGAATCGTCCTTTTTATTAAATATATATATATATGTGTGTGTTTATATATGTGTGTGTGTGAGTGTGCGTGTGTTTATGTGTGTGAGTGTGCGTGTGTTTATGTGTGTGCGTGAGAGAAGGAGAGTGGGAAAGAGACAAATCTACAACAGTAAGTGATTGGCATTTTATTTATTCAAAATTAAACTTGGGAGTACGTGAACTCAAAGAGTATAAAGCTGGAACAAACACAGCCGGTCATTTTATCCGACTCTCTAACATCTGTAATATATCATCTCATTTATGCATGAATAAATATACATTAACGTACATATATAGATATTACCACATACTATATATATACACATATATATATATATACATACATATATATACATATATTTATATATATATATATATATATATATATATATATATATATATATATATATATATATCCGAACATGAAAAACATATTTTAATAGCATTGATTATGGTGGTTCCTGTATCACTTTTGATGATTTAGTCATTCAATAAACTGAAAACAAACCAACGTGTTCACTTAACGTAATTCCTGGACCGAATCAAAATGTGATAAGTTTGGATTAGAGGTACAAATACAGAGTTTCTCTCTACCCAGTTTTACATATCCGCACGCTGAGGATATGATAAAAAAATAACTTCCGAAGATGTCTTGCAATGTTTTTGAACTCTTGACTTCATGATTACACAGCTAAATGCTGAACCTCTCAACTATGTCTACGTTCACTTGAGGTGATAATACTTAGAGGATAAACAGACAAAATTTATTTTAATTTTATACAACGTTTCTTAAATATTACCAACTAGAAGATGAATAATCTAAATACAAATCTGAAACAAAGGCTGCGAATTGGCAGAGACGATAGAGTGTTGAATTCCGCCGATTTTCTCTTTTCTAGGAACGATTCTTCCCCGTTATTGCTTTTCATACATCTCTGTCTTTATTTCGCTTGAAGAAATCAGCTCTGCTCTGACATAGAGTGGGGTTGGTATCGCCAGGGTTTAAACACCTATGACTCGCTGCTTGTGTGTGTCAGGAAATGCTCCTACGACTCTATGATGAGTTAAGGAAGCGTTATTTTTTTAATTCTATAACACAAATCCAAGAAAAGAAGACATGCACACACACACACACACACACACACACACACATATATATATATATGGAGGCTCTCAGACAAGTGATCCAGTTGATTCAATTAACGGAACTGGCCGCTCGTGAAATTAACGTGTTAGAGCTTTAGCATCCCACATAGACGTACATACACAACGTATTTATTAAGGTGATTCACCGACACAGTGTGTAACAAAACTGTTCCCTTGAATTACAAGTACAACTCATATTTGCCAGCTGAGTGGACTGGCCAAACGTGAAATAAAGTGTCTGCTGAAGGATACAATGCACTGCCTTCTCCGATAATCCAATTCATGACATTACGATTACCTTAAATATTGAGCCACGTGCCTTCACATATACATACATATATACAAACGTATACATATATACATACATACATACATACAAACATACATAGATAAATGATGGCTGCAAACTCTGCTAAGAGTATTGTAATCGCTTGTAAGATTACAGAAAATGGTACACTTTTAGGCTACGGCCAGGCACACAAACCTGTAACATATCCTGAACAAGCAATGCCTGTGCTTTGAAGGTTTTTTAAGTGGGGAAAGGCCTTGCACTCGACCAATCCCACTCTCTGAGCATCGAAAACACTACCCGAAGAGGAAAACTGGTCAACATCATCGGATGCTTCCGCGGCCGCAGATTTTTTTCAGAGTTTCCCTCTCTTAGAAAGGTGTTGTGACAAGAACTGGGGGCCTTTCACTCCCAGGTGGAAAAAAAAGAAGTACTATTTGCATAGCCGTTGGCTCTGCTGAGTTCCTCCGCCATTTGCCAGGTCTTGTATTGCATCCGGCATACATACATACATGCATACATACATAACAGGTATAACAGACCAGATATTATGATATGGAACAGGAAGAAGAAAGCATGCACAGTAGTGGAAATTAGCTGCCCAGCAGATGCCAATATAATATCAAAGATTAGTGAAAAGGAGAATATTTATGCAGAACTGATGAGAAATCTACAGATACTCCATCCTGATTACACCTTCAGATTTATGCCTGTGATTATTCGGGCACTGGGGTATGTTAGTAGCTGTCTCAATACAAATCTTGAGAAGCTAGGCTTCACAGGAACAGAAAGAACACAACTAGTTAGGAAATGACAAGTACAATCCATTAATGGAACAGTAAAAATATGTAAAACATTCCAAATATTTTGCATCTAATAACTGCATATACACATGTACAGATGCAAAGCATATACACATGCACACATACAACTCAACACATACATATCCACACATACAATAACATCCATATCTACACATACATGCATACATACATATCTACCTAGTTGATGTTGTGTAAATTTTAATGAGAGAGTCTTGTGTCTATCTTAGAAACCGACTCTCTCTCTATTGGTAAAACTTTGTGAAATTATAAAAGCAGAAGAACATACAAACATGCATACACACACACACACACACACACACACACACACACACACACACACACACACACACACACACACACACACACACACACACACACACACACACACACACACACACACATACATACATACATACATACATACATACATACATACATACATACATACATACATTGTGTTACATACAGTAAGTGAGAAATATTGGAGGTGCAAAAGATTGACAAAAACCTTATAGTATCGGATAGAATTTCTGTTCCTTACGCTCTAATTTCAAAGTGTACCATGTTTAATCTTGTCTTCCAACACTAAAGTCGTGTCCCCCCCCCCCACTCTCTCTCTCCCTCTCCTGTTCGCTCTCTTCCTCTGCCTCTCTCTCACTCTTTCTAAAAGAAATCGGTTGTAGCCAGGCCAAGAAAGACAGGCTCCGAAACTTTAAAAATTCACGATGTCACCCTCACAATTCCACCAGGAGCTGAAGGCACAAGGAAGGAAGATATGTATCACTCACTCTGTTTTTTTATTGAACAGCCTAACTTTCTGCCAGATTGCAGAGGGAACTACAACACTAATCACAGTTCTGAAATTATTCCTCACATCGACGACCGCATCCTATGTACATGCTATATATAAACAACAATATTTCTTTAAAAATCTTATAAATATATAAAACTATTTAAGAAATACTTTAGAGGTACTGTATATGTTACACTACTACTACTACTACTACTACTACTTCTATTACTACTACTACTACTACTACTACTACTACTACTACTACTACTACTACTACTACCGTTATTGTATTGTTTGTGATAGTTGATATTTACTAAGACTGCTAAAAGTTACCTCTAGGTCCCATAAAATTAGTACTAGTCAAGTTCTGTGTTTCTTTATGACTATGTTCTTGTTCAGCAGTGTTTGTTCAACTCTTTACGTTCTTAGTTCAAATCCCACCGAGGTTAGCTTTGCCTTTCATCCTTACCGAGTCGATAAAATAAAGCACCAGTAATACACTATGGTCAATTTCAATTGACTTTCTCCTTCCCTTCAAATTGCTGGCCTTGTGCCAAATGTAGAAACAATTATTATTATTATGAATCTCAGTCATTGACGTTATTTAACCAAAACATTTGCCCAAATGAATATCAAGCCGCCACCTGCAGCTTCAGATATTCAGGATGTAACGGAGGGTCCTTGCTGTTCCCAGTAGGCATGCCTCTTGATGTGTTCCAAAAATGGGGGCTGGGCTAATAATATTCTTTAGCCAGCCTAGGAATCCTCAACAGCGAACAGCAGTACAAGCAGCAATGGCCAGAGTGATTACAACTGAAATAGCAGCAACGACAACAACAACAGCATCAAAAGTGCCAACAACTGCAGCCGCAACTGCGAGAAGAATGCCATTAATTATGATGGTCGAAACGAGTGAGCAAAAGATGAACAGTTTTACCACATCTTCGATTCTTTTTGAAAATATGTCAACATCTCTCACAATTCACAGTGGAAAGCGAAACCACAAGGTATATAAACCTATCCAATGTGAGGTAACTACAAACCGGAGGTGCCACTTTGCATATTCTTAGTGCTTACGGTGGGAGATAATTTAATTATATATTGAATTGTGGGCTAAACAACTGAAATATTATTTAAATTCGTATCTGTATAGAAAGAGTACCGGATTTAACAGAAGCTACGAGGAACCTGGACATGTCTACATGTAAATGGGCATTTTAAAACTCCATGCACATTCTCTGTTTACAGTATATTGGATTTTGATCTGTAATTGTATAAATCCTAAAATATCAATTATTATAGAGATGGTTCCTGTTTTAACCTGTGCATGCTGGTCATCTCAATTTCTAGATATTTATATTTGAATACATTCCTTATTTCTTATTGTCTGTTGGGGCATAATTGAATCGGGAGGCACATATTTTTCCTAGCATTCCTTCACATAAATATCCTGCTGATTATCCTGCATGTCCTTATCTGTGTCGATTGGCATATCTCACAGTATCGTCACTTTCCTGGTTTCATTTAAAGCAACTCATTTTCAATTGGTATTTCAAAATACTGGCATAATGTCCAGTGTATAAAATCTACTACAACGCTGTCATGTCCTTAGATATATTATTTCTTCTCAAAGATAGTGTCACAATACGTTTTGTTCAATCGCCGCATATTCTTCAGTTAGTTGATGTATTCTGATTCATTACATGAGATTGCTGGTTCTAATGGAAAGGTTTCATGCTGCAGTTTCTCTAATTCTATTTTTATCTTCCCGACCAATGTAGCGTATCTTTCTATTGCTACCATGTTGTTTCTTATCAAGTAAGTATATTGATCGCCGTCATTTTATCTGGCATTCTATACACATATTCCTAACTTATTTTTTAACCTTTTCACACGTTAAGTTTTTCTTTCTTCTTTCTTCAGAAAACTGTATGTCATTTCAACATGTGTTCTATATTTATTGGTTTACATGAAGATAGAAAATACGTTTTTGTTGCCTTCGTGTTTACTAGCGATTTATATGAGTTTTCCTTTAGTGTTAACAAGATATATTTCTTGTTCTGTTAGATTTATTATAATTTTCTAGTTGCCTATAAGAACCAGTTTATATCGTAAATGTCAGAGTTCTGTAACGATGGTAAAAAGAAAGGAACCCATAGAGTGTGGAAATTACCATGGAATTTCACATCTCTCTAATGCTGGAATAAACTTTCACAATTTTTCATGAATGTTTCCCCAACACACTGTAGCTTCAGCCCTGGTCAGGGATGTTTTCCTAACGGCATATGAGAAACGTGCCCGGAACAATCTTAAGCTCAGTATACAGGTTTCAAAAAATCCTGTCAAAGCTTTTACTTCAGCGTTTCGTGACACTACACAGTACGGTTTTGACATACTGGATCCCCGGTTCGTTTCGTAAATCTTTTCAAAGTTATTCATTTCATGTGTAAGACGGACTCCGCGAGTTAAATATTTCTTAATCCTTTCCTATGTGAACATATATTTAGCTGGAATTATCACCCAATATGTTTATGATGACAATGTTTTCAACCTACGGATATATCTGGGAAACCTAATATCTGTACTTTATCCTCAACTATGATTTCCCTGCTTAACTACAATGTAACTATCACTAACATCACGACCATAACCGTGATTAATGAACGTAACAAACGCAGTAGCAGCAGCAGCAGCAACAGCAGTAATACCAAAATAACCACAACAACAACAATAAGATGTAACAACAACAACGATAAGGACGATCCAAGAAAAACCATGGATAACAACAGTGAAAGTATCAGCTCTACAGCTATGAAAGGTAGCAGTGCCAAAAGCAACGTCTCCAATGACGAGCTAAGCTATATTTATACTAGACATGAAAAATGCGCAAGCTCAAAAGTGCCACAGAATGTTATAATAAACCTTCAAAAGTGTGGGACTAGAGTTGTTGCTAAAAAATATTGTAATCATTATATATCGTACATTCTGTGGCATCCTTTATAAAAATAGCTTAAACCAACGAAGCCTTTATTTTTACGCTATTTCACTTAGTTAATTCTTAGAGTGTAACATATAAAAATATCATTTACAACTATAAAATAAATTAATTAATATAATAACAGAGCTGCGGAGCTGAAATTTAGGAAATAATGGAGTATCGGATCCTGAGTTGGAGCCAGTCAATTTTTGGCCGACTCCGCAGCCCTGTATAATACATTTCATATTAAAGTTATTAATAAACCTATTTTACACTTCATGCAAATTACCACGAGATATTGATATTAGATATAAGATACAGCGCAATATCTACAGCTGTAAAAGTACGAAAGCGAAGTAATAATAAGTGGCTTAAGGTAATTCCAATATGAAAGTTTGTAGTGATAAAAATTTGATAATGCAATACGATTGTTAATATTATAGTTCTATGAAAATGTAACAATAGATAACTAAATTATTTTACTATTAGTATATTTAAGAAATTATCATTATAGATTTGATCGTTCATATTAAGTTTCAACACAATTATTTTGTTACTATGAGTATATGATAATAATATTACGTAATTATTTATAGCTGTTATTACATTAAACATAGATGTATTTATTTTTATATGTTACACTCTAAGAATTAACTAAGTGAAATAGCGTAAAAATAAAGGCTTCGTTGGTTTAAGCTATTTTTATAAAGGATGCCACAGAATGTACGATATATAATGATTACAATATTTTTTAGCAACAACTCTAGTCCCACACTTTTGAAGGTTTATTATAACATTCTGTGGCACTTTTGAGCTTGCGCATTTTTCATGTCTAGTTTAATATTTTTTTAAGGCAACGCTTGTAATAACTCTAGTTAAACAGGATATATATTAATAATAAATTATCGTTGTAATGTAATTAGATTATGTAATTGTTATTATAAATTATCTTATAAATATTAGTGTAAGATGTATAAAAATATTTTCAGACTTTTAATATAAACAACTACAAAAAACAATCAATATTAAATCAATATATTATACATAATAGAAAACATAAAATATACAATACAAAAACAAAATATTTACATACAATTGCAATTATCAGTGTATATACATTTTCTTTATATTCCCTGAGCAAATTAATAAGATTTGTTTTTATTGTACATAATTTGATGACTTGTTGGAGTGTATTAAAAGATAGCAACAATTTGTGATTAAATTGTTATCTTAAGCAACTCACTTTTTAATAGTTGTTGGCTGAGCGAAATTGTAAAAGCCTATGAGCAAATATAAAAAAAAATACACAAACAACATTTCCTTGTGTTATTACAACATTAGATAAAATAATTGAGCAATGTCGTTATATTTTGCTCTTATTGCACATTAATAGTGTTTCTATTTTTCGGCACAAATCCATTACGGCAGTCCATTACTGGTACTTTATTTTATCGAATTAGTAAGTATGAAAGTCGAAGTTAACCTCGGCAGGATTTGAACTTAGAATGCAAAGGACCATAACAATACTGCAAAGCATGGTGTCTGACGCTCTACCAATACTTGTGTTGAGCTGGTCATTAATTTATGGTGGTCGTGCGTGGAGTAGAGCAATCGCTAGTTGAAATATTATGAACAAAACATTTTTATTTGCCGAAGAACATATTTTCAATACTGTTTGTGAATGTGACGAAGGAAATACATTCTGATATGGAACAGTGTACAAAGTGTGTCTGTGAATAACATAATGTTACCTCATGTTGTTGTCAAGACATAATGGATTTCGTATATCCAGTTAGAAGATGAAACCTAGCCATCTCGGATTAGTTATATTTCATGCCATGTGTAAACGTGTTTGAGGATAGCAAAATATGCGCGTTAATTATAATAATTAGTTAATAATATTACAAAATATACCTAATTAAACTCTTTGCTTGAAATTTTATCATTCTTCGTTTATATATATATATATATAGAGAGAGAGAGAGAGAGGGAGAGAGATTTATCTAGTCCTTCGCTCAAGATTAATCTATAAGTTTAGATGTTTGCCTTCGTTTAAGTAAATATTACAGTAAGATTTTTAATATAAACAACTACAAAAAACAATTAATATTAAAACGAAAAAATTATCAATGATAAAAGAAGCGTATGCAACTTTTTTTTTTATAAAGTTATATTCCTGTTTCTTTAAAGAACATTTCATTTTTGTTCTATTGTAGGCGAAATAATGCAATGGTTTAATAGGGAAGATATAACTTACGAATTATGTCTCTAACCGTGTAACGCTTTTTAAGTAGATAACTACAATTGAAAATACTAAAGAAATGGAACCAACAATTCAATTTGAAAGTCGTCTAGTGACAGTGTATTACTGGTACTTTATTTTATCGACCCCGTAACGATGAAAGGCAAAAATGCAAATGCTTAAAATTTAAATTGCCTTAATTCTATCGTCTGCTGTTTCATTAAAGGGAGATTATCGTCTGTATTTAATTCTATCGTCTACTGTTCCACTAAACAGATATACCTCCACTATCGTCTCTATTTATACATTTTAACTTATAACTTATACACATTTGATTTGAAATATTTTATCTAGTCCCCCCTCTCAATATTATGATGATTTCTTTCGAATGAAACAGTTCTAGTCCCGTAGAAACCATTTATATATATAATTGAACTGAGTTAAAAATTCACAATATTTATAATTAAATAAGCTCATATATATATGTGTGTATTTATCTGTTTATTGTATTATATATAATGTGTGTATATACAGGATGTCCCCCAAAAATATATACACACTTCAACAGCATTCTAATAACTATTGCCTGTACAGGTAATCAAAGTGTCAATCGAATGTTAGTTTCGTGTTTTAACAGTACAAATTTACAATACACACATAAAACCAGTGTATATACATACATGAGTGTGTATACACATACATGAATGTGTATATACAATATATATGTATATATATATAGACACATATATTCACGGTGCAACGGTACATTAAAATATAGATGCGGGAGAGGGGAGGTGTATATATAGGGGCGCTGGGGATAAAGGAGTGTAAAGCGTGTGTAATTGATATATTGAAGGAGAGGAGCGTGCAGCGATAGAGTAACAAATATATAGAGAGGGGGAGAGATGGTATTGAAGGGGAGGAGTGCAAAGCGAAAGAGTAAGAGATATATATAGAGACGGAACAGATAGAGAGAAACAGGCGTAAGTAACAGTGGAAGAGATATAGAGAGAGGTACTCTGATTGGTTGAAAATTAGCCAATGACATACGATCACCACCACCACGGCTATCCCCGAAAAAATTTTAAGAAGCTACGCATATATGTTAGAACACGAAAAGTGAACATTCTGTTGTTTCACACTTTTCGTGTTCTAACAGATATACTATCAGAAAAACCACCCTTCGGGTAGTGTGCACTTTGATGTTATTTGTAAATATACATGCATGTACATATGATATATGAAATAAAATCGTAATTGACAATATGCACAGAATTTGAAGGAAGTCTGTTGTCCACTCTCTTCTGTAATCAGTAAAGTAATCCATGATGCATTTAAAAAAACGACATTATATATAAACTGTATTGTGGTGAAATGTAATGAAAACGAAAAAGGAGAAAATAAGCGATGAAATAAGTGATATGATATAACGGACGCTAACCGGAAGTGTAGACATCTGAAAATTTTAAAAGAAGTGAATCTTAAAATAAGCAATCATTATATATAAGAAAATTTATGTTTAATCAAGAACTACGAAATTTAGTCCAAAAGTATGTAACATCCATTCATTATTTATTCATAGTAATGCTTTGATGCATAGAGTTACGGCCCTTTCCAAACTGAGTTCAAATCCCGCCGAGGTTAACTTTGCCTTTCATCCTTACGGGGTCGATAAAATAAAGTACCAGTAATACACTGGGTAATTGCTGGCCTTGTGCCAAAAGTAGAAACAATTATTTATTCATAGTAATCCAACTTATTTTACTAACGGGATAAAAAAAATATAAGACGGACGCTGTCCTGCACTCCTCCATTTATTATATTATGGTAAGTGAGAAAACACCAGTACCATCGAAAACACAACCAGATCAATTGCAAATGGAAACCCAGATTGTATGACCACCGCCACGACCATTTTGGCAAAAGACGATAATAGCAATAATAACGGCATCCCGCCATCACCACCAGGTCATTTGGAGGCAAAAGTAGGAACAAACAAGGTTTGCAAAAAAACACAAAATACAATACATAAATGCAGGTGTATAAATGTACGTTTACTGGAATCATTATGAATGAAAAGAAAATCGTTTCCTAAATTGTATCGGCAAGACCATAAATTCCGAGCCACACTCACTCACACTTCTCTTCTACGATTACAAAATGTCCACAACTTTTAGTTAGTGATCTGGCTGTCTATAGCATGTTAGGAGCAGCTATCTACAGTTTTTTGAGAAACTGGAATAGCATCTTAGCCACATGTTGAGATTGCAATATATATATTATATATATATATATTATACATATATATTATATATATATATTATATATATATATTATATATATATATTATATATATATATTATATATATATATTATATATATATATTATATATATATATAAAATATATATATATTATATATATATATATATTATATATATATATTATATATATATATTATATATATATATATATATATATATTATATATATATATATATATATATATATATAACGAAGGAAATGTGGTAAGGAGCCAGATGGACCATAACGCATCAAAGTAGTCAATACTTAGGGTAGTAGAGTGGGTAATAGGAACGAATAGGACCCCGACGGCTGAGCTCAAGCCGTTTCAACGGCTAATTATGGACTAAAATGTTAGTCCAGAATTAGCCGTCGAAACGGCTTGAGCTCAGCCGTCGGGGTCCTACTCGTTCCTATATATATATATATATATATATATATGTAGAGGTTATATTTAATTTGTTGGGATACTCCAACCGTGAAGATTGCATTTTTCAGGGTATGTCAACATTTATTTATAAAACTAATCTATATTATATTTTATCTGATGAAATCGCACCATAATCTGCCTTGGTGGCTCTTGAAATATGCATAATGAAATAAATATCGTTTTATAAATATAGTTTCCATTTGTTAATATATTGTATATATATATATATATATATATTATATATATATATTAATATTATATATATATATAATATATATTATATATATATATATATATATATATATATATATATATATATATATTAATAATAAATTTGAAGACTAAAATCCAAAGGGGGCTCGATAAGGATAAATATATATAAAATATATAAGAACCGTAGAGCAAATATTTATTAAAATAACAGATTAAAGTTTAAGCAAAGAATCGCTGCTTTCACCCTTAACGGGATCTTCTGAAACTAACAAAGTCAATCTGTGAACGCAGAAGTGAATATTTAAAAAAACGTTGCAACCGAAGGAAGATAGGAAGACGATACTTTGGTTCGTGGAAACGTTCCCTGGCAAAGAACGGGAAAAAAACGAATATAATATGTCATTATTTGGAGCGGTGAAAAACAATTGCACGCAAACATAAATTGCACAAAACTTTCCTGTAATACAGCCCCGCATTATACCCTAACGGATAGTACGATCTATACGCGGATATTTTACGTCTTGATGTTGTAGTTAAATATATGTTATGTTTACACCATTACTTATTTGCATAGGTAAGTATATATTACCTGTATGTTTTTTGAAGGTACGTATACTTTCTCGTACGTATTTTTGATTGTATATGTTATGGCGTATATTTTATATATTCGGGTACATATGCTTTTTGTTATGTGTATACGTGAGTTTTGCGTCTGTGTGAGTATGCGGGTTCGTACGTATGCAGGGTGTGTGTATATGTGTACTTCGTGTTTTGGTTGACGATCGTCTCCGAACATATGTGTATTTACATGTAGGTATGTGTGTGCGCTTGTTATATACGTATTTATTTATATTCGTTTATTTAATTATTTGTATTCACGCACACACATATTTATATGTGCGTGTTTTTGTATACCTATGGCGAGATTTTCGCGTATGCTTGGGTATGTACGTTTATGGATGGGTGTATGTATTTATTTAATTTTAATTACCTCTGTATTTTATTTACTTTATACTTAACTCTGAAACCGAGTATCATTCGGTTTCCTAGCTAGAATTTTACTCTACGACTTTAGTTTTACCATTTACGCGGTTTTGTCTTTGCGTGCAATTGTTCTCCGCGCCCCACATATGACGTATTATCTTCGTTTTTTCCGTTCATTGCCAGAGAACGTCTCTATGAACCACCTCAGAGAATATTAGTCTACGACTTCTTTTATACCATAAACGTGGTTTTGTCTTTCACCGCTCCAAATAATTGTTTCTACTTTAGGCACAAGGCCAGCATTTAACCAGTGCATTACTGGTACTTTATTTTATCGACCCCGTAATAATGACGTATTATATTCGTTTTTTCCCGTTCTTTGCCAGGAAACGTTTCCACGAACCAAAGTATCGTCTTCCTGTCTTCCTCCGGTTGCAACGTTTTTTTAAATATTCACTTCTGCGTTCACAGATTGACTTTGTTAGTTTCAGAATATATATATATATATATATATATATATATATATATATATATATATATATATATTATATTTATTAAAGTAACAGATTAATGTTTAAGCAAAGAATCGCTGCTTTCACCCTTAACGGGATCTTCTGAAACTAAAAAAAGTCAATCTGTGAACGCAGATGTAAATATTTCAAAGAACGTTGAAACCGAAGGAAGATAGGAAGACGATATTTTGGTTCGGGGAAACGTTCCCTGGCAAAGAACGAAAAAAAAAACGAAGATAATACGTCACAATTAGGTGGGGTGAAAACAATTACACGCAAAGACAAAACCACGTTTATGGTATAAATGAAGTCGTAGACTAATATTATATTAGGTGGTTCATGGAGACGTTCTATGGCAATGAACGGAAATAATACGTCATTATGTGGGAACAATTACACGCAAAGACAAACCCGCGTAAATGGTATAACTGAAGTCGTAGACTAAAATTCTTTTTATCCTATTCGAGCCCTCTTTGGATTTTAGACTTCAAATTTATTATTATTACTATATATATATTATATATATATATTATGCTTTGGGAGGGTCATGTTGCCAATAAGAAACACACTCACCAGTTGATTTCACTCCAATTTATTATAAATTAAATTCATAAATTTAAGAATTTATAAATTTCCGGCTGGTTGGGCACCTCGCCCTGCTTTTCAGCCCCTTGGATTGTATCTATTATATTCCTTTGTTAAATTTCGGAATACCTGATGATGTCACCGGATTTATACTGAACCCGGTCATTGAAATTTTCATAGTATAATAACCCTTTAAGGAATTACACCAGTCAAGCCTCCTGTTATTTTATAATTATTTATATATATATGTATGTATACGTACATACATATATGTATACAGACGTACAATAGTATGTATATATATACATACATGCACACATATATATATGCACGTATCGGTTTACCGAACATTTATTATAATGCTCGGTTTGTTTGTTTGTAAACAAACAAACAGCTCGAATTAGGCCGTACAGTGTTTAGGCAATCACGTCACCTTTTTGTTCAACACTGACACAGGAAAGATGCACTAGTTTCAAGCTTATTAGCTATCGTCAGGATCGTATACCTTCCTGCCAGATGGTTGAACGTCTGAAAGTATATATTTTCCTTATGCTATATTAACGGCTGAGCAGCCTAATTTGCATATCGAGTGAGATCAGTCGGCTGGGCGCACCGAAAACGATAAATGGAATAGAATGAAACGAAATTTCATTTCTCACTCTTAGTGCGGCACTTAGTTAAATGTAAGTATGTATGTATGTATACATACATATATATATATATACAGACATACTGTAGTATGTCTGTATATACATACATGCACACATATATATATGCACGTATCTGTTTACCGAACATTTATTATAGTGCTCAGTTTGTTTGTTTGTAAACAAACAAACAAACAGCCCGTATATATGTACGTATACATACATACATACTTACATTTAAGTAAGTGCCGTACTAAGAGTGAGAAATGAAATTTCGTTTCATTCTATTCCATTTATCGTTTTCGGTGCGCCCGGCCGACTGATCTCACTCAAGATGCAGATTAGGCTGCTCAGCCGTTAATATGCATAAGGAAACTATATACTTTCAGACGTTCAACCATCTGGCAGGAAGGTATACGATGCTGACGATAGCTAATAAGCTTGAAACTAGTACATGGTTCCTGTGTCAGTGTTGAACAAAAAGGTGACGTGGTTGCCTAAACACTGTACGGCGTAATTCGGGCTGTTTGTTTGTTTACAAACAAACAAACAGCCCGAATTACGCCGTACAGTGTTTACAAACAAACAAACCGAGCATTATAATAAATGTTCGGTAAACTGATACGTGCATATATATATGTGTGCTTGTATGTATATATATACATACTACTGTACGTCTGTATACATATATGTATGTACGTATACATACATACATACTTACATTTAAGTAAGTGCCGTACTAAGAGTGAGAAATTAAATTTCGTTTCCTTCTATTCCATTTATATATATATATGTATGTATGTATATGTATTTATATATACATATAGAGAGAGATATAAATATATATAAACGTGAAATGTGAGTCGCCTGTATATTGTCCGCATTTTGTTCAGAAACGACCCCACTTTACACAGAAAACAATATTATTATTTTCTAATATAAAACAGCAATATGTGTAAATTCTTCTTCTTATTATTCTTCTTCTAATGTTATTTCAGCTCCGCAAGGTAAAGACAACATGATGATACTTTGCTCATATTAAGGATTCGTTATAGTTTAGTTCTGTGGTTCATGTTATTGCTGAATAGACCATGGCAGGTTTATGTTGACTGAATCGATTTCATTAATTAATTGTGACATATTAAAACAATTTCAGAGTCGTGAACTTCAAAGCAAAACCCGAAAAGAACGATTTAGACACTGAAACATATATATTCGGTACTTTACTATTTCTGTATAAATTTTGAGTAGTTAGATGTGTTAGTTTTACGTTGAATAAGATTAGTGAGAGAATGCGAAATCAAGAGAGAAACAGAGACAAAGAGAGGGAGAGAAATATACAGACAGTCAGAAAGATAGCGAGATAGCCAACTTAAGTTTTATTGTAGTGATTTTATTATCCATTCATTACTTTTATAGATTCATTGGCGTCTTTCACCTAATCATTGCAGGTTTCGCTTAATTATTTGTGGTGCTAATTAAGCTGACGTTAGAAATTTTATTAGCGACCAAGTTTACCAAGTTGTCTATGTTCTGCTATTGTTATTTTGTTTTCTGTTTTATGCAAGTTACAATCATAAGTGTCCTTATCATTTTGATTCCATTTACAAACTGTGATTGTTCTTTTGTTTATGTTTAATCGGATAGATTTACTGGAGTCGAGGAGCGAATAAATTATTATTTAAAAAATGTAATAGAATCCTTGATGTTTCAGATAACAGCACTTTAGTTATTTCATCATCTCTGCATTGAATAACTTTATCTTTTTCTGGAGTTTTTCCTGTTTTGCGTTTATATATCAATTATACTTGTGTTTCTTTTTCACCATTCACAATAGAACAGTATTGTTTTGTTTTGTTATGTTTTTAAAAGAGATATTTAAGAAGAATAAGATTCACATCGCCTATTACATTCTCGGGACACGAAGCCATTGATATAAAATGAAAATCTATCCTTTATAAAACGAAAAATAAGAAACAATATTACCAGCGGATAACTTCTTTATTCATCTTCTTTATCCGCTTCAACAGGTACCTGGAGAAGATGTAAAGGCTTTATATGAATGTTACATGTTTTGGTATGTGAAGAATTCGCTCAGTCGTTGACTACATATTCATGCCCAATTAAATCCGAGAAAGGATTTGCTTTCGAGAAAGTGATATAACTATATGCCTGGTAATTACACATTAACTAAAAAATGAATGCCCTGAGAATACTTTGAGAAAGTTAGAGAAAATACTGGTGTGACACTACATTTGAGGAAATCACTCAACAAAGATTTTGGCGAAACGAAAGCTATATAGCGAAACATGCTAAAATGTTTGCATGTCACCATCTAGTTTAGGTCTTTGTCGCTTGAAATTTGTTTAAAAGGGAAGGAATATACCATCAGCTATGTTTCTCAGCCTGTAGAGCTATATAGATAACTGGAAAAATAATGGATGTTAAAGGTTTATGATTGACGTGCATTTATTTGGGGAATACGACTCGAACCAAATAATGATTTGAAATAAAAGATGTATGACAACGGTGGACCATGTAAATCACTATCCAGAAATATCAGCAAATGGTACTGCGAGAGGGAATTCTCATGGATCAGCAACCAATGCATTCCAATGGGTGTTGCCTGCACATTAACCTTTCCACCGAAAGAACACATGTTCTAACCGAAGGTGTAAAGTCTTTGAGTCTCCTTTCGAGTAGTAAATTATTGAACATTTTGAAAAACCTTATCAACTTATCAAATACGAAAATATTATCCAATGCTTCCATTTCTCTTTCTCTTTAAATCGTGGGTCTGATGCTATTACTATTCATAATTAACTACAAAGGCAAACATATTCTTTGAATGTCCTTACTGATATAGTTAAAATAGATGATATCAACATCAAGATTTTGCCGGAAACTATATAATCAATAACCGACTAACTTTCATTAAGAATTACTTATTCTGGGAACAACAGTGCATATCGTATTTCCAGTATAATCAAATAAAGTGTGTAATTTATTTCACTATTACTAGACCTAGAGTTAGCGTGTAAGAAAGAGTAGTTGTGCATATGAGTTGACCATTAGGTTGATGTCTCAATCCCGAGAGTCTCAGATGACCCTCATTCAAACATCCAATACATAACCAACGAAGACTCGAAAGTTCCTGTGGGAGAATCTCCTTTGTAGAAATTTATAAAAATCTTTGTAGAATGTTGGTAGTCTGTAGTTAGATATTCTCTTCCTTTTTCAGGGCCCATACAACTGTAAACACGATCAGAAATACCGTTTCATTTTTGTATTTTCGTTATGTGTGATACAATCTACTTGGTCTCAAATAGCAAGAGCTGGTTCTGGTAATCCCTTTTGATCAAATTACCCGAGGTTATATTTTAATGCTATCTTGTAACAAGACTTGTGTTTAGTGATTAGAGTGAGGGTGTCTCTTTGAAAGGGATTTCTGCAGCTGTTTGGTATTTATTCTTATTGATAGGATATGTGTTTGGGTGGACATCTTGTTCATCCATAACTTTGTAATTTAATTAAAGATTGAGAAATAATTGAAGAGATTATTACAGCACTGGATTTACTGATGTAGAATTTGCAAATGGTCTTCACAAAGGCTATAATTATTGTTGTTATTTTATAGCCTTAGGTCAGCCATGACCGAAAATGTCCATGATAAATTGTTTTCTAACCATAATTATTCCCTAATAATATGGGTATCTCGAACTATGTTATTACATGCATCTTGTGTTTATTTAAACACAATAAAATGTTTTAACGAATGATATGAATACTATTTTTATCGAGTTTTGTGGCCATTTGTTATTGAATCTCGGGTGTTCACCTGGAAAAGTGTTACTACTAAAACAACAAAAATAAAAACAACAACAACTCGAACTACTGCTTCTTCTTCTTCTTCTTCTTCTTCTTCTGATGATGATGATGATGATGATGATGATGATTTTCTATGGTCATCTACAAAATTCATTACCACCAATACTCTCTTCATGTGGGCTTACAAACTGTATTCTACTGTAATTCGATAGGAACATATAATTAAATGTCTTTTCTTAACTATTGACATTGCTCTTCTTTTCCTATATAGTTAGAAGCTAACTGAAGAATATATACGTAATCACTTCGCCAGCAAGAAATATTAACTCACACTCTATCGTCTTCAAATAGGATACATTACCAGAGTATACTATACCAGAAAATATGATGGGATGATCACGGCTGGAACAAAATTAATCATAGGTTTTTTCTTGTAGAATTAAACAACAACTACTACAGCTTCTTCGAGAGTTTGATTTGTTTGGACATATCATGGATAAAAATAATTGTTGCCATTACATCAATTACAACAACATCAACAACAGCAATAGCAAGACAAACAGCAGCAGCAATGACAGAAATAATAATAATTGTTTCAACTCTTGGCACAAGGCCAGCAATTATCCCAGTGTATTACTGATACTTTATTTTATCGACCCTGTGAGGATGAAAGGCAAAGTTAACCTCAGCGGGATTTGAACTCAGATTGTAAAGGGAGGTAACTATGCTTCAAAGCATGGCGTCCGACCCTCTACCGATACTGCCAGTCCATCAATGGTTTATAATTTAGACACAAGACCAACAATTTTGTGGGAGGGAAAAGTCGAGTAAATCGATCCCAGTGCATTACTGGTACTTTATTTCATCGACCCTGTAAGGATGAAAGGCAAAGCTAACCTCGGCGGTATTTGAACTCAGAACGTAAAGGGACGTAACTCTATGCCACGAAGTATAGTGGCCAACATTCTACCGTTCTGCCAATAATATTTACAAGAGACGATAAATCTGTGTAATCCAGGAATCGATATTAGGTCACGTAATGATGCCAGCAATATTAAAATATGGTTCAATGTTTCAGCAGTAGCATGAGTAGTAAAAGCTATTTAAACGGTAGGAACTTCACATAATCTACTCAGTGGTATATAATTGTGGCTATGAATTGTTTCACTCAACACCAGATTTATTTTGAGACTCTTAAGAAAAGAAAAAAATACAAGGGATAATTTTTGAATATCTGAATATTTTGTGATGGATTGAATGTACTTCTGTTGGTTTCGACTATGAATGGTTTTGATGTTCCATCAACGAGTCAGCCTGCTCCTGAAATTGACATGTAAATTGACTGAGCATTCCACATATACACGTACGTTTAGCATAATTCTCAGGCAGAATCAGTGGGACAAATTGTGATAAACTGGACATTTGAATTAATTTTTTGCCCACTTCAATTTTTTTCTATCAACACCCCACGACCATATGCCACCACGACATCCATTTCGACATTTTTTCGAATATTTCTACACTAATCAAGCCCTTACCATTTGCAAAACAGCGGCCATTACCACATCAGCATCGTGACCACATCCACACCCACATTCAAGATACCAATCAGTGACTCAGCTCGAAAAATAACAGGTCAACACCCACGTTGTTGAATAGAGAATCGGGAAACAGCCCAGGTGCCAGTTGCCGATGACCACGTGGCCTCAATCTGCAAAACTTTCGACTCCGATAGACACAGTGATTGTGAGCGATTGTGTTATTTCGCTCCACTCGCACTCGGTTTTCCCAACTCTTGTGTCGATCGAGGCAGACTGTCGACAATGGTCCTGGTCAAGGCTAACATCTCGACTTTCGGGCAAACGCCCATACTCAGTGTATGCGCGCAGGCTACACTCCACACATTCGTGTTCCCGCAGTCCTCAAATCCTGATGCCAACCGAAAGCGTTTAGGCGACCGCGTAAACGCCAAACTTATCGAAGGTGACATCTTGGCTGCCGCCAGAGGAGTTACCTCTGACGACACCATCCTCTACCCCACCGAGGAGGTTTTGGCAACTCTCCGGCTCAAACATGTCGAGCCACCTGTAGACTCCAAACCCATTCATCCATCTGACCCGCAAGCGCTTTACGTGGTCTCCTAGGGGAACATCATCTCTGCTCTGAGGTCTTTCCCTACCAGCAGCAAACGAGGAGCCGGTGGTTTCTGTCCTGGCCATCTCAAAGAGTTGGTGTACCCCCTCACTACCGAAGCCGCGTGCCGCCTGCTGGGCTCCAATTTTGCCCTCACCAAAAGCTTCATTCACCGCGCCCTGGACCCTCATCTCCGAAGCCCGCTTCACCGTTCTCAGGAAGGAATACGCTGGAATACGCCCAATCACAGAAGGAAATGTCTTACGGGGGCTCGGAGCCAAGATCATTGCTAGTCTGTTGCACTTTAACTAGGCGATGAATTCAGCGTGAGGCAGCTGGGGATCGGCGTGAAATGTAGGTGAGAGGCGGCTACACACGCCGCTAGACAGTTCATCAACACTTGATCTCCCAAGCCAGCACCAGGCATCTCATCATCAAGCTTGACATGAGAAACGCCTTCAATTGTCTGTACCGAGACCACTTGATCGAGGTTGTCCTCAGTTGAGGAACTTCTTCACCATGCTGAAGTTCATACACCTTCTGCAGTTCCCCCTGCTAGAGCCAAACATCTCTCCTCACGTATCTCGACGTCTGCATCAGTCGGGCTACTGAGGAGATATGCAACGTCTGGTTTGACAACACCGGATGGTCACAGGCCGCTTTACCTGTCAGTTATGGTGGCTTCTCAGACTCCGGTCTTCTGTCTCACTGGCCTAGCCTGCTTTCCTTTCGACCACTTGCCATTTCCTCACCAACTGTGATCGGGGTACGCGAGACTGCCTACGCGTCATGGAACTAGCTTGGCCTCCACCCTGTGAACGTCCAACCTCCTCTCCCCTCTGAACACGTCCACTGTGGATCCTTTCCGCCTCCCCCCACTCTCATGCCTTTACAGTGCTGGCTGCCTGACACGGCATGCTGCGCTCAGAGAGCTCATAAAGCATGACCTGGAGGGTACAGATTTCTATTTTCAGTTCAAACCAGAGGGGCTGGTCGAAGGGGGCGGCAAATGGCCAGCCCCGAGAGGTTTGAGTGACTCTCCCAACGCGTCTCCTTCGTTGTCCTCCGGGGCAATGTATTCTCTATCCTGTTGGCCGGAATCATGATGTGGAAAGGTAAGAAGGTGGAGGATACTCGTTCAGACGTCACATCTATACACACATACACAAACACTTACACAGTCGAAACACTGTAACAACGGTAGATAAAAAAATGAAAATTTTACACGAAAATGGTAGCCCAAGCTATTTTGCACATAAGTCCTGGGTAATATGTGGAGATTTATCACTCAAATTTTCAAACAATGAATTCATCGAGGTTTAACTCAGATACATAAGAAACACCCATATTCGTGGCAAACTCGAAACTAAAACAAATAGAAACACTGAACACATTAAAATATACATTGCATGATAGAAACTGTTACATTGCATTAAAGTATGACGTAAATTACAAAACTACCTTGTCATACTTTATATCTTCGTATAATCTATAAAATGGTTTTCTCAACAATCAGAACATATGAAATAGTACAGAAATATGTATCTTCTATTATAATTTCTTCCTTTTAAATGATTAATCAAATGGGAAATGAGAGCAGTCAGGATTCTTTTCAGGGTCTCGGGTGGGAGGAAGAGAGCAGACAACTTTTATCAGACTGAACTCCGTTAAAAGCAACGCTTAGCTAAGGATAGTCCTTCAGACGGGCTTCCACGCACTTTCCATTTTTCAAATTTTACTATAGTAGAAGACTTTCCCAGGGTGCTGCGTAATTGCGTAGCGAACTTTTTAACCACGCAGCCATGGCTATGAATATAACGCCATGATAATATGAATGACCCGTAAGAAAGTTATTTGATTTTACTTCAGACTGTAGTTTAAGGCACCGTATTATAATATGATATTCAATCAAATGCCAGTGATGTTAGCTATTATTTCTAGAAAATGTACAGCGAAACTGGAATAAGATGATTTGCATTCAGAAATTTGTTTTCATTCGGATAATCAGGAATCTGGGAAGCAAAGTCGCCTAATTAACGGAAATTATATTCTTCTATGGTTGTTTTCGAATGATATGAACAATATCCTTCTTCATATTCAGGAAATATAGATAATTATTGCGTTCGACAAAATCTCTCCGCTAAAATATGCATTCTTAAATATATTATTTATCAAATAACGAGTAAGACTAAGAATATAACCCAATATTACTTGCTTATGAAAGTAAACGTCATTTATTTTAATGAAAACTAATGTATTAGCATAAGTCATTCTAAATATGAAATATTCTTAATCGCTATACTAAAGACATGAAATATATTTTGCAGTATTGATATAGTATTGCTGAAATATTAGACTTCTTTACAAACTGTCTAAAGCTTAAGAAATAGTAAATGTTACATTTCAAGCTGATTTCATAACTACTTTTTTAATATATATTAGGGGAGTAATATAGTGTCCTATTCTTTATCATCTGTCTCTTCTCATAGCATTGAGTTTTGCTTCAATGCTGTTTACTGTCTGACACTCTATTATTCTTCTTTATTCTGGAAAGTATTGCTACAGTAAAATGGAATTGTTTTATCACATATCTAATAATATTTTGGTTACCTAATAAATTGAATTATAGGATGAAAGTATTCTCTCCTGGTAATGTCTCTGACTGAAAATATCAATATTTGAAACAAAAATCGTTTGCACATACTGAAATCCATAAAATAAGCATACCATATTTCCCGGTGTCAGAAGACGCTACTTTTTTCCTAAACTAAGCCTCAAAAATCTACCATGCGTCTTGGAGGCCGAATGTTGTTTATTATCTTTTTCAAATTTTTGGTTGTCAAAATCGATGTAGTAGCCGAGATGTATTTTAGAGTATTGAGTGTTGACACATATGAAGGCTGTTCGGTCACAACTTTTAAACACGGATTAAGAACACTTGACTATTATGTATCAGTTATCATTCAACGCAGTGGAAATAACCGATATGAATGTCTTAACCTAAAGCATTTAAGTAGAAATGGTCGTCAATAAAGTGGATAAGATCAACTGTTCAATCAGACGAATGGTGCATTTAATGAATTTTCTTATCAAAGAAAATGCGTTATATTCCTTAAGATACATTCTAGTGATTCTATACGTTTCACACTGAAGGTTAGATTCTTATATATTACTATAGCTCCAGAATTTCTTGATTTGAGAGAGAACATATTGACAGAACATTCTGCTAGAGTAGACAATTAAGAGTTGTTATTATTTATATTTGATACTTCAGCACAATACTAACCCCAGTCCAATAATTGCCTAATATGCATACATTTTATATACATAAGAATATATATATATAAATATACATGTGTATATAAATATGCATATATATATATATATATATATATATATATATATATATATATATATATATATATTAATAAAATAATGAATAAACAAAGAAACAGTTCCTTATATTAAAAAAACTCATCATTTTACGATCGTTTCTAGGATATATATGTGTTAGAGTTGGTATGCATATTTTATAGATCTATGTACAATATTTATACAAACTATCAGAGGGAATATACATACCTACACATATATATGCTGTCTTCAGAAATAATCTGATGATTATTTCTGAAGACAGCATATATATGTGTAGGTATGTATATTCCCTCTGATAGTTTGTATAAATATTGTACATAGATCTATAGAATATGCATACCAACTCTAACACATATATATCCTAGAAACGATCGTAAAATGATGAGTTTTTTTAATATAAGGAACTGTTTCTTTGTTTATTCATTATTTTATTAATTTATCTTGACTCTGTTTTCCGTTTATTTTTCACCGAAAGTAGTTTTTGAATGCATCTTCTCTTTTCATGATATCCGGATTACATTGAGTTCTTCATACGGATTGGACACTACCGTAAACTTTTGGTAGATTTATCTACATTATATATATATATATATATATATATATATATATATATATATATATATATATACACACAGTTCAAGAGTAACCAATCTTAAAGAGAGAGATGGAGATAGTAGAGGAGATATGAGAGGAGAAATTGGTGAGTTAGTTAGAAGCCAAAGCGTAAAGGCATGTGCTCAATGTGCAATATGCAGTAGAAAGCAGCTAGGTGGCTGGGTTCATGCAGAAGTTAGGTGCGCAGAGCTGGAAATATTCATTAGTTAAGCAAAACAAGACCACAAACTTCACAAGGAAGACATTATTAAAAGATTGTCAACATATTCTAGTTTGATGTAAGGAATGTAGAGAATAATAATAATAATTTTAATAATAATAATGTCCGTTTTAAGGTATGGTATAACGCGCACTCTTTTTCCTTCCGAGACCCTAGCAACAGATGTTCGACATCGCTAGCTAGGCTCATTAAAAACCTTAAATTAAACAACGTTCAACATTCACTAAAATGGGATATCGTAGCTAGGGCCCAACCGTTCAATGGACGAAGAAAATCTTGTGATCTCTGTGTTACGGAAGCATATTACATAACTCTATCACGACGTCTACCGATTAACGATAGAACGGAGGTAACCTTTAGCTGTCAACATCGAAGGGCTAATTCCTTCGCCAATAGAGTTTTTGACCCAACTTAGTCATGTAGCCCCATTTCTACTTGTAGCTAATAAGTTAAATTGCTATGAACAACTCGATAATTATAAGTTACCTCCCCGACATTGTCTCTCAATTAAAAAATTTAAAAACTAGCACTTACTATAAATACTCACAATCTCTAATCTCTCGAGAAGTTACTTCCCCTGAAACCACCCTCTAATTAGTAAGGTAAATATGCCCTTTGGCAGCCATCTTGTTACCCATAGGCCGATCTCACACAATGCAGCCTCGACAGATAAATACTGCTTGATTATGGCTGACAGCTGATGCAACCAAGACACCATAGTAAAAACAAATATATGGAATATTATATTATGTAACATTATTTTAATTTATATTCCTTTGAGTTCCGATGAGCCACTCTGTTTTTTTAAATATGTTAATTATTTTCAACTGAAGCAGATCAATTATGATATATAGTCATCTGATCCAGAAATATTATATGGAGTAGCGAAACAATTATTATTAATATTATTATTATTATTCTCTACATTCCTTACATCAAACTAAAATATGTTGACAATCTTTTAATAATGTCTTCCTTGTGAAGTTTGTGGTATTGTTTTGCTTAACTAATGAATATATATATGTATATATATATATATATATATATATATATATATATATATATATATATATATATATATATATATATATGCATGTGTATATAAATATGCATATATATATATATACATATATATATATATGAGCCACCTTTTTTTAAAGTAAAGAAATTCAAACACACACACACACACACACACACAAGCACACAAATAAACACACATATCTTTACTTTCTTTATTCAATAGAAAATCTGAATTCTGACACCCCAGCGAACTAACCATATTCACTGAACCAGAACAATTCTCCCATCCCTTTCTCTTGACCATTATCTTTTTATCAAACAATTCTCTAAAAAGGCTACAGAATGGATTTCCAAATAAGGGCACAAAAATTTAATGAAAATTTGTTCACGCGACAGCCATAATTTCATTTATAACCAACCCCAAAAAAGCCTTCGTGAGACTCCTTTTTTCAAGTAAAAAGAAATTCAAACACTCATATATGAAAAAAACAACCTGTGACAACCCCCCCCCCCCCCCCCTCTTATTTGAAGAACTATTGTAACGCGAGCTGGCGCGAAATTTATTATAATTATTGACAAACCAATCAAATTACTTCTCGAAAAACCTGGCATTTCGAGCCACTTTTTCCATATAAAACAAGTAACATTCAGAGACCAACCAGATGTGAGAAAAACCACAGACCCTCCATCTCAACTCACCTTTTGAAAAGCAGAAGAACTGCGAAACCGGTAAAGGAACCAAATAAATATATATATTTAAAAAAAAAATAAGACTCCAGTTGCATTTTCGATTTCATCTCTTTTTCTTTATACTTTCACTCGTGTAGGACACCTCGGTTATTTTTCATTTTGTAAAAAAAACCTCACTTTCTAATATATATATATATATATATATATATATATATATGTGTGTGTGTGTGTGTGTGTATATGTATGTATGTGTATATTATGTAAGTATATGTATATATATATATATATGAATGTATATGTGTGTTTATTTTCATAATTCCGCACGAGGTGAACAAGCCTGCTTTTAAATTCCCTTTCTACCATATTTTGGCAGTGGCTTTTTGGTTATCGTGTTGAGCTCTACTGATGAACGACTCCAACCGTGACTAATCCCACTGAAAAGTTTCGTGAAATAGTCCTTTTAAGACTATATAGAGCATTTGTATTTTTTCCAAATTGAAGGATGAGTATTTAAACTTTATTTTATTCTGAGTTAAGACTCTATTGGTTTTTTTCCCTGTATTTCACAAAATCTGTGGATAAAATCTCTGTCTGGATTTTTTTTTAATTGAGTTTGAATTATTTTCCCATATCTTACGTTAAATATTTTCCATTTTGACGTTATAGTCACTTATATATTATGAAATACTGTTGGCTCACATTAATTTCTCTATTTTCATTTATATATATATATAATATATATATATATGTATAGATATAGATATATATGTATTAGTAAGTATATCTATATAGTGAAGGCGTGTGGCTGAGTGAAGGCGTGTGGCTGAGTGGTTAGAGAATTGGATTCACAATCGTGAGGTTGTGAGTTCGATTCCTGGACCGAGCGATACGTTATGTCCTTGAGCAAGACACTTTATTTCACGTTGCTCCTTCTACCTGGAGTTGCGACCGATAGATAGTATTAGCAACTGGAAAGACCAACGGCAATATTGTTTCCTCGGTCCGATTTGATGAAAGTCGATCGCTAGAAAAAAAAAAAAATATATATATATATACATATACATATGCGTGTGTGCGGACGCGTGACTGTTTATTCAGAATAATTGATTTTATGGTATGTATTAATGTGAAGTCAATGCAGTTTATAGAATTGAGAGCACCACTCGAAATAATTTGGTATGGTAAATATGTTCCAACTTGCAAGACGATTAATTTCGGATGGGTGGGTGAAGACAAAGTTGTGATAATGGAGTTTGAGATATTTTCTAACGATTTCTTCAGTTTCCATTTCTACTCAAGCTACCAAACTATTCGAAGACACAAAATAATCATGCCTTCCAGTGCATAAATACATTATGTGCATTGACTTTTGCATGTGCGTAATATACATGTTGTAAATAGTAAACACAGGCATGGTTGCGTGGGTATGAAGATCTCTCTGCAATCTTGAGGTTTCAGGTTCGATTCTCACCCTGTGTGGAATAATACCCAAATATCTTTACCATAGTATCGAATCGATCCAAGCTCTATAAGTGAAATTAGGTAAAGTAAAACTGTGCAGAAGGCTGTCAGGTACATCCTACTAGTAATTTAAAGATGTCGACGTGTTATATATTATGTCACACTGATTCTGCCTAAAAATTACATTAAGAATGCACGCGTTTATGTATAATGCTCAACTACCTACACGTCAATTCTCTAACCGGTTATTCAATTACTCGAACAACTGAATGTTCATCGTCGAAACCGACGGATTATCTATTAGATTTACATGATGGTCAAGGCTGTAATGTTCTTTCTTTATCATAGGTATAAAGCTAAATAATAATTTCTTCTAATTGATATCCGCCTATATACCTACCTATGTATGCTAACAAAAGTTAACACTTTATATATGGTATTTTAAATCAACATTTAATATATTTCACACTAAAATAAATTTTAAAATGCATCTACAATGTCCACCATTTTGTGTGGCACTATATGTTAGAAAATATTAACAATTCAGCATATGATATTATACCCTCTAACAGTCCTACACTCCCAAATATATCTCTCAATGTAGAATGCTATGGATGTGCAACATCTCTCTATCTCCCTTATTTATATATATTAATTTTGAACGAACTTGCAAACCCCAAAATACGTGTGACGAAGAAATATTTTATCGCACGCAGAAATATTTTATCAGTCCACGCACCTTCTCCATGAGTGCTTTACCCGATTTTCTTAAGTATTATTTATAGTGATCGACTATGCTTATGGTGATCTGTTTTTGGACGGCGTACTCATTTAAAACGTAAAATTTAACCAATTCTTCTTAAATCAACAACATACTTTATGCACATTCATAGACACCTACACATTCATATATCTATAGCTATATATATTTACATATACACTGCTTGACATAGTTTTGCAATAACAAACGGTTTTGTGGCTGTAAATACAACCAACTCTTTCTAGAAAATATCTAGTATAAGGAAAAACTCTCCTCTTACACTGGAGCGGCTGATACAATTCACACATATCAAAAATAATTGTTTCTACTTTAGGCACAAGGCCAGCAATTACTCAGTGCATTACTGGTACTTTATTTTATCGACCCCGTAAGGATGAAAGGCAATGTTAACCTCGGCGGGATTTGAACTCAGAATGTAAAGGGACGTAACTATGCTAGAAAGCATGGCGTCCGACCCTCTACCGATACTGCCAATTCACACATATCAAAAATAATGTTAAAAATACATGTTGCTTTCGTTGATATTTGTATATTTGAAGACAAGTAAAAATATTGTTTATGATAATGATGAATATCTTCCTACCCCTGTTTATTATCAGATAGCTTCCGATACACAGTTCAAAATGAAACGTTACTGATAGAAAAGGAGAATTTACATTTGATTAGCCATCACTTTATCATTGATCAGTGATCATTTTTAACAAAACAAAATAAATAATTTGGAATTTGTTTTAAGTGAGATAACATTAAACCTTTACAGAGCAGCTTAGTAATCTTAGTTCTTTCTTTATTCTACCGATATCAGTTTTCAATTGATACCGATATTTCGGCACAAAAATTTCATAATCTCATTTCGTATCTAACACTCATTGAATTTCATGGATAAAAATCACATTGCAATACAGATCAACTTGGACATAGTGCTATTAAGTTATACACGGCCTGGGCAAAACCTATCGAAGTTATCAAAGTTATAAACCTATGAGAAAAACAGATTTACCAATAAATAGGATATTAAATCATGAAACCCTATATAAACATTGGACAACTATATCTACAAACAAAAATATTAGATTCTTTAAGGAAAGATATATTCGTCACAAGTTAAATATATGATTAGCTGGTAAAATAGAAAATGGGTTATATACGAATATAATACAAGTTTGTTACAATAAACCGATACCAAAATAATTGACAAGTGTATATTAGATATCCATGAGTGTTTGATCACTCTGCATTGCATGACATCACGTTGTTAATATCAGTAACTACAATATACAACATGAAATATTACATTAACAAAGCACAATTCAAAATATAATGCCAATAAGAATGTTATTCTGTTGAGATGTTAACCAAATTTCAAGGTTAAAAATTCACTTATATCAACACTTTATATAAGCATGGGAATACTTCAATAATCACGTAAAGACATGACTATAGAGATACAAAAGCCACAAAGCAGTTTCGAATGTCAATGCGTTATGAAAAGAGAATCGGTAAACACCAAAGCTTAATAGAATGTTGCAGTTACAACGATCTTTACACGATCGATGCTTACATCTAAACGAGGCTGCATCATAAAGTGTCTTGAAAGAATTCACAATAAAACATATGTTGTTGCTAAAATGTATTATCAGAAAGTAAATCATTCAATTATATGTTAATAGAAAAATGTACTGAAATCCCAATTGAAACGATGACCCCTCCCCCCTCACAGGAATAGAGGACATTTTTAGAATAAAAATACTACTGAAAAACATTACATCAGAACTTCCTATACACGAATAACAGTAGTAAACATACGAAGCCAAGAAAAACTAATTCATAGAGTAGTTTACAGCAACCTAAATTAGAATGTAGAAGAAAGCATCAATGATTCTATCTTTTGACTATATCTGACGCTGCAGGGACTTCACCAAGAAAGGACCTGTATTCGGACTCCTTGTTTGGTGCACAAACGTGCACCACCCATAAAGACTTATCTTTCAGCCTTAGCTTTAAGAGGCAAATTCTCACTCCTAATGGGATCCAATCCATAACACCTTCTGACAGTCGGAGTCTTGTAAGCATCCCCACTCCCGCCCGTGCAGTCATTTGTGGCGCTTCACCTGAATAGTGGAATTTCTATCCTCCACCCAATTCTACAATACCAGAGCCACGTAACTTTGTTGAGGAAACATTATCTAACCGGCAGCATCTAGCCTCCACCACTAGTTCCTGCTCGATAGTTTTGATGCTGAGTGCTGCATGGCTGGAACGAAAATCAGTGCTGTGAAAACTGAGACACTCGTCCTCTCAAGAAAGCCTGCATGTGAATCGATTTCCACTAAAGCAGGTAGGGAAGTTAAAGTATCTTGGGGCAGTGTTCACGAATGATGGAAAGTGGGAGGCTGAATTAAGAGCAAGAATTGCAGGACCTGGCGCAGTAATGCGCCAGGTTCAGCATTCATTAATCATAAGAAGGGAGGTCGGCGTAAAAGCCAAACTCGCTGTCTTCAATTCAGTATTCGTGCCAATCCTTACCTATGGTCATGAATCTTGGTTAATGACCGAAAGAATACGATGGCGAATACAAGCGGCCGAAATGGGGTTCCTCTGAAGGATCTTTGGAGTAATGTAGCTCTGAGATCAGAATAACATTCCAGGTAGAGCCGCTACTTCTTCGAAAACGTCTCAGTAAAGAACCGCTGGACAGATTTTACAGGCAAAACCAACCGGCAGGAACCCCAGGAAAGACTTCGAGCAAGACGTTTGGATAATATCCATGAGCTTGGCTAGTCTCGCTTGGGGATTCAGTCAAATCAGTTGGAGACGGTTGCTCTGACAGGACCCGCTGGAAGGGGTGTTTGATGATTCTGCTCCCACGACCCTCCCAAGAAGAAGAAGAAGAAGAAGAAGAAGAAGAAGAAGAAGAAATATTTGATAATGGCGCGTACCAGCGACAGTTTTGTTAGAATCACTACAATTTTCCAAATTTTGATGACAGTCATGAAGCTGCTTTGGTAGGGGAAAATGTATAAGTACGAATAATTATCAGTGTATTCAATACCTTCTGCTTGTAGCAATGTTTTTCTACAATTTTTCACTACAAAATCAGATATTTTAATTATTTTAAGCAATTAATATTAATTATAAAGTTTACTTCTCATTGATGACAATGATGCCTTTTCAAGTAGTGCAAAGTGAACTCGTAGTCATGGGGCTTAACTGATATAATTGACTCCAGTAAATTTTTTGGCAGACAATTTATCGACTTTTAAGAAAAATGAAATTTCTAATCAGATTCTATGCGGTGTGATAAGACACTTTAAGTAATTTATTTTGAAGCATTAGTATTTTCTTAACATATGATTCTTTTTATAGATGATATATACATAAATTCGTGATGAAAAAAGCTGCGTTAGAATTACGTGACACGGCCTACACTTATCTATATATCTAAAACAGAGAATGTTTGTTTGTCTTCCTAAAACTAGAGAACCACCGAACCGATTTCTTTTCAAACTTTACACATGCAATACTTATGGTCGTGTGAGTGTTTTGAGCAGAAAATATTTCAAATTTTCAATGCCCTAGGGATCGCATTAGGCGCCGGTTTGCGATCTTTCTCTCTAACGTCGCGCCCTTATAATATCTGTCTGTATGTCTGGCTGTCTGCATTACGACATTAACTTCGCTATATCTGTGTGTGTGTGTGTGTGTATATATATATATATATATATATATATATATATATATATATATAGTGTATATATCACATGCATGTTTGTGGTTGCGCGTGTGTGTGTGTTTATACGCGTGCTTTCATACTTGTATATGTATATATTTCAATCCTTAGTTCCTGAGTCTGTATGTACGCTAACTCTATTATCTTACAATTTCTTTTTTCAACATATATTATATACGTATTTGTGGTCACACATACACTGATATGCTTGCCCTCATGTATGTACTTATGCACACACTTTTTCATATGTACATTTGTAGGTGCATATACACACATTTATACACATACCCTTACTATATTTCCTTACTGTGTTAGTAGTAACACCAACGGCTGCTGTCACACCAACAGCAGCAAAAACAACAACAAAAAAAGAGAAGGAACGCAATTACATGCTTTTGAAAAATCGTAATGGAAAATTATTTGCCTTTTCACCCAAAGCGACTCCAATTTTTATTAGGACTTCTGCATCAATTGGTGAACATACGACGAAACATTGAAAGGAGTAAGACCACACCACTCTCCACCACTGCAGTCCCACATGCTTACTTCTCTGTAACTATTGCTTTCATTGTACCATACCACAACAAATACATGTTCGGTTTGTCGAATGCCTTTTTACTTAACCCTATCCTCTTGGCTTTCGTGGGTTGAACATTTTACTCTCAGGCACCCAATTAAATTAAACCACTGGTAATTTACGACGAATTTTTTTTATAAGCAGAAAATGTAGACACCATCCCCGGACCGAGGTATTCCGTACTTCTCTGTACTGTTTCAGAAAGGAGGAATAAACATACCAATCTATGTTTAGAATCCCGAGCAACGCCGGGCCATTCTGCTTGTATAATACTAAATTTTTCCATGGTGAACGTTTATTATATCGTATCGGTTCTGAAATATATTACATCGTATTCATTCTGAAATATGGTGTGTAACTATTTGTTCGGCATCTTAGCAACTGGCAACATTTAGTAAATTACTCTTATCTTCAATGAGAACTGCGAAGGATAAAGAAAAGGAGATATTAGCTCGCCTATAACGGTATAAGAAAAATGGCGAATTTGGGGAAAATAAAAGTATATATTTATTTTAAACAGCAGCGAGGTATTTATGGTATATAATTACGTGACTAGGTGTCATCGGATGTCTCTGGCTATTCTCTGCAGTAATGCTTTGCCATTTTGTCCGCGGGGCGTTTCTGTGGCACCACTCAGACTGGGATATAGCGTCCCTCCTCTCCTTTTCTTTTGCTGTTGATCCCTTTTTTTTCTTTAGCTTCTTCTCATTTCTCCTTTTTCTTCCAATTTTCCCTTTCTTCTTGCCTTTTTAGTGGGTTTTGTTTTCATTAGATACTGCACAATAATCATTATATTGGCAGTATCGGTAGAGGATCGAACGCCATGCTTTTCAGCAAAGAGTTACGGCCCTTTATGATCTGAGTTCAAATCCCACCGAGGTTAACTTTGCCTTTCATCCTTACGGGACGATAAAATAACGTACCCGTAATACACTGGGATAATTGCTGGTCTTGTGCCAAAATAGAAACAATTATATATTGTCAATGGCTTTTCATATTAGGAAATGTTATATATTGAATATGTTTGTCGTTATGTGTAGTTTTTAAATTGATATACTTTGAATAAAGGAAATAATTATGAAAAAAAATTGTTTTGTATCATGAATTAGTTGAACTAATAAAAAATCTGCTGTTTTACGGAAGATGAGGAAATAAGTAATAATCAATTTCTACAGCTAACTTGAAGAAGGTTATATTTGTGTATTATACACACACAAACATACACTCAGACACACACGTACATAGACACATCTGTATATATGGAAAGAGAGATCGAGAGAGAGAGAGAGACGGACTGAGGGAGTGAGGGAGAGAATCAAGCATGAGGGAACGAATATATAGAAGTAGATAGAGAGATAGATATATGAACAGTTAAATTATAATATATATATATATATATATATATAGACCTATTATATTGATATTATGCCTTAGATGAAACATTGTGTAAGGAGTAAATTTTATTCTTACATTCTTACATGCCTTCACCTCCATTTATCTTTTCTTATATATATATATATATATATATATATATATATATATGTGTGTGTGTGTGTGTATGTGTGTGTGTATACACACACACACATATATATATATATATATATATATATATATATATATATAAGAAAAGATAAATGGAGGTGAAGGCATTTAAAAATTAAATTTACTCCTTACACAATGTTTCATCTAAGGCATAATATCAATATAATAGGTCTATATATATATATATATATATATATATATATATATATATATATATATATATATATGTGTGTGTGTGTGTGTATGTGTGTGTGTGTGTGTGTGTGTGTGTGTGTGTGTGTGTGTGTGTGTGTGTGTGTGTGTGTGTGTGTGTGTGTGTGTATGCATACATATTACTATAAAGATTATGTACTTAGAATCTTCAGAGAAGGAACATTATTGTCTTTGATGATATTGTTGGTGGGCAGTCCAATCTCTACAACAGCAAACGAATTTTACCATTGCTGGTATAATTGTTCCTCCAGAGGAATACTTAGAGGCAAGCATTCCTATTATATATATATATATATATATATATATATATATATATATATATATATATATATATATATATATATATATATATAGGTATGTATGTATGTATGTAATCTATATATATTTATATATAATAGGTACAAATCGAAGTTTTAGCTCTTGTATAGTAAGTACTATTCGAATTGTGTGAGGCAATCACAAAGCACTGTGATTTAAGTGAGATAATATTAACCTTTTACTGAGCAGCTTAGTAATCTTAGTTCTTTCTTCCTTCTACCGATATCAGATTTCAATCGATACCGATATTTCGGCAAAAATGTTTCATACTGTGATGTGGAACAAGTTTTCTCTGATCATTGACATAGGTGAAGGTTTCAGTGTTCGCCATATGTGGTCAGGGATACAGAGAGGGGAGAGAGAAAGGATTAGATCAGGAAAGGGTGGATATTAAGAAAAGGATAGAATGGCGAGGGAAATGAAGGAAGTAAGAAAGTTTTGAAGACTACTGAATTATGTGTGTGCTGTGTGAAATGTTCAAATGCCACAAGGTAGACATAGTATGTACGATGTAGTGAATTACTGGTATCTTAGATCGAATCCTCTTCTAATCTATTTTGCATTTAGTGAATGTTTTTAGACCCTTATACTTGCAATTAAATATTCTATCATGACGATAATTTAGAAGGTCTTTTCCGGTCGTTATTTCAACAAACTCCGCCAGATATAATTCAGTTGGGTGTCTTTCATTCCAGTATGGACAGGCGAATCTCATCACTGACCATAGCAGCATGTATTCTATATTGGCGCGCTTCAGGTCACAGATTTCCTTTAACTAGGGCCGTGGATCTTACTAAACTGGAGTTTCTAAACATGTGGGTGTGCATATACCAGCTCTTCTTGAAAAGATTTGAAGTGGCACCCATACATTTATTATTCCCAGTTTTGATTTGACGACAAATTGGTAGACGATGTTTTTGTACATATATTTCCCTGATAATGGACAATTCCTAGAGTTTCAACCGTTGCAATTTTGCCGATTCTTGAGCTAAAGGTCTCCTCGGTCAGATTTGACGAAAGTCGATCGACTGTCGATATATATATATATATAGGTCAGTTATTCCGAGTTGAATCGGAGCTAACCAGAGTAAGTAAAGTATTCAATGCATATTACATATTAAAACTATATATATATAAAAGCAAGCGTGAACTAAATTCCAAGACATTGAAAAAAACCATAGTAATAGAATGGCTACTGTCTTTTTAACACCCCACTCCTCACTGATTAACCTCGATGTCACGTGGTTGATTCTTTTGAATTTGCCACCGACCAAGTAGGCAGTGATTTTTTCAATGTCTTGGAATTTAGTCCACGCTTGCTTTTTTCCATCCACTGAATTATTTTTGTATAAGTTCCCTGTGTCCACGCATCGCCTGGGATCTTAGCTGAGAACGACTTCCTGATGACGAAATGGCTTCTCCATGCTTTCCATTTGGAAACCATGTTTATTCCCTTTCAGAAACTAATTATTTGGAGTGAAATTTTAGTAAGTAAGTTATAATTTTCTTATTTTACGTCTTATATATATATATATATATATATATATATATATATGGTTTCCTGATGGTTTCCTTCGAATGAAACAGTTCTAGTCCTGTAGAAGCCATTTCTATATTAATATATATATATATATATATATATATATAAAAGGAACGATCGACTTTCGTCAAATCGGACCGAGGGAACAATGTTTCCGTTGGTCTTTCCAATTGCTAATACTATCTATCGGTCGCAACTCCAGGTAGAAGGAGCAACGTGAAATAAAGTGTCTTGCTCAAGGACATAACGCATCACCTGGTCCAGGAATCGAACTCACAACCTTACGATTGCGAATCCAATTCACTAACCACTCAGCCACACGCCTTCACATATATATATACGTATATATATATATAATGGTCTTTAAAGCGATGAAATACCAATGAAGGTTGGAAGCTCACTGATGAAGGACTAACTTTATTCATATGTAACCAATTTGCAACCACGCAGCACGTTTTGTTTTCATATTCACACATATATTTCCCTCCGCTATGACCCGTCTATTTCATTCTTACTACTTCCTCTTTCTCTGTATCTTTCACCTCCCTTTACCCTCTCTAAGAGTCATTCTCTCTGTTAGCCTCTTCCTCACCCTTCACACACTCACTCTCTTCTACTCCTTCTCCTACTTCTTCCCGTTTGACCTGTGCGTAATTCTTTTCTCGCGCACACTTGACCAGGTTGGTTCCTTTTTTTCTCTCTTGTCTACGATGTCACAGAACTTATGTTCACCGAATTCAGGGACTAGACTCCTTCTTCCTCCTGTTTGACATGTGCGGAATTCTTTCCTTGCTCACATTTCGACTAGGTTTGATGGTCTTTATTCTCTCTCGTCCACAATTTCACAGAACTTATATTCATAGAATCCTGGGACTTGACTCCTTCTTCCTCACTTTTCGTTGCATTACCATCTTTGATTGTTTACAGTCTCACTCGTTCCCCTTATTTACGTGTCCCAACGACTTTCTTTAGCCGTTGCTCGCACCAACCGGAGGTATAGGGTCTTTAAAGCGATGAAATACCAATGAAGGTTGGAAGATCACTGATGAAGGACTAACTTTATTCATATGTAACCCATTTGCAACCACGCAGCACGTTTATATATATATATATATATATATATATATATATATATCAAGTAAGTATGTTTTGAAACAGTGAGCAGGTTTGAAATTAGAAAATATATAGCTTTCACCGTATTTTTGACTAAAGCAATTTTAGCCTGATAATGGGGTTTAGAACCCTCAGATAAATGGGAAAAGATGAGTATTGACGTACATGGGAGTCGAACCCACATCTTTAGTTATCGCGACCACTGTGCTACTATTACACCAACACATCACCCATCTCTTTCCACTCAAATTAGAAACTACATTCTTAGCGAGTTGAATATATATATATATATATATATATATTCAACAGGCACACAGTGAAACTTTCCTATTCAACCACACGCTCCGTAGCCCAGCACATAGCCGGCATAAATAGGAATAGGCTCACTGCCTCTAATACCACCGTAAACCCCGGAGCCTCCCAACGGAACCAGCTCGCGGGACGCACCAGGCCCCGGACAGGCCTAACTAGCACAGCGGAATCCAACGATCCTGTGCTGAATGCGGCGGCAACCCAAGCCAACCCCGCATGATGTTAACCCGGCGGTACATGTGCAGGGGCTTAAAAAGTCATGCAATTGCAGAGACCCATCACTATGCCCCCTTAGTAATGAATGCTTGACGAAAAACGTAGTCTACAGGTGCAAGGTCACAACCCCTACCTCGGAGTACCACTACACATGATCCACTGCGAGGAGTTCTCAAAGATAGGTGGTATAACCATCGCCACTCCTTTAACAGAATAGAAAAGAGGAAATGTACGGCCCTTTCTGAATTGATCTGGAAGCTCAAACTTGAGAAGACCCCGCACTCTTTGGTCTGGTCCGTGGTTAGAAAGGTTCCCCCAGACAGAGATGGGTCTGGTATTTGCAACCTCAGTCTTAGTGAGACACTCGAGATACTTCATGGTGGAACCAAGCTATTAAACAGAAGGGCCGACTTATTCGGCGCCTGCAGACACCTAAGGACGGGAACTTCCTCAAGCTATATGGATAAACACCGGTTATGGCCTCCCACAACGCCCCCTCCCCCCCGCCATGTAGGTTCCCTACACCCCGTACCAATGACCAATGAGCAACGACACCCATCCATTGTTTGTGGTCCCCACGGTGGACTTGTCCACCCGATCCTCTACTGGTTAGGAGTCAGCAAAACCACGTTTTTTAACCTGATGAACCCCCCCCCCCCCGGAGTGGCCCACACAGGAAGAGCGATTATCCTAAGGTACTAACCCTATAACATGAATGAGTGCCCGCAATCGTGCGTTGTTTGTGTATACTGGGATTACGT
>OZ024740.1:281136502-281171502 GCA_964016885.1 Eledone cirrhosa | reverse complement strand
TCTGATTTAGGCACAAGGCCAACTATTTTAAAGGAAGGGAAATTCGATTAAATCGACCCCGGTGTATTACTGGTGCTTTAGTATCGACCCCGTAACGATGAAAGACAAAGCTAACCTCTGCGAGATTTGAACTCAGAACGTAAAGGGCTGTAACTATTAGAAAATAATACCTTAGTTACGTATTCAGTTTTGTAATAAACATTTATAACAATGGTTGCGAAATGGGATAGTGCCGCACTAGTTTCATACTTTTGTTTTATAATTAAACTATCACTGAATTCCACTTTGTTTAATCTATTTTTAGTTATTAAATTAAGAACCAGCCACTATTCAATCGATCATAATCAACGAAGAACGTAATATTGTGTTATACATAATATAAAATATATATAAAAAAAACTACACACCCTGAATGTGGTAACATGAAGCCCGTGTCCTAATTTGCGCGGAGGGGAAAATGTGACAGATTTTATAGTGACAGTCGCATGTGCAAGTCATTCTCTAAATGTTTGAAGCACGGTGGCCGGAAACTAAACGAAAAGTAGGTTTCAAGTAAGAGAATACATTTCTATATATCTATTTACATAAACTTGTAAACACACATATATAGGCACCTTATTGGATGGTGGTTGATCCTCATGAATCCCTCCAGCCTTTGACTAGTTTTGATTTTCATCACTCAATGTGTCTCACAATCATCATCTCAACAAGCAAATTTTATGATTTGGTGGGAAAGACCAGCAGTCACCCATGTTTGCATTCTCCTCTATCCACGCTAGCGATGTTGTTCAAAGTCTCAGACCTGTCAATTCTCCCCGTTCGGCGGGTAGATCGCCCACTCGGTTTAGGGTGGGTGAGAGATGTCTTCTCTTGTGAAAATGGGTATAGATTTCAATATATAAAATCTCCCTATTTTGCCTCATTTCTCCCCGTTTTGGAGCAATATTTTTATGGTACTCCCCGTTTGAGATTTTAGAAGTTGGCAGGTCTATACAGTTTGGCACAAGTGATGTTGCATGACAATTCAAAACACAAAGGATCAAAAGATATATCGCAAATAATCACATCCTAAATTAGTACTTTATGTAACGATTGGCAGGTATTTATAAATAGTACCAATTCAAGTTGACCTCGGCAGAATTTGAACTCAGAGCGCGAAGCATTTTAATCCAAAGCTGTAACGACTACCAATTCAACATATACAAAGTGTATAAATAATTACAAATTCATACATTGGTATTTAATCATAAATTGATTTTACAGCTAAATATACAAGCGCATACTTATATACATATTTGTATACAGACGGGCACAGTCATGCACCTACAGAGCTATTAAAATAATACAGTGTCAAAAAGTTCTATTGCCGTAAAGTTAATAATATTTTTGTAACAATTAAAAAATGTATGTTATAAACATATTTTTTTTAATGGCAGAGAAATTTGACACTACCACATTAACATATGTGGAAGATTTTTGTTAAAGCTTAAAAATGTGTTAGGGCCGGCTTAGTGAATAGTGCCAGATATAATATATTTTGCATGCGAGAATATCTATAAGCTAGAGATAAGAAGTTATTAACATATTTATTTACTGAATCACCGAAATGTCGACTAGAATTAACTACTCGATAAGGTAAAAAGTATATTAGTCATTATCATTTTCTTTTGCCCTGACATATACAAGAGACATATGTGAAAATGTTTCGGTCTTTTTCTGACCTAATGAATGAAATGTAGCCATCCTTGTCCCTACTAAAATAGACGAAGTTGAATAGAGTTATTAAGTGCTCAATTCAGAGCCACTATTCACATGAAAAGCAATAACTTAGTGCTCTCATATTTGATGTATAGAGCTTAGTTTTAATGCATTAGTTATAATTTCAGCAAAGAAAGCATCTCAGAATCATGCAATTCTGTAAACCAGAATGTTGAGTGGAAGAAAATAATACTTTAAAACAATGCTGTAGATCTGGAATCGGTTGAGTTATTAGAATATTTAAATATATCTCACGAAACGTTAAAATTTGATTTGTGATAATAACCCCTAGAATGGGATTAAAGTTGATACCGCATATATTGACAAGCTGGATTTTGGGGCTTGGGTGGAAAATACTCATACATTACAGTTTAATTTGTAATTACTATTTTGTAGCATTTATCAAATAAAACAGCAACGAAAGTGAATTAGACAATTGGATAAACAATAATTGACTTCAAATTAGTCTTTTATTCTCTACAATTTAACTAGCGGAAGTGCTTGGTTTAGTATTGAGCATTATAGAGTAATTTTTAGGTATTCTAATTTAATTATTTATAACATTAGCACAGAGCCAGTAATTTGGGTATAAGGAAAGTCAATTATATCGACCCCAGTTCATAACTGGTACTGTATTTCATCGACCCCAGAATGATGAATGGCAAATTTGACCTTGATGTGATTTGAACCCGGAATATCATTCTATAATGCTTTTCATCCGACACACTAACTATTCTGCCAACTCCCCTCCCTACGTTGCTTCCGGTTTAATGCGCTATATTCTTAGTCCTTTTTTTTTCTTAAAAACATTGAATATTGACATTTTTTAACGTCGAAGGAATGGTTATTGATGTTTAGTTTTAATTCAGCCTTGATCAAGCATGTATATCGAGTAGTTAAACTGCTTGTATTTTCAATGTAGTCGTCCATTTTAAGAGGATAGGTGCAATATCGCATGGTAGACCAACAATGTAGAGGCAACCTTGTTGAGGAAAGCAAATAGCAAATGCTTTGTATTTTACTTATCCATTTGTCTCTCCTTTCTCCCCTCTCTCTCCTATGCCCTTCTTTCTCATTAGAGAAAGAATGTAGGTTGAAATTAGAAACTGCTGAAACTGCTTGTATTTAAATTTCAGTGACTTTCTATTCTCAATAATAATATATGAAGGTTTAGTACATTATTTTATGAAGTAGAGCTGCTTAGCGTCTCTACTGCTGTAAAACAAATTAAATCATAAACTGGGTCACTGATTTAATTCTAACTGCGATTAGAATTTCAATTAGCACTTAATGAGATACGTGAAATAAAATCATGCAGAACATACTGTAAGGAATAAAAATTATATTTGTTTATTTAACATTACCCTATTCGTGTTTATGACTAAACTTTCATTGTTGACAATAGCATCATTCATTATCATTTCTATATATGTCATCAATGCTATGCCATCATCAAAGTTGTCGTCATCATCACCGTTAGATTTAATTAATAGTAAAATATAATCCTGTAAAGAATAATGTTAAAAGTCATAGAATTTAAAATCTATACAAATGCCAGATTATCAAAACAACAATATAACCACCAACAAATTTAATTATGTCTGTTTCAAATTAGCTTTTTAGATTTTACTTCATCCTCAAATATTTCAAAATGACGTTCAGCTGGACTAAATGACTTAATGTTTTCTTTTGATAAGAATTCGTTAAATATGCTGCGTTCTGTAAAAGGGAAAACATTTAATTAAACAGAAAAAAAACGAGTAAATTGATCACACTTTTAGAAACTATATTTTAATCAATATTGTTCAAAACGACACTGCAGTGTTTTCGTGGTCCTATTTGAGCTAGTCACCAGTTTGGTACTTTCTCAGACACGCAGTCTTCACTGGCCTCATCGTAGCTACATCACTGGGGTGGGAGTTTTCTTCGGAGTTAACAATATTACATATTGGCTCTATCTCCCCTAGTAGTGTATTGCTGTTGGACTGAAGTTGCCTATTCATCCAAAGGGGTCCCGTTTGTATTGCAACTAAGCACCATATCTGGTGACCATATCGCTATCCCCTATCTCCGGTCCGTTAAAGAAGTTCAAGTATCATGGGGCCGTGCTTACGAGTGGTGGAAGGTAGGAGGCTGATTTAAGTGCATGAATTTCCGAAACTGGTGCAGTAATGAGCCAGCTTCAGCATTCGGTCAGCAGAAGAGGGGAGATAGTTGTGAAGGCCAATCTCGTTATTTTCAAGTCGGTATTCGTGCGAATGACCAAAAAATATTCTGAATACAAGCAACCGAAATAGGGTTCCTCCGACGTGTCTTTGGAGTCACGTTACTCGATAATGTTTAGCTTGGAGATCAGTGAGTTGATACTTCTCCGAATTGAGATATCACAGCCCCGATACAAAGGACGTGTGGTCAGAATGTCTTTAGAAGGAGATATTTTACGAACAAAACCAACCGGCAGGATACTCAGAGGTATATCCAGAACAAAATGGTTGGATAACTTTCATGAGCTCGTCTAGCCACGCTTTCAGTCGAATGAATTAGAGACAGTTGCTTCTGGCAGGACGTGCAGAAAGAGATGCTTGAGGTCTCTGCACCTTCGATCCTCACAGGAATAAGTGGGTAAAGAACAAAATGTATCTTAGGAAATACCAATATCTGCGTTGCTTCTTATAATATGCACCAACAGTTGTCTATTTGTCTTCACACAACGTTTCCAAATCTTAATGTATTTTCACAACATTTGTGTAGGAGATCCAGATATCTCCTAGAAAAATCAATTATCGAATCTTCCCGGCATCAAGTTTCTAACAAGGATATGGGAAAAAAACTGATAATGTTAATAGAAATTAGGACATTCTTTCTCACTCGAATATATGTTTCTATTTGAAGGTGTACATGTGTATATATACATTTATATAGCACACAATGCATTTCCTCTAGTGATTGTGTTTCTGCAGAGCAGCATACCGTCATTAAAGGTACTGAGGCCAGAAATGCAAGTGATCAAATTATGGAGTATTCAGCTAGACTTTTGACGATCCCGAATTTCACTTCATAGTAGGTAGGAATTATTTTCAAAATAAAAGACAAACTATCGTGTAACTCGTGCAATTTGATATATATATATTATAAAATATAAAGGCTACCACGAACAATGTATTAGTATGATAGGCAACGCAACAAAAACGTATTAATAGGGACAAGTATTTTAAAAATAAATACAATCCAGAATTAAAGAGTCTGTATGTCAGCTAACATACGACACATAATTCCTTTCATAGTTAAACCAGATTCCCTTCATCTAACATTATAACGTAAGTAATCACACATTAAACAGTATCGGCACAAATTAAAATGAAAAGCTAATGTAACCGGTTAGTACAAAAATTAACCAAATAATCGTCACTAAAATTTCAACCCCAACTATATATAAAAAAATCCTTACTTTTCACTGTGTACTGCAAGTTGGCATGTATATTTCAGAAAGATTAGCTGCATCTTCAAATATATATTATTATTTTCCCTGTATATATATATATATATATATATATATATATATTCTGAGAGCTTATATGGCAGAGTGCTTATAAATTTTCGTCTCCTGTCATCACGTAAATTTATAAATCGGTAGCCAATCAGCGGACAGCATTGGGATGCGTAGAGATTCCAGTTGCTAATCGCTTTACTATGCTGGCCGTTACAAACAATCATAGCCCGCACGGACTGGAGTCGAATTCTGTCGATCGATTGGTTATTGATTAGGTGAAACACGCCGATGAAGCCACATGCACCGATTATGCATTGTTGCATAATATATGCGGACAGAGGGCACAGTGCACTCTACTGCTGCATTAAGTGTGGCCGAAATTCGAGTTCGGGAACAATTGAAGGTACCCGTTTATGTGTGTTGCATTGAAGCGAATAACTATTTGTATACTCTGGGAGTTCGCTGAGATACAACCAGTCCTTGCAGTGATGCCTATGTTAGTTCCGTCACCGTATTATATATACACACACACATATATATATATATATATATATATATATATATATATATATATATATATATATATATATATATATATGTATATATATATGTGTGTGTATGTATATATATATATATATATATATATATAATATAAGATCAAAAGATGGTTAAAGGAGTTCCATGTATTTTATTATGCGCATTTCAAAAACAAACATCATCATGCAATAATATTTGTGTTTTCATCAGATAAAACAGGAGAACATGATATGAAGGCTAAAAAACACTTGTGGATAGTGCAGTTTTAAATCAACATATGAAAAGTGGTTTTAGATTGATGTGTGATATTGGGAAAAAAATATTTTATTTAGAGAGGGGGGGGTTGGAAAGGATGAAAAGGGAAGGAGATGAGAGAAAGAGATAGTTTTTATAACTGAGAGGAGATATATTTTTTACATAGAGAGGTTGAAAACCGTTGGAAGATACTGTATAAATTAAAAATTTTGAAAATTAACGAAGGGAGGATATGTGCGAGGAAAAAATATTTTATTTAGGGAGGGGGGGATGAAAAAAAGGGGGAGGAGATGAGAGTGAAGGTGGAGAGGGAGAGATGGGTGATAGAGAGAAATAGATAGTTTTTATAACTGAGAAAAAGATATATTGTTTTAACATAGAGAGGTTGGGAACCGTTGGAAGATAATGTATAAATTAAAGGAATTTGAAAATTAACGAAGGGAAATTATGTATGAAGATAGAGAGAAAAAAATAATAGTTGTGGATGAATATTCTAACGTCAAAAAAAGAAATGTATGTATTGTGGCAATTTCAAAATTAACGAAGAGAAAAATTATTAAGGTTTGTGTGTAGAAGGATTTGAGAAAAATAATGTGAAGTTAAAGTTTGTATATTGGTTGAATTGATAATATATGCGAATAAAGAGTTAATATGTATTAATAATGAGTTCGTTGATGGGGAGAAAAAAATAATAAATTAAGGATGAAATTGAGATTAAAAAGATTTATGATAGAGAGAAAAAATAATAATGATTGCGGATGAATATTGTATATGTTATGATTTTACAAGGTGAAGATAGAATGAGGGTAATGAGTAAACAAGTATTATAGAGTGTATAATTCCCTTTAAAGTAAGGTAGATGGGTATATTTTAAAGAGGTGTATGTATATGTGCCTTTGAGAAAAGATTCTAAATTGATAAAGAATTGAATATTAACTGTATACTTTGTGAAAAGTTCTATGGAATTTATGCAGGCAGATAGAAAACAAATCTGTGCGTCTATTTATTATAGAATCTAGGTTAGATTCTATAATAAATAGACGCACAGATTTGTTTTCTATCTGCCTGCATAAATTCCATAGAACTTTTCACAAAGTATACAGTTAATATTCAATTCTTTATCAATTTAGAATCTTTTCTCAAAGGCACATATACATACACCTCTTTAAAATATACCAATCTACCTTACTTTAAAGGGCATTATACACTCTATAATACTTGATAGAAAACAAATCTGTGCGTCTATTTATTATAGAATCTAGGTTAGATTCTATAATAAATAGACGCACAGATTTGTTTTCTATCTGCCTGCATAAATTCCATAGAACTTTTCACAAAGTATACAGTTAATATTCAATTCTTTATCAATTTAGAATCTTTTCTCAAAGGCACATATACATACACCTCTTTAAAATATACCCATCTACCTTACTTTAAAGGGAATTATACACTCTATAATACTTGTTTACTCATTACCCTCATTCTATCTTCACCTTGTAAAATCATAACATATACAATATTCATCCGCAATCATTATTATTTTTTCTCTCTATCATAAATCTTTTTAATCTCAATTTCATCCTTAATTTATTATTTTTTTCTCCCCATCAACGAACTCATTATTAATACATATTAACTCTTTATTCGCATATATTATCAATTCAACCAATATACAAACTTTAACTTCACATTATTTTTCTCAAATCCTTCTACACACAAACCTTAATAATTTTTCTCTTCGTTAATTTTGAAATTGCCACAATACATACATTTCTTTTTTTGACGTTAGAATATTCATCCATAATTATTATTTTTTTCTCTCTATCTTCATACATAATTTCCCTTCGTTAATTTTCAAATTCCTTTAATTTATACATTATCTTCCAACGGTTCCCAACCTCTCTATGTTAAAACAATATATCTTTTTCTCAGTTATAAAAACTATCTCTTTCTCTCTATCACCCATCTCTCCCTCTCCACCTTCAATCTCATCTCCTCCCCCTTTTTTTCATCCCCCCCTCCCTAAATAAAATATTTTTTCCTCGCACATATCCTCCCTTCGTTAATTTTCAAAATTTTTAATTTATACAGTATCTTCCAACGGTTTTCAACCTCTCTATGTAAAAAATATATCTCCTCTCAGTTATAAAAACTATCTCTTTCTCTCATCTCCTTCCCTTTTCATCCTTTCCAACCCCCCCTCTCTAAATAAAATATTTTTTTCCCAATATCACACATCAATCTAAAACCACTTTTCATATGTTGATTTAAAACTGCACTATCCACAAGTGTTTTTTAGCCTTCATATCATGTTCTCCTGTTTTATCTGATGAAAACACAAATATTATTGCATGATGATGTTTGTTTTTGAAATGCGCATAATAAAATACATGGAACTCCTTTAACCATCTTTTGATCTTATATTATGCATACTCCAGTCCTACAAACTGTAGAGTGCTTCTTATCCGATATCTGCATTGCTTTATTGTACTACAATAAAACTCACCTCCTACATATATATATATATATATATATATATATATATATATATATATATATATATATATATGTATGTATGTATGTATATATTATATTAATAAAAGATCGGAGGCCATATTCAGTTAATTCTGGTTTATTTAAAACTCTGTTATACATATTTCACTAAAAACTATCAGTTTAAATAACACCAGCTCCTCAGACGGGAAAACCTAAAATAAACATTGAAAGTTCCTAATAAACCTTTAAATTCAGACAAATCCAATAATTTCTCCGAAAAAGATTTTCTATTCGTGATACAGGGGGCCGGCCGGCCGACCGTGTGGTATTGTTTCTTCGACGTCCGGCCCCTGTATGGCCCCAATAATTTTGGCGGAAGATTTGGTAAGTATAGGAAAGTCTATACCTAGTTTACTGCTTTTTAAATTTATCTCTAAACCTTCTTCCCGTGTCCTGGTTTAATAACCACTTTAAGTTACCTTAGGTTGGCCTAATACGTAGCTCTGTATCGGTCAGGCATGTTCGTCCGGAGACCTTGATCGGTTTTACGGATATTTGGCGCAGGTTGCGCGGAACAATCCTACGGCCCAATCTCCTCCCGGACATCCCCATTATATATCGTAAGATCTCACTGTAACATTCCGCTCGTAGAGTGCTTGAGTCTCAAGATAGGTGGGGAATCGGACATCTGGATTTAATCTGTAGAGATTGATCAAACGAAGAACTAGCGAAGAGCATGGCTATCATGCTTCCAACAGTTCGGAACTAGTTAAACTATAATCTATACATATATAAGCTGAAGTTGTCTGTGTGTGTGTGTGTGTCCTAAGTTTGGCAAAGTCTGTACAAATCCACATTTCTACTCCGATTGACTCCAAACTTGCATTTATATATTCCTTGCGCTCTAAAGAAATTAACTGCCGCTTTTATTTTTCAATTTTCTGTTGGTAAAGGCGTTTTTGTCACTAAAACTTTAAGCCCTGTTTGTCGGTTAGTTCGGAAATTTTGTCTACAATGTTCAAGAGAGACAACTCTTTAATATTTTGAAAGAGTTACCTCTCTTTATAGATTATATTATCCCTACTTAAACGTGCATCCCTTGAAATTGTTGATGGTGACCCCAATAGTAACTCCGAAGCGTTCAGCATCCGATATAACAGTTCGGTCTATATCAGATTGGGTAGATTTTTGTAACCTTAAATGTATCCAACTAAATTCCTTCATGCTCTCCACCACTACAGTCCCACATGCTTACTGCTCTGTAACTATTGCTTTCATTGGACCATAGCACAACAAATACATGTTTGGCTTGTCGAATGCCTTTTTATTTAACCCTATCGTCTTAGCTTTCGTGCGTTGAACATTTTACTCTCAGGCACCCACGACGAATTTTTTTTATAAGCACAAAATGTAGACACCGTCCCCAGGCCGAAGTATTCCGTACTTGTCTGTACTGTTTCAGAAAGGAGGGATAAACATGCCAATCTATGTTTAGAATCCCGAGCAACGCCGGGCCATTCTGGTAGTAAACTATAACTATATAACATCTATGCTATACACTCTAGTTTATAGCCTAGTCGTACAGGCAGCCTCACTTTACTTTTTAATTTTCTTAGTTATAATTGTTTTTTCATTACAATCTTCTATTTCCCATATATCTATCCCCTTTGTTCTTAATTAATTAATTAATTAGTTTATTTATTCTATTTTAATCTATTTCTTATATAGTTAATTTTGGTATCGGTTATAATATTCACAGTTGTTGCAGATCTGAGGAAAATAAGGGGCTCTCACTACCACCACAACAGCTACTGATAGAGAGGGGAGCAAAAAGGGCTACCAACCGTTTTCGTTACATTTTCTCACTCTCTATATATACGTACTTAGACACACACACACGCGCACACACGAACACACACACATATATATATATATATAAATATATATATATATATATATATATATATATATATATATATATATATATATAGAGAGAGAGAGAGAGAGAGAGAGAGAGAGAGAGAGAGATACATATACATACATACATACATACATACATACATACATACATACATACATACATACATACATACATATAATAATCCCGCTTTTACTAACGTCCTGTTTATGTGTGTGGGTCACTTTAACGGCCTGACCTCATACTTCGGGCAGTAAGCGATATATTTACAAATTGTGAGACGTTACGTCCTCTAGAATGGAAATAGTTATCTGAAGAGCTCATCTTTCCGTTGGAATTTCTCTGAATTTCCAATCTTTTGTGAAGCGAAACCGTCAGTAATAGCATTTTGGACAGGTGCATATTTAAATCGTATTTTAATTTATTTAAAAGATTGTTTAATGTTTGCTTGTTGCGCTCATCTCAATACACACACACACACACACACACATATATATATATATATATATATATATATATATATATATAGTAATAATAATAAATTATTATAGTAATAATAATAAATTTGAAGACTAAAATCCAAAGAGGGCTCGATAAGGATAAATATATATCAAATATATAAGTACCCTAGAGCAAATATACATAAATACATAAATACATACATACTTATATATATTTTTTCTTTTACTCTTTTACCTGTACCAACCATCCGGCTGAGGCCATGCTGGGGCACCGGCCTTGTTGCTACATGTCTTATGTTGGTTGGCCATAGTTTATAAAAGGTTGTGGCTGCCCTTAGGTTACCTTCGTAAAACATCGACGCCCACACCATGCAGAACTCTAAATTTTGTTGGCAGCTTGTTGAAGAGTTGAGGGCTTTTGAATATATATATATAATGATAATAGCTGCAACTCTATTTCGTCTCATGCCATTGCTTGATACTTAAGCATGAGCATCATGGACGGGGCTTTGTAGTCTTGCTACGAACTTGCCTATGGCCACCGATACCATGCATCGCAAATGTCAGATATCAAGCAATGCCTGTGCTTTTAGGTAAGGAAAGGCTTTGCACGGGGCCAATCCCATTCTCTGAACATCGAATGCATTTGCCCCAAAAGAAGAACTGGTCAACTTCATTGGATACAAACGATGTCACAGAGACCATCTGATATAAAATCTGACCTCAGGAAAAGGTGTCGTGCTTCTTATAGCACGGAGGTGTCGGCAAAGGAAAAGAAAAGAAGAAAAGAAATGTAAGCTATTTAAATTACTGAGAGAGAAGAGGTAAAGCGTTCGTCCCAGATTATAATTAATAACTATTAATGATAAAATTAATATTTCTTATTTGTATTTGTATCTCAATGCTTCAATCACCACCACCCCCACACACACTATATATATATATATATATATATATATATATAGTATATATGAGAGTATTGAAGTTTGCATTGTGGAATAATAAATTTTTCTTTGTCGTTTTGGAAGCCTCAACAATGCAGATGGGTAAATCTCCGGGTAACAGAATCCGAAGAGAGAGATGTAAGAGGAACTGTAGAATGAGATGTATAGTGTGTAGAGGAACGTAGGAAAGAGCGTAAAAATTTAAAATAATAACACGAGATAGAGTTACCTTGGGAGAGATTTAATTGTCCCTATATTTCGGAGTCGCATCCATCAACTGCGGGGTTTTCCGCATCCATCAACTGCGGAGAGGAACGGTACCTGGCCTCTTTTATCCGCGGTTTGTGGGTAACTGAGATATTCTGAAGAGCGCACGTGCGCGCGGAATTGGTGCGGTCAAGCAAATGTAGAAGCAGCTCCTTTTTATTGTTTGAGTGTGGTGGCGCTAGCTGTCAATCCATTGTACTACCTATATGGTACACATGTTGTTGAAGTGTGTTCACTTCAACAGCATGTGTACCTGTCTTTTCCACACCAATTCGTCCGAAGTGTGTTCACTTCAACAACATGTGTACCTGTCTTTTCCACACCAATTCGGACTGCCTGGAGAGGTCACAGCCAATAAGGGCTGTCACCGAAATATATATGGCAGTAAATTTGTAATGAAAGAAGCCACATTTTACATATTTGACTTACTTATTTTATTTTACATTACTCCGGAGTAAACAAACCAACCTGCGTACTTCATCGAGTGCTCCAATCTGCATACTGAGTCGTCGGTAAACAACCAACATATACTCAAAATTATATATATATATATATATATATATATATATATATATATATATATATATATATATATATATATACATATATGTGTGTGTGTGTGTGTTTGTGGATGTGTGTGGATGTGTGTGTGTGTGTGTGTGTGCGTGTGGGTATGTCTCTGTGTCCTCTGTCCTGACTCTGCGTTCTGATTTCAAATCCCACCGTAGTATACTTCGGATTCCACCCAATACCTCGTGAATGAAGTGTTGTTTTTTCACAAGCCGACCTCATACTACATGCAGTGATGTAACTGGGCCAAGAATAAATGGAAGATTTTATATATCCCGCTCCTAGCTTAACTGTGCAACTTGATTTTCTCGGTACTACAAAGGTACTCTTTAGCATTGCATAGGCTGCTTTCATTTTTAAAATCTCACACATATGGAAATTGAAATAAGAATGTGCGCCCGTCAGTTTGTTTGTTTATGTAAATACAATTTAATAGAAACAAAAAATAAAAGTTAGATTCAGAAGAATGGAATGTAAAATAGGTAAATATATAGAAAAAAGAGAATAGGAAAGAAAAACCGGAAGGGGAGGGAATGACAAGGAATCTAGTGTCCCAAAAGAATGGGGGGGGATGATTGGTCTCTGGGCCTAGGGTGAAGTGGTGGAGGGGCTGCGCCACGTGGACAAGGCCGCAAAAGCATTCCTGCGGACACTGGCCAGCAACACCCGCTGCAACAGGCACCCAACCTGGTGGGGCTCCCTCCTCAGACGGAACGCCGACGTTCCAATCTTGCGGAGGAGTTCGACTGTACGCTCGACTGTACGGGACCATCACGAAATGTCTGTTGGTGGTGACTTTGGGACGAATTTAGTTCATTTCTCATCCCATTCCTTATACTTATTTATTTTGTATTCATCTTTAACTGGTATTGGATATGACCATGTGTTGTTGTCCTCGCTGCTGTGTTGTTTCTTTGATTTTGATTTGATATGGATCTTAATATAACAGCAGTGACATTTCCTGTTGGCGAATCAGCAGAGTCATTAGGGCTTTGGAGAGAAAGTTTTGTGTTATTTGTCCCAACACACTGAGCTCTGAATTCAAATCTCTCTGATGTTAACTTAATTCCAGTACTCATAAATAAAGTACCAGCTCAGAGAAGGAAGATTGCTAGAATTGCTACTGTGGCGGAAGAGACACCTGTGGTGTTTCTTTCGGTTTTGTGCATTCTGAGTTAAAATCCTATATCCTGATAACGAACGGGAGGGAGGCGTCGATTTTCTAAGAGTTGCAACCATCTCACGAGTTTCAGTAATGGAATGATCAATGAATGTAGTTTCCTCCCCTCCAGTCTGGAAAATCAGCTTCTTTCTTTTTCCTTTATAGTCTATATTTTGTATTTCTAAAAACTTAATTTTGTTACAATATGGCGTAGAAAATAATTGTATTTCATATGGCAACAAATTAATAAAACATCTAATTAAAACGTATGTCCCGTATCTAAGGAAGTATTCTTAAACAGAAAAAATCAAAAATAATTAAATCTACACAAAGAAACCTTGAACAAAGTAAATAAACACAAGGATATATTCATACACTACCACAACAAACTTGTTATAGAATCATTTTTGTTATTGACCTAGTAAATTCAATTTTAGTTGTAACAGTTTTGAGTATTTTTGCCTTCAGTGAATACCGATAAGCATTATTTTAAATTTACGATCTGAGTTCAAATCCCACCGAGGTTGACTTTGCCTTTTATCCTTACGGGGTCGATAAAATAAAGTACCAGTAACGCACTGGGTAATTCTGGCCTTGTGCCAAAAGTAGAAACAATTATTTTACTGTATGAGGAAAACTACCCTGGGATATTTACTCCTTTATAATTGTCCGAAGAGGACAAATAAGCCAGAATAATTGTGCTCCTTACAATTTACTGTCTGTGTTAGTTTATTTAGTAATGCGTGTGTGGTAGCGTATGAGAGTAAATGGGAGTGTGAAGTTGAGAATGATTTAACGTGTATGTGGTAGTGTGTGCTATTGTGTATGGTAATGAATATGGTATTGAGTGTCACAATGTAGGTGGCATTGTGTATTGTAGTGTGTGTAGTAATGTGTAGGGCGAAACTTTCCAGTGGCAGTTGTCCTAGAAATGTACATAACATAATATCAACAGGTTTGTATAGATTCAAAGTTACTATCAAATAAAAACAACAATTGTGTTTGAACATCACAATAAAAATATATTTGGCTACGCATGAAACATAAATGTTAAATGGCATGTATCTCATCAATAAGGTTCGATAAAGGGCCTGATGTTCCATTCGAAAGATAGCATTAGATTAAAACCATAGATAAAATATTCATAGCTAAGTTTTTTTTCCTCTTAATCGTCATTTCAGTATAACCTAGAATGGAACTACATGTTATTATACATTTTAAATGAGTATAAGCAACGTTGAGCTATTATTTTGGTTTAAATTAATACCTCAGGACTTGGTACAAATGTAAAGATTAAATATTTATAGCTAAGTGTTCTTTACTCTTAATCTTCATTTCAGTATAAGCTAGACTGATTTAACTATATACCCAGTATAAATGGATGTAGTTATAAAGTGTAAAAGAGTGTAGACAGTATTGATCAATACAGTTTTAGTTTAAATCAATAATTTAGGACTTGGTATTTCTTAAAGCAGACATATCAATAGAAAATGTGAAGAAAGTAATAAAAATGAAATTCAGTATGTCAGTATAAAAAATGTAAATTTTGACGGGTGATCATAAAGTTAGAATATAGATTTGAATGAAATTCCTCGTTGTAGCATTTTCCTGTTTACTTTGATGACGGAAAATAATTAATCAAATAGCAATTGAGAATATAAAAACAGAAATGTTCAATATGCTAGCTGTATCACTAACATAAGATCATTACTTTCTTAGATTCTACGATATTTAGTATCAACCTATTAACGCCTCTAATTCCGAAGTGGATCCCTCACTTAAAACACAGAAGAAAAACCATTCGAGAAATACTGAAATAATCTTCTATTCACAAAGAAACAAAATAGTAAAATGTATTCCAAAATGCAAATAAACAATACGCATGTTGCGAAAACATTTATTGAACGGTGAATAAACAAAGTAGTATTTAAAAATATTAGTTACTTATTTAGACACCCAAGAGCAACCATTTGGAGGGAGGGAAGTGAAATAGACATAAACAGTCGACTGGTACATCGTTTTATCGACTCTCTAAGAACGGAGGTCAAAGTAGACGTCGGCATAATTTGAACTCAGAACAAAATGCCGAAACGAGTGCTGCAAAGCATTTTGTCTGATGTTCTAATGCTGATTCATCACCTTAATTATCTAATATAATAAACTGTTGATCATGGAGATGTTGAAGTCCTCAACTAAAAAAAAAAGAATACATAAATAGATATACGTAATTTGCTCACGTTTTCTTTTTTGGTGCAAATAACCCAATTCATCTTCAATCCATCCGTTGATATGTCTTTGCTTTTCCAGTATTCCTCATTATATTTTATGTGATATACCAATGCTGTTTAATTTCCATGCATGCTTGGTCGAGATTTAATTTCAGGGTATCTGAAAGTCGAAACATATGAGTAAAATCTGTGCTTAAACTTACCTGGTACCAGATTCACTCATCATTTACTGCCTACTGTTTGGTGTATCTGTTTGCTGCTTCATATACAATTAACATTAAGCTTATGAGTGGACAACCAACGTCCTGCGGCATGAACATCCGGTTTATTTAAAGGCTGATGTCTTCTGATTATCATTGGGCTATATAAATAACTGATTTTGATTGAACCATTGTTGAAGATCGTAAAATAGTGGGCTACAGTCGGAAATGATTGTTTATTATTTCTAGGAATTTTTACGTTTGTTAGATTTAGAGAAAATTTAGTATTTACTGGATCTTACCTTTAAAACCGTTATCTAGGATGTTTATATTATAATAGGTGGCTGCCTTATCAAATACATTCTTAGCAGAGGATGTATTGGATATTCTGCGATTGAAAAACACGAGAGAAGTAAGAAGCTTCATTCTATCTTGAAGGAGAGCCAAAATATGCTACCGATCTCATGCTTGATACCCAAATTGCACAGACTAAGGAAACTGCTGAAACTGATGTTACTAAGCATATAAAATTAATGGCACAAGCAAAAAGAGCAAGAGCGATTAACGTCAAAGTAGGAGCAGAAAAATTTGCATGGGAAATATGTGGCCCGTAGCTAACAAGCTGATGAGAGATACCCAAGATCAAAGCTTACTGACACAGAATTATCAGGCCAATTTGATGGGAAATGGAATAAATCCAGTTCTGCAATGATGAGGTTAAAACAGTGGACCACTTAATCTCTGGATGTAAAGTTTTAGCACCAGTAAAGTACAAATCTAGACATGACAGAGTTGGTTAATATCTACACTGGGTAATATGTCGGCATTATAAAATCAAAACTGCTGACAAGTGGTACAATCATCACCCTGAGGCTGTAACCGAAGGAGAAAAAGTAACGATTCTTTGGGACTTCCCTGTACATACTGACCGGACCACAAAGGCTAATAGACCAGATATCATTGTAAAATACCAACATAGCAAGGTATGTTTATTGAGTTATATGAGCATCCCATGTGATCAGCAAAAGAATTTGACAAGCTAAGAAAATATAAAGATCTGCTCATTGAAATTGAAAAAATATGACACCTCAAACCCGTTACAATACCAGTGATTGTAGGAGCACTAGAAATTATCAATAAAGGAACAGAACAGAATTTGAGAATTATCCTTGGTTTACCCTCTCTGCAAGTGCAAAAATTGTTTTAACTGGTTATGCACACGTATTGAGAAGATCACTATCTCTCTGAAAATTATAATCCAGTTGGTGTGTTAACTGGCTTAACAATGTATACAGTGAGTTTATTTTTCCTAGGTGTCAGGAAGATACTCGGCATATACCGGAAACAATACTGAAAGAACAGAAAAACAATAATGATGATGGGGATAATGAATGCACTTGCAATCCCAGTTGTCACCTACAGTTTCAATATCATTAATTGGAATGATAATGAAATAAAGAAACCAAAATCAGGACATTTCTGACCTGTAAACTAAACCCAAAGGCAGATATGTAATGACATCAGTGAGTTACTCGAAGTAGAGCCGCTTCTCCGATACTATGAACATGTGGTGAGAATGTCTCAGGCAAGAATCAGTGGACAGATTTTATGGGCAAAACCAACCGACATGAAACCCTGTGGTAGACTCCGGACAAGACGGTTGGATAACATCCATGAACTCGTCTGGTTCCACTTGGGGATTCACCCAGACCAAATGGTGGTGGAACCCGTGTTCCAGGACTCTGCCGCCACAAACATCCCGGGAATGAGTAGGCAAAGAATATATATATATATATATATATATATATATATATATATATATATTGTTATACTTTGGGAGGGTCATGCTGCCAATAAAGACACATTCACCTGTTGGATCTCACTTCAATTTATTATAAATTTTCGGTAAAGGTTACTTAGTAGAGATTAGAGATGTGTTAATAGGATTTTATAAAGCTTATAAATACTTTCATAATTTATACGTCTCCATTCAGTACACTAACACATTCAGTACACTATCAAATTCAGTACACTATCACATTCTGTATGCCTTTAGCTTTTCAGTTAGAAGATGCTCATATCTGGGGAATTGATATATTTTCGTATCTAGTGTTAGAGTCACAAAAGTTTATAAACCAAAAAGGCATATAATTTGTCTATAAATTTTACGTGAAGTATTTCTTTAATTGTTGAAAGAAATATTGTTTTTCACTCACATCCATTGTGTTAACGGCGACAGCTGTCGTAGTATATTTATCAAAATTTTCAGCCATGTGAGTGGATCTTTTTAACAAGAAATTTTGTATGTTGTCATTTCCATAGCATTCATTATATCTGTCGTAAAATTTATGTATTGCAGTGATAGTACGTGGTTTACTATTTCGTTTGATTCCATCAGTTACTTCTTTGTTCATGAGATTTTGCAAAATTATCGTTATTTCTTTGAGTTATTAGAGGTCATTGCTTTTTTCCTGGTAAATATTTTTTGTGTTTCTGCTTTTTAATCTCTCATATACATCATTTCTTTTTGGGGGTTTTCCGTCGAGGAGATTCTGTTCTGTTTTCTTTATACTATTATGCTTAATTAGTGTTTTTTTACAAATATTTTCCTAAATCTATTTAGTTGCTATTTGTGTAGTTGTTTTTAATATGCTATTTTATGGTACTACTGTTCACTTGTGTACAACTATTGGTTTTGTTTTTCCAATAAATTTGATCCGTCAATTCTGTAAAATATGAACATTATAAATAATAGTTTTATAAACTTTAAGTATTTAGCGCTGGGTATCCTGTCTCTCATAGTTGATTTTGAGTTTCTATTCTGAGTGAGGTCCTTTATGGGCATCCTATCTGCTAAAATCGTAGCCAAACCTCCTTTAAATCATACTATGTTATCTGGAAATGAAAACAATACCTTGGATTATATAGAACTATTAATCCATACTATGTCCGGTGGACATGTCTTGCATGCATTTAATCAAAGGTATGCTCAATCATGACAGAATAGAGCGTAAACAATGACAACAACAATACTAATAGTTATAACAATAACAACAACAACAACGGCAATAACAATAACAGCAATAACAATAATTATTTAATAGGCTCGTATTCCCTCGGAGCAGTGCCGATAGCCTCAATGTGTTTGGTGCTCGACACTACAACAGTGACGTCGTCGGCATATTCTGACACATTTCTCCTTTTGTCGTAGTTCGCCCGGGATGCCCCTTAACAACGTCTCTAATTTGTGCAGTAGTCGCTTGAGAGTCAATAGATACAAATAATAGTAATGATAATAGATTTTGTCTAGTTAAGACTCATTGTCAAGATGTTGCTGTGTTTGTTTTCAAACTCAATTCATCTTGGAAATGAAGTTAACATCAATTTGTATTGATTGAATTAATCATGTCTAATATCGTATAAATCGCAATTTCAAAATCTCTATTTCTTACACAGGCTAGGAAAACAGCCTAACAACGACTCGTAAACGTGAATTTAATTAACAGTAATTTAATCAAATATTAGTTTGTGATATTGATATCAACACTAATCACAATATTTCTGTAATTGATTGTATTTTTTTCAAAGCCTTCATACTTTCTACTATTAATAAAAGTATATAATTTTTCAAAAAGACTGTTTAAATTTATCTTTATTGTATCCGTTACGAATGTCTCGTGAGTAGGGTTTAACCCTACGGTCGGGATTGTCATCTATAGATACACATAGGATAGCATCAATCACGTGAGGATATTCTGGGATGGACCTTTTTAAATGTAGGAGGCAATAGACTATATCAGCAATCTACAAACACTAGTTGAAATTTCAACATGAGATAAATTAGTTCAAAATATTAATGGCCTATCCAATGTTGCTGTGAACATTTGTAAAAGATCGGGCTTGGAAGCAAGTTCCTTTGGTTAAAACTTCAGGCGATAGTTCTCGGAGGGATCAGGATTTTAATGTCGCATACACTAGCCCTCCATCTCGACAACAGTTAGGTATACCCATGTTTAGCCTGTAGGCAATCCAATGAAATAACAGTTTTGTTTCGCCAAATATTAGATTCAGAGATAATGACGATATTCCTGAGCATGCATGGTAAATCGGGGACCCTGGTCACTGACAACAGAGAAAGTGGTGCTTTCAGACTAAGGTCTGTTTAATGCTCTCACTAGGCGACCAGTCTTCTTTAGATGTCTGGAAGCAGTCCTGGATGAATTTCTGCTTGTTAGTGTCTGAGAGTGATTCGTTTGGTATCCAGAACTTACGCTGAGACTGTGCGGGAGTAGGTGTTTAGGAGAACGGAATGTAGGAACCACAAAACTTTGCTCAGATAGGTCGAACTGTCTAAAAGGATTTGGGGAATGCGCTGATAAGATTTTGTTCAAACTACATCGGCTGATAGTGGATCGTATCTAGATGTACCATTACCGTATAGGAAGAGCGTAGAGGTTTCGGAATCTCGGTTTTGCAGCTACATCATTGATATGACACATAGACAGGAATTTGGTTACTCGAAACCTACTATGAAATGATTAACGAATAATTAAGAGGGAGTCAACAGAGGCAATCATTAACAACGGGTGGTTATTGTTTGCAAGTTTTGCACACCATAGGTTTGAAACTCTAATGAAGCAATATAAGCATATTTAAAAATACAAATAGGTTTCCTACATTTATTCATGGTTTACACGCTAGGCATGTAGTAGACGTCGTCTGGGTGGTTCGGGAGAAAAATTCAATGTTTATCGAATATGCAAATATATCCAAGAGATTAATGTGCTAATATAATCTATACATACGTGTAGAGTCGCAAATAAGTACATGATCGGAGTGCAAATAAGTATATTCATACGGAGTGCCAGTTTATATTCAAACATTGTTTTAAAAGTCATTTTAGTACCCATAACAGTATGTATTGAACATAAACCACGCTGCTCTTAATTGATTGCTACATAATCCAAATTAGAGTAGTAGTAGAACCTTCATATACTTTCTCGTATATATGGACGAGAAAATATTTAACTAAAATATGTCTTTCATTTAACTTTATGTTCCAAAAGTTTTCATGATTAATCTCAACAATTTTATAAAATATAGCCAATAAAGAAATAATGGCAAATAAAATAAATAAAGTTCAAGTGATTTTTTTTTAAATTCAATTTCTTTATTGGTTTTTGAAGGCAAAATCTGCCAGCACAACTAAAATCAAAACAAAATTTAAAAAATTATTTAAATCCAAAATCAAAACAAAGTGACGCATAATTCAAATTTCTATCAAAATTAAAAATAATGATGATCAATGTGTGAAGTAAATTATTATATAATATGGTTGCTAACTATCAGAATTCCCACTTGTGGAATTAATTTGTAAATCAAGTTGAAGTTTCATTACATCATGAATGAAGTACAAAGTGACACTGAATTTCTTGTACCCACAGTGGCATATTCAGAAAATACAGGCATTACTCGTCAGATTGTTAGATCTGCCTTAGACAGTTAGCAAGTCATATGTTTATGGAATATTCCTACATAATCAGAGCTTGCATCTCAAATGCTATCCTTGCCCTCCACTACAAATAAGGAGCGAGATTTAGCTAAAATACCTCTTGATGCACGAACATTTTTGATGCCTTCGAGATGTCACATGTGATTTGCAACAGAAATAATAATAATAAAAATAGTTGTTGCTACTTTAGGCACAATGCCAACAATTTAAAGTGGAGGTAAAAGTCGATTAAATCGACCCCGGTACCCACTGGTGCTTTATTTTATCGAACCTGTAAGGATGAAAGGCAAAGGTAACCTCGACGGGATTTGAACCCAGATCGTAAAGGGGCGTAACCCTATGCCATGAAGCATCCTGTCCAACGCACTACTGATCCTGTTACCAATAATAATAATAATAATAATAATAATAATAATAATAACATCGGCTGGAGAATCCTCGGGAGGCGTGAAGATCAAGAGAGGTATCTTCCAGGGAGATAGTCTGTCCCCTCTGTTGTTTGTCCTTGCCCTGATGCCCCTGACCATTATACTGCAAAAAGTGAGAGCAGGATACAAGTTGGGAAGGGGAGAGCTTACCATCAATCACCTCCTCTTCATAGACGATCTTAAGCTCTTCGGGAAGAGTGGGGAGTTGGATGTGCTTGTTGACACTGTCCGTATTTTCAGCAATGATATATGTATGCAATTTGGTATTAGTAAGTGTGAAGTCCTTGTGATGAAGAGGGTAAATTGAGCAGAAGCAACGGAATCCAGGTACCAACAGGTGAGATGATAAAGGAAATTGACACTGAAGAAGGATACAAGAATTTGGGTGTTCTGCAGGCCCTCAAAACGAAGTGGTTGAAACACCATATTTACAAGGAGGATGCTAGCCCTCTGTGCAGGATCTGTGGAGAGAGAGAGGAGACTGTGGCTCACATTGTATCCGAGTGTAAACACCTAGCCCAGACTCACTATAAGGGCTGGAGACATGATGTGATGGGCAGGCTGATCCACTGGCACCTATGCAAAGTAAACAATTTACCACATTCTGAGAAGTTGTATGAGCATAAGCCAGAGTCGGTGATACCAGGACTTAAAGTGGGAGGTAAAAAGGATTTGGAACTGCCATGAAGTCAAAGTGGTCCCGATTGTCATAGGCGCACTAGGTACTATCTAAAAAGGTTTCCAGGGATGGTTAAAGAAAATTGGCCCCACCACGCTTTTTGGAACGTTTCAAAAGGCATGCTTGCTGGGAACAGCAAGAACCCTCCGATACGTCCTGAATATCTGAAGCTGCAGGTAGTGGCTTGATATTCATTTCAACAAACTTTCCAGTTAGCTAACATCAATGACTGAGACTCAAAGAACAACAATAATAATAATAATAATAATAATAATAATAATAATAATAATAATAAAAATAAAGATAAAGGAAGGAGACGCACGTGGTGGATAGAATGTTATGGAATCGCTCCCGTAAGTTTTTGATTTTTACATATTTAAAACAGTTGTGATATAACAATTCTTAGTACAAATGAGACATAAAGCGCCAGACTCTGCTCTCAGAAAATTCGGATCCATAATATCCTGTTATATCGCTCAAATATTCAATTTTGTATTATAAATTTTATATTAAAAAAAGAAAATGGTTATAAATGGAAGAAAACCCCTCTGTCTACACTATATAGAACAGCCAAATAACAGCAATTTCACCAACACCACAAACTAGATACACCACCTATCCCATCACCCCTCTGTGTACACTATATACAACAGCCAAATAACGGCAATTTCACCACCACCACCACCAATCCCAGCATAATAATAATAATTACTATTATTGTATCTCAAGTTTTCTCAAAATGTTTAATTCAAATATTAAGAAAATATGTCAACACATATATTAAACATACGCGACAAACCGCATAGATACACAGATCAAACAAACGCATACTACTACAGTCTATTCAACAAAACTCAGTAATGACAACGCCATCACTATAGTCACCGCCGCCACCACTCCATCATTGCTACCACTATCCCATCACTATAGTCACCGCCACCACTCCATCATTGCTACCACTATCCTATCACCGCCGCCACCACTCCTTCATTGCTACCACCACTATTCCTTCTGTTAACTTAAGAAAGGGGAAGGTGGCGGTATCACTAGACAAGGGAGAGGCTAGCAAAAGATATAAATAGACTGACTTAATGACCAGGTCAATGTCAACGACTATGGCACTGCTGGCTCTCCCCTTCCCCACCAACAATAGAAAAAGCCCCAGCACCACCACCGACATAGCCAACAACAATAACAGGCAACTTCAACAAAAAGTATATTATATTATAAATAATAATTTCATTCTTAAGCCACGCAATGCTCACATTAAGGAACCATTCCTGATAATAACAATTTAAAAAAACAACAAAAAAGAAAACCCACAAGAAATACCGGGATGGAGGCCAGTGAGGAATAGCCGTGTCTCTAGGGGAGGACGACCCTTTTAGTCTTGGTTGAGACTCGTCCTAGAAGTGATAACACAAAATGATTACCCCTTGGCGGTTAAGGATAAAACGCGACTAAATAAAGTAAATGTCAAATGATAAAATCTCATACCTGATAGGCCTTCACCCGGGTCAAAAAGGGCCGCGTCCCTCAGAAAGGAACCAGACTGGGATCGAAAAATCAGCTAATGGTTAAAATCTTCGCATCTCTTCGGAGTTGGAGACCTCCCATAAACGGAATACTCCTACTGTTGGCCCTCCATCCTCACCACCAAGAAATCCAAAGAAAAAGACAGAGAAATGGTCAAGGGAAGAAAATATATAAGTCCTTGAGGCTTGCTACACTGCCATGTACTACCCATCAAATAGATCGAATACAGGACAGATATATATCAACTAGAAAAAGAAACATCCCGAAAACAGAGGCTATATTGACAGTAACAAACTAGCCAATATACGAAGAAATATTGTTAAAAAAAAGTTACTAACTGATATAAAAATTGATTAGATCAAGCTATTAGCACAAAGTCAGCGAAGGGAAAATGAAACATGTGTCAGTGAAAACGAGGTAAATTGTAACACTTCGAATCCCAGGGTTGGGGCGGAATCACTGACAACAGAACAAATTAAAGAAAGGATCGAAAGAGTGGAGGGAGTGGATGCACATGATGAAACTCAAAATGAAAACAATGAGATCGTAAATGATAAAGAAATGAATGAGAATGAACTTGCCAACTTGAAGGATGAAATTATGATCGAATGGATGAAAATGAAAGAATCTGACATGGGGGAACGAGACACCCTCCCTAAGATCCAGAACTCCAAACAGAACCAAAAGATAATACAAAAGACTAACATAATTCTCAAAAACATTATCATCACAAACAAACTAAACATTACTGATTTAAATCATCTCTATTAAGCATCGGCTAAAGTCACCACTCAGTTATGTGGAGTGAAAATGAAAAAACAAAGGAATTCCCACAAGAAATCTACTTGGCAAGAGAACATCAATCGCCAAATAAACCTTCTCCGATCTGACATAGAAATTTTAACAAACTACAAAGTAGGTGAACATGTTAAAAAAACTAAACTTAGAAAATTGAAAAGGAAATACAGTATAAAATCAACAAGTGACATAGACATGCTGATAGAAATAATCAAGTAAAAAGTGTCGGCCAAAGCTGCTCGTATAAGGCGCTTTGAAAAACGATCTAGATTCTATGAGGACAATATGTTCAAAAACAACCAAAGATACTTCTACAGAAAAATTGGCAAGTCAACAATAACTGCTAAATCAATACCACCCAAGGAGGAAGTGCAAGAATTCTGGGAAAAGATCTGGGCTGAAGAAAAAGTTCATAATATACATGCCCCATGGATAGACAGACAAATGAAAGATACAGCTCACCTTGAGGAACAAATATGGGAAAATATAACAGTTGAACAGTTACGTTTGGCTCTTAGAAAAACCAACAAATGGAAATCCCCAGAACAAGACAAAATAGCAAATTTTTGGATAAATGCCTTCACAGAGTCTCATGAGCTGTTAGCCCAACTTTACAATGAAATACTTAAGGAGCCAGAAAAGGTACCATCATGGCTAGTTAACGGCATTACATTCCTGCTTCCGAAGAATGATGAGACAAACAATCCCAAAAATTAAAGACCAATAACTTGCTTGACCACAATGTATAAAATTTTAACATCAGTCCTAACTGATCTATTTCCCAATGAGCAGAAAGGGTGTAAACGAGGCTCATATGGCTGTAAGGATCAGTTTTGGTTAACAAAATGATACTGGAAGATTGTCATAATAGACACAAAAATCTATCAATTGCTTGGATAGATTATAAAAAAGCATTCGATAGTTTGCCACACAGTTGGATTGAAAAATGTTTAGAGATTTTCGAAATATCTCCCGTTGTCAGGAGGTTCCTGTCATTCAGTATCAAGACATGGAAAATAACACTCCTTTTGAATAGTGAAACAAAATCACTGGTAGCTGGAGAAGTTAATATTAATTGTGGAATTTTTCAGGGTGATTCTTTATCACCGCTTTTATTCTGCATCGCACTTATACCATTAAGTAAAATGCTCAATGAAACAAAACATGGATATAAAGTCTATGACAAAACCATTAATCACTTGTTCTACATGGATGACCTGAAACTATTTGCAAAAAAATGGTGAACAATTGTAAGAGCTATTATGCACTGTGGAGCAGTTCAGTGACGACATTAAAATGGAGTTTGGACTAGATAAATGCGCCAAAGCAACGTTCACCAGGGGAAAGCTGCTGAAAAGTTCCGACATTAATCTTGATCGAGGGAATGTGATAAAACAATTTGATCAAGGGGAAACTTACAAATATCTAGGTGTTTGTGAAGGAGACGGAATCAAGTACTCGACAATGAGGGAAAGGATGAGGAAGGAATGTTATCGCCGAGTAAGAGCAATCTTAAGAACGGAATTGAATGCAAGGAATAGGATCGATGCCATAAACACGCTTGCCATACCAGTAGTAACCTACAGTTACAATGTCATCAACTGGTCAAGCACAGAGATCCGTAGGCTCAATACAAAAATTCGAAAATTCTTAACCATGCACAGAATGCATCACCCTAAGGCAGATATAGATAGAATATATCTCCCTAGGAAAGAAGGAGGACGTTGATATTGCGTTGAAAACTGCAACAATTGGATTATCTACATATCTAAGGGAATCACATGATTGGATGATCAAACTCGTTTTGAAACACGAAAGCATCAAAAGATCATACTCCATTACAAAAGATGCACAAAGATACAGTAATGGACTACAAATTTCAGAAGTCCCATTTACTGCTGAAATGGAAAACACAGAAAAAGCAAAGCAGGTAAAAGTAACTGCAAAGAAAGAACTGCTACAGAAACTGGCTAAGAAATGGCAAGAAAATCCTCTGTATGGAAAATACCAAGAAAGAGCTAACAATCCTGATGTTGACAAAACTTTAACCCATCAGTGGTTGGCATCCTCTGGACTGAAATCGGAGACTGAAGGACTGATTATATCAGCACAAGATCAGTGTCTGCCAACACAAATTACCAAGCCAACATAATAAAAAATGGATTCAACCCATTTTGCCGTGAATGTAACAAACAACCAGAGAACATTGATCCGATAATTTCAATGTGCAGTCCTATAGCTCCAACCGAATACCTAAACAGGCATGACAGAGCTGCACAATACATACATTTCATAATGTGTAAGCATTTTGACCTGCCCCATCAAAAGAATTGGTGGGAGCATCAACCACCTCCCATACTTGAAAAAGATCACATCTCAATCTTGTGGAACTTTAGCATCCAAACAGACCAAAAAATAGATGCAAATAGACCTGATATAATATTGAAGGACTTTAAAAAGAGGGTATGCCTGTTAATTGATATGTCCGTTCCAATAGACAAGAATGTATCTATAAAAACATTTAAAAAATTGAGCAAGTATAAGGACCTGGAGATAGAAATTGGAGAAATGTGGAAATTGAGAACTAAAACAATACCAGTGATTGTAGGCGCTCTAGGAATGATACCTAAGGGGTCTAATTATTACTTAGTAGAAACGATTGTACTAATGGGAACTACCCATATACTAAGGAAGATTCTGTCAATATAAGTACATCACAAGTCTAAACGCCCAAAGATGCATGTGTGTGTATGTATGTTCTTTCTTTAAAGTCACTGGTTGTGACTTGGTGATAACTCGTATGAACATAAAGCAAGATAAATGCAACCATAATAATAATAACAATAATAACACTAACTAATAATAATATTAACACTAACTAAAGATAAAGAAAACACGAATAAAATCATAAAAAATAGTAGTCCCCAATCCTTCATAAACTCCAAATAATTTTGTGTCAACTCATAACCTTACTCAGATACTTCTAATTAATAGTACAATCATACAATATACACTTGGCACAACTCTCACAATAAATAACCTATGCAATCATCATCCAATAAAATAACACAGTAGATATGCTTACACAATGGACATATACCCTCTCTAACTCACACAACCCACACAATCTCTACCAACACAATATCAAATAACATATCTTACACAACACATACCAAATACAATCATTGTTTAATAAGATGAAAATATCACAGCAAGCAGATGAAAAAGTACATAATCAACAAAACACATTTTGGAAAGTATATATAAAAAGAAAGTATAAAATATATATAATACATAGAGATCTTTTTGTATATACTGGCAATTGATACAGAATGTGCTATCCTATCTCTTCTTCAATATCGGTATGTATTTATTTTCACTCGTGACGATTTGGGTTTTAAAAGATTTCATTATATGCATATAAATATATTTGCGTAATGAAAAATGCAAACATTTTCGGTCAAATATATATTACAGCACTTTCCAAAATAAATCTATATCCTAAAATACGATTGATGAACACAAATTATTTAATATCCTAATATTTATTCCAGCAATTACTTCGAATAAAAGTCACTTTGGCGATTCTAACAACATAGTAAAGCTGTTCAATTAACTTTATATTTATCATATACGTATCTCTTGATGTCAAACATTCGTTGTTCTGAAATAAACGATAAACATAAAGTGAATTAAAACTTCTTTTTTGAATATCTAAAATGACTCTTCCTTGATGTTATCGGTTTAGTTTCAATACACGATCCCAGATCAAGTCCCTTCTAGGAAAATGCAATTCCAATATTTATTCCTACACATTCATTTTTAGTTCGATTCTTCTATTATATGTAAATGTTTTCAGTATTTTGTTGTCGACAAACATGTGGAAGCTTTTATATAAAACTTTCCTGTGTGTAATTTAGAAATATATGGCGCATTTCAAGCAAGTCTATATATATATATATAAAACTCAGGTTGTCTATCTGTCTGTCTGTCTGTTTGTCTACTAAAACAGTCGGCACACATCTCCTCCTAAACCGTAGGTTCAAATTATAGATGAAGGTGCGGCGGAGACATCGGTCAAACAAATTTTCAAATCGACCTACGCTAAGTGGAAACATAGAATTTGTAATGTATTGATTTTTTCAGTTCAAATGTATAAATAGAGATGAGAGACGAGTTATTTCACTTTTATCGCGTCATTTGAATATCTATTTACGTTACGAATATACGTGCAAAGGTACAAAAGATACGCGAACAGTTTTCGGGCCAGCAAAATTTTAACCTGCAAAATTCATGAGTTCGAAGTTTCAACATTAAGCTTCCATTTTGCTTCATTTCCATTAAAAAGTCTTTTAAAACAATATTTCAGCGCATCAGCCTCGCCATCACCCAAGGCAACGCTGCGAGTGTGCTGGCTTGCTTAAAAAATCATTAGAGAGGTTGCGCAGTACTGGCGACGCTGGTGTCTTTTGCTCTGGTGTTGGCTACATTGTTCACCCCTTCCGTTACATTTTCTTTAATATTGTAGCATTGAAGGAATATATATTTCACTGTATCATCCTTTGTAGTGTTACCGAGGCATTTTTAATGTTATTTATGTATATATTTAAAACATATTTGTTATGTTATTCTACTGTAAATTTATTTATATGCTCTGTTTATATTTTCATTCTCACTACCCTCAAAAATCTATGAAACTACATAGTTTGCAACTCTCTCTATATATATATATATATCACACACACGCATATAGATATACATCTAAAGAGAGAAATGGAGATGTAGAGAGAGAGAGAGTGAGATAGGTCGTTATACAGAGAGAGGTACAAGATAATTAGATAGAGAGAGAGAGAGAGATCTGCGCGTTCTTTATTGTTCTCCATTCTGTAGAGAGGGGGTATGAGTGAGAGAGAGAGAGAGAGAAAGAGAGATTAGAAAAAAGGGTGAGGGGTTGAGAAAGAAAGAAAGTTTAAGCAAAGAATCGCTGCTTTCAACATTAACGGGATCTTCTTAAACTAATAAATTCAATCTGTGAACGCAGAATTAAATATTTCGAGAAACGTTGCAACCGAAGGAAAACAGGAAGACGATATTTTGGTTCGTGAAGATGTTCCCTGGTAAGGAACGGGAAAAAGGCGAGGATAATACGTCGTTATGTGGACCGAGAAGAACAATTTCATGCAAAGTCAAGACTAAGTTTATGGTGTAAATGGAGTCGTTAAACTAATATTCTATTTAAAATAACCGAATGATTTCCAGCCCCGGAGTTTAAGAATGATGTAAATAAAATTATAAACGAAAATAACAGAGGTTATTAAAATAGTTGTTTCTACTTTTGGCACAAGGCCAGCATTATCCAATACATTACAGGTACTTTATTTTATCGATCCTGTAATGATAAAAGGCAAAGTTAACCTCGACGGGATTTTAACTTTGCCTTAAAATAGTAAAAGTAAATAGTGAAGTTTTAGGCCAGTACATACGTATGCGCCGACGGACATACACATACATATAGATACGCACACACAAATACATACACACACACAAATACACACACACACACACACACGCACCCACGCGCGACGGCGTGTGTGTGTGTAAACCTTATGATTTCTACAGTATTTTCACCAAACTTAAGACATAGGTTACATATATATTGCGGATGGTCATGGGCACTTTCATTTTTCCAGATATTATAGGGCCTCCCGGCAGATAACTCCCTTTAACCACTTGCTTGGAGTCGACTGAAGCACTGCAGTGCAATGCAACAAAACGTCATAACTTCTGGAGTTCGAAACCGATTTTCACAAAACTTGAAACATGGGCAACGTTTGTTCTACTGATGAATGTGAACTCTCAGAATTGGCACATAATTAGTAGGGGACACCTGGGGGGAGGAACCCCCTTTTGGAAAAAGCCGATGATTTTGTAAAAGTATAGTTTTCGAAACAGCACTGAAGTATTGACATAAATGGCATAATAACTGCTATTTAATACCCGAGCAACGCCGGGTACCCCTGATAGGTGATATATATGTATATATATATACATATATATATATATATATATATATATATATATATATATATATATATATATATATATATATATATTTATAAAAACATGAGAAGAAAGAAGAATACTGCGTGGTTTGCACATGGGTTAGATATGATAAAAATAGTCCTTCGTCAGTGATTTGCCAACCATCATTGGTATTTCATCGCATTAAAAATCAGATACCTCAGGTTGGTGCGAGCAATAAGCTAAAACAAGTTATTGGGACCAGTAATCGCGTAAAGCGAGGGGGACAAGTGAACAACATTTGCTTATCTATTTATGTTAAGTATAAACGACGCGTGCAAATGTACAGAAATATACAAACAACTTTCCGGCCAGTAAAATTTTAACCTGCAAAATTTATGAGTTCAAAATTAAGCCTCCATTTTGCTTCATTTCCATTAAAAAGTCTTTTAAAACAATATTTTTACTTGAAAACAAGCCTATTTGAATACATCGTAAAACAAGCAAATATTTTGTAAAAAAAAGCATTGATCTCGAATTAAGCCTTATGAGATTTTCATTTAGAAGCAATGATTTTAAACGTCCATCCAGTTTCTTTGTTTCAAAATAACTGATAGTTTGGTTACGCTGATGTTTTTCTCTGAGACAAGTGTTGCAGTGTTTACATTTTTGATTTGTTAATAGATTACCAGTGCAGTTTTTATCTCCAGCATCCACTTTTGTTTTAACATTCGGATTATGGTTATGTTTTCTTAAAGTCATAAGGCATACTGTTGGTTGAGGGAATATTAATCAAAAGTACCACATGGAAGCCTACACTGTAGACTCTACAGTTTTTAAGCCAAGAAAGGAACTTAACATTGTAACTTTAACACAGCTAGTATTATATAAAGACAGATTCTAACTCTTCCCTAAAGATTGTATATATTGAATCTGCTATGGCAAATATGTATCTGTGTGTATATATATATATGTGCGTGTGTGTATATATATATATATATATATAACACCCTACTACCACCACTAACCCCCACTCAAACCTGCATTCAACCCTTTCTCCACCTCCCGTATACTAACACCCACTAACACCCCCTTCATCAAACTACACACCAGTACACCACACTCCCTCCATCGACCCCCACACCCTTCTCTCCCCGCTCCACCCACACCCTTTCTCCACACTCACTCATCCCACTAACACCTCTACTAATACACACACACACCCTCCTCACTCCAACTTTCACACCTACCCATCCTCGCCCCTTTACCATTCCACCCGACTGCTATGCCCTCTGACCACCTCCCAGCCCACACAGACACACAGCACTCCTACCGCCTTGACCACTTCCTGTTGCGCGCGCACCCCACATCTCTCCTCTTCCGACCATCTCTTCATGGAATACTCGTATGTGGAGCTTGACCATGGAATCTACTACCATCATAGGAGTTCACCAACATTTCAACCACATCCTCTTACGGAATCACCTATATAACTCACCCACACACACACCAAAAAAATTTTTCTCCCACACGCCACCTACACCCACAACACGCTTAAACCCCACACACAGGTGCTTTCCACCACATATTTACACCTTCAGCCTCCGGATTCCTCTCCCCCCACTCCTCTATCCACACACGCACACACACTCCGACCTATACCCCACCCCACACACACCTCTTCCTGAACATGCAACCCCGTTCTTCCCCCAACCCTTGCTTTCACATACACACACACACACACGTACACTTACACACACACACCACCTTCAACCCTCCCCGCTCGGACACCCCGTCTCCCTCTCCCCACTCCACCCGCCACCATCCCTACACACCCCACACCTTTCTACCACCTGTTTTACCCCTTTTTAATTTCAGTTTATTTTGATCATGCTTTTATTTTTATTTCATTTCATTTTATTTTGATCATGCTTTATTTTAATTTTAATTTTAATTTCATTCGCACCGTTTCCTCCCACCTCCTTTTCGCTATATGTCTCTCCACCACTCCCCTACACACCCTTTGAACTCTCTTCCCACATACTTCTCACCTGAGGAAGGGCTTATGCCCGAAACGTCGTTCCCCACCACCACCCCACTCTCCAGAGCGTGAAATTAATAAACATTCGCTGTACTGCCTCTCTGTTTTGTTCCTGTTCAAATTTTCCATTATATATAATACACGCTCACACGGCTTCCATTCCTTTGGAACATAACTTAACTACGGGCACAACCCCGATCTAATCCGCCGTGACCACTCTCTGAACTTTACACACCTTCCCACACTTGGTCTTTCCTTCCACGCATTACCTTTGTTTGATTTTGTTACTGTACTTGTTTATTTCCGTATATCATTTTTTGCCTGTGTTCTTACAATTTTATTTCTATGATTTTTTGTTCACGATTGCCTGTGTTTTTACCTTTATGCTTTTTTGTCTTTAATTTTCCTGTGTATACTCTCCCCTCCTTACGTTTTTCTGTTTCATTTTCCCTTCCCCGTCTCTGCCTATCCTTCGCACTCACTCCTTCGTTCACTCCACCCCGCTTCACACACCTGCTTTCTCATCCCCCCCCCTGCTTTCACCCAACGCCCACCATGCCCAGCCTGAGATCCTTTCTCCACCAACTACATACTAGCCTCAAACTTTTCCTCACCCACCTCCTTCCACCCTGCTATCTCCCCTCTGCCCTTCAACTCTCCTACCTTCTCTTCGCCAAAACCCGGCACTCCAGCCACATCCATTTCCTCAGCCACTGCCTCCGCCTCCACCTTATCCCCCTCGGCTTCCGTCTACACTTCCACCATTCCCCCGACGATTCCCCCTCCACGCACGTATCCTCACCCGAATCTCACGCCTCCTGATGCACAACTCCATCCGCGCCTCCCGTTCCACCCTCCGCCAACTTGACCACCAACTGACCCCCACCCTCCTCCGCCTTAACTCCACCTGCAACCCCCTCCTCGCCCAAGCCATCCTCTCCTTCATCCAAAACCTCAACCACAATCTCTTCTCCTTCCTCAGCTCCACCAAAGCCCGCAAGCTACACTCACTCCTCCCAACCAGCCCCATCCACCACCACCCGCCCATCCCCATGAGCCCACCACTCTCCACCCATCCCTCGACCCACACCCCTACCCAATCTCCACCCTCCACCTCACCCCTCACCACATCCTCCCTTCCCCCCACACACCCAAACCCCACCACTTGTTGTCACCATACCCCCTGACCTCCCTCTCTCCGCACCTGAGCGCTCACTCCTTAGTAGAGGCCTTCGCTTCATACCCCACACTCCGCACAGCGACGAGTTCCGCACCCGAACGGAAGTCGAGCGATTCGTGCGACGCACGAAGCTACAGGCACATTTCGGCCGAACGCCACCGGCTCCGGACGACCCAGACCCGTTTCTCGCCCTGGGCCGACGACCATCTTCTTGGACGCCGGCCCCAGGGCAATTTAGCACCCTGGACGAGTTCGTCGATGCCAGCCGTAGCGCAGTAAATCATTTCGACTTCCGCCACCGTTCCAAACGGAATAATATCTCACGGGGCGAACTCCTCGCTCTCCGCTCCCTCCGTAGCCGAGATGACATCGTCATCAAACCGGCGGACAAGGGAGGCGCCGTGGTGGTGTGGCGCGCGGACCTCTACACGGCCGAAGCCCTCAGGCAGCTCTGTAACCCCTCTTCTACCGCCCTCTACCCTCCGATCCCACACCCCTCTACCAACAACAAGTTTCCTC
>OZ024740.1:281109002-281131502 GCA_964016885.1 Eledone cirrhosa | reverse complement strand
ATATATATGTATATATATATAGAGAGATAAATATACACGGGTGTGTATGATTGTGTATAGAAGATTATATTAATAAGAGGAATTCCAACTTTGTCTGATTTACTCGTTTTATTTACAATCCTTTAAAATGTATAACGGCATTATAATGAAATAGTATGATAGAATATTAAATGTTAAGTGTTAATTGAACAAGTACTTTCATACTTTCGCAATCTTCAGGTTCATGATATGTGGTGACAGTCAAGTTTGGAATTTTCAACTGTGAAAATTGCAAACTTGACTGTCACCACACATTATGAACCTGAAGATTGCGAAAGTATGAAAGTACTTGTTCAATTAACACTTAACATTTAATATTCTATCATACTATTTCATTCTAATACCGTTATACATTTTAAAGGATTGTAAATAAAACGACTAAATCAGACAACGTTGGAAATCCTCTTATTAATATATATATATATATATATATATGTGTGTGTGTGTGTGTGTGTGTGTGTGTGTGTGTGTGTGTGTGTGTGTGTGTGTTTATACTTTGGGACGGTCAAGCTGCCAATAAAAGCACACGCACCTGTTAATTTTCACTTCAATTTATTAGAAACTAGCAGTGTATCCCGGTGTTGTACGGGTGAGAACATTGGTAATACCACCTCTAACGAGAAACGTTTATTTGTAAGTTCCTCACGAAAATATACCGTCAGGAAACTTGTTTTATTTGGAGAAAATTAAGAAGTTGAAAGTACAGTTTAACTGTCTACGTGCATTGTTCATAGAAATATTGTTGAGCCCCTTCTTTTCATACTCCTTTTGTGACAGTTGTCCTCCGGCGTTTCCACTCTGTTTTTTGTTTTTTTCCTATTGGAGTAAATGTGAAAGAGAAAGTACAGGTTAAGTTGGCAGAAGGTTCCAGTGTCATAGCAGTAAGACGTAGGCTACTTACCTCAAAAGTTCATTCGCACTCTTTCCACTAAGTTACTCTTTCTCTCTATCCCTCTCGGTGTAGTCCCTTGCGAATTTCTTGCGTAGGTCTGGTGTAGATTTGCACCCGATCCATCTGCCCGATACACATGTCCGCTTTGTACGGCTTTTGGAGGAAGGAGTGACCAGTAGTACGTTGTTCGGTATTATTATGAAAAGGTGTAACAGAGAATCCCGCGTGAACTAACAGCCCGGGAGGAAACTTCTTACCTCGAAGATTCATTCGCCATCGTTTTTGTTGGTATTTGTTGGTCTACAGTTAGATGAATGGAGCACAAACGGTTAGCAAGAAATCTTTTGATTAATAAAAGATGGGATAAAGCGACCTACAATGTATCATTCTGCGTTGATGTTGGCGGTTTTCGTTATTGTCAATGGGATTTTTGGATGGCAAATTAGAGACTCTTCTGTTTCTCCTTCAATAAACTGACTACTATGAAGACCATTCCATGTTGGCCTGCGGATGGAAATGCAGAACGCAAAGGTGAAAGTTCAGTGGTAATGGGGGTCCTATGTAGCAGCACTAACATTGACATTGCTTACAATACAACGTGTGCTTTCACCCTTAACGAGATCTTCTGAAACTAAAAAAATCAATCTGTCAACGCAGAAGTAAATATTTCGAAAAACGTTGCAACCGAAGGAAAACAGGACCACGATACTTCGGTTCGTGAAGACATTACCTGGCAATGAACGGAAAATAGCGAAGATAATACGTCAGCAATGAGAACCATGTTCATCATAATGTCGTAATGCACACAGTCAGAGATACAGAGAGATATTATAAGGCCCGACCTTAAAGCTATGTATCTATCTAAAAAGTCAGACTAATAAAGAGAGAGAGAGAGAGATAACCAGCGCCTAACACTCCTTTAAGAACGGAAAATTGAAAAATGAAAGCTGCAGTTAATATCTTTAGACCACAAGGAATATATAAATGCAAGTTTGGAGTCAATCGGAGTAGAAATGTGGATTTGTATAGACTTTTCAAAACTTAGGACACACACACACACACACACACACACACACACACACACACACACACACACACACACACACACACACACACACACACACACACACACACACATAATTTCAATTTTATATACATGTATAGATATCCGGTTGGTTGGTTAGTTCGATAACCAGAAGGTTGTTTATATATTGTCAAAGCTGTTTCGTCACATATTATGTGACCTCCTCAGTAACTAGGTTTTTATTTTGTGTCTCTCCTTTGACCTGTCCTACGCCATCTTGTTTTTGTTTTTGTGTTGCGCATGGTTTACAGCCGGGTGTGTGTGTTTTTATTTATTCATTTATGTGTTATTTATTTGTCACTAGTTGATTGTTTGTTCTATTTGTGTGTGTTCGATTTGTTTTGTTAGTTTGGTTTTTGTATGAGTCTGTATGTCTTCATTTTGTCCTCAATTACTAGTTGTGATGTTGCTATTCCACTCATGTTTTCTGTTTAATATTGGTTGGAGTTTGTTTATATTTGTTGCCTCTGTGAATTGCAAGAGCATTGCATATTTTCTGTGTGTGGATATAATTTTTATCTCTATGTTCTCTAATGTGCCCATATGTTCTAATTTTGCATGTTTCTGGAGTACTGATGAGTTTTTCCCAACCCGGAGTTCTCGCTAGTGTTCACTAATCATTTCTCCTATGCTACGGGCTGTTTCACCTATGTATATTATATTATTATTCCTACTCTGTCCCCCAGGACATCTTATGCTATATACTACGTTCCTAGTTTTGCAGTTAATTTTTGTGCTTAGTTTGCAGACTATGCATTTCCTATCAGCACAGGGGGATCTTTTATATGGGTAGTCTTTACTAATTAGGGTGTTTATGGGAATACCTGGACTTTCAACTGTCGTAGTATTTAATTTGAACTTGTCTAGGGCCCTTCTAAATCTATACGTTAGTTCACATCTAGGGGTTGTGTTGAACATTTCACTCTGGTATTTATTGCTATCAAATCATGAGTTTATTTTATTTGCCTTATTCCTAATCCTTTCTATTCTGTTCCAAAATTTGCTCCTATACATGGAGCAAGTTCCATTTGCGTCATTTTCTACAATCTTTGCCCATTTGATTCTAGCTCCTTTATACTTCCTGATCTTGTCTCTCTGATTGTATCCAGAGAACTGCATGCAGTGGATGAAGCGTTGTATGTGTTTCTCTAATTATTTGGAGTTGCACATGCCGGACATGTTCCTCATCATTCTTACTAAGTCCGCAATCAGTATGTTGATTTTTATATGATCCGAAACAGCAGAGTTTCGGTGGATCAGGTATTTGGAGGTCATGGGTTTGGCATAATGCGAATGGAGGATTTGCATTCTATTACTAATAGTTTCCAACCAGAGTTCAGTGTCTAGTACGAGTAATATATGGTTAGGGTGGTTATTTGAGTAGTCTATAGTAACTTTAATAATCGCGTGGATGGAGTTAGCAATTTTCTGGATGCTTTCCATGGTGTTCTTCTCTAATTCCTCACTGTTCTCCTGTGAGGGTGTTTTTACTACGATATTTATATCATCTACGTAGCAGAAGTGGCAGGATCCGTACTGTAGGTGGAACTCAACGTAATCTGATGGCGAGTAATCCAGTGAAATCCATAAAAAGATTCCATGTTCCGCTGAGTTAATTCCTTAGATACAGAGTCAGATATAGGTATTAATTTAACAATGAAAATAAGAACTACAAAGTCAAGTTATTTTACCTATTCATTGTTTCCGAAGAAGACGCTCTAATCGAACCTATATATGAGGTCTGATATTATACAGTTATATACATGCTAAACGCTCCGAAACGATCGTAAAACAATCATATGAATAGGTAAAATAACTCAAATTTGCGGTTATTATTTTCATTGTTAAATTAATACAAAATATATATATATATATATATATATAGTTGTTATATAGTAAGGTGCATTATTGGTTGTATAAAATTGTCCAATAACTTTATGTTAACAATATTAAGTTCTCCACGCTTTTGTATATCTCCAATTCCATTCAAGGGAACAGCTAGATGATGTAAAATGGAGTATAAGTATCAAAAAGAAAATCTGAAGGCAAGGTAAAATTCCAATCATTTAATCACGACACATGTTTCAATAAGAGGCAGATCGATTGTGAAGCCATGATCGATTATCACTGATCTCATCAGGTGAAAATGAATTGTCTCCAAATTCTTGATGAGGGAGAAAAAATAACGGTGTTCTCTCACAGAATTCATTCCCTCATATGGAGACACACCAGTCAGAGACACGGCGACTGCTATCAGCTTCAGTTGAGGTCATAAAAGTTTTCAGATTTCTATCACTGCAAAAGGACTCACTGTTACGGATTGAACAATAATACTGACACACCATTAATGGGCCTACACACATCCTTTGGATTTTACTATCCTGTGTTTTTTTTTACTTCACCTTCTGTGTTGGATAACACACCTCCACCACTCAAACAACTATCTTAAAGCTCATTGGCCCATATGACGGGAAATCGCAGTTGCGGACGCATTTACCCAATATCCAACCCTACACGGAGCCCTTTTCTAGCCTACATTGCGGTTGCTTGCACGCACGGATTTGGTGACTCGGATTCTCAATGGGACAGCTGTACACACTGAGTTCGACATGAGCTGATTGCTTGCTCTTCACATGGATGTGTATTTACCTGGACATACCCTTTTTTGGACGATTCGGATGTGTATATACCATAGCATACACTGGAAGATATGGATGTTACAATTCGATCTATATACGTATAGCAGAACACTGAACTGAACTTACTTGCGTGTGTGTGTGGGGAGGGGCGTTGGTTAACTCAATATTTCCAATTTACATCGTCAAATTGAGATTTGATCAACATAGCTTCTGTTGCTTTATGAACTAGCTTTCGGGGAGTGCTGTGTTGGTACATTCTTATATTTGTTTCTTATATTTCTTTTTTCTCGGACATCGCTTCGGTGTGTGTGTGAAAGTGTGTGTGTACCCACCCACACTGGCTCTACAGGTTTAATACTGTGTTGATGTGTGTATATATATGTATATATTTTTCTTTGACCTCGAGCCGATGTATGTAGGTGTGGAGTGTGTGTGTACCCACTCACTTTTAACTGTGACTGACTGTATCCCTACAGATTTGATTGATGTTCAGCGTCTTTTGCAGCGATAGAAATCTGAAAACTTTTATGACCTCAACTAAAGCTGATAGCAGTCGCCGTGTCTCTGACTGACTGGTGTGTCTCCATATGAGGGAATGAATTCTGTGAGAGAACACCGTTATTTTTTTTCTCCCTCATATCAAGAATTTGAAGACAATTCATTTTCACCTGATGAGATCAGTGATAATCGATCATGGCTTCACAATCGATCTATCTCTTATTGAAACATGTGTCGTGATTAAATGATTGGAATTTTACCTTGCCTTCGGATTTTCATTTTGATATATATATATATATATATATATATATATATATATATATATATATATAAAGGAGATCAATATCCCCATAGGTACTAAGTACCTCTGGAAATATATTGGGTGTCTATGCTACAGTGGTTGTTTTATGGTATTAATTTGACATACCAGAACTATATAATTGAGAAAAGTTTAGCAAGCTTCGTCGTAGGTCGGGAAAATGCTTTCAGAAGATCCGAACATTTCCAATGGAAGTCCCCAGGATTTCCAATCTTTTGTGAGGTGAATCCGTGGGTAAAAGCAAAAGGAATAGGTGAATATTTAAATTATAATTTTTAAATTTATTTAAAAAAATTGTTTGAATCTTGCTTGCTCCGCTTATCTCAATTTTATATATATATATATATATATATATATATATATATATATATATATATATATGTGTGTGTGTGTGTGTGTGTGTGTGTGTGTGTGTGTGTGTGTGTGTGTGTAAATATCGTAGTAACCCCCCCCCACACACACACACACACACACAGAGAACACTGAGGAATTAGAGAAGAGCACCATGGAAAGCATCCAACAAATAGCTAACTACATCCACAAGAGTATTAAAGTTACTAGTATTAAAGTTACTAGTATTAAAGTAACTTTAATACTCTTGTGGATGTAGTTATATATATATATATATATATATATATATATATATATATATATATCTGAGGTCACCATATGACCTATTTTCATCCCTAAAATAATCTTTCATTCATAATATTCTTTCCATCCAAAACTGAAATCTACCTACCTCTACCCATAAATTAAGGTCCTTTTACTACTATTTTATCATCTTGACCTTCACTATCTTTCTATTGGTCAATTCAAAATCTGTTCCCAAACAGACCTATTATATTAAATCTTTGTTGGTTTTTTTCAATAAACAAATATCATTATTTCTGAAGACAGCATATATATGTGTAGGTATGTATATTCCCTCTGATAGTTTGTAAACATTTTACATAGATCTATAGGATATGCATACCAACACTAACATATATATCCTAGAAACGATCGTAAAATGATGAATTTTTTAATATAAGGAACTGTTTCTTTGTTTATTCATTATTTTATTAATGTATATATATATATTTATATATATATATACATATATATATATATATATATATATATATATATATATATATATATATATATATATATATATATATATGTATGTATATATGTATATATAGAAGTAGTTCCACAACAGTTAGTTCACCATACCGAGAACAAATGTTTCACATTAAGCGGATATACATATATCATACATAAAAACCTCAATTTTATAGCTGTCAGTAGAATGAACCCTTCATTCTTGCTCTTGTGTCGTTGTGTGAACAGAACTGCAGACACTAATGTTTCTGGGTATCAGCCTTCATCAGTACAGCTCACACTTCACAAAAATCTATATATATAGAAAAGATGAATATATAATGAAAGTGCTTTTATAAAGGAATTTATTAGGTATTGACATATGTTTCTGTAACAGACGGAATACCTATGTATCGCTGCTTGCGTAATCATATAATGTTAGCAAGTATTCGATAGCAAATGTATAATCAGTTGTCACGTCTTCAGAGATATTGGATAAATTTATCCAATATCTCTTGCTAACATTATATGATTACGCAAGCATTGATACATAGGTATTCCGTCTGTTACAGAAACATATGTCAATACCTAATAAATTCCTTTATAAAAGCACTTTCATTTTATATTCATCTTTTCTACATTTTCTCCGGAATATAATTTATACTCGTTGAGCAAACCTACACGTACGCTGTTCATCTCTAACGTGACGATATATTATCAGTACATTATTGATAACTTGAAATTTTATATATATATATATATATATATATATATACATATCCACTTCAGGTGAAACATTTGTCCTCGGTATGGTATATATATATATATATATATATATATATATATATATATATATATATATATATATATATATATATATATATATATATATATATATATATATATATATATATATATATATATATATATATATATATGTGTATATATATATATATATATATATATATATATATATATATATATATATATATATATATATATATATGTGTATATATATATATATATATATATATATATATATATATATACATATATAAATATATATATATATATATATATATATATATATATATACATACATGTGTGTGTATATATATATATATATATATATATATATATATATATATATATATATATAAATTATACAATTATCAAAGTTGTGTTCTAATCATTTAATAGCTGACAATAGTTTCTTCCAAACTTTCGTTTGGAATCATCGGACCATTATCAATATTTGCAGATATAATTACCCTCCTATTCAACTGAACAATAATATAGATACATATAAATTGATGTTGTGAGCAACAGTTTCGTATTTACATGGTGGAATGGATGTGACATATATTTTACGAGAATTGTACAATAATTGTACAAACATTTAAGTCCAAATTAAAATCAAAATTAAAATTAAAATCAAAAGCACAGAGTGGAATACATGCAACAGTTAAAACAAGGGAATAGTCCAAATATTAAAGAGACATTGAGGAAGCAGTTTTGAGAAAGGAAGAGTGCAATAACAATTCATATGCAGGCGTGTGGATAGTGTGACTGCGTAAGTCATATACATGAGAAGGAGACAAGCAAAGATATTATGCATATATAGATGAATAAATACTGCAGTTGAAGCAACACTGTTAATGTATGGTAATGTCTATGGTGGATGTTGAATGTTGATGGTGTTCGAATTAATGTGTGTTGAGAAACATACAGTTTTTTCAGACTTTTCCATGACATATGTTTAATTAAATTATAGTTAATGTTTATATTGAGTGTTTTAAATTAGTTAGAGCAATGGATTGTAAATTAGTCTTAATGAATTCATATTCATAGACTATATTTTATCAACCGTTAAATTTTCAATCGTTAATTTCCGGAAGTGAATAAGGGGAGCTAATGCGTAAGGGAAGGTAACTAGCTAATTAAGTTCAATTCAGTTATTAAAATTCTTTGTTCTAATACACAGTATAATGTGATACCATTGGATCTCTGTTACATAACCCTGTATATTTATGCCTGATTTTAAATACAGTGTATTCTACTATCATACATTAAAGGTTTCTTTAGATTGTTATCTATTCATTACTGGACAAGGTATATGTTATGAAGGATTATACAGCTGTTAATATGTCATAATAGATATGCTATATGTGTAATAATATAATCCCTAATATAGACTGCTATTAAATTTTATATTTAATTATAAGTGTATATATACTTTATTATTATTATGTTGTGTTATTTAAGCATTTAATTATACAATTACAAATGTACACATAGTTTATCACCACACATTACATTAAATGTATCTACATACCAAGTGCTAAATATCCATTACTGTATAAGTTGTAATTAATCTATTGTAGTTATATCACAAGGTGGTAACTCTATGTCCAATTCTAACTGTTATTGCAGAGCATAATGTTGTAGATGAATAGGAGTTGTGTAGCGGAAAGAGTTGGTCGAGGCGTTTGTGGTTGTGGGTGCTGCTAAGTCCTAGATGTGGAGTGTTAATGGTGGTGGGGAATTCAAATCTGACATTGTTGTATACTAACAGCTAGGTTTAAAGTTATGGAACGAGTGTCGGTACCGGTGTTGGCACGAGGGAAATGTCTCTGACTTTCTATTGAGGTCTAGTTTCGAAAAGATGGGTCTCCAGAAGGCAGAGATTACACAATTTATTCGGTGGTTTATACGATGAGGCCCGGCCTACTACTTCCCATTGCAGTGTAAATGGTCTATTCCTAGTTTTCAGAGAGTGTATGTAGCTAGATAATGAAGCGGAGCTGGCTAGATTGCGTTTCTGGAAAGAGTGGAGGTGCGAGTTGCATCTCGTCTTGAAGTTGTTCGAAGTAGAACCTATATATGTTATAGAAGAGTTGTTTGACGGTGCATGAGTAGATGATGTCTTTGGTTAAGCAATTATTACCTAAGGGGCAAGTTCTATTAGTTATACAGTTACATTTATTCTGGGTTTTAACGTGTCGGTTCCTATGTTGTGAAGAATTCTGGTTGCTAGTGGTAGCACTAGGGTAATAATACCTATCATTCGTATTGTTATTGATTTCATTAGTGCTATTTTCATTATTACTATTATTACTACTATTGTTTACGGGTACTAAGTTTACCTCCTGTTGTGTTTTAATTAGTTAGAAATAGTTATTAATCTTCTTTTTATTACTACTAGCTATAAGGTATGCTATGTTAGGTATGGTGGAGTACGATATTTTAATTGTATTTTTATTGGTAAGGCTATGGTACTTGTGGCCTGTTGGGAAATCTTTTATATCCCTGTTTAAATTATTATTTTTATTGATAAGATTATAGTATTTTTGGTATTTGTGGCTGGATGGGAAGTTCCTTTCTAGGATTGAGAAGAAAGCCTTAGGCAAGTTGGTAGAGACGTTTAGATTAGTTATTCTATTTTTGTTTATAGTATTGTTTTTTTTAGGTATTTATATCCCTGTTAAAATTATTATTTTGGTGTTTACTTTGGTGCGAGTTAAGTTTGGTATTAATCTTCGTCTTAGAGTTATAGTGGCTAGTGATTTACTATTTTTCCTCATGAGAAATAATGTTGTAACTATGTGATTTTATAGGTAGGAATTCAATCTCATTCTTATGTCCTGATTTAGCTAAGGCCTCATTATAGTATTGTGAATTATTGTTAAATATAGTTTCATTATATGATAGATTAGAGATTCTATTAGATATTCCTTTGGTAAGAAGTTTAATATGGATTTAGGGTGTTTAGAGTTGGTGTTCACATGAATTAGTTTTTCGTTAGGTTTATGATAGTGTGTGTATATTCTAGAGTCTAGGCTCAGGAAGTTGACGTTTTTAGTGTTTTTATCTAAGGTGATACGTAAGTTGTAGTTTTTGAAAATTTTGTGTAACTGTTTCCTAGTTTTTTCTATATTAAATTTGTTATAGTCTATGAGAAGAAGCGCATCATCGCATTGAGGTAGGGTAGGTTCCTATGTATAATTTATTTATTTAACTGCTCTGTAAAACAAGTGATGTTCATACATTGAGCTATTTCTCTTACTGGTAATAAGGTAATTAAGAAATTACTGACCTTCCTGATTATAGTTGTTTATACTATATACATAACTATAAATAGTATTATTATTATATATATAAAAAGGCGGTGGATTGGCAGTATCGGTAGAGGTTGGACGTCATGCTTTGATGCATAGAGTTACGGTCCTTGCCATTCTGAGTTCAAATCCCGCCGAGGTTTACTTTGCCTTTCATCCTTACGGAGTCGATAAAATAAAGTATCAGTAATGCACTGGATAATTACTGGCCTTGTGCCAAAAGTAGAAACAATTATTATATATATATAGTAATAATAATAAATTTAAAGACTAAAATCCAAAGAGGGCTCGATAAGGATAAATATATATCAAATATATAAGAACCGTAGAGCAAATATCACGCAAAGACAAAACCACGTTCATGGTATAAATGAATTCGAAGACTAATATTCAATTAGGTGGTTCGTGAAATATATATAATAAAATAATTATGGTTTTATAAATATAGTTTCCATTTATTAATATATTGAATATTTACTCCAGTAAACTGTCGAGTGCTTTATATCAGTTATAAACTTTTAGGTTTGTTGGAATCCCAACAAATTAAATATAACTTATGCATATATATATATATATATATATATATATATATATATATATATATATGTATGTGTGTGTGTGCGTGTGTGTGTGTGTGTGTGTGTGTGTGTGTGTGTATACATATATATATATATATGTGTGTGTGTGTGTGTGTGTGTATATACATATATATATATATGTGTGTGTGTGTGTGGAGGCACGTGGCCTAGTGGTAAGAGTGTTGGACTTCCGACCATAGTGTCGTGGGTTCGATTCCTGGGCTGTGTGTTGTGTTCTTGAGCAAATCACTTCATTTCACGTTGCTCCAGTATACTCAGCTGAAAATGAGTACCAGCAATAGCTGGAGGTTTAACCCTGCGACGGACTGGTGTCCTGTCCAGGAGTGAGTCTTGTACTCTCAGTCGGTTCACGCCATGAAACCGGGATAAGCACCGGCCAAATGAGCCTTCTGGTTTAAGACAGACTTTAGACTTTTAGTTATATATATATATACATATATATATATATGTATATATATATGTATATATATATATGCATATATATATATATATATATATGTATATATATGTTAAAGGGTATTAAAGAGAATAGAAATAAAAAATGTATTCAATTAGATATCAATTCATACTACATCTCTATTTGCCCTATCTTATAAACAGGAATACAAATACCCAAAAAACAAAAATAGAAGAAGAACTAATACATTCTTCAATCCCTCTTTCAATCTACACGTCTCTACCAACTTGCCTAAGGCTTTCTTCTCAATCTTAGAAAGAACTTCCCATCCAGCCACAAATACCAAAAATACCATAATCTTATCAATAAAAATACCATTAAAATCTCTTACTCTACCACACCTAACATCGCGTACCATATAGCTAGTAGTAATAAAAGGAAGATTAATAATTATTTACAACTAATTAAAACACAACAGGAGGTAAACTTAGTACCTGTAAATCCTAGTAGTAATAATAGTAATAATGGTAATAGCACTAATGAAATCAATAACAATAGGAATGCTATCCCTAGCAACCAGAATTCTACACAACATAGTAACCGGCAAGCACACATCCAGAATAAATGTAACTGTAGAACTTATAGAACTTACCCCTTAGGTAATAATTGCTTAATCAAAGACATCATTTACTCATGCACGGTCAACGCAACCAACTCTTCTACAACATATATTGGCTCTACTTCGAACTGCTTCAAGACGAGATACAACTCGCACCTCCACTCTTTCAGAAAACACAATCTAGCCAACTCCACTTCTTTATCTAGCTACATACACTCTCTGAAAACTAGAAATAGACCATATACACTTCGATGGGAAGTAGTAGGTAGGGCCACATCGAATAAACCAACGAATACATTGTCTCCTACAATCCTTTCGAAATTAGACCTCCTAAATAGAAAATCAGAGGTGTTTTTCTCATGCCAGCACCACTACCGATACTCGTTCCATAACTTTAAACCTAGCTGCTAGTATATAACAATGTCAGATTTGAATTCCTCACCACCATTAACACTTCACCTCTAGGACGTATCAGACCCCACAGCAACACACTCTCTGATCAGCTCTTTCCTCTACACAACTCCTATTTATCTCTAACCTTATACTCGACAATAACTATTTAAAATTAAATATAAATATATAAATATATAACATTATGTAATAGAGATTCACTTGTATCACAATATACCGTGCATTATATTAAATAATTTAAATAATTGATATTCCTATATATTTTAATTTAATTTAATTAGCTAGTTACCTCCCCTTACGCATTAGCTACACTTAATCTTGGATCTCATACTCACTTCCGGAAATTAAACCGTTGGAAAAACTACCTGTTGAACAACTCTAATACATGAATAAGAATACAATAAGACCAATTTACAATTCATTGCTGTAACTAATTTAAAACATTCAATATAAACATTAACTAAAATATAATTTACATATGTAATGGAAAAGACTACAATAACTTTGATTTTCTCAACACACTCAAATTTTAACACTATCATCACATTACATCCGCCATAAATTTGTAATACATTAACACATTTGCTTGCCATACAGTATTTATTTATTTATCTATATATGCCTAATACCTTTGCTTATTTCCTTCTCATATATACGACTAACGCATGTGCACTTTCTACACGCTTGCATATGTACTGCTAATGTCCTCATTCTTTCTCAATGCCTCTTTAACTATTAGACTATTCTCTTGTATTATCTGTCGCATGTATTCCACTCTGTGCTTTTAATTTTAATTTTAATTTTTGTACAATTCTCGTATAATATATGTCGCATCCATTACACCCTGTAAATACGAAACTGTTGCTCACAAATTCAATATATATGTATCTATATGATTGCTCAGTTGAATAGGAGGTTAATTATATGTACAGACATTGATAATGCTCCGATGACCCCAAACGAAAGTTTATAAGAAATGATTGTCAGCAATTAAATGATTTGAACATAACTTTGATAATTGTGTAATTTATATGTATATATATATATATATACATACATGTATATATATATATATATATACATACATGTATATATATATATATATATATATATATATATATATATATATATATATATATATATATATATATATATATATAAAGATGAAATCGAAAATGCAACCGGAGTCTTATTTTTAAAAATATATATATTTTTTTTTTATAAGACTCCAGTTGCATTTTCGATTTCATCTTTTTTTCTTTATACTTTCACTCGTGTAGGACACCTCGGTTATTTTTCATTTTGTAAAAAAACCTCACTTTCTAATATATATATATATATATGTGTGTGTGTGTGTGTCTAGTGGTAGCTATGGTGCTTCCGTAGGCAGTATGCCAAAATTAGCACTCGATATTCATCAGAGTAGAGAGTAGAGTGTAGATATTATCAAGAAAACGAAAAATCAGTGATGCATCTTTTATTTCGTGTTACAAATGTTTCGCCGGCATGTAGCTCGAGTCATGGTCCTTGTATGGATCTGGCTGATTCTACTTCTGCGGGTTCTTTCAGACACGTCTGTTATGTCCGGAGCAAATTTTATCACTGGGGTGTTGTTATCTAAACAACCCCCCAAAAAATCTTATTTCCACTCTTGTCATGCCATTGGCTGTTTTAATTCCACGTCATCAGAAGTTCAGGTCAGTTTCTGCTGCCACACGGTTCATCAACTATTTTCCGTCCGACATATTTCAATGGAGTCATGCTGGGTTCAGTACCTCACACGTCTGCTCACACTTCCGAGTAAGCACCCACACATACTAGATTAATCACATAGTAACACGCACATATATATACTCAGACATACACCTATCTATGCATTCACACTCGTACGTCTACATGCTCAGACACCCACACTGCCACATGCATACATCGCAGTATATATACTCACACACCCTCTCCCCCTCTCTCCCATGGGCCCAGTCACACACACTTGTTGATACATGCCGCCACAAGCCTTGTGACTGTTCTGTATCAATTGGGTAAGCATGTCATATTCAAACGTACACATATATACATACATTTGCGCGCACGCACACATACGGCCAACCTTCTATACATTTAAATATATATATATATATGTATATATATATATATATATATATATATATATATATATATATATATATATATATATATATATATATATATATATATATATATATATACACGCTCATACACACGCATATATACATACACACATGCGTTCAAATACATACATATATACGCACATGTGCATACACAGATATACATACATACCTAGGATTTTTTCATTCTGATGAATGAAAGTAAATATCGTTTGCTTTCAAGAAACCACTGGTAAATTAAACAACTATCCTATGTTGTTCATTACATAACTATATGTATACATATACATATATATACACACACACACATAGATACATACACACACATATATACACAAACGTAAACTCACACACGTCCACACACACATACGAGCACATACTTACATAAACATTGCCTACACACGCACCTACACACACACACACACACACACACACACATATATATATATATATATATATTTTATATAAGTATATATATATAGATATATACACACAAAAGAAAAAGAAAAAGAAAAAAGGACAACTTAACATGCATACGCATATCCACACATATACACAGAAAAACCCACGCATAGGCCGAACTACATACATCTACACATGCGTGTGCATACATGCGTGTGCATGCATGCGTGCGCATACATGCTTTCGCATGCATACACATGCACGCATTCACATCTGCCTACCCACACAGAAGTACCACCACATATACATGTACATATGTAAACACACCTGTAAGTGAACAGTTGAAAATACATTATGCAATAAAAAACAGTATAATAACATAAGAATGAAATATAACAATGAAATATAATATACAATGCGGTATATATATACACACACACATACATATATATATATATATATATATATATACATATATACCCCTATTATACATATATATACACACACACACATACACATACGCACCTACGTATACATATATACACACACATACACAGACGCACACGTACACAGACTCATGCGTACATATTCGCATATATACGGGTATGCATAGAGGGTATGTGATAAAATACTACTACATGAATAATAATTGCTTCTACTTTTGGCACAAGGCCAGCAAATACCCAGTACATAACTGGTACTTTATTTTATCGACCCCGTAAGGATGAAAGGCAAAGTTAATAATAATAATGAAAAAAAAAATATATAGTCCATATATAAACATCCGCACACATTCCCAAGACATGCACATAAACACATACATGTAAGCACAAATACATATACACACATATAGAGGCCCGTTAATGCATGCACCTGCACCCACACACACAACAACATATATACACCCATACACATCCACACATATATATACACACACTTACCTGCCCGCACACACACACACCTACTCATATGTGGCTATACGTACTTACTCATACACATATAGACATATATATATATATATATACACATATATGCTCACACATAGACACACATATACACACACCCCCACACACACATACACCCACATTCTGCCGCATATGCATATATATGTGCACATGTCTGCACGTACATGCGCGCATAAGCTCGTGCACCCACGCACCCATGCCCATACCACACCCCAATACCCACCCACGCATACATATATATACACATACATACGCATCTACACACGCACACACACGCACATATACCCACACACATAAAAAGAACTCGTGAACATAAGCACAATATGATAATAAAATAAAATATGTAAATAAATTTACAATATTATAGCGTACATTAAATCTGTATGTAACTGCATAAAGGTGCAGGAAAATAATGGGTAAAATAAAGGAACGGGTAAAATAAAATAAAAGAGAAAAAAAATAAATAAATAAACGGGGGGGGGGGGGGGGGTATATGAGAAGGTGCGTGCGTCCATGTGACGTAATACACACAGGCATTATGAGATGCAGGCTCGTGTCAGAATGATATAACAATATTAACAATCACTTTTCCAAAGTGGAGTAGGTGTAGAGTATATAGTCACGATTGACGGTGTACACATTCAATGTGACGCCCGCCGCGGTCGCCATGGGGCATGGCACCGTGTCTGGGGTGTGCTGTTCTAAACGTTTAGTGCACAGGTCCGGGCGGCAGTGGGCCCCGTGTCATCCGGTCCCGGCCCATGCAGTACATCTTCCAATGTTGCGTGCCCGGTGACGTGCGCACCCGGTCTACATATGATTGCCCCGCGGGTCGGACGTCGTCATCATGGTATGTCGTCAGGTCCCCTAATCCCGCAGGGCCAATCGGGCCTGTACGTTCTCATTCTCGTGCCCCCTGGCTGCGTCTCTCGGCGGATTCCAAGCTGCAAAAGTGCATCTTCTCTGGTGTCTGCATGTCATGATAATTTCAGACTTTAGGTTTATGACGTCATCCTTCAGTCTGACTATCTCCATGGCCTCGTGTAGGCACAGTCGGCACTTTCTACTTCCGGCCGAATATGCACGCACGTGGTGAACGATACTCCATTCCAGGGCGTATGGGGTGCCGTGGTCTTTCATCTCTCACACGTGGTGCGCTAACCTAGTGGAGTGCCTTTTGCTACGGTCCCTGAAGGAATTCGTGTGATTATACATCCGCGATTTAAAGGTCGTGGATGTTGCGCCTATGTAGGTTCGATGCGCATTCTAGGTCGTAACCACACACTTGTATACTAGGTCCTTCATTAAGTATTTTCCCTGTAGGGGGCACTGGGTGCCCGCTCTACAGTTGCAAGTTCTGATGTCAATTCTTGTGCGTCCGATGTCCGGACCCTGATCTGTAATGGCCCTCTCAAGGTTCTCAGTGTGCTGCACCGCTGCCACACTTGTCGCCCCCCCCCCATGCCACTATTTCCCTCTCTGTGTTGGACCATATCGCCCTCGACGGGCTCTCTGGTCGCCTCGGAGGCCGGGTTGTCATTTGAAGGCAGGTCCCTAGGTGGTTATCCGCGCTCCGAAACATGGTCACTCTGTTGGCGCGGTTGACGGCCAGTGTGCGCCATCTTCACCGCGTTAGTTCTAGCCATGTAGTCGGCCATACTCGGCGCCGTGGAGAAGGAAAATTTCACCGTGTGGCGGTTGAAGATTTTGTGGTAATATATATATATATATATATATATATATATATATATATATATATATATATTAGAGTGTGCCATGAAAAGCAAGGTCACACTACTAACGCTCCCTGTGTATTTTCCCATTATAAATGCCCCAATTGGTAAAATAAAACATTTTGTATAAAATAAATTATTTTGAGTCTTGTCTATATCATGGTGATTATAGTGGAAAGTCTGATTACGTTGCCTGAAATCATGAAAATGTGAAACCAAATATGACCATACAATAATGGTTTATTTTATTAATCCATTATATTTAGTAAACCAGCTTTCAATATAAAGGCTTATAAGGAAGAAACAAGTTCAGTTAAGTTAACTCCAGTTATATTTTTCAGAGTTTCTTTTTTGAAATCCGGGACCTTGCGACGATGAGCTTCGACTACTTGAAGGACACACTGCTTCTCCCCCTCATTCTTGGTGATGGCAACAAAATCAGTTATCAACTTGACTGCTCTCTCCGCCAGATCGTTGACTACCTTGATATTGTGAACAACAGCACAGGCATTTTGATATGACGCTTGTGATGACCAAGTTGCAGGTGACAGCTCCAGCCAAGTATCGTCGAGACCAAGGAGATCGAACAGAAGCCTTGATTTCTTCCCAACTAGATGAGGCAGCTTCGTGGACGACTTCAACTCGGGAAATACTGGAGCACCACGGTAGAGAGGCCCAGACGTTTTCGTTTTGACAAGACGTTGGGCTATTTGTTTCTTCTCGGACTCTTGGAACCGACTTGAAAACAGCGCTAGCGGAATTGGCTTCCTCCGTACGGTACCAAAGATGCCTGCTCAGAGCAGTAGTGGCTGCCTGCGAGAGATCTCTGTCAACCTTACTCTACTGTGTCAACTCCACGTAGAATTGAAGGTCATTGGATGGTGCATCAACACACTTGACTGCTGTCAGCCAGTATCGCACGTAGAACAGAGCATTGAACATACATTTCGGCGCAACTTTTCCATTTTAACTTGATCGTAATTGAGTCGCTCACCAAATGCATACATCTTTGCACTATAGATGATTGTGGACATACACCGAGCGTTATGATGTGCACCAGGCAGCATCCAATGAATTCCACGAGGAGGGGTGACACCAAGCAAGATCAACATCAACTCAACACATTCTCGGTAGTCGTCCCGTGGAAGAGAACTCATTTTCCCATCGTTGGATGTCGGCAAATCTTGGAGGAACTTGATGTTCTCAGAACACAGATGCTTGAGTCTCCAGTCGACAATGTTCAATGTTTTAAAGTTGGTCTTGTCCGTGAGTGACACCCAATCTTTTTTGAACTCCTTGAACTCTGGGGTGTCTGAACTGGACATGGCTCCGAAAAGTTGTTGCCACACTGCACACAAGATACGCGCCACGACATGGTGCCGACAAGCAAAATAAAACACCTTTTTGTTGAGCCACTCTTCTAGTTCCACGCAGGCACCATTTTTCCATCCAGAATTCGAAGCAGTTGTGTCGAAGACCAAGCCCACCACAGACCCATCAACATTCCAATCTTTAACAAGGTCAAATGATGCTTTGGCTTGGGTGGTTCCAGTGCCATCAGGAATTATGGGAACACCAAGGAGTTTACCTTCTCTGAAGTCTGGAGTTCCAGCAACTAGCACACCTAGCCTCTCGTCGTCACCATGAATTATTTTGCCATCCCAATGCAAGGTAACAAAGTCTGGGACAGCAAATTGTTCCTTTATGTGTTCAGCCCCCACAGTTCTGATCTTCTTAGCTGCGCGTCTGCTACTATTCTTGGAGACAGTTGTGGCGTCTATGTCAGTCCACCCTCAGAAATAATCGATGCCATAAATGCTGTTCTCTGGCCCAGTGTCAGGTTTAAACGATCAGCCATTAGAGAAATTTTTGGACTTTGAAATGGATTCTTTAGGAGTTCTGTATTCACTCTACATGTTCATAATTTTCAGTTTCACTTTGTCTTTTCGTTGAGTCGCCACACCAGCTTTTTCCGACTGACTAAATACTTCCATCACAAGCCTATCCGCAATAGCACCATTGAAGCTCACATGCTTTTCGTGTTTCATAGGACCATCTTTCAGGTAGAAGAAATGTCTTAGAACATCCCCCCTTTGTTGGCATTTGGTTTGGTGAAAAGGATGTAACATATTGCCCCAGGAGCCATATTTCTTGATCATCACAACGGAGCGAGTAGCTACAACTAGGCCCACTGGTTTCCGCCATTATTCCGCCGATTCGCAACTATTAGACAAGGCTTAAATTAGTCTCAAATAATCAAAATTACATTATAAATTGATAATATAAAAATGGCATGAGAAAATGCATAGGGAGCTAAGAAATAAAAACACTTTTGTGTAAAATGTGGGATTCTGGAACACCCTAATATATATATATATATATATATTAGAAAGTGAGGTTTTTTTTACAAAATGAAAAATAACCGAGGTGTCCTACACGAGTGAAAGTATAAAGAAAAAGAGATGAAATCGAAAATGCAACTGGAGTCTTATTTTTTTTTTAAATATATATATTTATTTGGTTCCTTTACCGGTTTCGCAGTTCTTCTGCTTTTCAAAAGGTGAGTTGAGATGGAGGGTCTGTGGTTTTTCTCACATCTGGTTGGTCTCTGAATGTTACTTGTTTTATATGGAAAAAGTGGCTCGAAATGCCAGGTTTTTCGAGAAGTAATTTGATTGGTTTGTCAATAATTATAATAAATTTCGCGCCAGTTCGCGTTACAATAGTTCTTCAAATAAGAGGGGGGGGGGGGGTTGTCACGGGTTGTTTTTTTTATATATGAGTGTTTGAATTTCTTTTTACTTGAAAAAGGAGGCTCACGAAGGCTTTTTTTTGGTTGGTTATAAATGAAATTATGGCTGTCACGTGAACAAATTTTCATTAAATTTTTGTGCCCTTATTTGGAAATCCATTCTGTAGCCTTTTTAGAGAATTTTTTGATAAGTGAAAGATAATGGTCAAGAGAAAGGGATGGGAGAATTGTTCTGGTTCAGTGAATATGGTTAGTTCGCTGGGGTGTCAGAATTCAGATTTTCTATTGAATAAAGAAAGTAAAGATATGTGTGTTTGTGTGCTTGTGTGTGTGTGTGCGTGTGTGTGTGTGTGTGTGTGTTTGAATTTCTTTACTTAAAAAAAAAGGTGGCTCACGAAGGCTTTTTTAATAAACGTGATTTGATTGGTTATAAATGAAATTTGGCTGTCACGTGAACAAGTTTTCATTACATTTTTGCGCCCTTATTTGGAAAACTATTCTGTAGTCTTTATAGAGAATGTTATGACAATGGAAATATAGTGGTCAAGAGAAATGAGATTGGGAGAATTGTTCTGGTTCAGTGAATATGGTTAGTTCGCTGGGGTGTCAGAGTTCAGATTTTCTATTGAAGTGAAGATATGTATGTTTATTTGTGTGCTTGTGTGTGTGTATGTGTGTGTGTGTGTGTATGTGTGTATTGGAAGATGATTCTATTAGTAGAAATGGGGGAGGGAGTTGTGTGTGTGTGTATATGTGTGTTATGTGTGTGTGTGCGAGTATGTTAAGATGGAGAGAATATATATTTTGTGTGTGTGTATATATATGTGTGATGAAAGTGGTTCTATTAGTAGAAATTAGTGTGTATATGGGTGTTATGTGTGTGTGTGCGAGTATGTTAAGATGGAGAGAATATATATTTTGTGTGTGTGTATATATATATATGTGTGTAGGAAAGTGGTTCTATTAGTAGAAATGGGGAGGGAGTTGTGGGTGTGGGGGTTGTTATGTGTGTGTATGGGTGTTATGTGTGTGGGAGTATGGTTAGCATGTTAAGATGAAGAGAATATATATATATATATTGTGTGTGTGTGTATGTGTGTGTGTAGGAAAGTGATTCCTTTAGTAGTAATATTTTTGAATGAACATATTTTCCTTACTTATTCGTGTTTGCTGTTGTATTGTCAGTGCAAACGTATGTTAAGGTTTATTTAGTTCGGGTTTTTATTTTCTAAAGCAGAAGGTGTTATGTGTGTGTGTGTATGTCATATTATGGTGTTGACATAATGTATATTAAACCATATTTAATGTTGGTCTATATTTTTGAATAGACATATTTTTCTTATTTATTCGCATTTGTTCTGTTGTATTGTTAGCGCAAAGGTAAAATGGGAAGACTTGGAATTTGGGTGTCTTATTACTTGCGCAAATGTCTAGATGTGCACTTAGTGGTATCTGTCTCGTGGTTGGATCTCGTAATTGTTGGCGATGAATTGTCATTCTGTTTCTGAGTGTGAGTTTAGTTTGTCCTATATAATCTTCATTGCATCCTTTATATTTAATGGCATGAATTAGATTTTTTGATGAGCAAGTGAAGTGATTTTTTACAGTAAAATTTTGTCCTGATTTAAATGTATACGTGTTGCATTTAATGAAGTGAGTGCAGGTTCCACAATTAGAGCGACCACATTTTTTGATACTTGGTTGTGGGTTTGTGGTAGGTAATTTGGCATTGGTGAGTAATGTTTTCAGTGATTTTGGTTGTCTTTTGCTTTTGATTATTTTGTGTGTTTCAAGGGCTTTTTT
>OZ024740.1:281099002-281106502 GCA_964016885.1 Eledone cirrhosa | reverse complement strand
GATTTTCTGAGCTGCATGGCGTCTACACTTTCGCTTTGTGAGAGTGAAACCAAGCTCTAAGTTTTCGTCCAGGGCTTTTCTCAATACATAGTCGAGACAGATGATGAAAATATATGGTGCAAGAGTATCCCCTGGGAGTACTCCTGCAATGATGTCAAAGAAGTTGGTGTCTCCATCAGGTGAGCACACCATTGCGCGGGTGTTTTTATATAACATCATGATGGCATTTACTGTTTCCGTTGGCAAGTCGTAGGCTAGAAGTATCTCTCTCATCCTCCACGATGGATGGAATCGAATGCTTTTGAAAAGTCAATAAACAGGAGAGTTGCTGGGAGGTTTTTGGCTTTTACGCCTTCCAAGATACGCTGAATAGTAAATATTTGCCCTGATGTTGATCTGTTGGTGCGGAAGCCATTTTGTTTTTTTCTCAGCAAGGGGTCAATGACAGTTCTTATTCTGTCAAGCAACATGAGATTGTATATCTTTGCGGCAATTGCCATTAGTGTTATGCCACGGTAGTTTTTAGCCATTCCAAGATCGCCCTTTTTGGGAAAAGGGAGTATACATCCCTCAGTCCATTTGTCTATGGGGTATTGATTATAGACACCATTACACAACTCTAGTAGGATTCGGTGAAATTCAGGTACATTTCACACTTCAGCTGGGATCTCGTCATGTCCGCAAGCTTTTCCGTTACCAATAATTTTCAGTTTTATGTAGTTTCTCCTTAGTGAAAGGATCTTTCTGTATTTGGTGTTCCTCTATAACAACGGATATTATTTCTTCTTCGATGATCTGTGGTGCTTTGCCAAGTAGGTTCTGAAAATGTTGTTGCCACAGTTTTAAACGTTCGTCTTGGCTGGAGGCTTTCAGTTTGGCTCTGTCACTACTTTTTCTGCCACTAATTTCATTAACAGTTTTCCAGGCTTCAGCAGACCGCTTATTGCTGACAGTACTCGAGATATGATTGATCTTTCTCTGCATGGATTCGGCTTTCTCAATTCCATACTCACTTTTCAGTGCTGTACAAGCAGCATTGAAATTACTAATGTTTTCTGGAGATTGTTGAGTGCCTTTCAATTCTGCAGCTTTTCGCAACTCTTTGCGCTTTTGGCGTTTCCTCTCAGGGTTTTCGATTTTTAACCTTGGGTTTTAAAGGGATGGTGTCGGCCGCTGCCTCTTTGAATGCCATTTGAAAGTGGTTAAATGTAGAATTTGACGATTTTGTTTGCGCAGAGTCTTGTAGGGCAGCAAATCGGCTGCTCAGTTGGGTTACAAAGGTTTTGTAAGTCTTATGGATTCACCGAACATTTATTATAATGCTCGGTGTATTTTTAAACAAACATCCCGTATTAAGCCGTAGTGTCTAGCAACCATCGTTGCTCGTTTGTTCAACACTGACAAAGGAACGCTGTACTAGTTTCAAGCTTATTAGCTATCGTCAGCAACGTATACCTTCCTGCCAGATGGTTGAACGTCTGAACGTATATACTTTCCTTATGCATATTAATGGCTGAGCAGCCCAATTTGCACATCGAGTGAGTTAACCGGACGGGGTACCGAAAATGATAATCGGAAACAATGAAACGAAATTTCATTTCCCACTCTTAGTACGGCTGTTACTTAAATATAAGTATGTACACGTACATACATATATGTATACAGACGTACAGTAGTATGTATATATATATATATATATACATACATGCACACATATATATATATGTACGTATGGATTCACCGAACATTTATTATAATGCTCGGTGTGTTTGTAAACAAACATCCCGTATTAAGCCGTAGTGTCTAGCAACCATCGTTGCTAATTGGGCTACTCAGCCGTTAATATGCATAAGGTAAGTATATACGTTCAACAATCTGGCAGGAAGGTATACGTTGCTGACGATAGCTAATAAGCTTGAAACTAGTACAGCGTTCCTTTGTCAGTGTTGAACAAACGAGCAACGATGGTTGCTAGACACTACGGCTTAATACGGGATGTTTGTTTAAAAACACACCGAGCCTTATAATAAATGTTCGGTGAATCCATACGTACATATATATATGTATGCATGTATGTATATATACATACTACTGTACGTCTGTATACATATATGTATGTACGTGTACATACTTATATTTAAGTAACAGCCGTACTAAGAGTGGGAAATGAAATTTCGTTTCATTTTTGCCGTTTATATATGTATATATGTATATATATATATATATATATATATATATATATATATATACGTCTGTATATACACATATATATATATGTATGTCAGGTCACAAGTTGGTGCTACTGGTAACATGTATGCCAGTACAACCTGTCTCATGGTCGGGTCGTTGGCGACTAAACTGGCAACCCCACCAAGGTTGCTTGGTGAGGAGGGTGACTTTGGACATCCTGCAGGACTAAAAACAAAACCTGTCAAAAGGCAAAGGGGCTCCTAAGAGTCAATGGACATCCAAAATCACCGAGAGAGATGACCCCTTAGCCTTTGTCAAGGCAGAATTCTAGGAGAAGGAAAACTCTGATATAACACCTGCAACCCTGATGGTATCCAATGATGTTGACTTGTTCTTCTTTTTGGTAAATATCCTCTTGGTTAAGAGAGTTGGACTGGCTTTGTGCAGTGCCTTTGCTCACTATAAAAGGTTCATGGCACAGGCATTGCTTTATATCTGGAGATCTCTGCACTTGTCGTCACATGGTAGCATGGGCCCAGCACTATGTGTCAATAATTGTCACAAGTGTAGTGTTTGTACCAGAGTTTTCAAGTCGCTGGCTGTACTAAAAAGTCACACTCGTTCAGCGCATCGGTAGGGGTTCTCCTACATGGATATAAAGTAGTGGCCGTACTCGAAAACGAGTTGGCAGCCACCATATATATATATATATATATATGTGTGCGTGTGTGTGTTTGTGTGTGTACATATATATATATACATATGTACATATATATATACACATATATATACATATATATATATATATATATATATATATATATATATATATATATATATATATATATATATATATATATATATATATATATATATATATATATGTACATATATATATACGCTATTTTTTTAAAGTAGTGACTATGACACTTACTTCTTTTTTAAACAAACAAAGGGAGATAAGCTGACAGATCTCTGTTTCATACTGTTGGTATTCCTCAGAACTTAGCACACCCCTTGTTTGTTGAAACATTATGAATGTTGGATTCTTCAATTTTTGCTGGACCGGCAACCGCTTGGTATAATCAGCTCTTGATTATTACTGAAATTCTATAAGAATCCAACATTCATAATTTTTCAACAATCAAGGGGAGTGCTAATATATATATACACGCAAAAGGCCAGCACCCACAGTTTTGCAAGAGATGTCAACATGAATGGACCTATTATTTTTATCTAAATACATTTTTTCCAATTACATCCCGTCCGTCTTCTTAATTTATTTTATTTCTTATTCTTTCTTCTGATGAAAGACTAGCTTCTGAAACATTAACACCCTCTTCCTGCTATATTAAGCGTTAGCCTAATATATACCTTCCACATACTGGACCGATTGTGTTATTATTTCTGTTTACCTTTTACATACATATATATATATATAATTGAGATAAACGGAGCAAGCAAGATTCAAACAATTTTTTTAAATAAATTAAAAAATATAATTTAAATATTCACCTATTCCTTTTGCTTTTACCGACGGTTTCATCTTACAAATGATTGGAAATCCTAGGGACTTCCAATGGAAAATTCGGATCTTCAGAAACCATTTTCCCTACTTAAGACGAAAAGTCCCAGGAACGGCAAAATATATTGACATCTGCCAGCTAGTACAGGATCGAATGAGGCCGTAAACTTGACCTGCACATAAACCAGCCCTTAGTAGAAGCGGAAGTAAACATAGACGTATTGTCTATCACGCCACTAAAAATAGCAGCTAAATAAAACAACGGATTTTTTCTCTACATAACGGAGTATATATAAAAAGGAGATCAATATCCCGACAGGATTAACCGCTTGTGACTTCAAGACCCGACTCTACCTACACAGACATACTTTCCGAAACCCGGCCCGGCGTCATGCCACTACACTTTCGGGCCACATCTGGGACCTCAAAGATAATAATATAACCTACAATCTCACTTGGAGCTTACTGTCCAGAGCTAACTCTTACACGGGAGGACGCCGTCCGTGTAACTTATGATCGGAGGAAACATTACAAATGCTGTTTTCGAAGGACCAACTCCTAAACAAGAAAGACGAACTGGTAACTGCATGCAAACACAGATTGCTTTGGACTTACCTCGCCCTCAAACCCCATAACGACCCGGGGGGGGGGGGGGGGGGTAGACAAGGGCTGAAATACCCCTCTTGCCGATTTTGTAAGGGGTAACCCCTGCTTACAAAAGTAGATATAACTTTTTTAACTTTTCCTCTATATTACCTTCTTCCCCCCATTTCTTCCTAGTCCTTTCACCCCAGATCTCCTTCCTTGTCTTTTTTTCACCCTTTCGTCCACCTCTATGCAGCCCATCGGTCCTCTGTAGCCTCAGTACCCCCACCACCCTAATTTTAAGATAGAATTGGTCGATTAAGCATTTTTTTAGCAGATGCGTTAGACCCCAGTAAATTGCTTTCTTTCTGGTTGCTGCTCCATTTCCGTGATTTCTAAATTTCTTAGTCGTATTTTTGTATTAGTATTTATATATTAGTATTCTGAATTAATATTTTGTATTAGTATTTTTGTAGTAGTATTTTAGTATGTTTGTTCTCAACTTATTAACCTGTCATTGTAAGATAGCATTGGCTGATTACTACTAACTATAGTAGTGGTGTTAGACCCCCTGTAAAGCCGGCTTTATAAAATTCTTTCACTACAATCTCGTATTTAGTATTTTTCTCCACCTATTAAACTTTTCTATAGCTTAGCAATACCAATGAGAGATTTGGTGATTGTGGGGATGGAGTAGTAATTGTTTTTTATATATTTATTTCCTTATTTTTATAATGTGTTTTTTGTTTACTCCCTTTCGATTTACCTATTCTTTCAACTCCCCTCTCCCCTTCTTCACTACACTTTTTTCGACCTTCTATACACTATCCTTAGAATCTGCTGTATAGATATCACTTTCAACCCTTGATTGGGTTTCCCCCACTCCCTCTTTGTTCTACCGGCAAGTTCAGCTACCCCTACCTCCCACTGAATGCCATGATAGAATCATCTGTTTTTACAACAAATTTTTGATCAATACTTTTGACAATTACTATCTTCCCATATAAGGAATTACCCCCTGAGAAGTTCGGCTATATATTTACCAAGCTAAAAATCTTATTTAGTTCAGAATTAGCAGTCGAAACGGCTTGAGCTCTGCCGTCGGGGTCATACTTGTTCCTCTCTCTCTCTCTCTCTCTATATATATATATATATATATATATATATTAAAATAAGAGATTAAAGTTTAAGCAAAGAATCGCTGCTTTCACTCTTCACTGGATCTTCTGAAACTAAAACATATTTGCTCTAGGGTTCTTATATATTTGATTTATATTTATCCTTATCGAGCCCTCTTTGGATTTTAGTCTTCACATTTATTATTATTACTATATATATATATATATATATATATATATATATATATATATATATATATATATGTATATGTATATATATATATATATATATATATATATATATATATATATATATATATATATATATGTATATACATACATATAAATAATAGTGACTAGTAAAGATAAAAATAGACAAAATAACTTTGATATCACTATGGGATCGAACGATCCAGCTCAAGTAGCGGACATTGTCGGAATATATATAGCACATATCTTGCAGAAGGAATTTGATAACCTACATGGAGGAATTTATAGAGACGATACATTACTTTTAGCTAAAAACCTAAATAATCAAAACTTAGAAAGATTACGGAAAAAGATTAGAACATTCTTCAATAAATTAGGCCTAAACATCACTTTTGAAATCAACTCTAAACAAGCCAACTTTTTAGATGTATCACTTAACCTAAACACAGGACTAATAGAACCCTTCCATAAAAATAACGAGAATCTAGCTTACATTAATTATAACTGTAATCAACCTCGCTCCATATTTAACTCCATAGCCCATATCACATAGTATATCCCTTAGAATTTCGCGCTTATCTTCTAATCTAGAAATTTGTTAACGAACACACTAACTACTACAACATAACTTTACTTAAGGCAGGCCATAAAGAGAGACTCAAATACATACCAGATACCAAAAAATAACACACTTAACAGAAATAACACTATCCAAACCTATAGAAGCAACAAATCTAGGACTAAACATAGAAATTGGCAACAAGCACCAGAATTAATTGAACCGAATACTAATATATGGACCACTAGAAACTATAGAAGATACTTATGGTTCAATCCAATATTTAACTCCTCTATAAAAACAGAACTACCTTATATTTTCTTTAAATTAGTTGACAAACACTTCCCTAAACTTCATAAATACCATAAAATCTTTAATAGAATACTATCAATCTATCTTACTCCACTGCCAACAACATAGAATCGCACATACATAAAATTAACTATAAGAGAATTTCTAATACAAGTAGCCCGCAAACAAGTACCATAACACCAAATATAAAACACAAACACATAACATCATCACTACCAAATACACGTCAGAATACATCACCACAAAACATCAACAAACCAAATTCTCAGCCCATGCACAACAACATACAAAACCGTATCGCGGAACCGGCACATAGGAAAGCATCAAAACGTAACTGTCATCTGCCTAATAAATGCCCATTACAGAATAGATGCCTGGAGTCAAATATAGTGTACCTATGTACTATAAATTCAGGCAACTAAGCATGGCACTACATAGGTTCGACAGCGGGGGAGTTCAAAGACACTCTATAAATAACAGGAAGCTTATGAATACAACGACGCTCGCCAATAAAATCTGGCAGCTCAAAGATACAAACCAGGAATGCAGAATCAGCTGGATGAAGTTATCAATGGCAATGGCATATAGAATTGGCATGTCCCATTGTAATCTTTGTAATATGGACCTATTCTAAATTTTAAAATACAACAAAATGCTACTTAACAGCAAAATTGAAAGAACTATTTTCTGTAGACATAAAACGGCGACCAAATTCGCTAATTTTAGACCAAATTAATTCATCCCATCTATTCCATAACTCAAATTGCACCACTTAGATCTATTATAATAACCTATTGTCATCATTATTATTATTAAATGTCATCATCTGTCAATAAACCAACATCATAACCTTTTATATTTGAAAACAAAAGAGGATGCTGGGGATAAAAACTGCACTGGTAATATATTAACAAAAATCGAAAATGTAAACACTGCAACACTTGTCTCACTAAAAACATCAGCGTAATCAGACTATCAGTTATTTTGAAACAAAGAAATTG
>OZ024740.1:281051502-281094002 GCA_964016885.1 Eledone cirrhosa | reverse complement strand
ATTAGAACATTTTACTTTTAAAAAAAATTGTCTAAAAAAAAAAAACATGGCTGAGCCCCCCTCCCCCCAATCAATATCTCTACTGTCGTCTGACAACGGCGTAAAAGTTGAGAGGAGGGGTACAAACATTGTTACAACAGACACCACCACAAACAACGTGAACAAAGACAACTACACCGAGAACACTAATTTTGAAAACATTACCACACCAACTACAACAATAACAGCGTCAACCAAAATACAGACAACAGAAAAAAATGAGAACAAATGCAACAACAATATTAACACCACTAACAAGAAAATAAACAACGACAACACCAACAGCAACAATACAAATTGCACCGAAAACAACAACAACGGTGGCACCTAAAACACAACCAACTACAACAGTGATAACAGCGACAACACCAACAACACCGTTCGTAGCAGTAGCAACAGCAACAACACCAACAACAAGACCAGTAATGGCAACAATAGTGGTGCCGCTGAAAAAGGGGCCACTTCTTTCGCAGGTTTGGCCCGAAATATAGAAACAGTGGTAGTCACGGAGGAGGAGATGGCAGTCGCAAGAGCCATGGTGTCGAGAAACGAAAACAGTGTTTCCTTGAGACCTCCACCCGATTTCTTCAAAGACCAGCAACTGCGTCCGGTGACTTACCGCACCGTAAGCAAAAGGTCGCATCGGGTGGAGAGAGCCACGGAGGCTCAAATCCAAAAGACCTTGGGGTGCGTTTGGGCGCGCAAAACCACATCACCCGGGGCAAAAAGTACGGTACAGTAGACGTACTTTTCGCCACCCCCTAAGAGGCGAAGTCACACTCTTTGGAAACCCTAAAGAGTGAGGAGGTAGTCTTGGTTCCCTCCTACTACGGGAAGAAAATTGTGAGGGTCAAAGTGACCCAGGTCCCGCCCGACGTGCCCTTACATTGTCTGGCCGCGTCTGTACTGGCTGGAATCGACTAGAAGACCACCATACTACAAATAGAGAGAAACGGAAGAGAGAAATGGTGTGGAATAGGCATGCACATGCTAATACAGACTGACCAGGAGTGCATCGAGGCCATCCCAGACCTCATAGACCTCGAAGAAGGGCTCCATCTCCCTTTAAGCGTGGATGGAAGGCGCCCAAAGTGTTATCTCTGTGGGCAGAAGAGTCACCTCAGGGCCTTCTGCCCGCAGAAGAGATCCATCTGGGCCTGGTGATTTCCAGTTGGTTAGCCTTTTGGCTAAATCAGTCTATTTATATCTTTTTATATCTTTTGATGACTTCCTCGCTTCTAGTCATGTGTCGTGGCACTACTACCATGCCTCTCTTAACAGGAGGTAGTGCGCGATTAGTGGTGGTAGCGATGATGCAGTGGTGACGGTGGTGATGGGATAGTAATACTGTTGTGATGGTGTTGTTGTAGCTGTTGGTTTTGGTTTGTATCTAGCTAAACCTTTTGTGGTAGTGGTGGTGGTGGCAGCAGCGGTGGTGAAATTATTTGGCTGTTGTTTTCTTCCATTTGTAGCCATTTTCTTTTTTTACTATAACATTTCTGATACAAAATTAAGTATTAAATATTGGAGCCCTATGCCATAATTTTATGCGTTGTCACTTCCTGAGAGCTAAGACTAGTATCTTATGTCCCATTTGTAATAAGAATTATTCTATCACAATTGTTTTAAATATGTAAAAAAAAAAAAATCAAAAACATACGGGAGCTATTCCATAACACTCTATCCACCATGTGCGTATTCTTCCCTATTTAGGGTAGTATTGAGACCTATTGAAACACATACTCTCCCACCTCCACTAGGTTTCGGCCAACTGCCACTTGCAGGGCGACTAGCAGTAGACTATTATTATTATTATTATTGTTCTTTGAGTCTCAGTCATTGATGTTAGTTAACTGGAAAGTTTGTTGAAATGAATATCAAGCCACTACCTGCAGCCTCAGATATTCAGGACGTATCGGGGGGGTTCTTGCTGTTCCCAGCAAGCATGCCTTTTGAAGCGTTCCAAAAAACGTGAAGGGGCCAATTTTCTTTAACCGTCCCTGGAAACTTTTTGAGATAGTACCTAGTGCGCTTATGACAATCGGGACCACTTTGACTTCATGGCAGTTCCAAATCCTTTTTACCTCCCGCTTTAAGTCCTGGTATCGGTTAATTTTCTCCCTCTCCTTCTCTTGCACTCTCGTGTCGAATGGGCAGGCCACATCCACAATCAGGCACGATCTTTTTTCTTTGTCCAAAACCACCAGGTCAGTTCTATTGTGTTCCAGTTTCTTGTCCGTCTGTATCCTAAACTCCCACAGAACCTTCACCTGATCGTTTTCTATCACCGACTCTGGCTTATGCTCATACCACTTCTCAGAATGTGGTAAATTGTTTACTTTGCATAGGTGAAAGTGGATCACCCTGCCCATCACATCATGTCTCCAACCCTTATAGTGAGTCTAGGCTAGGTGTTTACACTCGGATACAATGTGAGCCACAGTCTCCTCTCTCTCTCCACAGATCCTGCACAGTGGGCTAGCCTCCTCCTTGTAAATATGGTGTTTCAACCACTTCGTTTTGAGGGCCTGCTCTTGCGCAGCCATTAACATTCCTTCAGTAGCCTTTTTAAGGTGTCCTCTTTTCAACCAGTTCCATGTCTGTGGATCTCTGAATTCAGTTTTCTCAAAGAAGGTACTAAGAAGGGATTTTTCCTGAAGGCTGCTCTTTCTCCTTGATGTTATTTCCTAGGACATCCCCTGGTCTATTGTCCTCTCCTTCAGTACAGTTCTGAGCATTGGCTCCTTACTATCAGTCACGTATTTGTGGAGGTTGTTTTTCTCCATCTGAACATAGTCCTCTATGCTGATAAGACCTCTTCCACCTTCAGATCTACTTAAGTAGAGTCTATCGACATCACTCCTCTTATGGAACATGTTGTAGATAGTCAATAGCTTCCTAGTCTTCCTATCCATTTCTTTTTGTTTCAGCAACATTCCATCTCAGAATTCCCGCACTGTACCTAATAATATACACAGCTCGGGAATTTACTGCACTTATGGCATTCCTACTGTTCAGTTGTGACTTTAATACGGTCCTTACTCTCCGAATGTATTCAGATCTTATCAATTCCTTCAATTTTTTTTTTAGTATTAGTATTATTATTATTATTATTATTATTACAGTTGCATTTATCTTGCTTTATGTTCATACGAGTTATCACCAAGTCACAACCAGTGACCTCAAGAGACAACAAGGTCCGCCAGGTTCAAGAAAGAACATACATACTCACACATGCATATTTAGTGTTTAGACTTGTGATGTACTTATATTGACAGAATCTTCCTTAGTATATGGGCAGTTCCCATTAGTACTATCTTTTGTATTTCTCCTATACGTGGGTTTCCTGGGATTTGCGATAAGTAAACATTAGACCCCTTAGGTATCATTCCCAGAGCGCCTACAACCACTGGTATTGTTTTAGTTCTCAATTTCCACATTTTTCCAATTTCTATCTCCAGGTCCTTATACTTGCTCAATTTTTCAAATGTTTTTTATAGATACATTCTTGTCAATTGGAACAGACATATCAATTAGCAGGCATACCCTCTTTTTAAAGTCCTTCAATATTATATCAGGTCTATTTGCATCTATTTTTCGGTCTGTTTGGATGCTAAAGTTCCACAAGATTGAGATGTGATCTTTTTCAAGTATGGGAGGTGGTTGAGGCTCCCACCAATTCTTTTGATGGGGCGGGTCAAAATGCTTACACATTATCCAATGTATGTATTGTGCAGCTCTGTCATGCCTGTTTAGGTATTCGGTTGGAGCTATAGGACTGCACATTTAAATTATATGATCAATGGTCTCTGGTAGTTTTTTGCATACACGGCATAATGGGCTGCATCCATTTTTAATAAGGTTGGCTTGGTAATTTTTTCTTGGTAGACACTGATCTTGTGCTGATATAATCAGTCCTTCAGTCTCCGATTTCAGTTCAGAGGATGCCAACCACTGATGGGTTAAAGTTTTGTCAACATCAGGATTGTTAGCTCGCTCTGGGTATTTTCCATACAGAGGCTTTTCTTGCCATTTTTTAGCCAGTTTCTGTAGCAGTTCTTTCTTTGTAGTTACTTTTACCTGCTTTGCTTTTTCTGTGTTTTCCATTTCAGCAGTAAATGGGACTTCTGAAATTTGTAGTCCATTACTGTATCTTTGTGCATCTTTTGTAATGGAATATGATCTTTTGATGCTTTCGTGTTTCAAAACGAGTTTGATCATCCAATCATGTGATTCCCTTAGATATGTAGATAATCCAATTGTTGCAGTTTTCAACGCAATGTCTAACTGCATTAACCAACGTCCTCCTTCTTTCCTAGGGAGATATATTCGATCTATATCTGCCTTAGGGTGATGCATTCTGTGCATGGTTAAGAATTTTCGAATTTTTGTATCGAGCCTACGGATCTCTGTGCTTGACCAGTTGATGACATTGTAACTGTAGGTTACTACTGGTATGGCAAGCGTGTTTATGGCATCGATCCTATTCCTTGCATTCAATTCCGTTCTTAAGATTGCTCTTACTCTGCGGTAACATTCCTTCCTTATCCTTTCCCTCATTGTCGAGTGCTTGATTCCGTCTCCTTCACAAACACCTAGATATTTGTAAGTTTCCTCTTGATAAAGTTCTCTTATCACGTTCCCCCGATCAAGATTAATGTCTGAACTCTTCAGCAGCTTTCCCCTGGTGAACGTTGCTTTGTCGCATTTATCTAGTCCAAACTCCATTTTAATGTCATCACTGAACTGCTCCACAGTGGATAATAGCCCTTGCAATTGTTCATCATTTTTTGCAAATAGTTTCAGGTCATCCATGTAGAACAAGTGATTAATGGTTTTGTCATAGACTTTATATCCATGTTTTGTTTCATTGAGCATTTTACTTAATGGTATAAGTGCGATGCAGAATAAAAGCGGTGATAAAGAGTCACCCTGAAAAATTCCACAATTAATATTAACTTCTCCAGCTTCCAGTGATTTTGTTTCACTATTCAAAAGGAGTGTCGTTTTCCATGTCTTCATACTGAATGACAAAAACCTCCTGACAACGGGTGATATTTTGAAAATCTCTAAACATTTTTCAATCCAACTGTGTGGCAAACTATCGAATGCTTTTTTATAATCTATCCAAGCAATCGATAGATTTTTGTGTCTATTATGACAATCTTCCAGTATCATTTTGTTAACCAGAAGCTGATCCTTACAGCCATATGAGCCTCGTTTACACCCTTTCTGCTCAATGGGAAATAGGTCATTTGTTATCAGGTGGTCATATGTGTATTCAGTTAGGACTGATGTTAAAATTTTATACATTGTGGTCAAGCAAGTTATCGGTCTTTAATTTTTGGGATTGTTTGTCTCATCATTCTTCGGAAGCAGGAATGTAACGCCGTTAACTAGCCATGATGGTATCTTTTCTGGCTCCTTAACTATTTCATTGTAAAGTTGGGCTAACAAGGCATTTATCCAAAAGTTTTGTATCTTATCTTTTCCTGGGGATTTCCATTTGCTGGTTTTTCTTAGAGCCAAGCGCAACTGTTCAACTGTTATATTTTCCCATATTTGTTCCTCAAGGTGAGCTGTATCTTTCATTTGTCTGTCTATCCATGGGGCATGTATATTATGAACTTTTTCTTCGGCCCAGATCTTTTCCCAGAATTCTTGCACTTCCTCCTTGGGTGGTATTGATTTAGCAGTTACTGTTGACTTACCAATTTTTCTGTAGAAGTTTCTTTGGTTGTTTTTGAACATATTATTATCCTTATAGAATCTAGATCGTTTTTCAAAGCGCCTTATACGAGCAGCTTTGGCCGACACTTTTTTCTTGATTATTTCTATCAGCATGTCCATGTCACTTGTTGATTTTATACTGTACTTTTTTTTCAATTTTCTAAGTTTAGTTTGTTTAACATGTTCACCTACTTTATAGTTTGTTAAAATTTCTATGTCAGATCGGAGAAGGTTTATTTGGCGATTGATATTCTCTTGCCATGTAGATTTCTTGTGGGAATTCCTTTGTTTTTTCATCTTCACTCCACATAAGTGAGTGGTGACTTTAGCCGATGCATAATAGAGTAATGTTTAGTTTGTTTGTGATGATAATGTTTTTGAGAATTATGTTAGTCTTGTGTATTATCTTTTGGTTCTGTTTGGAGTTCTGGATCTTAGGGAAGGTGTCTCGTTGCCCCATGTCAGATTCTTTCATTTTCATCCATTCGATCATAATTTCATCCTTCAAGTTGGCAAGTTCATTCTCATTCATTTCTTTATCATTTACGATCTCATTATTTTCATTTGGAGTTTCATCTTGAGCATGCACTCCCTCCACTTTTTCGATCCTTTCTTTAATTTGCTCTGTTGCCAGTGATTCCGCCCCAACCCTGGGATTCGAAGTGTTACAATTTACCTCGTTTTCACTGACACATGTTTCATTTTCCCTTCGCTGACTTTGTGCTAATAGCTTGATCTGATCAATTTCTATATCAGTTAGTAACTTTTTTCTTATAATATTTCTTCGTATATTGGCTAGTTTGTTACTGTCAATATAGCCTCTATTTTCGGGATGTTTCTTTTTCCAGTTGATATATGTCTGTTCTGTATTCGATGTATTTGATGGGTAGTACATGGCAGTGTAGAGAGCCTCAAGGACTTCTTTATTATCTTCCCTTGACCATTTTTCTCTCTTTTTCTTTGGATTTCTTGGTGGTGAGCATGGAGGGCCAACAGTAGGAGTATTCCGGTTATGGGAGGTCTCCAGCTCCGAAGTGATGGGAAGGTTTGAACCATTAGCTCATTTTTCGACCCCAGTCTGGTTCCTCTCTGAGGGACGCGGCCCTTTTTTACCCGGGTGACGGCCGATCCGGTATGAGATTTTATCATTAGACATTTACTTTATTTTGTCGCGTTTTGTCCTTATCCGCCAAGGGGTAATCATTTCGTGTTACCACTTCTAGAACGAGTGTCAACCAAGACTAGAGGGGTCGTTCTCCCCTAGAGACACGGCTATTCCCCGCCGGCCGCCATTCCGGTATTTCTTGGTCAGGGGGTTTTCTTTTTGTTGTTTTTTTGAAATTGTTATTATCATGAGTGGTTCCTTAATGTGAGCATTGCGTGGCTTAAGAATGAAATTATTAATAATTGTCTCCACTCCAGGCACAAGGCCAGCAATCACCCAGTGCATTACAATAATATAATATACTTTTTGCTGAAGTTGCCTGTTATTGTTGTTGGCTATGTCGGTGGTGGTGCTGGGGCATTTTATATTGTTGGTGAGGAAGGGGTGAGCCAGCAGTGCCATAGTTGTTGATGTTGACGTTTGGCCGGTGGCCAGGTCACTAAGTCAATCTATTTATATCTTTTGCTAGCCTCTCCCTTGTCTAGTGATACCGCCACATTCCCCTTTCTCTCTCAAGTTAACAGGGGAATAGTGGTGGTAGCAATGAAGGAGTGGTGGCGGCGGTGATGGGATAGTGGTAGCAATGATGGATGGAGTGGTGGCAGCGGTGGCGTTGTCGTTACTGAGTTTTGTGATATGTAGTGTCTATGAGTTTGTGTCGCGTATGTTTAATATATATTGTGTTGACATATTCCCGTAAAATTGGAATTAAACATTTTGTTAAAACTTGAGACAATAATAATAGTAATTATTATTATGATGCTGGGATTGGTGGTGGTGGTGGTGAAATTGCCTTTGCTGGCTGTTATATTTAGTGTGATGGGGTAGGTGGTGTATCAAGTTTCTGGTGTTGGTGAAATTGCTGTTATTTCGCTGTTCTATATAGTGTAGACAGAGGGTGTTTTCTTCCATTTATAACCATTTTCTTTTTTGAATACAAAATATATAATACAAAATTGAATATTTGAGCGATATAACAATATAATATGGATCCGAAATTTTATGGGACTTGATTCGGTGGTTTATGCAACATTTGTACTAAGAATTGTTATTTCACAATTGATTTAAATATGTTAAAAATCAAAAACTTACTGGAGCGATTTCATGACCTTCTACCACCACGTGCGTCTTCTTCCCTTATTATTATTGTTGTTATTCCTTGAATCTCAGTCATTGATTTTGGTTAACTGGAAAGTCCGTTGGAATGAATATCAAGCCACTACCTGCAGCCTCAGATATTCAGGACGTATCGGAGGGTTCTTGCTGTTCCAAGCAAGCATGCCTTTTGAAGCGTTCCAAAAAGCGTGAAGGGGCCGATTTTCTTTAACCATCCCTGGAAACTTTTGGAGATAGTCCCCAGTGCGCCTATGACAATCGGGATCACTTTGACTTCATGGCAGTTCCAAATCCTTTTCACCTCCCACTTTAGGTCCTGGTATCGGTTAATTTTCTCCCTCTCCTTCTCTTGCACTCTCGTGTCGAAAGGGCAGGCCACATCCACATTATTATGCGGTGGATTGGCAGTATCGGTAGAGGGTCGGACGCCATGCTTTCCAGCATAGTTACGTCCCTTTACCATCTGAGTTCAAATCCCGCCGAGGTTGACTTTGCCTTTCATCCTTACGGGGTCGATAAAATAAAGTACCAGTAATGCACTGGTAATTGCTGGCCTTGTGCCTAAAGTAGAAACAATTATTATTATTATTATTATTATTATTATTATTATTATTATTATTATTATTATTATTATTATTATCTGTATTACTAGATGTAGAATTAATGGGAATCTTATTATTTGTGTGTGTGTGTATAATATATATATATATATATATATATATATATATATATATATATATATATATATATACGATATTAAATAAATGGAAACTATATTTATAAAACCATATTTATTTCATTATATATATTTCAGGGATATAATATTAACAATATGTTATGCCTTCCTCAGACAAAATACAATATAGACAGTTTTATAGATAAATAGATTTGACATACCGTTCAAATACTTGTTGAGTGCTTTTATATCAGTTATAAATATTTACTAGTTGTAACCCAACAATTTAAATATAACTTTCCATATATATATATATATATATATATATATATATATATATATATATAGTAGTTTCAGATGTCCTTTAATGATAATGGTGTGATACATATTTCAATGATCCCATTCAAAACTTCTTACTATAATTTAAACATCTCCACATTTATTAGTTATTATATGTACATGTTTTTTTTACTTACTTCTATAAAGATTTTAACTTGTAATTTTTTTAACTTTTAATTTTTAATTTTTAATTTTCAATCATAATTTCCACTGTGAAACCATAATACCTAGAAATAAGTATATATTCTCTTAGCGGGTGATGGTCAATTCTATTTTCCATGCTTAATTTAGGGGTAGTATTGATACCTATTGAAACTCATATTCTCCCACCCCACTAGGTTTCGGCCAACTGCCACTGGCAGGGCGACTAGCAGTAAATTATAACCGTGTCATATTACAGACCTGGATGGGGTGATTGTTTGGTTGGGAGGGTGACCCGCCTAGTCGAGTTTCGTAGAACTTTGGGGTAGTTGATGGTCAACTTCCTTCGGACTTGCGCCTGCACAGACCGGTGGTGGTGAATTGGGACTCACAAGGGAACGGGCGAAGGAGTCAAGAGCACACGCTTTGTCCGTTCCCCTGCCGATTCAATTTGGATTGCCTCGGAAACATAACCTTATTATGTAACAAGCTGTCTGATGATGTCACGGCACTGGGTACACCGAAGGGTGTGGCCACTGTTGTCATTGTTATCACAGCATTATTATTAAAGGACTTTAACATCTGAAACTACTTCGCTTTTCCTTATTCGATATATACTCCGTCACTCCTATGAGGAAAAAGTAGGTTGAGTGCTTGAATTGAATTACATCAATATTTACCTTAAGTATATATATATATATATATATATATATATATATATATATACGTGTTTATATCCATGTATGTATGTATATATGTATGTATATGTATGTATATATATATGTTTGTATATGTGTATGTATATATATCTATGTATTTATATATATATATATATATATATATATATATATATATATATATATATATATATATATATATATATATATATATATATATATATGTCAGGTCACCAGTTGGTGCTACTGGTAACATGTATCCCAGTACAACCTGTCTCATGGTCGGGTTGTTGGCGACTAAACTGGCAACCCCACCAATGTTTCTTGGTGAGGAGGGTGACTTTGGACATGCTGCAGGACTAAAAACAAAACCTGTCAAAGTGCAAAGGAGCTCTTAAGAGTCAATGGCCATCCAAAATCACAGGGAGATATGACCCCTTAGCCTTTGTCAAGGCAGAATTCTAGGAGAAGGAAAACTCTGATATAACACCTGCAACCCTGATGGTATCCAATGATGTTGACTTGTTCTTCTTTTTGGTAAATATCATCTTGGTTAAGAGAGTGGGACTGGCTTTGTGCAGTGCCTTTGCTCACTCTAAAAGCTTCACGGCGCAGGCATTGCTTTATATCTGGAGATCTCTCTGCACTTGTCGTCACATGGTACCATGGGCCCAGCACTGTGTCAATAATTGTCACAAGTGTAGTGTTTGTACCAGAGTTTTCAAGTCACTGGCTGGACTAAAAAGTCACACTCGTTCAGGGCATCGGTAGGGGTTCTCCTAAATGGATACAAAGTAGTGGCCGTACTCGAAAACGAGTTGGCAGCCACCATGTATGTATGTCTACATGCATATATAGGAGCGTGCAGCGTTACAGTAGTAATAATTAGCTGTTTTGAATGTAGAAAAACGATATGTATTATCTTTATGTTTTGTGTTAATGCTGTTGACGTGCTATATGCCGCTCATGTGATTTAGAAAATCATCGGATTATACTATTACACGATAAGCTGAACAATGTTTCTTGCATAAATTTTGTTCATAGATGCACGCATATTATTTTTGGTTTTCCCCCCGTTTATGAGGAGAGATTTTAATCCGCAAACCATTATTTCTACCGTCAGCCATTTCAAATATGATGAGTAAGCTATACCCCAGAAATTGCAGCCAAAAATGTTAACAATAAAAATCCTAACATATATATTTGCACTTTAAACATTTCACTGGAAGAAATGCAATTAATTGCCACTGGCAAATGCATTTCAGCGTCACAAACAGTATAATCCAGAAAATAACAACAAACATTATTCTTGTTTCCGCTGGTTGCACACAAAAAAGTCGAATATTATCAACAAGTAGGGAAAAGGCTGAGGTGGCAAAAATATATAACCAAATCAAATATTTCCTTATGCAAGATTCAGGAACGGTAGCGGGGAAAAGTAACCTAACTCTTACGTACACAGATTAGGGTTTTCAATTGCATTCAAAAGCGCATTTGTAGTAGGCACTGACAGATGTACGAAAATGTGTAGTTTGAATCGATCGTGGCAGATTAATTAGGACATTTGCCTGGTCCTAAAGACAAGAGCTAAAGTGAAATATCAAGGGGCTTTAGTATATTACATACTCGGCTTTCGACTCGAATCGCTCTGCATTAATCACTGGAATGTAAAGATGCTATTCAGCGACATTGATCTCTGACTGGTTATTATTTTGTAGTGCAATGTCGGTGGGATGCCTGCAAGGATATGCCAGTCTCAGCAATCTCTCGAGACCAGCCTGATATAATAGAGATGTAAAACATCATTAAATGCAGAAATAGAAGCAATGTAACTGGCATTGTAGGAGAAAAATCGCAGCCGTTACATTTGTGAAAGAAAGAGCCATTTGATGTATTTCTTTCGAAACATATCTAAGGTATGGTGATCACAATTGTGTGATAGACTGTCGTCTCGATATAAACTAATTGAGTTGTTGGGGAAATTTTCTTAAGTGTATGAACAATATATAATCCAGCCGTGCAACATATTTTAAAAATCTCTACAACCCCACCAAGACCTGAAATGTATCATCTGGATCAGATTTATTTTACCCATATAAACCCATTCTCAAACTGCAGGATTTGCGAACGTGCATGATCATTTCTAACTCCTGATCACCAATATAGCTAAAACTACGAGCGAACTCTAAAGCATCAACTAATAGTAGCCTAGACATAGATGGACACAAGCCGAACTGTGTAAATTTAGCGACATATCTCTGAACCATCGTTTGACTGAATTTGTATTATTTCACCGTAAGAGATTTGTGTTATTCCTAATGTTTGCTTTAATATCTCTTTAATTGTTTTATTAACTTGCTCTATTTCAGTTCTAGCTTGGTTTAATAATCTACAGCCGAATCTGTTAGTGAGGTCAGTTTTTTATTTTTGTGGTTCCCCTGTTTGATAAGAGCATCAATTTTAGTTCGGCATTCAACTCATGTGTCAATCTTTAACTTTCTAGCAATATCCTTAAATTCAAAATGTGTTTAATTATAGCTATCTATTCTATTCCCTTAGGAATTTGTAAGTTCATTTAGAATAAGTTGATAGTATCTGTCACTAAAAAGGGCGGTGGATTGGCAGTATCGGTAGAGGGTCGGACGCCATGCTTTCAAGCATAGTTACGTCCCTTTACGATCTGAGTTCAAATCCCGCCGAGGTTGACTTTGCCTTTCATCCTTACGGGGTCGATAAAATAAAGGACCAGTAATGCACTGGGTAATTGCTGGCCTTGTGCCTAAAGTAGAAACAAGTATCTGTCACTAATTATCTCATGCGGGTCGTAGAGGAGAAACCAAAATCATTGTGTGTGTGTGTGTTTGTGAGAGAGAGAGAGAGAGAGAGAGAGAGAGAGAGATGCATATATATCGAAACAGAGAGAATGGGCGAGATAGATAGAAAAAGGCGGGGGGGGGGGGATTTCTTAAATACAAACAGAGTACAAATTCTAAATTCAATTATTAGATCTTACATTTAAAACAAAAGTGATACTCATTCGTCATTCTCAAATGTAGTCTCTACTTTTCGGCATATCATGTATCGTTGAATTTTCTAAACGATATTTAAATGCGTTTGCAAGCATTCAAGATCATTTTCAGTTGCATTTACTTCAGTTAGCTACACACTAAATGGTATACATTTATATACGTCATCTATTTAAAGCCTAATAGAGAAGACCCTTTAAGAGACATTGCAATACAATCGGTACGACAATGCAGCCAAATGTAAAGAAAAAAACAAATCGATTCGATTAATGTAACGAGATAATTTACATGTATATTGAGTCTACTCGTTTATATCTTAAATATTTAATTCTAATGTTCTTCCGAAATTGGCTGCATTGCTAAATAACAATACATTGTTTGTACAATAGCACCAATGGAACTGTAAGGGTCGGACGCCATGCTTTGAAGCATAGAGTTACGTCCCTTTGTGATCTGAGTTCAAGTCCCGCCGAGGTTAACTTTGCCTTTCATCCTTACGGGTCGATAAAATAAAGTACCAGTAATGTACTGGGTAATTGCTGGCCTTGTGCCAAAAGTAGAAACAATTAATTTAAATCATCGAAGTTTCCCTGATGTGCTTTTGCTATGTGATTATAGGACTGAAAACTGTGATTTTAGCTATTTGTGCAAATTCTGTTAAAATTCTTAATAGAGCTTATGTAAATATGTTTATATATGTAATGAAAACACTGCCAGCCATTCCTCTCATCACTTATCAAACCTTCTCTTGGTAAATCATATCTTACATCGCCTCTCATACCAAACAATTCTCCGAAGTGACGAAACAAAGAATTCATACTTCACACCTCTCTTACACCAACACTACTTTGAATGATTTAAATAGAAAATGTAAGTAAGAGAAAAGGGGGGGGGGTGATTTCTGGCTGACGGGTGCATCATCTGAACTGCCTCTTCTCTCACAGCCTAAGAGTATTCGCCCCCACCCATTATGTAATTTGATATTAACCTGTGTCTATGAGAATATGTATTTGAATTTGTAAATATACTTTTGTTGGAGAGGTGACGTCCGAACGAGTATCCCCCGCCACCAACTAACTTGCCCCCTGCCTCTGGGTTCCGGTTGACAAGATGGATAATGCATTGCCCCAGGGGACGGGGAAGGAGACGCACTAAAATAGCCACTACACCTCGCAGGAGCTCGCACATGCGGGCGGCCAATTTCACCCCGATGGCAGTGTGGTCTGGGGGCCAAGAACGCAGGAAGTCTCCAAACCTATCAGAGAGCAGAAGATACTTGGACAATTTGGTCTCTTCGGCTTGGCTCGCAACAGAGCCTGGACTGGTAGCCGAACGCACCAGATTGCCACTTGAGTATGTGTCACAGCATGTGGCATCCCAGATGAGGGGCCTACCCTCATGCTGCCTGGGCTTTTGCTGTCCTCTCGGTCCAGCCCTACTATCTCGAGACGGGAAGGGAAGCCTGCACCATCCAAGCCATGGTTTATAATCTCGTTGAGAGGGAGCCAGCAATGTAATGGCATGACCTTGGGTTGAGGCCGAAATTATCCACAATGGTAGTGCAATGGCATTTGTGAGGTTCACAGACACGGAAGCCGAGCCTCAGAGGAATACAAATGCGTCTACAGAGGAGGGAGTGGGTTGATATTGACAGGGCCGAAGTCGAGTTGGTTCCATACCATGTAGGCCGACTCACGCTCATCGATCACAGAAGGTTTAGTTGTATTGAAGAGAACCCTGTTGATGAGGACATGGGAAGGGGTCATCGACGAAAGGAAAGCAGGCACGGCCAGTGGGATAGGAGACCGAAGACAGAGGCCGCCATATTTCTATGGTGTTTAAATTTAACAAAGGACCTACTGGCAATTTCAGCTAAATCACTTTCAAATCATACACCACAATTTGAAATGTAGGGCTTAATATTTAAAACGCTTGATGATCATGACTGGGACGCCTTTCTTCATAAGTTTGTTTGCTGTGAGTTGATTTGTGACTAAAAACAGCAATCAGGTATCATTCGACCCAACGAGATAATGTTTCTCTACGGTTGCTTCACCTGCTAGAAACAGCGGCCAAATTTCCTTTAAATCATACCTTACATCTTAAATTAGAAAAGGGACACTTTGGGCAATCCAATATGTACCAAAAAGGTGCAATAGTATGTATATATGTATATATAATACTAACTACTCGTAAACCTCTCTAAGTAGAAATAATATTCGATAAAATTATTCTTAACTGTCCTCATGTTATTTGGAAGCAAATGAAATCCAATAAAATGGAATGAATCTGGTAATTACTGACGTTTTTAAGAACTAAATAATAAAGGATATCACTTTAGGGATCCCTTGGCTTAACGTTTCTATTTGAAAATGATTGCTATATGTAGGTTTTCAGTTTATCTACAGAAAAGTATGATGTACAGCAAGCTGGTTGTATTCAAAATATTAAGTTTACTTTCTAGAAAAGTTAGCTTTTGTTTGACGATAGTATTCTGTAGTAATATCAAGTAATGCATAATATTTATATAAAAAAAAATATATTAGTGGGGATATGTATTCTGATTTTCACTTTAGAATTGGAAGAGAAAGTAAATCATAGGATTAGAACAGATGGCAGATGATGTGAATTATAAAGAAAACATTGCAATCATCCTTGACATAACTATAGAATAGTGGGGATAGATTATAAAGTATAATTGTGTGTCTTGGAAATAAACATAGCACAATATGAATTACAGAGTGAAAAGTTTCCCCCAGAATGTTGGTTATCTGGTATCTGGCTCTTCTAAAAAGTTGCGATGCATAGAGCATTTTATATTTATGTTATTCAGTTAATTCTCATTGTTCAATATTGCCTTCTGTGTTGGTAACATGTTATGTTGATTCAGAGTCGCTTCTCAATACCAATGTGACATTTTATATGACCTATACATACATACATATATACATACATACATACATACATACATACATACATACATACATACATACATACTACTTACAATTCTATCTGCAGGTCTAAAGGGTTATATAAAATACAAAGAATATGTCCACGCTTTCAAAAATAAATAAGCACTGGTGGAACATAAAAAAATAGTAATAGAGTGAAAACAGAATAGACTTGATAGCATTCTAAAGAAAATGTTGAAGATGCTTATGTCTAACCTATATGAATGTTTCGTATGAAATTCTGAAAATACAATAGGTATATGGTGAAGGAATGCTTTTGTAAGCGGTTATAGGTTTTCAGTTTTACCTATTATCACAGGTACAATACAGAACTGATATAAAGACATATCTTCTTTGGTACAAATGTAATTTGCATACGTATATACATACAAACATAAATACATACATACACGATGGCTGCTCCCTCGTTATCGAGTATGGCAATTGCACGATATAACATTATTAATAATTATCAATTAATGCTATCATGCAATGCCTGTACGACTGTAGCTATAACCCGAAAAGAAGAAAAGATCTACATCATCGGTAACTACTGAGCTGCAGGTTTTATGTAGGTGTTATCCCAGTTTCCTGAGTTACCTTCTCTTAGAAGAATGCCCTGAAAAGGCAAGGGCTCCTTCACTCCCAGTGGTTTAACTGCGTGATCGGGTATCCAGACCGATTATTTATATGTCCCCGCGCATATATATACATATGTATACATGTACATACACATATACATACACATGTATACATGTATATACATATATACATATATAATTATATACATATGTATATACATACATACTTACGAAATATTTAATTCACAAAAGAGATAGGGATGTATGCAAAACAACCAGATGTGACAAGTGCAGACTCTGCAGAATTAACATTGAAGATGTCACCCATATCGTAAGCAGTTGTCCAAAGATGTCATCGCGGTACTATCTACCTATGAGGTATGATGTAGTGGTCAAAACACTGTACGATGCAATCAGTAGAAAAGATAGCCCCGATAATAAACGCATTAAAAGCTACAGCAATGTGGAAGACATACATATACATAATATGAAAGAGTACTGGTGGAATGTTCCAGTAAAACCCCCAATAAAATGCAGGCATAACAGACCAGATATTATGATATGGGACAGGGAGAAGAAAACATGCACAGTAGTGGAAGTTAGCTGCCTAGCAGATGCCAATATAATATCAAAGATTAGTGAAAAGGAGAATATTTATGCAGAACTAATGAGAAATCTGTAGATACTCCACCCTGATTATACCATCAGATTTATACTTGTGATTATTGGGGCACTGAGATATGTTAATAACTGCCTCAATACAAATCTTGATAAACTGGGCTTCACAGAAACACAACTAGTTAGGAAATTACAAGTACAATCCATTAATGGACCAGTAAAAATATGTAAAACATTCCAAAAATTTTGCATCTAATAATTGCATGTACACATTTACAGATACAAAGCGTATGTACATGAACACATACAACTCAAAACATACACATCAACACATACAATAACATCCGTACTTGCACACGCATGCATACATACATATCTACTAGTTGATGTGGTGTAAATTCCAATGAGAGAGTCTTGTAACTATGTTAGAAACCGACTCTCTTCTCCCTATTGGCAAACATTTGTGAAATTATAAAATTAGAACATACATACATACATAAATACATGTCTCTAAGCCTGTCTGAGGTCAGGAGGCTCCTCGGGGCGGTGCTTATCCCATTTCATGGCGTCAAGCGATGGAGATTACAAGGCTTTTGCCCCTGGGCAGAACGCCAGTCCATCGTAGAGTCAAACCCCCAGCTATTCAGGTAATCATTTTCAGTTGAGTATACTGGAGCAACGAAACTAAGTGGTTTGCTCAAGAATACAACACACAGCCCAGCCTTAGAATCGAATCCACGACATCATGATCATATGTCCAACACCGTTACCACTAGGCTACGTGCCTCCACACATACATACATTGAGAAATTGATTTTAAAACATGAAAAATCATAAACAACACCGGAAACCTCCACATCAACAACGACATTGACCGCCTCTACTTGAAACATAAGCAGGGAGGCAGAGGCCTAACATCAGTCCAGGCAGCATTTGAATGTCACTTCATATCCCTCCGACATCTACAAACCTCCAAGCGTAGTAGCACATCTATTGAGAAAGTCTATCTCCATGAGATGGATAAGATCATCAGAGTTGGGAAAGAACTCCTTGAAAGATACTCCCTGCATGATAATCAAAAACTCACACACAGGCAAATTGCCAGCAGTACCGCAGTGAATCCATGGATGAAAAACTGCATGCTTATCAGCAAAAAATCATGCATAGATATCTTGCCAGGAGGCACCAGAGTGAGAGTAATATAGATAACCAAAGTAATCTTATCTTGAACCAACAACCGCTACATTGGCTCCCGCTTTGAAGGATACGCTTTTTGAAATCCAAGAACATGAAATCAATACAAAATACCTGATTCACAAAAGTGATAGGGATGCAGGCAAAACACCTACATGTGACAACAAATGCAGACTCTGCAGAATTAAAATCGAAGATGTCACTCATATGAGCAGCTGTCCAAATATGTCATCACAGTACTATCTACCTATGAGGCATGATGTAGTGGTCAAAACATTTATAGAATGCAATTCGTAGAAAATATATCCACGAAAATAAACATATTAAAACTAACCGAAATGTGGTATACACATACATAATATGAAAGAGTACTGGTTAAATGTTCCAGTAAAAACCCCAATAAAATGCAGGCATAACAGACCAGATATTATGATATGGGACAAGTAAAAGAAGGCATGCACAGTAGTGGAAGTTAGCTGCCCAGCAGATGCCAATATAATATCAAAGATTAGCGAAAAGGAGAATATTTATGCAGAACTAATGAGAAATCTGCAGATACTCAATTCTGACTATACCTACAGAATTATACTTGTGATTATTGGGCCACTGGGATAGGTTAGTAACTACTGCAGTACAAACCTTGAGAGGCTAGGCTTCACAGAATCAGAAAATACACGACTAGTTAGGAAGTTATAAGTACAATACATTAATGGAACAGTAAAAATATGTAAGACATTCAAAAAATTCTGCATGTAATAAGTACATGTGCACATTTACAGATATAAACCATATACACATGCACACATATAACTCAAAGCATTCACATCCACACATACACTAACATCCATACCCGCACACACATGCATGCATACAGACATACATGCATATCTACCTAGTTGATGTTGTGTAAATTCCAATGAGAGTGTGATGTGTCTATGTTAGAATCCGGCACACTCTCTATTGGTAAAAATATATAGAATTATAAAACAAGAAGAACATACATACATGAACGTCTGTATATCGGTGATTAAACTAATATGAACTGCTATGTCCATCGTCAGGATTTCTAGATGTTTACTCATTATAAACCTAGAAGGAACATATAAGAAAGTATGTATGAATGTTAACTTGTCTTGTCAAAGAGTTTATAATCTTGAATCTCAACAGAAAAAAGAAATGATTCATAGAAGATTGTTTAAGAAAATAATGCACAATTGATCTCATTATATATTTATCACACAATGAAGCTACACAATTTTTTGACGTTAAGAACATTTCCTTTAAAATATAACTTCTATTTTTTCCTTCATTTCAGTTGAATCTACTAATTCTTTACGCTGCAAATCAAAAGAATAAATATTTATTATCAAGATGACTAAATTAAATGAATCCTGGTACAACAAGAAATGGACATCTCCATCTTACACTACTATGAGTACATTCGAGAATGTTCAACAGAATTTTAGTAATTCAATCGAAAGTGTTCATGACAAATCATACTCAAAAGAGATACGGCTGACGTGCCTCTATTTCATTATAATCGGAGGTACAATTGGGGGGTTACTTTTGTTAATATGGATGAAATTCAATCGTCGATGGAAGTCGCGAGTCAACCTTCTAATTCTTAACCTTTCAGCTGCTGATTTATCTGTTATTTTATTTGCATCGTTACCACAACTAATCTGGGAGTATGTTGATCGTGAATGGCTTGCGGGAGCATTCATGTGCAAGCTTGTTAAATTCTTGCAGAGTTTTTCCATGATGGCCAGTACAAACATGTTACTTGTTATTGCATTTGATCGTCATCAAGCAATCAGAGCCCCGCTAAGAAAGCCTATGGCGGTAAGTATGCATCCATTACTACATAATTTTAGATATTGTCATTTTATAATGTTTATAAATACATAATTATCTTCTTGGGTTAGGAATTTTGAATAAATTGGAAACCATATTTCTAATAAACTGTATTCCAAAGATAATAATTGTTTCTACTTTTGGCATAAGGCCAGCAAATAGCTAGTACATTACTGGTACTTTATTTAATCGAGCCTGTAAGGATGAAAGGCAAAGTTAACCTCGGCGGGATTTGAACTCAGACCGTAAAGGGACGTAACTATACTGGAAAGCTAATCTATATATATAAAACTGTGGTTGTCTGTCTGTCTATCGATTTTTGGCACACATCTCCTCTTAGAATCTCTCACGCAATTGCACCGAAATTGCTATACTTGTACATTGAGCCCTAGCGAAGACATCGGAAAAAAAAAATTTCAAATTGACCCGCCCTATGTGACGAAATCGAATATAATGTATCGATTTTTGAGCGTAAGTTATCAGTTATTTCCCTTTGTTCTGTTTACATTGAGCGTCTTACGTAAAAAATTACGCTGGCTTTAACAGTTGTCGAGCCAGCAAAATATTGACCTGCAAAATTCATCAGTTCGAACACTAAGCTTCCGTTTTGCTTCATTTCCATTTAAAAGCATTTTAAAACAATATTTTTACTTGAAAACAAGTCTATTTAAAGACTACGTAAAACAAGCAAATATTTCGTCGTTAGGCGTGCAGACAGACAGTCGTGCAGACAGACAGTCGTGCAGAGAGGTGATATAGGCGTGCAGACAGACAGTCGTGCAGAGAGGTGATATAGGCGTGCAGACAGACAGTCGTGCAGAGAGGTGATATAGGCGTGCAGACAGACAGTCGTGCAGAGAGGTGATATAGGCGTGCAGACAGACAGTCGTGCAGAGAGGTGATATAGGCGTGCAGACAGACATAACTGATAATTTGGTTACGCTAATGTTTTTCTCTGCGTTGCAGTGTTTACATTTTCGATCTTTGTTAATAAATAACCAGTGCAGTTTCTATCCCCAGCATCCTCTTTTGTTATAACATTCGGGTTATCGTTATGTTTTCTTAACTTCATAAGGCATATTGTTGGTTGAGGGAATATTAATCAAAAACACCGCATGCAAGTCTGCACAGTAGACACTACAGTTTTTAAGCCAAGAAAGAAACTTAACATTGTAACTTTAACACAGCTACTGAGCGACCCCGAGCAACGCCGGGCTTTACTGCTAGTAAGATAATAATACGTAGTTCATATACGTTAATAAAGTTATATTAAATGTTAAGAGCAGTGCTATTATGCTTCTTTGTAATTGGTAATCTATTCATGGCCAGCTCTGTATATATATATATATTTATATATATATATTGTAATACTTTTGGGAGGGTCATAAGAAACACACGCACCAGTTGCTTTCACTTCAATTTATTATAATAAATTTATAATAAATTTATAAATTTATAAATTTCTGGTTGGTTGGTTGGTTCCACAACCAGATAGTTGTTTATATATTGTCATAGTTCTTTCGTCACACACTCTGTGACCTCTTCAGTGACTGAGGATTCCTTTCTTTGTTTCTGTGCCTCTCCTTTGTTCTGTCCTACGCCATTTTGTTTCTGTGTGTGTGTCGTGTGCTCAGTTTGCGCATGCGCCACATCCGGGTGTCTGTGTGTGTTTATGTTCATTTATTTATTTGTTTATTTACATGTTACTGGTTGGTTGTTTGTTCTATGTGTGTGTTCGAAAAGACCATAAAACGGGTAGTGACCCTGTCGCGGGACCACCAACACGGCCAGTCTGTGGAGCTAACATTGCTAGTAACTACAGACTGTCCTACTTCCTCTCCCTGATCATACGCCCCATCATTGAAATGTCCCCAGATGTATGTGACAGCACGGAGGACCTCCTCAGCAGAATCGGCGTGAGTAACCGATCTAGGGACCTAACAAACTGCATAATAGGTAGTATGGATGTTGTGTCCCTGTATCCATCTATTGACGTTGATTTTGCTGTGGAGAAATGCGTAGAAATGATCAGTGAGAGCAATGTTGAGTTCCGTGGGATTGATACCAGTGAGCTGGGACTCCTACTTAAACTTACCTATAGTAATAATTACCTAGACACATATGACCTTAGCAACCTGTGCCCTACAAGACCAGCAAGAGGCAGACCTCCTACCATTACCTCAATGGCCAAGAAAACCCACACAGATAGATGGAACGGGTGGACCAGAGCCATACGGACACCCGAAAACCACGATGAACTGAAGAAAATGATTGCACATGCGGTAGGAGCCAGCATAAAACTAACCCTTAAGGAACATATGTTCAAATTTAATGGAAAAACATATGCCCAAGAGGAAGGAGCAGCAATTGGTGTTAGCATTGCAGGCGACATAGCTAACTTATTCATGGTATGGTGGGACAGTAGACTTAAACTTAAACTTAAAGAACAATTAGAAGACCCCTTAACCCTGATAATGTACTCCCGCTACGTTGATGCTATAAACATCGTAGTTAAGACACCCCCACTAGAGAACAGCCAGGAACTAGAGAAAAGCACAATGGAAAGCATCCAGCAAATAGCAAACTCCATCCACCAGAGCATTAGAGTTACTATAGACTACCCAAGTAAACACCCCAACCATCGATTACCTGTACTAGACACAGAGCTCTGGTTAGATACATTAATAATAAAAAACAAATCCTCTATTCCCATTATGCCAAACCCATGACTTCCAAACATCTGATCCACCGAAACTCGGCCGTTTCGAACCATACCAAAATCAACATACTGATTGCGGATTTGGTACGGGTGATGAGAAACGTGTCGCGCATGTGCAACCCCGAAGAACTAGAGAGACACATACAACACTTCATCCACCGTATGCAGTTCTCTGGCTACAATCAGAGAGATAAAATCAGAGTGTATAGAGGAGCCAGAACCAAATGGGAAAAAATGGTAAATAATGACATAAATGGGACCTGCCCCTTGTATAGGAGCAAATTTTGGAATAGAATAGAAAGAACTAGGAACAAGGCTAATAGAATAAACTCATGGTATGATAGCAATAAATACCAGAGTGTAATGTTCATCGATACAACCCCTAGAGGTGAATTAGCTTACAAACTTAGAAGGGCCCTAAATAAACATAAACTCAATATTAAGATAGTAGAAAGACCAGGTACCTCCGTAAAAACACTTATTAGCAAGACATACCCTTTTCAAAGACCCTCATGTATAGATAAATGTATAACCTGTAAAATAAGCACCCATATTAACTGTAAAACTAGAAATGTAGTGTATAGCATAAGATGTACCGAAGGACAATGTAGAGACAAAAATATAGTGTACATAGGTGAGACAGCTCGTAGTGTAGGGGAACAGATAAATGAACACTAGCGAGACCTTCAAGATAGTAAATAATAATCTGTACTCTACCAACATGCTAAAATAGAACACAAGGGTAAATTAGAGAACATAGAAATAAAAATAGAATCTACACACAGAAAAGACGCAATGTTTAGACAAATTACAGAGGCAATTAAATCTATCTCTTATAGGATCTCCATGCTATCCGCAAATGAGGAGATATTTATGAACCACGCGGCATATTATAATAAGGCCCTTTCTGAATCTGGTTATGAACAGTCTATTTACTACATACCTAAATGCCATAACACAGCACTTCACCACAACCATAATAAACTTAACACTAGAACTAGAAATACTTTAGCATGTAGCCAGATTCTCCGGAATTTTAGCAGTAACAGCACCTATACAGGGAACCTTAATGGTGGCAGAGGCCTACTTCCAACTCCAAGTAGCAGATTCAGAATCAACCCTAGAAGAGGAGTGAACAATGGGATGACAAATAACAAATGCCCCGGTAATAATAACCTTATGAAGGCCCTCGCCAACTCCACTAGAACCCCTAGAAGTAATAGGCCTAGAAAAATCACCTGGCTTAACCCCCTCATTCTCATCTAATTTAGCCACTAATATCCCTAAACGCTACTTCTCTATCCAATCTACCCCCCCCCCCCCAACCATAGATATTACAAGCTCTTTAATAAAAATCTCATTCTCCACAACACCGAACCTAGCTAACCACATCGCATTCAGTAACCATCATAAACTAAAAATATATAACTCCCACACCACTACACCAATACTTACTCTAGTAGCAAGCCTCCTCCCTCTAATCCTATTAGCACACACTAGCCGCATAGTTTAAACAACCCTACCCTCACTAACCGCAGCAGTAACTGCAACTGCCGTTACCCTAATGCATGCCTTCTTAACGGACAATGCCTTACACCCAATATAGTATATAGGTGCACAGTTAAAACGGCATCACATACTAGCTCCTATATTGGCTCTACCTCTAACCCTTTTAAGATACGCTATAACGCGCACTCATTTTCCTTCCGAGACCTTAGCAATAGATGCTCAACATCTCTAGCTAGGCTCATTAAACACCTTAAATTAACCAACATCGAACACTCACTAACATGGGATATCTTGGCTAGATCCCCAGCGTTCAATGGACGAAGAATCTGTTGTGATCTCTGTCTTACCGAGGCCTATTACATAACTCTGTCACGACCACAACCTATTAACGATAGAAATGAGGTAACTATTAACTGTCACCATCGAAGGGCAAAATCCTTCGCCAACAGAATATTCGACCCAACATTGTCATCAAATCTCGCCATTACATATAGCTATCATGTTAAATATTTAACCCATACTTGGATAATTATAAGTTACATTGTCTCTCATTTAAGCTCATTAGCACTTTTTAGCTATAAATTACATATGATTTTAACTTCTCAAGGAGTTGCCTCCCTTGAAACCCGTCTCTAATTAGTAAGATAAATTTCCTAAAGTGGCCATTTTGTTACGCATAGGCAGATCTTGCTCAATACAGCCTCGACAGAATAGTAATGCTTGCTTATAGTTGACACTAGGCATATCCAGGACCCCTTTCGTGAAATACCAATATATGTAACATTACATTCACGTAACCATCTTACTTTACTTTATTTTATATTCCTTATTCCATCTTATCTTTATCAATATTTTCATTATCTCATTTGAAGTTCTGAAGAGCTGCTCCATAATGTTACCTAAGTTATTTATCTTCATCTAAACCAGATCAATAATGATCTATAATCAATTGATCCAGAAGCATTATATGGCGTAGCGAAACAATTGTAAACGGACATTTTTATTCCTTACATTAAACTACAACGATGTTGACACTCTTTAACTAACGTCTTTCTTGTGAATTTAGTGGTCTTGTTTTGCTCAACTAATGAATATATATATATATATATATATATATATATATATATACACACACACACACACACACACACACACATATATATATATATATATATATATATAAAATAAAATAAAATAAATAAGTCAAATGTTTAAAATTTGGCTTCGTTTATTACTGCTATATATATTTCGGTGACAGCCATCTTTGGCTGTGACCTCTTCAGGCAGTCCGAATTAGTGTGGTAGAGACGAGTTCACATGTTGTTGAGGTGTATAACTTTGTCAATACTCTGATATGCCCAGTTCCTGGTTGGGTTGTTATTTTACTGAGGAACTGGAATCATATGATTTTGACCAGTGTACTCGTCTCTACCACACTAATTCGGACTGCCTGAAGAGGTCACAGCCAAAGATGGCTGTCACCGAAATATATATAGCAGTAATAAACGAAGCCAAATTTTACACATTTGACTTATTTATTTTATTTTATTTTATTTGACATTACTCTGGAGCAACCAAACCAACCTGCGCACATCGTCGAGTGCTCCAATCTGCATACTTAGGTGTTGGTATACAACCAACATATACTCAAAATTGTTATATATATATATATATATATATATTTATATATATCTATCTAAGGCGGGTAAAATTCCCGAGATCCGTGGACGAGTTCTCTCCAGCGGTCTCTGTCCCTCATTATCGCTGCCATGTCCTGCATCTCCAACAGACCAGTGTCTGTCCTTAGGGCATCAACATACGTTAACCTTGGTCTTCCTCTTCTAGTGTGTCCATGTAGTGTGTGTATATATATATATATATATATATATATATATATATTTATATATATATATATATATATATATATATATATATATATATATATATATATTATATATATATATATATATATATATATATATATATATATATATATATATATATATATATATATATATATATATATATATATATATATAAATGATGGCTGCATACTCTGCGAAGAGAATTGCAATTGCTTGTCAGATTACAGAAAATGGTGTACTTTTAGGCTACAGCCAGCCACACGAACCTGTATCATAACCTGAACAAGAAATGTCTGCGCTTTGAAGGTTTTTTAAGTGGGGAAAGGCCTTGCACTCGACCTGTCCCACTCTCTCAGCATCGAAAACACTACCCGAAAAGAAGAACTGGTCAACATCATCAGATGCTTCCGAAGCCACAGGTTTTTTTTCAGAGTTTCCCTCTCCTAGAAAGGTGCTGTGCCAACAACTGGAGGCCTTTCACTCCCAGGTGATAATAAAAGAACGAAAAGTACTATTTGGATGACTGTTGGCTCTGCTGAGTTTCTTCGCCCTTTGCCGAGTCTTGTATTTCATCCCACAGGGTGTCCAAATATCACCCTCCTCAGCAGGCAGCTTGGCTGTAAACACTTCTAAGAGCATTGCAATCGCTTGTCAGATTCTGATGTGTGACGCTCGGATATGGCTTTTCAAGCCTGCTAGAAAACTTGCATTCCTTCACACATTGACGACAACTATATATCTCCCTGGCCTGGGGTCTTGCATCAGGTTACCTGTGAACCTTCACTATACCGTGGATATCATAGTTACTGGTTCTCTTTGCACATGGCTGCGACTGTGGCTCCTGAGACCAGATTTGCTCAAGCAAATTTTTCCACACTCAGGGCACTTCAATCCAATGGAGACACTGATCGTCTCGTGCTCTATGCATCTGTTCTCAAAATTATGGGCCCCCATCATTCAGAATTCCAAGCCTAGTTTCTCTTTCAAAAGCTTCTATCTCCCAGTCAACCATCATCAAATCAGTTTTTTTCAATGAGTCCTTTACACAAAGCTTGTGAGGTGGTCTCTTACCCTCACAAATTTCGCCATACAAGAGTTGTTTTGGAATTCGATCATCCTCCATCCTGCAGAGATGTCCGGTCCATCGCAAACGCCGTTGGTGGATAATACTCTCAATGCTCCGACACTCACTTCTCTTAAGGACCTCAACATGACTAAGATGTATCTTCCACTTGATACTGAGCATACATACCCACATACATACTTACATAATACATACATATTTACATGCATACCTACATACCTATATACATACATGCATACATACATACATACATACATACATACATACATACATACATACATACATACATACATACATACATGGTGGTGGCTGCCAACTCGTTTTCGAGTACGGCCACTACTTTATATCCATGTAGGGGAACCCCTACCGATGCGCTGAACGAGTGTGACTTTTTAGTCCAGCCAGCGACTTGAAAACTCTGGTACAAACACTACACTTGTGACAATTATTGACACATAGTGCTAGGCCCATGGTACCATGTGACGACAAGTGCAGAGAGATCTCCAGATATAAAGCAATGCCTGTGCCGTGAAGCTTTTATAGTGAGCAAAGGCACTGCACAAAGCCAGTCCCACTCTCTTAACCAAGATGATATTTACCAAAAAGAAGAACAAGTCAACATCATTGGATACCATCAGGGTTGCAGGTATTATATCAGAGTCCTCCTTCTCCTACAATTCTGCCTTGACAAAGGCTAAGGGGTCATCTCTCCCGGTGATTTTGGATGGCCATTGACTCTTAAGAGCTCCTTTGCCCTTTGACACATTTTGTTTTTAGTCCTGCAGGATGTCCAAAGTCACCCTCCTCACCAAGAAACCTTGGTGGGTTTGCCAGTTTAGTCGCCAACGACCCAACCATGAGACAGGTTGTACTGGGATACAACCTGTCTCATGGTCGGGTCGTTGGCGACCATCATACATACATAAATACATGGTGGCTGCCAACTCGTTTTCGAGTACGGCCACTACTTTATATCCATGTAGGAGAACCCCTACCGAAGCGCTGAACGAGTGTGAATTTTTAGTCCAGCCAGCGACTTGAAAACTCTGGTACAAACACTACACCTGTGACAATTATTGACACATAGTGCTGGGCCCATGGTACCATGTGAGGACAAGTGCAGAGAGATCTCCAGATACAAAGCAATGCCTGTGCCGTGAAGCTTTTATAGTGAGCAAAGGCACTGCACAAAGCCAGTCCCACTCTCTTAACCAAGATGATATTTACCAAAAAGAAGAACAAGTCAACATCATTGGATACCATCAGGGTTGCAGGTGTTATATCAGAGTTTTCCTTCTCCTAGAATTCTGCCTTGACAAAGGCTAAGGGGTCATCTCTCCCGGTGATTTTGGATGGCCATTGACTTTTAAGAGCTCCTTTGCCCTTTGACAGGTTTTGTTTTTAGTCCTGCAGGATGTCCAAAGTCACCCTCCTCACCAAGAAACCTTGGTGGGGTTGCCAGTTTAGTCGCCAACGACCCGACCATGAGACAGGTTGTACTGGGATACATGTTACCAGTAGCACCAACTGGTGACCTGACATAACATAAATACATAAATACATACATACATACATACATACATACATACATACATACATACATACATACATACATAGATACATACATACATACATACAAACATACATACATACATGATGGCTGCAAACTCATGTTCGAACACTGCCATCGCCCGATAAAATGCTCAAAAATGCGAGGCATGAATGTGGCTCTTTAAACTAGCCATAGACTTGCACCCTCTGGCACATACATGGCAACTGTAGGCTCCTCCGGGACCTTTTATTGCTTTGTTATGGCTGTGTGTTCTCATGTGACTTTTAAGACCTCCCTTGCTAGCACATTCCTTGCCACATTGCTTACATCTTTTTAGATCATAATCTACATGAGGTCTACTGATATGATTTTGTTCGTGTCTAGTCAAACCCGCTTTGCACCAGGCAGACTCGACCACAGTGCTGCTGTTCAAAACAGTCTCTTTTCCTTACCTTCCTTTTCAGTGTAAGGTATTCTCTGCGACAAGTTTTATATACATACATACATACATACATACATACATACATAGATACATAGTGTACCCTTGAGACTATGATAGGAAAACTCCAAGATCAGAAAATGATTGTCGGCTAATGGTACAAAAAACTAATATTCTATCGGAGGTATCTTATTGACCTCTACCAACAAGTTCTTAAGGGAGATACACTTATACCAGAATGGTTGACATTAGCACAAACGTTACTGGTCCCCAAGAACAAAGACACCCACTTGGCAAAAAACTACCGACCCATTGCATGCCAGAACCTGATGTATAAGATGTATACAGCCTGCCTGAACCTATTCCTCCAAGATCACTGTGAAAATAATAACATCATCACAGATGAACAAGCAACTGGAAAGAAAGGGGTTTGCGGATGTGCTGAACAACTCCTAATCAACAAAACTGCGATGTCGGGGGTGCGAAAACTTAGGAGGAATATGACTACAGTCTGGTTGGACTACAGGAAAGCTTTCGATTCTCTTCCCCACTCTTGGATGATAGAGGCCCTCCAACTTGCTAAAGTCCTAGACATTGTTGTCAGAGCCATAGAGAGGCTGTCCTCTTCTTGGGCTACTATCCTAAGGTTAAAGACAGAGAGGAGGAATCTATTTTCACTGATTATATAAAATATTGCAGGGGTATATTTCAGGGTGACAGTCTCTCTGTGATATTGTTCATCTTGTCATTAAACCCCTTGTCCTTTCTGCTCAAGAAATGTGAGGGATACATCATTGGCTCACAGGAGGACAGAAATACAAACCTAACCCATATTTCTTTGTGGACGATCAGAAACTCTATGCTAAGAACATGGATGGGATGAAGAGGAATCTTGACCTGGTTACAACGTTCTCAAAGGATATAGGAATGGAGTTTGGCCAAGATAAATGCTCATACATGACTGTAAAGCGGGGAAAAACAACAACCCAATCTAGCAACATTGTCATCAATGGCCTAACTGTTTCACCGATATCTGATGAGGACTGCTACAGATACCTGGGGATAGATGAGAACATATCCTATAATGGTATCTGTAATAAAGAACGCGTAACCAGGGAATACTACACCCGATTAAGAAAGATCTAGTCATCGGAACTCTCTGCGCAAAACAAAACAGTGGCTCACAATGTGTTTGCTGTACCTGTCCTAACACCAACGTTTGGAATACTCAATTGGACGATAAACGAAATCCGAGCAGTTGATGTTGGAACTCGAAAAATACTGAACAACACCGGAAACTTCCACATCACACTGACATAGACCGCCTTTACTTGAAATGTAAGCAGGCAGGCAGAGGCCTAACATCAGTCCAGACAACATTTGAATGTCGCATCATATCTCTCCGACAACATCTACGAACCTCGAAGCGTAGGAGCCCGTTTCTCGAGCAAGTCTATCTGCATGAAACAGATAAGATCATGAGAGTTGGGAAGAAACTCCTTGAGAGATATTCCTGTGTGATAATCAAAAACTCACACCCAGGGATGTCACTCAGCAGTATCGCAGTGAATCCATGGATGAAAACTGCATGTCTATCAGCAAAAAATCATGCATGGATATGTTGCCAGGAAGCTCCAGAGTGAGAGTAATATAGATAAGGAAAGTAGTCTATCTTGGACCAACAACCGCTATATTGGCTCCCACTTTGAAGGATACGCTTTTGCAATCCAGGAACAGGAGATTAGCACGAAATACCTGATTCACAAAAGAGATAGGGATGCAAGCAAAAAACCTAGATGTGATAACAAGTGCAGACTCTGCAGAACTAACATCGAGGATATCACCCATGTCATCAGCAGCTGTCCAAAGATGTCATCGCGCTACTATCTACCTATGAGGTATGATGTAGTGGCCAAAACACTGTACAATGCAGTTCGTAAAAAAGATAGCCCCGATAATAAGCACATTAAAAGCTCCAACAATGGGGAAGACATCTATGTACATAATATGAAAGACTACTGGTGGAATGTTCCAGTAAAAACCCCAATAAAATGAAGACCAGATATTATGATATGGGACAGGGAGAAGAAAACATGCACAGTAAAAATGGAACAGTAGAAATATGTAAAACATTCCAAAAATTTTGCATCTAATAACTGCATATACACATGTACAGATACAAAGAATATACACATGCAGATATACAACTCAAAACATACACATCGACACATACAATAACATCCATATCTACACATGCATGCATACATACATATCTACCTAGTTGATGTGTAAATTCCAATGAGAGAGTCTTGTTTCTATGTTAGAAACCGACTATCTCTCTATTGCTAAAACTTTGTGAAATTATAAAACCAGAAGAACATACATACATACATACATACATACATACATACATACATACATACATACATGCATACATACATACATACATACATACATACATACATACATACATACATACATACATACATACATACATACATACATACATCTAACGGAAGTTAGAGTGACATATGAACAGCGGAAAAATAATACAATTCCGATTACGACTTCATTTATTTGGAAATATATATTTAACAAATCTTCTCTTCAACTAATAGTATATGCATTCAATATCTGTAAAAGTGTATACTCGTATATGAATTACACGAATATAAAAATAAACACGGCATGAGCTGATTTAAACATTATATTAGATGTATCTGTAATAAAGTAAAATGGATACTTTCAACCTTTTATAGTTATTACATACTTAACGACATTCCTTTTATGAGATTATGTTGTTGAACGTTTTGTTTATGATAGTTTTATATTTCGAATATAATATCCATTTGTGAAATAGGAAATTGAAAAATCATGATGATAATGTATTCTTCATTTTTATTCAATATATTTATTGACATTTGATACCTTTACCTAGTAACTCCTGTTAATAGTTAGTCATGTTACATTTATCAACAAAAATCATTTTGAATACCTTAAAATTAGACAAAATACTTATATAACCCGATACATAAAAAATAGTTTCCTTTCTCGTTATTAAAGATTGTCACACATTTAAAACTAGCAGACTTATCCCATGCTACTCTGGTGGAAATATTGATAAGACGTTTTTAGTAAAGGCAATGCTCATGACCATCACAAGCCCTCTGATACCAGAGTGATCGATACTTAAATTGTTCAAATTCACATCATTTAGGCAGATATGGACAGAGGAGGCGTTCCATAGGGCAGGTAAGATAGGGGATAGTAACTAATTTCATGGTCTGCGGAGTTAGACACAACATGGGTAATGAGATGATTTATGAGTCGAAAGGACCAGAGTAGATGAGACATGAGACTAGTGAGCTCCACGATACAGAAAGCATTATAGTAGTGGTAGAAAGAATCGCGAGGAGAGTGACTAGAATGTGTCTTTGAGGGACTTTATTCCGATTTCCTATGTGACGTTTCACAGTCTGCGATCAAGGATGTCAGTGTGGACCATAGAAATATCATCCTAGATGTGTGAACAGTTCTCCATTGTGGATCTTACAATGTGAATGGCGCTTTTAGTCGGGGAAGGTTAGGGAAAAATGAAGGGTGGTATGATCTGCGTAACAGTAGGAGTTGTTGGATGTGTTTAGCTAGTAGGATGTCAACGATAAATCTTGAGGAACAACAGATTTGATGATGTGCCCAGGAGAAGGAGTTGGAGAGAGAGAACGTGAGAGATAACGGTTTCCATCAACAACGTCACGATTGAGTGATATGATAGGTAGCTATACATCCAACCGATGACGGACGACTGCGGCCAGAAGAGGGACGACGGCATTGTTTCCGCAAAGCTCCCCTCAATCTGAGGGTGAATGACATGTGTCCCACAATATATCTCTCGGGCCGACTGATGGATGACATAAGAGAGCACGTCCCCAATAAATCTGGTATTTACAGAAACCGAACTGGTGGTCATTTTGAGTGCAAAAGGAAGAAAGATGACCGTGAGCGTGATTATCATTGTAAAGAAGGGAGATAACTTAACGTACTTAAAAACACCAATGTATTTCCCTGTAAAGAAGGAGAGATTGAAAAATGAGTATGACTAGTTCTGTGAGTACATTGATTGGAGGTAATGTATGGGATATTGAGAATGATGGTGGCTTTTATTTAAAAATACAAGACTTCCTTTCGGACTCGGCCTGTATATACAGGGCTGTGTAGAAGGAAAATAGTCGGGAAGGAGATTTACCAGGTATGTACTGAGTTGAGTTTGATGTGAAAATGGAAGCTTTCTACACGAATGTATAGCTCACAGAATCGTCATGGCTGAGAAGTGGTAGAAAGAAAAGAGTCAGCAGTCTTGCTGAGGTTCGTTTTCGAATGGAATCAGGATAACTGAAGCAGTTTAAGCGGTGGAGGGCTTCAGAACAGTGCAATACATGGATGTATCATTCGTGGTTCAGATAATGAATTTGCAAGAGTTACAATGCTGGATACATTCTGCCTAGTTTGGGGCTGAGATTAATTAAGGGTGAATCACTTAGGTGTCGGTACGTTGAGTTTTTTTTATATGTAGAAAGTGGAGCGTTAAACACAACAATTGTTTCAGTCAAACGCTTAGCTATTTTTGTTGTTTCAGGAATGAAGCATATGTGATGCCAGGCAAAACATAAAACTGCCGAAGCTCCGACCAATCGTTCCATAGTGTCAAATGGGGCGGGAGATGATATGTGTCTGGGATAGTCGGAATAAGGATGTAGTTAGTAGGCCTGGCAGGAGCAGAAACAATTAATGTATGGTAGAATTTACGTTAATGGAGACAGAAATCAAGTGTGCATGATATACTTATGAGTCGGTCAGGGATGTATGTGAGGGATGATATAACTTGGTGTAAAGAATTCAAGATTGTCAAATTTTCGGTTTCAGAGCCGGCAGCATCGGCGTTGGTTGTTAAGCATTGAGATCACTAAGGACAGTGATCTGGAAGAAAGGTAAAAATGAATATATGTACTGATTGCAGGGGGAGATATGACCGAATCATTGTTAGTGGTTTGAAGATTTGGGAGAGCGGTAGGGGGGGGGGGTGCACTTGTAGGAGTAATACAGGTGGATTTAAGTCAGAGTAACTGACAGATTGTGTTACTGATATCCAGGTGAGAGTTGGGCATTATAGGGAATGTGATATGAACATGAGCGCAGACATCACCAATTGAAGAGAGGTTGGATTAAAGAGTACATCTTAGACAGCAAAGATTGAATATAGATAGGAGTTGAGAGATTTTCAACTCAATGGAGAAATTATGTGGTGTCCCTCATGTGTAAGAGATGATTATTTCGTCTAGGTTAAATCTTATTTCACTGATGTATTAAGAAGAGACGGGATTTTCCACTGGATCTATTTGTTTAATTTGGATTTTACACATTGAGTAAGTGAAAATGGTGATGGTGTATCGCTGTCAATGCCTTTTTGCTATTAACAACCCAAACAGAATTATACTAATTTTGGCATTGAGGCAACTTGGTATAATGTGTGTGTAGTTCTACAATTGTTTGTTGACAATTCTTTTGATATTGACGTTTTTCAGAGAAACATTGGAGAGAGGAGGGGGAGCGAGAGAGTGGAAAGAGGAAGGAAAGAGCGAGAAATAGTGAGATAGATTGACAGAGGTAGAGTGAAAAACAGAGCAATCATGAGAGAATATTTTCATGCGTCGGTATCTTATCCCCACTTAATTGTCTTATTGTTCTTGTTATTTACTGTTCTGCATAAATCCAAAGTTATCTTACAAGCAGTGAATTGCATTTCATGAGCTGGGTTATAAGCAAAACATTCGTTGCCCCTTTTGTTGCTTAAATTCTCTGCTAATCAACCTCATTAGTATGACTTTCGTTTAAAAGCCAGATTAAAATATTTGCCAGGTGAAGGTTACTTTTTTCCCTATTCAACTGTAAAACATGTTGCAATGTCCTAGACGAAATATATGTGATTTAGTTATAGAGTTCATTAATTTTGAGATCTCAAGATGAAAACCTCTTTGGATTAGATAATTTCTGTCGGTTTAAACGTAGCCCACACCTACAAAAGGCTCTGCTTGGATTTTTTTGCAAGTAATAAAATATTGAAAATATTAGAGCATCCATGATTGTGAACATATGCAAAGCGTCATGTGTTCTCCCGTGTTGATATTGTGGGCTTCCGTGAATATAGATAAAAAACAGTGATATCATTCTTAATGTGTATAGGATTCTCGGTGTAGTTTTTATTTGTGGGATGTATGTAATCTCTCCGTCTCAATTGAGGCATTTATATCAACAACTTATTAGTGAACAATATCTTAGTAGTGAGAAAAATGTTTTAAAAAATATTTCGAGCCATCAATCGATAAACTTAATATTCTATACGGTATACAAACATTTTCATAATGACCCCAGTAATTTGTAGTATCCCAAAGTAAATAAATGATGAATTTAATTTATAAATATTCATACTGTTGTCACCACATTTTAAAAGAACATCTAGATTGTCATCCATCAACGATTGTAATTTCATTGAACCCAAGAGTATTAAATCGACGTACTGAAAGACCAAGGTCAAAATACATTATAAAATACAGAGAAAACTTCTGACATAAAAATTGTTTTCATGAAGCATTTTTATAACTTCCATTGTTGTGACATTTTGCTTCATTTTGAATATCAGCTATAAAATAGCTCTAACACATGTCACTTGAGGATCAATTATATGTCAAATTTGTTGTTACGCTTTAAAAGCTGACTCACCACTTGTTTACTGATATATTTGATATCTCTTGGAATGAAGTCATTTTAAAAGCACAATTGCACGGAATGTTTTTTCAGAAGGCATGTGCTCAGATAAAGACAAATAAACCTCAACGTGAGTCTAATGATTCCGTGAACCCACTTTACAGCATCACACTTGGCGAATGTTTTGAATACAAAGCTTCTACGTTACATGTATGTGTGTATGTACGTATGTATATATGTATGAATTTATGTATGGACCGGTAACTCCTCCTAGACCTGTATCTCTTGGTGAGGCACATCCCCTCTCCAGGTTTGAAGACAGCCGATTTCTTCCAGAGAAGGAAAAATAATTATAGAGAGGAAGTGAGAAAGACATATAGAAGAAGAATCGACATTACTGCTCTAATACATTATTATTTCGATTTCGAAAGGATGAAAAGCAAAGTGGACCTCAGCATAATTTGAAATCAGAGTGAAGACAATCGTAATATTCCGCAAAGCAGTCTATCTGATGTTCTAACGACTTTGCTAATACGCCGCCTTTATCAACTACTAATTACCCTTAAAATTGAAGGTTTGTAAATGAGTTCAAATTAAAGGGAATTTTAATTGGTGTCAATTATTTTATTCGAACTTTGTTTACGCCAAATTATAGAAGCATACAAACATTACTTAGATTTGAACATAAGGATGTATTTCATAAAATAAAATTGCTATTACTTTTATATTACATACATGAACATGAGGACTAAATGTTACACCGGAAATGTTATACATTTCAGTTTCCTTTCTTTAAGTAAATATATATTAATTTACAATTTAAGTTAATTTGAATCTAGTGTAAACTTAATTAAAATTATTCAACTAATTAGGTTTAAAACATCACTTGGAAGGACATTAAAATTGTAAACGTTATTCTTTGCAAATATTTAAAGTACTGCAAATACAGTATAGTTGTATAGTTTCAACAAATATATGTTATAATATGTAACAATTACCAACATTAATTATCGTAAGAGCATATTTGAAGAATATTCATTGAACACGCAGATTTATTTGCGGGAGATATTATATAAAACGGAATCTATTGGCATGTTAGAAATAAATTATTGTATAGTTCAAGAATGGTTATTGACATAAACATAATTTTATTTATAATATTTGTTTCTACATTTGGCACAAGACAAGCATTTACCCAGTGCATTACTGGTACTTTATTTTATCGACCCCGTAAGGATGAAAGGCAAAGTTAACCTCGGCGGGATTTGAACTCAGAATGGCAAGGGCCGTAACTCTATGCGTCAAAGCATGGCGTCCGACCCTCTACCGATACTGCCAATCCACCGCCATTATTTATAATATTGATGTAGAGTTTGTAGCGAAAAGAAAATAATAACCAAATGGGAATCTGATTTAAGGATTTACGCCAATTGAACGTAATAAATTACTGTAAATATTTATTCTCAAAATATATTCAATATATCTTGGGAAAATGAGTAACGATGTTTCTAGATATATTTATACCTTGAGTCAGAAGACAATGTTACATAATACAAAGAAATAACAGAGTAGAAATGTACACCTATTTAACAATACTTTCCATTTGGTTTTCATTGACTATTAAACATTTCCTAAGTCTTTTTTTCTTCTTTTTCGCCCAATTATTCCTGAGAGGGTCGTGGCGGCAAACAAACCTTCCAGCCGATCCTGTCAGAACCAACCGTCTCCAACTCATTTGGCTGGATCCCCAAGCGAGACCAGCCAAGCTTATGGATGTTATCCAACTATCTTGCCCGGAGCCTACTCCTGGGTTTCTTGCCGGTCGGTTTTACCCGTAAAATCTGTCCAACGATTCTTTCCTGAGACCATCTAACCATATGCCCATAATATCGGAGCTGTGATCTCTCAATTCAAAGAAGTAGCGGCTCTACCTGGAGTGAATCTCTGATCTCTAAGCTTCAAATTCTATCAAGTAACATTACTCTAAAGACCCTTCGGAGGAACCCCATTTCGGTCGCTTGTATTCGCAATCGTATTCTTTAGGTCATTACCCAAGATTCATGGCCATAGGTAAGGGCTGGCACGAATACTGAATTCCTAAGTATCAAATAAAATATCTATTAACTAATTTAATGTTATTAACAATTTTCAGATATTGTCAAAATAACTTGAACACCTTTCCTATTTTCAAGATGTAAATTGTTTGAAAATAAGTAATATTGTTGATAAGATTGATATAAATGGAAAGTATGTTCACTCAGATATGTTTTCGCGGCTTTTGGTTTGGTTTAACATTGTTCTCGGATGAAAAAGATGTTATATATAATTGATAACATACGATGTATATATTCTAAGTGAATTATCACGACGGAAATCAAATTCCACAGCATTGTGTTCGTTAAATTCATTAAATAGGAAATATCTCTTGACTAGAGTATGTCCATTGTTGTTAAATCAAATGAAAATAAAACAAAATCGGTTTCTATAGAAAATCGTGAGAACGATAAATAGACGATTTTCTCGATATTGTGAAAACCTATAAATATATGCGTTTGTCAATCATATATACACATGCATATATACATACATACATGAATACATACATATAAACACACACACACACACATATATATATATATATATATATATATATATATATATAGAGAGAGAGAGAGAGATTCTGCATTACATACACACACACACATTCACACAAACACAAACCCACACACACACAAACACACACACATATATATATATATGTATATAATAAGTTGGCGGACCTAGCATAGGTTTCACTGCTAGGACCGGTTGCATCTCAGCGTACTCAATAGGTAATGTTAAATAAACTCCCAGAGTATACACATGGTTATTCACTTCAATACAACACACGTAAACGGGTACCTACAGTAGTTCCTGAACTCGAGTTTCGGCCACACTTAATGCAGCAGTAGAGTGCACAGCACCCTCTGTCCGCATATATTATGCAACAATTAGATAATCGGCGCATGTGGCTTCATCAGCGGGTTTCACTTAATCAATAACCAATCGATCGACAAAATACGACTCCAGTCCGTGCCGGCTATGACTGTGACAAGCAACATAAGAAAGCGATTAGCACCTGGGATTACTACGTATCACAATGCTGTCCCCTGACTGGCTACCGATTTATAAATTTACGTGATAGCAAAAGACTAGAATTGAAATAGTTCTGCTCCCACCATAAGCACTCAGCCAACATATCTCAAACACAAATTAATCAGTTAGCGAAAAATTGGTTATTAGAAAAATTCAGTCTCAAATCGCTGTACAATAGAATAGGAGCATTCGGCTCTAGTCTCCAAGTCCCATGGTGAGAAAAATCGCGACAGTAAAAGTGGTAGTGCCTACGACTTTTTCCGGACATTAAATGCCAACAGCGATTACACAGCGATATAGATTAGCTCGCTGGTTAGCAACCAAATTCCAAATATTTCGACCAACCACGTGCGTAAACCGGTCTATTTCACAACTTGTACGATTCAATAGGTGAGTGAGAGAGAAAATTTATAACAGGAACTAGAGAGTATATGAAAACAAAGCAATAAAAAATGTGAAAAATTGTTCAACTTACTCTCATTGTTAATGTGCTAGTTGGGAGAAAATGATAATAAGTTGGCGGACTTAGCATAGGTGTCACTGCTAGTACCGGTTGCATCTCAGCGTACTCAATAGTTAATGTTAAATAAACTCCAACTACACATAGTTAATCGCTTCACTAGAACACACAAATATATATGTAAAAGATAAACAGAAATAACAACACAATCGGTACAGTATATGGAAGGAATATATTAGGTTAGCGCTTGAAATAGCAGGAAAAGGGTGTTGACGTTTCGAACGCTACTCCTTCATCAGAAGAAAGAATGAGAAATTAGAAAGATTGAAAGGATGGGCGGGGTGGAAAAATGTTTTTAGAGAAAAATAACCGAGAGCATCTCATTAATTAATTATTAAAACAACTAACGAAGAATTTAAAAACCTATTCATAGTGTGTGACTAACATTTTTAAGTTTAATATTTTAACCAAATATCTTTATATCATAATTTTTTTTAATATTATCTTACCACGAAATATCTGTGGTACTTGAGTCAAGTAATTATGAAATCGTAATGTATTCATTATATTATGCTACATGGCCGAAGTTTTACCAAGTTAAACGTATCCAGTTAGAAAATAGAAATCATGTGATATCGCTTTCGATATATATCCGCATTTAACTATATTAACAAAAACATACATCAACCTACTGAAAGAAACTTACACCAACTCAACAGCCTATATCAAAACAGACTTGGGAACTACATGCTGTATAGACAGCTTGAGGGAGTTAAGTAGGCGGATGTACTATCACCACTTCTTTTCTGTATAGTTATAACTACAATTATTTACCAAACTGAAGAAGAATGCTCCTCTGGTTATCAAATATGAGGTAAAATCCTATCAAATCTTAGCTATGCAGACGATCTGGCCATCATGAGTCACTCTAAACTGATCTGCAGGACTTTCTGAATGTACTGGCCAAACATTCGCTGGAGGCTGGCTTACATATCAACATCTCCAAAATAAAATGTATGACAACTGATAAAAACAATGCCAATCTCGAGCTCACAATCTACAACCAGCAAATTGCTCAAGTTACGGAGTTTGTATATCTCGGTCACAAACTATCATCAGACAATAATGGGATGGTTGCTGCGCCATATCGAATCGCTCTAGGTTGGGCAGCTTTCAACAAGAACAAGGAAGCACTAACATCAAAACGAGTTTCCTACCATTTGAAGACTAAGATACGTACATCCTACCCCTTGTGTTATATGGTCTTGTCTGTATTAATTGGACGACAAGGTCACTTCAGAAGCTCTCTACATTCCAGAACCACATCATGACTCTTATGACTGGCAAGCAGCTCAGCGACCGTATCTGTATCAATGAGCTGCTCAACATTATCAAACTTGGACCAATTACATCAATTGTCAAGTAAAGAGTACTCAAACTATACGGCCATATAAAAAGACCAACTCGTGGTGTGAGTAGGTTATGCCTGGAAGGAAGGTTGGCTGGTAGGAGAAACAGAGTCCGGCAGTCAAAAAGATGGCATGACAATGTCAATTTCATGGACTGGACTTGATCTTTGCTCTTTGAACTCTGCTGCTGGTGATCGAACTTTGTGTAGAGAGATATCACATGTTAATGCGCAGTCTGCAACTGGCGGAGTTTAGCGTCACAAGAAGAAGTGGGTACTTTACAAATAGATTAATTTATTTTGTTAACAAATATATAAAGAGATATGAAACACTATATGCAGAGAAAATAAAAATATATATATAAAACAATATATATATATAAGATACAAAGCCTTTCTTGTTTTTGTTTACAAACAGTGGAGAATTTGAAATTAGATAGTGAAAATAGTGCCTCCGTTGTATTTTTGACTAAATAAATTAACCTAATAATTGGAGTTATAAAAACCCACAGAAATGGAAAAATTGCACCACTACGCCACTCACACTAACTTCTATTACATTTGAAGTTATATAATCATAGCGTATTAATACATATATCTAGGATACAAAGCTTTTCTAGCTTTTATTCATACACTATGATTATATAGCTTCAAATTTAATGAAAATTTGTGTGAGTGGCGTATTGGTGTAATCATAGCACAATGACCATCGTATCCAGAGATGTGGGTTCGTGTTCCATGTACGTCAATGCTCATTCGTTTTTCCATTTCTGTGGGTTTTTTATAACTCCAATTATTAGGCTAATTTATTTAGTCAAAAATACAACGAAGGCACTATTTTCACTAAAAAACAATATATTTGAAAGCGAACCAAATTACACAAAAAGAAATAATTTTATACAGGACATCATAACTGCTTTTATTATTTCTTCTTTCAAAAGTGTGGTGGATTGGCAATACCGATAAAGTGGCAGGCAACATACTTTGTTGCGACACTTTGCATTCTGAGTTCAGTTTCCACCGAGGATAGCTTTGCCTGTCATCCTTACCGAGTTATTAAAATAAAGTACCAGTGTCTCACTGTGTTCGATTTAAACGAATTTCTTCTTCCCTTCAAATTGCTGGCCTTGTGCCAAAAAAAGAAACAATTATGTTTTCTTTCAAAAAGTTAGTCGGGGCAGAATTGACTCTGGATTCGATTTATCATTCATTCAACCGGGGTTGCTGTAATAATTACTATTGAATTAATGTGATCTATTAAATAGGCTACACACCAATAATTTGAGGCATTTATCTAAACTTAGATATTCCATTTATCAGTAGAAACTATATCTAATTCTGAAAGCAGAGGATGCATATTGTAAAGAAAACGTCATTTGTTATTCATAATCTAAATAACTCAACAATACATAATGCTTTCTTCTACTTGTTTGTCCTCCCGATATTTCCAACCGTGATAG
>OZ024740.1:281031502-281049002 GCA_964016885.1 Eledone cirrhosa | reverse complement strand
CATAAAAACAGTCTTGGCGCAAAATCAATTTTTTACATTCACATGACCTCTACCGACCAATCAAAATTGTTTTGACCAGAAGAATTTTTTAACATAAAAATAGGTAGAATTCCCAAAACTAATCAGATCAGAGCAAACAGCACGGACACTCTATCTCAAAATTATTTTTGAAAAGCATTTAGAAATGCGCAACCGGTAAAAACTTAAAAACTTAAAACCACAACTGAATACTAACCCATACAATTACTAATACTCTTATTCCTAATTAAACCATTTTTCAACTGTGAACAATTTGTCAGTATTTTCTATTCCGTTTACCAATATATAATAACTTGTGTGTATCACCTCTATTCTTTTAACTATATATATATATATATATATATATATATATATATATATATATATATATATATATATATATATATATATATATATATATCGTATATACTCGGGTAATAGTCGATCTCATATAAACGTCGACTCCTATTTTTGGCCCAGAATTCTGGAATTTTCCATAGAATTCTTATAAATGTCGACCCTAGTATTTCAAGAATAACATTTGCGGGTCAAGGTATCATCCTCTATGTAGTAATAATACTGATAAAGATAGTCGCGATTTTAAGGCAAATTTATATTATTACGAATATATCTCTGAAACTTAAAATTTACCTAAACGTGTGCTTACCTTACTTTAGCATAAACCATAGTTGGAATGTTTAGTGCTTAGAGCGGAATACTCGGATTTTGTTATTTACTAGGACGTGTGATTTGATGCATACAATGCATTTGTATAATGTAGAGGAAATACCTATAACCAATGTAGTTCTATCTATTCGATGCTTAAAAGTTAACATACATAATCTCATTTATATTTCTTCAGAACAGTATTAGATTTCCTGAAAAGTATATTTAATGCATACCGTAGTTCTATATTTGTATCTAGCTAAACCACCTTGGTCAAGTGGATTCAATGTCAGGCATTTCTTCGTGTCTTTAGACCAGCTATTCTATTAGTTTTTATTTTGATATATACAGAAACATTTGAAGAAGACACACAACAATAATTGGAATTGTGTATCATTTCCTGCGATTAACATGTCTGTCATTTCAGCACTCACATATAAATGAAAATGTTATTTCATTACAAAATGTTAAGTACTCTTATATTTCTTTAAAACCGAGGCCAGTAACGCTATAACCAAAGACATTCACTTTATAACCAGATTTTGCTTTTAGGCATAGCGTAATCTAAGAACATAGTATAAAGTATAATTTTTTTTTTTTTAAGAAGTCAGGATGTGATTTGTGGAATATATGGCTGCTATTTGCAAAACGTCGACCAATTGCGAAGACTCGTTAAAAAAATGTTTTATAGGAAGCAATATAGCGGACTGAATTATTAGTAAAACTATATTTCTTAAAAGGAAATTATCATCCCTGGGAGTAAAAAAAGAAATGTAGACTATAATAGTTTGACTTCAAATATAAAGGAGAAATCCAAATATTAATTTTGTATTTTAACGATTCTGGGGAAAGTCAATCATTATGTAACTATGAACTATTTTGTGATTCTTGTAATGCATTAATAATGGTTCTATTCTAGGCCCAAGGCAGGCAATTTTTGTCAGTGGAGCCAATTGTATCGACACAATTATTTGACTGTTAATTTTATTGAAGCTTGAAAGATAAAAAGCAACGTTGACCACGACGATATTCAAACTCACCGCGTAATGCGCCAACATAAAATGTCACAATGTATTTTGTACGATACTCTAACAATTCAGCATATTTACTCTATGATATTAAAGAATTGATTATTTGTTATTGAACAAGTAATGAATTAGCAGAATCGGTAGAACGTCGGATAGAATGATTTGCGGTGCTTCTTCTAAATCTCAGCGTTCATTGAGTTCAAATATAGCCGAGATCAACTTTGTCTTTCATCCTTTCGAGGTCTATGAAACAATTCCATCCAGTACTGAGGTCGATTCTTCTAGTATACTCCTTTTTCAATTTCTCTTTTTCTCTCTCCTTCATTGGAAAAGAAATGGTTTTGTCAGTGCTGGAGAAAGGATAAACCCGCCAGGTTTAAATTTTCATAATAGCGTCCTAACGACTCACACTATCAGGACGTACACGTTCATACATACATTTAAAATTTAATAAATTTAGATTGGTTGAGTGTAAGATGCGTGTGGCAGTTTGTTTTTAATCGGATATTACAACGTTGCTACATACCAATAACTTTCTTTGTATTGTTTTGAAGGTCTGGAAAATTGCAGGGCTGGGCTGGATTGTTGCTGCACTTACATCACTACCAATGCTATTTGTATTTACACACGTCGAAAAAAATGGACAAAATCGCTGTGAGAATACATTCCGAAACAAACCTGAAATACATCGTCAACTGTTTCTTACCTACGTAGCATTTGTGGTCTTCTTTATACCTTTAATATTACTAATCATATTCTACGCACGAATATTTCTGAAGATTTCTCGAAAAGCAACAGAGAATAAATCATCTAACACCAAAAGCAATATCAAGCCTGGAAAAGTACACCTTCAAAGTACTAGATCAAGTTCTCTCCCGAAAGCGAAAATCAAGACGTTGAAAATGACTGTTGTTATTGTATCGATGTATATTATTTGCTGGCTGCCATATTTTACAGGTGAAATGATAATGTCTTATGGAAACCATCAACTTATATCACCCACTTTATATGCTATTATAGGTGGTATTGCACCAGGTAATTCAGCAGTTAACCCATATATATTCCTCGCGTTTAGTATTAATTATAAAACATTAAATTGTCCAAAATGGAGAAGAGTTGCTTATACAAATCCAGATTCGACTGCATCTCATTTTGTCAATTCCATTGAGAAAGATCACAACACAAAAGTATGTACAACTATCACAATGGAAATGTCGACTTTGGAAAATTAGTCAATGTGTTACATTGCGGTCTAATTTTCTTCGTCTTATGACGAACTATAAACTACAAACTTTCCACGAATTCCAACATATTTAACATATAAACTATATGTAAATATAAGCAAGAACATTTTTCCCGTTTATACATCATTAAAAAATGTACATATCTATGAAGATTTTTATGTATCAAGAAGTATCCACGTTTACGCATGTGATATCCGTTTAATATTTTCAAATATATAATTTAATATAACAATGAACATACTCAAGTAATAGTACATTTTATTACGGTGTATTAAAAAACAACAACAATACAAAATATGTTGTGGCATCTGAGGATGTTTAGGAAGAGAAAAGTTAATTTTGTCACGATAACATATTCTGTATAAAAAACCTCACAGAAATGCTAGTATGTTACTATATATATATATATATATATATATATATATATATATATATATATATATATATATATATATATATATAGATAGATAGATAGATAGATAGATAGATAGATATAGCCACATCGCATTCAGTAACCATCATAAACTAAAACAGTACAACTCCCACACCGCGGTACCACAACCCCACTCAATAACACCACGCCACTACACTACACTCTAGTAGCACAACTCTCACATCTAATCCTTCTAGCACGCACCAACCGCATAGTTTAAACAACCCTACCGCAGCTAACCGCACCAGTAACTTCAACTGCCGTTACCCTAATGCATGCCCACTAAACGGACAATGCCTTACACTCAATATAGTTTATAGGTGCACAGTTAAAACAGCATCGCATACCAGCTCCTATATTGGCCCTACCTCGAACCTTTTTGAGGTATGCTATAACGCGCACTCATTTTCCTTCCGAGACCCTAGCAATAGATGTTCAACATCTCTAGCTAGGCTCATTAAAAACCTTAAATTAACCACGATTGAACGCTCACTAACATGGGATATCTTGGCTAGAACCCAACCGTTCAATTGACGAAGAAACTCTTGTGATCTCTGTCTTACCGAAGCCTATTACATAACTCTATCACGACCTCTACCGATTAATGATAGAACGGAGGTAGCTATTAGCTGTCAACATCGAAGGGCGAATTCCTTCGCCAACAGAATATTTGACCCAACATAGTCATCTAATCCCACTTTATCTTATAGCTAACATGTTAAATAGTTAACCCTAACTTAGATAATTATAAGTTACCTCCCTTACATTGTCTCTCACTTAAACTCATTAACACTTCTTAACTATAAACCACCTACAATTTCTAATTTCTCGAGGAGTTACTTCCCCTGAAACCAGCCTCTAATTAGTAAGGTAAATATGTCCTTAGGCGGCTATCTTGTTACCCATAGGCAGATCTCGCATAATCCAGCCTCGACAGAAGAATATTGCTCGCCTATGGCATACAATAGATAGACCAAGGACACCATAGTGAAATACCAATATATGGAACATTACATTCATGTAACCATCTTTCTTTACCTTAATTTATATTCCTTATCAATATTTTCATAATCACATTTGAAGTTCCGCTGAACTGCTCCATTTTTACCTAAGTTAATTATCTTCATCTGAACCAGATCAATAATGATCTATAATCATTTGATCCAGAAACATTATATGGAGTAGCAAAACAGTTGTAAAGGGACATTATTAGTATTATTATTATTCCTTACATTCCTTATATTAAACTACAACTATGTTGACAATCTTTAAATGATGTCTTCCTGGTGAAATTTGTGGTCTTCTTTTGCTTAACTAATGAATATATATATATATATATATATATATATCTTTTACCTGTTTCAGCCATCCGGCTGAGGCCATGCTGGGGCACCGCCCTTGAATATATATATATATATATATATAAAACATCTGATATACATACATTTATTATATATATTATATATTCATATATACATATATACATGTATATATATATATATATGTATACACACACAAAAACAAGATGGCGTAGGACAGAACAAAGGAGAGGCACAAAAAACAAAAAACAAAGAAAAGAATCCCCAGTCACTGAAGAGGTCACAGAATGTGTGACGAAAGAACTTTGACAATATATAAACAACCATCTGGTTGTGGAACCAACCAACCAACCGGAAATTTATAAATTCCTAAATTTATAAATTTATTATAATAAATTGAAGTGAAAGCACAGGGTGCGTGTGTTTCTTATTGGCAACATGACCCTCCCAAAGTATAACAATATATATATACATGTATATAAATGTATATATTTATATGAATATATAATATATATAATAAATGTTTATATATCAGATGTGTTCTATATATATATACATTAGTTAAGCAAAACAAGACCACAAATTTCATCATGTATATACATGTATATACATGTATGTATATATATATATATATATATATATATATATATATATATATATATATATATATATATATATATATGTGTGTGTGTGTGTGTGTGTGTCTGTGTGTGTCTGTGTGTATGTATATATATATATATATATACATATATAAATATAAATTCAGCGAGAATATTTTTTTCGGCGGGTAGAAAAAGCGAAACGTAACCCGAATACCGAGTCATGCTGGCAAGCGCTCCATGGGCTAAAAGACCAGAGCAATAAACATAGGTTATAAAGGCCATACAAACTGAGAAGGCGGTCAAGAAGCCATAAACCACCTAAGCCAAAAAACAAGTCAAGCTACACAGGTCAGACAAAATAAATGACATATTGACATATATATATATAAATACATATACATATTTATATAACAAACCTGGACCCTTGGAATTGATGGTAAAATCCAGTACAGCGTTTCTGTGACACCTAAATCAATACTATCTGCTTAAAACAATAAGCTTTTGGTATAAATATCGAACGAGGAATATCACGTTATCAACAGGTATTTTGTTCTATACCAGTGTTGTGGATGACACAGTGTTTCGTAAAAGCACATGCGTAACTCACAGGGAAAAAACCCCAGATTTTGGTAAATGAATTCAGTATGTGTAAATCCATGCAAAAAATTTTATAAATAGCACAAATCGAATAAACTCTCGGCCGGGTAGTTTTTAAAATAAACTTATGCAATTAATCTGTCACTAGAATTATTAACAGGTTAATTGTAAGACTCGGGAGATTAATACAAATATAAATTCAGCGAGAATCGCATTTCGGCGGTTATAAAAAGCGAAACGTAACGCAAATTCCGAGTCATGCTAGCAAGCGCTCCATGGGCTAAAAAAGACCAGAGCAATAAACATATATCAGATGTTTTCTCTTTTGCGGTATTTACAATTTGTGTCATATATCTCTATTATAAGTTATGTTGAACACTGATACACACACGCACACACACATGACCCTCCCACACACATACACACACACATATATATATGTACATATATATATATATATATATATATATATATATATATATATATATATATATATATATAGAGAGAGAGAGAGAGAGAGAGGGGGGGGGGGGGGAGAGAAAGAGATCCATGTGTGCGTGAATGAAAGTGTACATATCAAGCGTTAAAGTATTACATCTTTATACTGTTTGGCTTCCATATTATTTATTCTTGTTGACCTTTCGCAAATTTATATATATATATATATATATGTGTGTGTGTGTGTGTGTGTGTGTGTGTGTGTCTGTGTGTATACATATATACATAGATATATACAGGTATGTATATATATATATATATATATATATATATACATATATATATATATACTGTATATATATACATATATATAAATATATATGTATATATTATATATATATATATATATATATTATATATATATATATATATATATATATATATATATATACATATATAATAAATCAGGAAAGAAGAGTGACACGGTTTGCTATACAAAAAAGGTTTTTAATCTCATTGCTGACAATTGTTTCTCTGAACTGGTCTAGAGATCCTTATTTTCTCGTCACTCGCTCGCCAATACAAAGTTATAACCAGTCAGTTCATCGGAGCTTGCGAGAATGAAAAGAAATACAGGCATGAAAAGAATATACAGGCTACTATATGTAGTAGTAATGGTATTCAGTCAGAACAATAACAACAATATCAACAACGCTAGCAATAAATTATTATTGTATAGCAAACCGTGTCACTCTTCTTTCCTGATTTATTATTACTCCAAGTCTTTACAACATAGGAATTACAGCGTACTCGCAGCATCACTATGGAAACGCCTTGTTGAGTCAAACTTAGCCAAGCGTTGATATCATTCACTACGCGGAGTACCATAACTGGACTACACCTAAGTGGACTACATATAACAATAATTTGTTACCCCGTATATATATATATATATATATATATATATATATATATATATATATATATATATATATATATATATATATATATATATATATATATTTATTTATTTATTTTTCTTTTTTTTTTTTTCTTTCTCGTTCATAAAAATTCCATGTGATATATTCGAACGCATTTTAAATATTATCACAGAATTCCTAATGTTTGAAAGAACGCATTTTGTTTCTTCTGTGTTAATGGAAATGTGTTAATTTTATTTAGAATTCGTACAATTTTAATTGTTTCATTTCAAAAGAACCTACTTTCAATGTGAAAATAGAATGTAATGTAAATGATTATTAAAAGTCTTTCTTTATAGTATCATTTATTTCATGCCTTCAATATGTAAAAGTGAATATTTTAGCAATCTTCGAACCTTAGATGTATATTTGATGAAATCATTTCTATATTTTCCTCTCGAAATTTAAACTTTGCGTCTGGTAATAATAGTACATCGTGTTGCCTTGGATTCGTCGGTGATACATATAATCTTATATCTATATATCTTTTTAACATGAGGATTTTCTGTTGTTGTACATAAACCGATAGTAGAATATACAAGAATTTTCATCAGGGTTTGTAGATACCTATGAAAATTACCGACTTATTGCTATCATTGTGATGATAAGATATATCCAAGAACATTTAACGATTTATTTTGCATACGAAGATTAAATTGAAAGACGCATCCATCATGTGGATTAGAAGAATCATTGGAGTGTCGTATGAAATGCATGCATTATATTCCTCTATGTTCTAATTTCAAATTCCACCATAGTCAACTTTCCCTTTCGTCCTTGCGAGAATCGATAAAATGGTATACCAGTCGATTACAGGTTCCTATTTATTCATATCACACAAAACTATTGGCCATTATCTTAAGTTAGAAATCATCATAATTACCATAATCATTATCATTATTGAATATATATATATATATATATATATATATGTGTGTGTGTGTGTGTGTGTAGGAGCTGAGTTTTATTGTAGAACAATAAAGCAATGCAAAAATCGGATAAGTAGCACTCAACTGTTTATTGGACTGGAGTATATATAAGAAGAAATTAAAAGATGGTTAAAAAAGTTCCATGTATTTTATTATGCGCATTTATGTTGATTAGACACTACCTTGTTCACAAGTGTTTTTTTTAAGCATCATATCATGTCTCCCTATTTTATCTGATGAGAACGCAAATATCGTACCAGGATGATATTTGTTTTTGAAATGCGCATAATAAAATACATGGAACTTTTTTAACCATCTTTTAATTTCTTCTTATATATATATATATGTATGTGTGTGTGTGTGTATGTGTGTGTGTGCGTGTGCGCGCGGGTGTGTATCTGTGTGTGTGTGTGCATGTGTGTGTGTGTGTGCGTGTGCGCGAGGGTGCGTATCTGTTTGTGTATGTGTGTGTGCGAGTGCGTATGTGTGTGTGTGTGTATGTGTGTGAGTGTGTGTGTGTGTTATATAGAAAATCTGAAAGGTAGTTTAGATCATGAAACTTGATTCCTTAAAAGTCATATTTCGTACAACAATGGGCTTCGGTAATATATTTAACATTGAAGACATTCCAATTAAATAGATTCAGTCTGGCTTGTAAATGTTAAAGGGAAGAATATTCTAAAATTATAGTATGTATGTGATTGGTAATTGTACGTTAATGTGGAGTGTTCCCGTACGGTTACATATCAATTTATTTAGTATGTACCTATACACACACTCACATATGCATACATACACACATCCATAGATAAATTTCTATTTATTTGCCACGAGGGCACAAAAGAAGGGGACATTTACACAGTGGGGGAGTTTACATAAATCGAGTAAAGAAAAAAGGAATAACAATAATAATATAACAATAAAAAGTCCTCAAAAGGGAGGGGGCGTGTTGGGGATTGCACATACCCCCGAAAAGTGTGCAACTCTTTTCGCGGGGGAAGCCCAGAGAGGAGGCGCTCCCCCTTTCCTCTTCACTTCTTCACCTACAGAACAATGTAGAGAGAAGGCCCATTTACACGGGCCATTCTCGCTTCTTTCACCCACCTTTCATAAAACTGTCTGGGACCAAGCACTTCTCTCTCCATCCTGATTCTTCTTCCGAAGTGGTATCGGAAGAAGTAAACCAGGTGATGGCCGGAGAGAAAGTCACCCGACCTCAGACCTTTCAGGCGCGTCCACCACACAACCTCTTTCATCATGGCTATTACGCACAGAAAGACCGCCTCTGCTTCATTTCTGAAGGGAGGAGGCGGCTTGATGTTCACCACAGACTCGGCGGTTAATCGAATCGGCGCCACACGCGACAGCAGTCGTTCGACGTAGCCCCACAGATCGGCAACGCCCGGGCAGTGTACCAGTGCATGCGCAACGGTTTCCTCGTCGCGCACGCATCTGGGACAGATCTTTTTCGCGGGATCCCTGCCTGGGCGCCCGTGTCTGTAGAGCTTTTCTCGAACGGGCAGAGCCCCCGGTAACACTGCCAGGCTAGGGACCTCTGGAAGTTGTCCATGGGTCCCGGGCCGAAAGTTCTACCGAACAGGCTGGCCAGTTCGTCCTCCTCCATGCCTAGCGACTCTCCAAGGGTGTCGTCGCCCCTGCTAGCCACCAACCCTCTATAGAATGTCGAGGTGGATTCTCCACTGACAGTCGGGTCCGCTTGCCAGATAGCCGTGAGCGCCTGGGCACACTCAGTGTGCCAGTTGCCCAGTTTTCTCGGTCTTTGCTTCACCCAGGATTGCAGTTCGGTGAGCGAGACGAGCTGTGGGAAGGCTCGCCTCACAAACGGGGCCCACACCGGCTGACCGTTGAGGAATACCTGTAGATGCCGTAGCCTCAATGCGTGCCTACGCATCAACAGCCACGGCATACCCAGCCCTCCTTTCGAAGGGTGCTGGCAGCAGATGGATCTCCTCACCATGGGAGGCCGCTTCTTCCAGAGGAACTGGAAGAGCATGCGTTCCATGATGGTGAGCTTTTCCTTGGGGCAAGGCACGACGGTCAGGCGGTAGTAGATGACGGACGCTATGTAAGCGTTCGTCACCTCCGCCCGACCTTTCAGTGATAGTTTGCACTTGGCCCACTTCTGGGTCAGCGCAAACACCCTGCTCGTCACCTCGCCCCAATTCTTCTCCACCTGGAGGTCCGGTCCGAACCAGACCCCGAGCAGCTTCACCGGGCCCTCCGTCCACCGCCCGACGACACCGTCTAACGGCATCGGTTTGCCCCTCCACGTTCCGAGTTGCAAACCGACTGACTTGTCCTGGTTCAGCTTAGCCCCCGTCAGCCTTTCGTATTCCTCCAGTAGGGTGGCGATCGCCCCGATTTCCGAGGCGTCCGCCACCATTACTGTTACGTCGTCGGCATAGGCCGAGACCGCTTTGTGCAATCCCGGTTCCAGGGGTATGCCCCGCAGCAACTCCAACTTCCGCAGCAGTGGCTCGAGAGTCAATACGTACAGAAGGGAGGAGAGGGGGCACCCCTGTCTGATGGATCGGGTGATTTGAAACGGCTCCGAGAGGTAGCCGTTTACTTTAATCCTAGAGTAGATGTTGCCACTGTGCATGGCAGAAATCCAGCCCCTGAAAACGGGTCCGAAGCCCGCCGCCGCTAGCACCGCATCCAGGTAACCATGGTCGACCCTATCGAACGCCTTAGATTGATCCAAGTTGATCAGGGCCCCACCAAAGCCGGGTTCGTAGCCAACCCTCTCTATGATGTATCGCATGAGGTGGAGGTTGTCGTGAATGGACCTGGACGGGATAGCGCATGTCTGCGCGTCTCCCACCAAACCACCCACCACAAGCGCCAACCTCTTCGCCAACACCTTGGCCAAAATCTGTAACTCTGCATTCAGCAGAGTTATGGGCCTAAAGTTACTTAAGTCGTCCCCCTTGCTCTCGTCCTTCCTCACTAGCGTGACCACGCCCTTGGTCACAGAACAGGGAATTCTCCCGTTCTGTTGCCAGTTGCAATAGACAGCCTCGAGGAGTTCGGAGAACAAGACCGGCATAGCTAAATAAAGTTCGTATGGTAGACCATCGAGACCCGGGGATTTGCGTCTGCTGCATTGGCTGAGCGCTTCCCCGATTTCAGTGGCTGTGATTGGCCCTTCGCAGCACTCCGCTTCGCCGCTCGAAAGACGCGGTAGACCGTCGAGGTATGGACCGAAGTCCACATCCCCGTCCGGCCCCCCGCCACCTCCGAACAGTCGAGCAAAGTGCCTTTGAAAGGTCTCGCACATTCGCTCAGGTTCAAGGATCACCCGTCCATCCTGGTCTCGCAAAGACCGAATGGTGGATTTAATCCCACTCTTGGCTTCTGTCACGCGGGCCCAGCTAACAGCTTTGGTCCCCTCGTTTCCTAAAGCACGTATTTTACTTCGGACAACGCAGCCTTCGTGCTTCGCGTCAAAGAACTGGCTCAATGCCGTTCTCGTCGCTAACACTCTGGCTACGTCTCCGCTCCTAATCGCCTCTTCTAGTTTATCTGTTAACTCCCTTTCCCTCCTATTTCTATTCGCCGCTAGTTCCTTACTGTAACCTATCGAACTTACTCTAATCTCTCTCTTTAGAGATATCCACCACCTACTGTTGACGATCGCTCCCGTCAACCGCATCTTAACTAAGCTACTAATCCGGTTTCTGTAATCTTTCTTTGTCGGTAAGGACAAGTTCATCTTCCAGTAACCGGGACCCTGTCTATGCGTTCTATCAAGGTTGACCACGCAGGTCACTAATTTGTGATCTGAATAGCCAACCATGATCAGTTCTGGACAACTAAATACGTCCCTATCCTTACTCCTAACCAAAAACCTATCTAGGTACGATCTAGATTGTCCACTGCGGTTTGCCCAGGTCCAGGTTGGCGCAGTTGGACAATCTAGTCGAAATCTATCGACCAGGTCGAATCGATCGAGTAACCCCTTGAGGCTGCTACACCCCCCTCTATCGGGACATGCCCCTGCATAGTCCCAACGCGCATCTAGGATTCCATTCCAGTCCCCCACTAAAAGCAGGGAACGCGACGTTCCTAGAAAAGTCTCCAGACGTTGGAAGAAGTCGGCTCTCTCCGCCCCGAAGGGAGCATAAAGACCGACCAGTCTGAAAGCCCCGCCTTCACCACCTCCGACGTCCAGCACCAGTAATCGACCCCCCGGGTCCGAGTGAACAATCTGTACGTCGAGAGTCAGACGTTTATCCAGCAGTACGGCAACTCCCCCCCCGCCTCCGGGTTGACAGAGAGATGCGTGCATCTCAAAGTCATCGAAGGCGGGCGCCAGCTGTCTCACGCTGCTGATCCGACTCTCGCAAACAACCATCACATCTATACTTTGTGACCTGAGGTCACTTAGAAGCTTTGCTTGCTTCCAAGCTGAGCTCAGGCCACGCGCGTTCAAACAGCCAACTCTCAATTGATCTATTTTGGTGTTGAAAGTGAAGAAAGAAAAGCACTTACCTCTCCGGGTTGCGTAATTTCCATGGCATCAGGTGTGTTGGGTGGAGGGATGTTTTGTGGTGGTGTGGGGGTACACGTGTGTGGTGGGGTTGGGGTATTTGGAGTTGTGTCAGGGAGAGGGGCGGTTATGGGGAAATCTTTCAAGAGGACGCGATTCAACGGTTTTAAACAGGGGGGGCTCACGTCCCGTCTAAATTGTTCTTTTAAGGAACGATAAAGGTCCAGAGGGACCTTTATCATTTTTAAATGGGTGAAGTTCTCTGTTGAGATAAAGTTTGGCCCTTCGGTCTGCACCATAGGGTTATTGTTTATTAATTTAACCAGTATTTTGTTTTCTTTATTTATATATGTGTATTGCAACGTCTTTTTTTGTGATGCTGTCAATGTTTCGGAGAGGGGAGGCGCAGATTTATTTTTGTTTGTTGAGGGTGGGGTGTTTTTGATTGGAGTTGGTGTTTGTGTGTGGGTTATTTGTGGTGTGCTGGGTGTGTGTTTTCTTTTTTTTCTTTTAACTTGTCTGAAGGCTTCTCCTCCTTCTTCTTCAGAAGTTGGGGGAAACTCTTCAGCGCTAGGTGGGAGGGACGTGTTGTGTGGTTGTTTTTATTTTGCGGGAGGGGTAGATTTGTTACTGTTTTTTTTATTATTTGTTTGGAATGGGTTTTGTGGTGGTGGTGGTGGTAATGTTTGTGTCGTGCTTGTGGTTGGTAATGGTGGTGGTGATGTTTGTGTTGTGGTTGGTGGTGGTGATTTTTGTGTCGTGCTTGTGTTTGGTGCTGGTGGTGGTGATGTTTGTGTTGTGTTTGTGGTTGGTGGTGTCTGTATTTTGTTTGCTGTGTGTGGTATTAGTGTATTTTTGGAGGTGGGTGGTGCTGGTGTACTGTTTGTGGTGGGTGTGGGCAATAGTCCTTTTTGGGGGATACGTTTCGGGCAGTTAGCCTTAACGTGTCCCCTTTCCATGCATAAATAGCATGCTGGTCTTCTCCCCTCTACAATTATGTCTATTGGGGTAAGGTCATCCAGCCAGATGCGATCCGGGATTTGTGCTATTCTTTCGGGCCTCATTTGGACTAGTATGTCGAGGCCCATTCCCAGGAACGCATCTCCAGTTGCCTTCCCCATTGACAGCATAGTGTCTTCGCCCATATCAATGAAGCCAGCAATAGCCCACCAGAAGTCCATTGTGGGCAGCATTGTTTTTACTTTTACTCTCTGTGTTCTTCTACCCATGTAGGAGGGATAGAAGCTATATGTTGTCGACGAGAGTGGGCTTAGGGAAAGCTGAACCGCCGTTTCTTTGTCTCTTGTTAGGACCGAAATGCTGCCATAGAGTCGGTCCTTTCGTATGAAGAGAATATTCTTCATATAGTCTTTTAGGACTAACTCTATTTCCATTTGGCTGGGCTGTGCTGGCTTTCTTGACTGGTTTAGTATAGTTCTGTATATAACTGTGTTTTCTGCTCTGGCTTTCTTGAATTCTGGGGGGGAGTTAATGGAAAACATTCCGTTCTCCCCCAAAACAATATGTTTCTTTGCTTCGGCCAGTTTTTCTCTGGCGGCAGTTAGGTCAATTGGTGTGTATGTAATGGATTGCTTTGTTTTCTGGGCGAAAGTTGCCCTGTCGTTATTTGTATTATTTTCTGTTTGTTTGTTTTCTGTTTGCTCATTTTCCTTAACATTTGTTTTTTCATTTTGTTTGTTTGTTTCAATGTCTAATTTTGTTGTAATTATTTTTTGTTCTTCAGACTTGGGGGGCGTGGCAGAGCTAATGGCAGACATGTCTGCCATCTTTTCCGCCATGCTGCCAAGAAAGAAATTTTTCGGCAAAAATAGATATTTATTTTACCCCCTAAAAAGGGGGTAAATGCAAAAATGTTTCCCTAAATAACAGGGGTTAGTGTTCCAAATGTGTTGCACTAAAAAATTTATCCGGTACTTACAATAGTAAGGGTAAATCCCGATGGAATAGCGGAGCCGATGCGAAGCGTGTCTTACTCTATCAAGATAGATAGATAGATAGATAGATAGATAGATAGATAAATAGATAGATAGATAGATAAATAGATAGATAGATATGTTTCTTTTATTTGCCACTAGGGCATCAAAAGTGGGACAAGTACAAAGGGGGAGTTTACACAAAAAGGCGTCCTCAATAAGGAGGAGGCAATAACAAAATATAAAAATAAAATAAGATATAACAAAAAATAAAATTTTTAACAAAATCCTCAATAGAGAGGAGGCGCCTTGGGGGGTCGCACACACCCCCGAAAAAAGTGTGCAACCCTTCTCCTCAGGAGCACAGAGAAGGGGTGCTCCCTTGGTCTTTCATCTTCCTCACCTATAGTCTGATGTAGAGTGAAGGCCCATTCACACGGGCCATTCTCGCCACTTTCACCCATCTTTCATAGAAACGGCTGGGGTGCAGCACCTCTCTCTCCATCCTGATCCTTCTTCCGAAATGATATCGGAAGAAACGGACCAGTTGTTGGCCAGAGAGAAAGGTGCCTGACCTCAGTCCTTTCAGACGCGTCCACCATACAACCTCTTTCGCCATGGCTATTACGCACAGAAACACCGCCTCTGCTTCATCTTTGAAGAGGGGAGGCGGCTTGATCATTACAATAGACTCGGTGGTCAACCGGATCGGTCCCACCCTTGACAGCAGTTGTTCGACATAGCCCCACAGATCGGCTACGCCCGAGCACTGTACCAATGCGTGTGCAACGGTTTCCTCGTCGCACACGCATCTGGGACAGATCTTTTTGGCGGGGTCCCTACCCGGGCGCCCGTGTCTGTAGAGCCTTTCTCGAACGGGTAAAGCCCCTCGGTAGCACTGCCAGGCCAGGGACTTCTGGAAGTTGTCCATAGGTCCCGGGCTGAATGTCCTACCGAACAGGCTGGCCAGTTCGTCCTCCTCCATGTCTAGGGCTTCTCCGAGGGCGTCGTCGCACCTGCTGCGTACCAGCCCTCTATGGAATGTTGCGGTGGAGTCTCCACTGATAACCGGATCCGCCTGCCAGAGGGCGGTGAGCGCCTGGGCACACTCAGTGTGCCAGGCGCCCAGTTTTCTCGGTCTTTGCTTGACCCAGGATTGCAGCTCGGTGAGTGAGACGAGTCTGGGAAAGGTTCGTCTCACAAACGAGGCCCACACCGGTTGTCCGGTGAGGAATACGTAGAGGTGCCGTAGCCTTAATGCGTGTTTACGCATCATTAGCCACGGCATCCCCAGCCCTCCTTTCGAAGGGTGTTGACAGCAGATGGATCTCCTCACCATAGGAGCCCGCCTCTTCCAAAGGAATTGGAAGAGCGCGCGCTCCATCTTGGTGAGGGTTTCCCTTGGGCAGGGCACTACGGTCAGGCGGTAGTAGATGACGGACGCTATGTAGGTGTTCGCCACCTCCGCCCGACCTTTCAGGGATAGTTTGCAACTGGCCCACTTCTGGGTCAGTGCAAACACCCTGTTCGTAACCTCCGCCCAGTTTTTCTCCACCTGGAGGTCCGGTCCGAACCAGACCCCGAGCAACTTCACCGGGCCCTCCGTCCAGCGTCCGACGACGCCATCGGAGGGCATCGGTCTGCCCCTCCACGTGCCGAGTTGCAAACCGATCGACTTGTCCCGGTTCAGCTTAGCCCCTGTGAACTTTTCGTACTCCTCCAGTAAGGTGCCGACCGCCTCGATTTCGGAGGCCGTCGACACCATTACTGTCACGTCATCGGCATAAATAGATAGATAGATAGATAGATAGATAGATAGATAGATAGATAGATAGATAGATAGATAGATAGATAGATAGATAAATAGATAGATAGATAGATAGATAGATAGATAGATAGATAGATAGATAGATAGATAGATAGATAGATGCTTTCCACCAAATTATATATTCAGAAAATGCATCTAGTTTGAATTGTTATGAAGATTTATGCCTAAGTGCACTCACTTATCATAGATGGATATAGCATTGTGTCAATTTATGGACTTATAATTTGTAATCTATATATCTAAAACAGAGAATGTCTGTCTGTCTGTCTATCTGTCTGCCTGACTCCCTAACACTCGAGAACCACTCAACCGATTGTTTTCAAACTTCAAACATGTAATACTTATGGTCCTCTGAGTGTTTTGAGTGGAAAAGAATTCAAATTTTCAATGCTCTAGGGACCGCATTAGGCGATTTAGCGATCTCTCTCTATAATTCTTAGGCTTTCTTTTTAGATAGATACATAGATATAACGTTGCGCCCTTATAATATCTGTCTGTATGTCTGGCTGTCTGCATTACGACATTATGACGTCGCTATCTCTCTGTGTGTGTATATATATATATATATATATAGTGTGTAACGTTTTTCGAAATATTTACTTCTGCGTTCACAGATTGATTTTTTTTAGTTTCAGAAGATCCTGTTAAGGGGGAAAGCAGTGATTCTTTGCTTAAACTTTAATCTGTTATTTTAATATATATATATAATTATATATTCATGTACAGATATTTTTGCATACACAATAACAAAATATAAACAAACGTATTTATTTCACGAGGCTCGATAAGGATAAATATATGTCAAATATATAAGAACCCTAAAGCAACTCCCGAGCAACGCCGGGTCATTCTGCTAGTATTCACTAAAATTAATGGTGACATTAGCTATACTGTTAAAATAGCCCTGACAGATACATGATTAATTTTTGGATATTATATCATTAACGTCAAAAGTCAAAATAACAGCGTTA
>OZ024740.1:280991502-281026502 GCA_964016885.1 Eledone cirrhosa | reverse complement strand
CTTACGATACTACAAATGAGATGCATCCAGTCGATGATGTTCTACCTAAGACTATTTCATTTTGCTTGCTCTAATAATATATGTGGTAAAAATATATTCATAAACACCCATTTCTTTATGTAAATTCAGTAGAAGGGCCCAGCGAACCGAGATCAAAGGACATATTATGGTCAAATTAATGAAGAGTTAAAATCACATTGCGGATGGAATGTTGTGTCCTAGATTACCACAATGGATTCTTACTATATTATAAAATTCCTTTTTTTTTTTTCTATTTACAGAATCACCAGTCTGTATTACAGAATGTTTTTGTCCATTTACTTTTCTGGTTTCATGTAATATTTACGTTGCTTTTATTCATATTTTATTCTACCAAAAGAGTACTGAAATGTTGTCTGTTAATATTCATCACAACTGTTCATTTTCTTACAATAGATACAAATTACTGTAAACATCTCTTTCATGTGGTAATAAATTGCTTTGAGTATTTTCCTGAGGAACTTTAGTTATTTTTTTTATTTTTTGTATTAAAGATCCTTATTACTTTCTATTTCAGCGACAATACAACTGTTCTTTGAAAAGATGTGAACGCCACAATACTCGGTTTCTTTTTTTATTAATCTACACCCTGACCGTAGACAGAAGATCATATATAAAAATGTTAGCCTTAATATAAAATACTTTAAAATTATAATGTTTGATATGAAAGTTTTAACCTTGACACACACGTCAAAATCCTTTAATAATATGATCACAAACTATACTGGATATGTAAATAATTATTCGTCTTGTTGAAGGTATAACAAGTAGCCTAAGAGTTCAAGATCTTAATTTGTAGGAAAGAATGAAAATGTTGGAGAGAGTCATAAAAGCAAAAAGCAAAATAAGAAAAATTATACTTATTTCAACTTCCTGTAATACTGGTCGAAGACTAACTATTTATGAAGCTATATGAAGAAGTTTTCTCCACTTATTAGAATCCTGAGGCTAAGTCACGCTTTCAAACAATAGTTGTCACACAAATATACACTTGTAATATCTTCTATTAGAACTGTTTAATCAGATTAGATAATAGTTTGCCAGATATGTTTAAAATCCAGCGTAGGTTTACAACCTAAATTGCACATGCGGAAAAGGTTGTGTAGGATCTAGCAGACATCATCTGCACCATAGTATATTTTAGTATTTTTACAAATCCGCATCGTCCAAAACAGTCTTCCAACATAGAATGAAAAGGCAAAAGAAGCCTATTACATATATTTTTAACAGAACAAACAGGAGCCCTACACACATGGTAATATATATATATAATATAACACCGAACCTAAGTGGTGTTGGAATGCCCGGCGGATTAATTTGCCAAATTATCGATGGGAATCTAAACGTACAGCCACGACTGCTAACGAATTTATTGATCCGACAGAGCTCACAATTGAATAATAACAATGTTTTCATAGACTATAGGCTATTGTAGGCTAACATAATTTAATTTCCTCTATTCGCTCCACTTATGTATTTCTGCCATGTCACTCAGTCTATCCATTCTTACCTCTTTTACTTAGATTATTGAACTATTATCCGATCGTCTCCATTTCCACTCCTTTTAAGGATCTATCTATCTATCTATCTATCTATCTATCTATCTATCTATCTATCTATCTATCTATCTATCTATCTCTCTCTCTCTCTCTCTCTCTATATATATATATATATATATATATATATATATATATATATATATATATATATGATTATCCGCCTATCGGTCTAACTACTTATGTATGGTATGTATCTATTCATCTATCAATGTACTTATCTACTTATCCATCCATCTATTTATTTCTGCCTTTCTCATTGTGTATCTTTCTACCCCTCTCAATATCTACTTATTTCTGTCACCTGATCTGTTGATACTATTAAGCATTAAATCAAACCCACCAACAATACATCATTCCTTTGTTATATCATTTTTCATATTATTTGGCGCCTCGTCATTTTGTCAAGTTATTTTCTTAAATTATTATAAATCGCATTCAACTGCAACGATTAAGTACCCCTAAAATAGTTATCTGTTCATAAACCCCAACATGTATAATTCAATATTAAACAATGAATCCGTTGAAACAAATTGATTTTACTTGGCGTACAAGATATACTTAACTATAAACAGGAAAGATACTTCCACATATGTATGTGGAATATGGAAAGATATGTAAATAATCCGTAACAAAACAACTTTCAATTATGTAAACAAGTTGAATTGAAAAACTATATGTTATTGAAGCGTTTATACGAAGTATACCTAGAAGCCATCTTTGATTGAATACAACGAGAATATATATAATACTCTAAATTAATTCTCAATCATATTAAGATGTTTTCTAAAATAATGATAATAATATTTTCTACAATTATTCATTTAACTAAATATCTAAGGTCTCAGATTATTAATGAGTTATTGTTCTATGTATTAGCCACCATATTCCATAACATTTACATGTACATCTTAATTGCATATTACTACAATGTAAGAAAATTAACACATAGAGATTCAAACATCGCATATTTTGAAATGTTTTATATTTCCGTTAAATTCTGAGAAATAGAAACTATACAGAATTAATGTTACTCATTGTTGTAAGCTACAGCAATATGCATAATATTTGTATTGAGAAAATTGTAACTGCATAAGAACAACTATGTTTCAGGGGGAATATACTTAGCAATATGAATATTTCGATAGTGACGTTTACGGGTGAAAAGAGATCACTTTGGGAAAAACATTACTGATGCATGAAAACAATGATATTATCTGATAGACATTATTGTAGCTTATTGACGAAGTTGCAGGACAAATTCAATATTATTAAGATCATTCACACATTTTCCGTTATTCCGTTATATACTACGGAATAAAACATTGGTTTAGTCCAAATCATCTCAATGTTTGGGATACCCATTAGTGAGCCTTCGTATAACTCATAAAAATGGTTTACATCTCTCTGATTTATATACCCTAATAAATATGTATAAAGAATCGAATCGAAACCGATTTTTTTAATATATGGAGGGATGTAAATGACCATAAGCATGTCACTGAAACGTCATTTAAACAATTACTGTAAATGACAATAAGCATGCCATTGAAACGTCTCGTTCTCATTTTTTGTGTTAAAGCTAGCACGTAATGAAATGCGTTTGATCGTAAGTGCCATTTAGATATGTGACTGCAATTAGAAGATTGCTTCACCATGATGATGCACACCTAATTATCTATAGATAGTTCTCCATTTACATGTATGAAGCCGTATGTTATTTGGAGCCCATATAATAATTGTTTCTACTTTAGTCACAAGGCCAGCAATTATCCAGTGCATTACTGGTACTTTATTTTATCGACCCCGTAAGGATGAAAGGCAAAGTCAACCTCGGCTGGATATAATAATAAGTATGATATCGTTTTCAACTTAATATAGGGTTAACATTTGAGCGTTCATTTGGTTACAGTTGATGCTCTTATCAATGAATACACACTTTGTATTTGCTGTTTAGACGCACTTTAATTCTAATCAAGCAACCCGATGATCATATACATTCCACTCGTTTTAATCCTGTCATTTTATGATCATCCAAATCTACAGTATCTAACGTATCTTCTTTTAAGGCGGTAGTAAGTGATTTGAGACAGATGTGGCTGCTATTTATCACCGGTCTAATTACTACATGGTGGCTCTCTCGTTGAATAGTATATTTTGTAATTGGTTTTGATTGTAAAACCAACCCTTTCCACTAACGATTATGATCGTTGTTTCAGAGGTGTAATAATTTTGAAAAGTAGTGTTTCGAAGCTCAAAGTTAGCAGAACAAAGAATTGTTTAGTTTATAAATTAATCTAACTTAATTTTATCTGTTTGATTCCAGAAATTTTCTTTTATCACTTTAATCTTTGCCCGTTATAATCGTATAGCCATTTTAGAATTGTAGAAATAATATCTGGCGTTACTCTATCATAGAATTGAGAATCGATAGAAAATGGTAACTAAAATGCATAACTAAAATGCGGTAAAATGCGGTAACTAAAATGCATTTTCTTTAACAATGCAGAACCTTTTATAGATACTTTTAATAATATTTTATCCAACATATATCTGTTTATCGAGTCATCGAAAGAAACTCTATTCGAATCAACGCAGTAGTATTTATGTGTTTCATCAACCTGCTAAGATACAAAACTAAATATCCCTGAAAATAACATCCACTGTCATAAATATAGAACATATTAAACATTGCTGTTGCTCCGTAGAAATTATGCTTCCAAAAGTTTGGTAAGGCTCACGACGCCTGCTAATTTTACAATAATCCATAGATAACGCTACTGCAAAGAATGGGCACTAAGAATGTCTTAACTACTTGGAAAATAACCACACAATTCAAACATAAACACTACTTACCGAATGACACCCCCTATTAATAAAATGTAACATGTAAATTTGAAAGGGTTACTATTATATTTATAATAACTCATACGGAATATCTTACACCCACAGCGTTCAATAGCTAAAACCACACCATTAATCCCAAGATTCACAATCAGAAACATTTACACCAAGCAGCTAATGTTTTCCATGTAAAATGTGAAATTCTTTACGATCGCTTCATCCTTCATATTAGGATAAATGTATTTATTTTTCCGTCTGGCAATATAATCTCAGAACATACATAGTTAAGCAGTACGCAAGTTACAAACTTTTGACAAAGAATATATAGCGGCTTCAACGGTATGCATTTCTTAGCCACTGTTATAAGACGCAACTGGCGGTGCATTGGCAGTTCCGGTAGACCGTCAGACATCACGCTTTGCAGCATAGATTTCTGGCTCTTTACATTCTGAGTTCAAATCACGCCGCGGTTAGCTTTACCTTTCATCCTTACGGGGTCAATAAACTAAAGCACCAGTAATGCACTGGCGTAATTGCCGGCCTTGTGCCAAAAGTAGAAATAATTCACATTATATGACATTCTCTCAATGTATAAACCATTCATCTCTCTTTAAATACAGGCATGGATACGAAGCATTAGTCTACTAATCTTTTATCTAATATATAAGGAATTACTATTTTAAAACCGGACGTACCGTTACTCAATGTATCTGTGAAACTAGAATACAACGATTTAATGAAACGTTATTTCAAACCTGAACATGGCGTTTTCTAATGTTCCATAATAAATAAAGTGAATTAATATGAAGAGACGATATTGCAATACTGGACGCACTGTTTTGGAGGATTTAAAAAAAGGCATTAACGAAAAACCGGGATTTTCGAATAGAGAAGACACTCTGATATCATGCAGTGGCCTCCTCGTGGGTTTTTACCTGACACATATGTCTGGCTCTGGGATATTTTTCAGCCACACACAGGTAACTACTTCTGTTGGCAGACTAATCTTAGTGAGGGACTGGATACTTAGAGAGAAGATGGGCACCAACAAGTATTTCTAAGGCCCACTGAAATAGCACCGCAATAACTAAATGCACCAGTTGCGGGAACTTTGTATATATATATATATATATATATATATATATATATATATATATATATATATATATATATATATATATATATATTTATTTATTTATTTATTTATTTTATTATTAAAATAACAGATTAAAGTTTAAGCAAAGACCCACTGCTTTCACCCTTAACGGGATCTTCTGAAACTAATAAAATCAGTCTGTGAACGCAGAAGTAGATATTTCGAAAAACGTTGCAACCGAAAGAAAACAGAAATACGATACTTTGGTTCGTGAAGACGTTCCCTGGCAATGAACGGAAAAAAGCGAGGATAATACGTCGTTATGTGGAGCGGCGAGAACAAATACACGCAAAGACAAAACCACGTTCATGGTATAAATGAAGTCATAGACTAATATTCTATTTAGTAAACCTAATTATTCTCGGCTTCGGAGTTAAGAGTAATGTAAATAAATTAGTAGAACGACCATGACAGAAGTTATTAAAGTAATAATAATTAAATATATACATACACACATCTATATATGTACATACACGTGCATACGGGAAAACACATGCCATGCATGCAAATACATACACATATACATAAACTTACGCACACATACGTAGATTTTATTCTTCACATTTATTAATTATTATTTTTATCGGCGTTCTATAGAGGACTAGTGGAGGGGAAGAGTGACGACGTTCTCGGAGAGATCCTGGGTGTCGAAGAAAATCAGATGTTTGCTCTCTTCCGGAGAACTTTCAGCCCAGGGCCTATGGATAACTTCCAGAAATCCCTGGCCTGGTAGTGCTACCGGGGAGCTTTGCCGGTTCGAGATAAGCTCTACAGGCACGGAAGTGCCGTCAGCCGAGCCTGTCTGAGATGCACGCAGAGCGATGAAACCGTCGTACACGCACTCGTTCAGTGCCCGAGCATTGCTGACTTGTGGAGCTATGTCGAATAGTTGCTGTCGCGTGTAGGACCGATCCGATTATCGACTGAGTCCATTGCGCAGATGGTCTCGCCGTCTTGCTTCGAGGAGGAAGGGCAGGCGGTTTTCATCTGCCTGGTGGTCATAGCGAAAGAGATTGTGTGGTGGACAAGGTTGAAAGGGTTAAAGACAGACACTTTCCTCTTCGGCGAATCCCTGATTAACTTTTTCAAGTTTGATTTGAAGAGGAAAATCAGGGTGGAGAGGCAAGTGCTGTCTTCTAGCAAGTTTGTTGAAAGGTGGGTGAATGTAGCGAGAATGGTCCGAGTGAACGGGACCGCTCTAAATATACGCTTGTAGTTTGAGGAATGGGAAAAAATTGAGAGAGTGTGCTTGCCCTGGTGGTAAGGGTGATCGTCGTCTTTTGTATGGTTTTCGCCACGAGTAACCCTCGGAGGATTCCCCCCTATTGGGGAATATTTCATTGTTTCAATTTTCATTTTTATTGTTTATATATATATATATATATATATATATGTTTCTATGTCTTTTTTCTTTTTCGTTTCTTATATAAATAATAAAAATCTTTACACGCACAAAACGCACGTCGTACCATCCTGTACCGTCCTGTACCGTCCTGTGCCGTCTGTAATGTTTTTCTTGATGTCAGCCCTTGTGGCCAATAAAGAAATCATTATTATTATTATTATTATTATTAATTGGCAGTATCGGTAGAGGGTCGGGTGCCATGCTTTGCAGCACAGTTACGTCCCTTTACGGACCGAGTTCAAATCCCGCCGAGGTTAACTTTACCTTTCATCCTTATGGGGTCGATAAAATAAAGTACCAGTAATACACTGGTTTAATTGATGGCCTTGTGCCAAAATTAGAAACAATTATTATTATTATTATTGAATGCCATGGTTGACGGAGGCTCGGCTCTGTAAGGTATTGTAAATTTTGACAGCTATAACAATTGTAAATTGTTTCAAACTTTAACCAACTTGTAGGCAAAACACCCTCCTCCTCGTGAGAGGGGTCTTTCTGTCCGTTATTTGGCCCTTCGGGGTTAAATAGCCGCTTATTGGGGTTTTGTGCCCAATATTTATTTTAAACAAAAAAAAACATGGCTACGAAAAAGAACTTTCATAGGTCACTCCAACTCATTCCGTCTTCTTCTTCCTCAATCGTCACTACAGCAGAGAGAAGATTGTCTCTCTCCTTCCCTTCCCTAAATGTGTCTCGCTCCCTCCCTTCTCTTTCGCAAGCGACGCCAGCAAAGAAAAATCACGTGCAAAGCGTGCAAAATTTCTCCACGACGACGACGACAACGACAAAAAAGGTGTGCGAGAAATACGAAAACCCATTTCATTCGTCTGACGTCATGAATAATAGCAGTAGCAGCCGTAATAACAGAGCAGCAGCAATAGTGTCAAGGAAAACAACAGTAGCAGCCGCAACAGCATCAGCAGCAGCATAAACAACAACAGCAGCAGCAGCAACAACAACAACAACCACAGCAACAGCGGCGGCGGCAGTAGTCGTAGTACCTGCAGCAACAACAAAAGTAACAGCAGCTCTGACGACAACAACAACAACAACAGCAGCAAAGAAAAACCAATCTCGTTTGCAGGTATCGCAAAGAACCTGGAAACCATCCTCATAACAGATGAGGAATTACAGGAAGCGAAGAAGATGGTGACTAAAACCGGACACCGAGCAATCTGCAAGGCAGCCGAAAAACTTTTCGAAACCCAACAGCACTGTACGGTCACGTACCGTACAGTAAGCACAAAATCCCGTAGGGTTGAAAGAGCCACAGAGGCTCAAATACAAAAAGCCTTAGGGTCTGTGTGGCAGCGGAAAACGCATATCACACGAGGCAAGAAATATGCCACCGTAGACGTGCTTTTTGCCCCACCCCAGGAGGCAAAAGCTCCATCCTTAGTAACCCTAAGGAGCGAGCAAATGGTGTTGGTGCCCTCCTACTGCGGGCAAAAAATTGTGAGGGTCAAACTGACCCACGCCCCCCCCCCCCCCCACGGGATGGCCCCTTCTTGGCTGGCCTCGATTCCGACGAGGACAAAACAACTGTACTGCAAGTACAGAAAAGAGTAAGAGAAGATTGGGTCGGCACCTCCATTGAGATGTTAATCCAAACCAAACAGAAGTTCATCGAAGCTATCCCGGATGTGATAGACTTCGATAACGGCACTCAACTGCCAATAAGTGTTGAGGGCAAACGGCCGAAATGCTTTCGCTGTGGATCGAAGACTCACCTCAGGGCCTTCTGCAACGAGAAGACCCTGAGAAAGGAGAAAACCCCCCTCCTTCCGAAACCGGCTCCACGGCTACCAGCAACAGGACAAGCGGCAACCAGGAACGATAGGTCCGTGGCACCCATACCCACGCCACGGAAATCAAGAACAGCAGTAGCAGTGCAAGTATTAACAACAACAACAGTAATACCAAATGCAGCTGCAACAGAGACTCCACTGCAAACATCACCAACAACAACAAGTGAAAGAGTGGAGCTGGTACCCCTCCCCGACCTTACGGAATCAGACATGGAGTATGAGGTGGGAGAGGGATGGCAAAAGGTCGTAAGAAGGCACAAACGCAGAAGCAGCGCATCGTCGCCTTCGAAAAGGGTGGAAAGAAATGAAAAAAGGGTAAAGGCTACTGCAAAGAGACTCACAGCAGCAACACCACCAATACCATCACCACCCACACTAGCACCACCACCCCACCGCCAACAACACCTTCAACACCACCACTACAAGCACCAACATCGCAAACACAACAACAAAACACACACACCCAGCAACAACGACAAGAACATAGCAGAACCACACCCCACCCCCAGAAAAACAAATGCACGGCAATAAATACACACAACAAGAAACTAATAACTTACATAATTGAACACACAGACATTTCACAGCACGACTACATAATACCAGCACCAATCAAAACACCAACGAACATAAGATTGGTAAAAATAGCACAGAAACAATACACAAACTTTAAAACGAAATTCCCCAACGCAGTTGGTGATTTCAGAGACCTAGGAGAGACTCTCAACCGGAGAGTATATTCGGACATATTCATAGAAGAGCCGACGACCAGCCGAAGGGACGATTCAACGGTCCCTTCACCAGACGATCAAGTGAAAAGGGATGGAGAAACCATCCTTCCTCTACGAAAAGTACGGTAAGTGGTCTTTTCCATCTTTTCCACTCCATTTTAAACATGACCTCACTCAGAATAGGCAGCATAAATGCGCGTGGCTTGGGGTCGTCATGGAAGCAGGGTCACCTGCTCAACGACCTCAGGTCACTAAACATAGATGTAGTGGCCATCAGCGAGACCAGAATCTCCGAAGCACGGGCCTTCGCACCGATCTTCGGCGGCTACGATGTGTACGCATCTCCCAGCCGTCCTGGATCGGGGGGCGGAGTTGCTGTGCTTTTTCGGAGAGGTTTGGATCTCGCCATACGGGCCATCTTCCTGGACCCAGAGTGTAAGTTGGTGGTGCTGGACGCGACCAGCGGAGACGGGCAAGCTTTCAGGCTAGTGGCCTTCTATGCCCCGACAGGAGCAGGGCGGCCTGATTTTTTCCGGCGTCTGGAGACCTTTCTTGGAACGTCCCGCTCTTTAGTGTTAGTAGGCGACTGGAACGAGATCTTAGATGCACGCTGGGACTGTGTGGGATTAGCGGATAGGGGTGGAGGGTGCAAGACCCTCACCAACCTGCTCAGGCGTTTTGAACTGTCTGACAGGCACCGATTGGATTTCCCGAATGTGCCAATGTAGACCTGGACAAATAGCATAGGGTCATCCAGATCATATCTAGATAGAATACTTTGTAGGGAAATAGATAGGTCTAGCATAGGCTGTCCACAATTCAAGATAGTCAGCTACACGGACCACAAATTCGTGATCTGTGTGCTTGACTTAGATAGGCGTCATAGACGAGGACCCAGCTACTGGAAGCTAAACGCGTCCTTACCAGCGCACAAGGCCTACAGAGACCGGATTAGCGAACTAGTTAAGCGGGCGTTGACGGGGGCCATCGTCAACAACAAGTGGTGGTTTGCTCTGAAAAGAGAGATTAGAATAGAATCCATTAGGTTTAGTAAGGCTTTAGCAATAGAGAAAAATAGAGCAGAGAGAGAACTAGTTAGAAAATTAGACGAGGCGCTTACAAAGGCGAAATTGGCCCTTGACCAATTCTTCAATGCAAAGCACGAAGGCTGCGTTGTCAGAGCTAGGGTGCGTGCTCTCAGACACGAGGGGACGAAAGCCGTTCAATGGGCCCGGGTAGCATAGGCGCGTCGTGGCAACAAATCCACGATCCGGTCTTTGGTGGACCACGACAGGCGCATGCTACTCGATCCCGGGTTAATGTGTGAAGCTTTACAGCGACACTTCGCTCAGCTGTTCGGGGGCAGCGGTGGGCCGGGTCGAGGGATGGACTTTAGTGTCTACCTCGACGAAATGCCGCGGCTCTCGGCCACTGAGGCGGAGTGTTGCGAAAAGCCGATAACAGCCGCTGAAGTACGGGAGGTAATGACTGGCTGCACAAGAGGTAAATCGCCTGGTTTGGATGGTCTGCCCTATGAACTTTACGTACAAATGCCAGACTTGTTCGGAGGCCTCTTGGCGGACGTCTACTGCAACTGGCAACAGAACGGAAGAATTCCCAGCTCTGTGAGCCGAGTAGCGGTGGCACTGCTGAGAAAGGATCCGAACAAGGGGAATAACATAGATAATTTCAGGCCCATAATTCTGCTAAACACAGGGTTCAAGATTTTAGCCAAGGTGCTAGCAAAGAGGTTGGCGCTTGTCGTTGGAGGGTAGCTAGGGAACCTGGCACGGGTGGGTCCTTGATCAATTTACATCAGTCGAAAGCTTTCGATAGGATCGACCATCGTTACCTAGCGGCAGTCCTGAGGGCGGCTGGCTTTGGGCCCGTCTTCAGAGGCTGGATCGCTGCCATGCACAGCGACATCTGCTCTGTGGGGAGAGTGAATGGTCACCTGTCGGAACCGTTCAACATCATGCGCTCGGTCCGCCAAGGATGTCCCATCTCGTCCCTCTTGTACGTATTGACTCTCGAGCCATTACTGCACAAACTGGAGACGTTGAGGGGCGTCCCGCGCGAACTAGGATGCGGAAGATCCGTGTCAGCATATGCGGACGATGTCACCGTAGTGGTGTCGAACGCCAAACACATCGAGGCGATCGGCACTACACTAAGAGAATGCGAAGCGGTGACAGGAGCAATGATCAACCAGGAAAAGTCAGTGGGCCTGCAGCTCGGCACCTGGAGAGGCAGGTCCATGCCGTCCAACAGCGTCGTCGGACGCTGGACGGACGGACCGGTTAAATTGCTAGGGGTCTGGTTCGGTCCGGACCTCCAGACGGACAAAAACTGGGACGAGGTGACGAGCAGGGTGGCTTCTCTCACCCAGAAATGGGCGGAGAGGAAGCTATCCCTGAAAGGTCGAGCGGAGGTAGCTAACGCGTACGTCGCGTCTGTCATCTGCTACCGCCTGACCGTCGTACCTTGTCCTAAGCCTCGCCTGACTGCGCTGGAGTGTTTGCTATTTCGCTCTTTGTGGAAGGGACGCGCTCCGATGGTCAGGCGGTCCATCTGTTGTCAACACCCGCTACGTGGAAGGCTGGGCATGCCGTGGCTGATGATGCGCAGGCACGCGCTCAGGCTACGACATCTCCACCTCTTCCTCGACGGTGATCAGGTGTGGTCGCCGTTTGCTAGACACGTATTTCCCCAGCTCGTTTCCTTGACGGAGCTGCAGTCCTGGGTCAAGCGAAGACCGAGTGGGAGCGCCTGGAGACTGGAATGTCTTCAGGTGCTCACAGCCCTCGACCAATCGGGCAATGTGATCGGTGGAAACTCCACCTCGGCGTTCTATAGAGGATTAGTGGAGGGGAAGAGCGACGACGTACTTGGGGAAACTCTAGGCGTCGACGAAAATCAACTAGCCAATCTCTTCTGAAGAACTTTCGGGCCAGGGCCTATGGACAACTTCCAGAAATCTCTGGCCTGGCAGTGCTACCGAGGAGCCTTGCTAGTTCGGGATAAACTCTACAGGCATGGAGGTGCCGTCAGCCGGGCATGTTCGAGATGCCCCGCAGGGCGACGAAACCGTCCTGCACGCACTCGTCCAGTGTCCGAAAATTGCTGACTTGTGGGTTTATGTCGAACACCTGCTGTCGCGTTTAGGACGGAACTGGCTATCATCTGAGTCCATCGTGAGGATTGCCCCGCCCTCCTCCTTTATCCGGGAAGGGCAGGCAGTTTTTATCTGTCTGGTGGCCTTGGCGAAAGAGATAGTATGGTGGACACGTTTGAAAGGGCTGAAGACGAGCACTTACCTCTTCGGTGATGCTCTGATTGACTTTTTCAAATTTCATTTGAAAAGGAAAATCGGAGTAGAGAGGGAAGTGCTCTCTTCCCAGCATTTTGTTGAAAGATGGGTGAGAGAAGCAAGAATGGCCCGAGTGAATGGGCCTACTCTGAGTATATATCTGTAAATTAAAGGTGGAAAACTGGGAGAGGGCACTTGCCTTGGTGATCAGGGTCACTGTGGCCTTTCACTGGGCTTTCTCCACAAATGTCCCTCCGAAGTCTCCCCCCTATTGGGGAATTTTTCATTGTTATTTTTTTGTTACATCCTCTGTTTTTGTTTTTTACACGCAGAAATGCCCATTTGTACCGTCCTGTATTGTCCTGCACTGTCCTTAATGTCTACTTTATGTAAACCCTTGTGGTTAATAAAGAAATCATTATTATTATTCGCCGAGGTTAACTTTGCCTTTCATCCTTACGGGGTCGATAAAATAAAGTACCAGTAATGCACTGGGTCATTGCTGGCCTTGTGCCTAAAGTAGAAACAATTATTATTATTGTTATTGTTATTCCCTGAATCTCAGTCATTGATGTTGGTTAACTGGAAAGTCCGTTGGATTGAATATCAAGCCACTACCTGCAGCCTCAGATATTCAGGACGTATCGGAGGGTTCTTGCTGTTCCAAGCAAGCATGCCTTTTGAAGCGTTCCAAAAAGCGTGAAAGGGCCGATTTTCTTCAACCATCCCTGGAAACCTTTGGAGATAGTCCCCAGTGCGCCTATGACAATCGGGATCACTTTGACTTCATGGCAGTTCCAAATCCTTTTCACCTCCCACTTTAGGTCCTGGTATCGGTTAATTTTCTCCCTCTCCTTCTCTTGCACTCTCGTGTCGAACGGGCAGGCCACATCCACAATCAGGCACGATCTTTTTTCTTTGTCCACAACCACCAGGTCAGGTCTATTGTGTTCCAGTTTTTTGTCCGTCTGTATCCTAAAATCCCACAGCACCTTCACCTGACTGTTCTCCATCACCGCCTCTGGCCTATGCTCATACCATTTCTCAGAATGTGGTAGATTGTTTACTTTGCACAGGTGCCAGTGGATCACCCTGCCCATCACATCGTGTCTCCAGCCCTTATAGTGGGTCTGGGCTAGGTGTTTACACTCGGACACAATGTGAGCCACAGTCTCCTCTCTCTCTCCACAGATCGAGCACAGTGGGCTAGCCTCCTCCTTGTAGATATGGTGCTTCAACCACTTCGTTTTGAGGGCTTGCTCCTGCGCAGCCATTAGCATTCCTTCTGTAGCCTTTTTGAGGTCTCCTCTTCTCAACCAGTTCCATGTCTGTGGATCTCTAAATTCAGTTTTCTCAAAGAAGGTACTATGAAGGGATTTTCCCTTAAGGCTGCTCTTCCTCCTTGATGTTATTTCCTCCTTGGACATCCCCTGGCCTACTGTCCCCTCCTTCAGTACAGTTCTGAGCATTGGCTCCTTACTATAGGTCACGTATTTGTATAGGTTGTTTTTCTCCATCTGAACACAGTCCTCTATGCTGATAAGACCTCTTCCACCCTCAGATCTCCTTAGGTAGAGTCTATCGACATCACTCCTCTTGTGGAACATGTTGTAGATAGTCAATAGCTTCCTAGTCTTCCTATCCATTTCTTTTTGTTCAGCAACATTCCATCTCAGAATTCCCGCACTGTACCTAATAATAGACACAGCTCGGGAATTTACTGCGCTTATGGCATTTCTGCTGTTCAGATGTGACTTCAATACGCTCCTTACTCTCCGAATGTATTCAGTTCTTAACAATTCCTTCATTTTTTTGTTCTTTATGCCATCAGCCTCCAGAACGCCCAAATACTTGTATCCTTCCTCAGAGTCAATTTCCTTTATCATCTCACCTGTTGGTATCTGGATCCCGTTACTTCTGCTCAACCTACCCCTCTTCATCACAATGACTCCACATTTACCAATACCAAACTGCATACATATATCACTGCTGAAAATACGGACAGTGTCAACAAGCACATCCAACTCCTTCTCACTTTTCCCGAAGAGCTTAAGATCGTCCATGAAGAGGAGGTGATTGATGGTAAGCTCTCCCCTTCCCAACTTGTATCCTGCTCTCACTTTTCGCAGCATAATGGTCAAGGGCATCAGGGCAAGGACAAACAACAGAGGGGACAGGCTATCTCCCTGGAAGATACCTCTCTTGATCTTCACGCTTCCCAAGGATACTCCAGTTGATGTCAACTCTGTCTCCCAGGACCCCATACTCCTGCCCAGCAACTGTCTGATGTTATCTGCCACTCTGAAGATCTCCAGGCTTTTGGTGATCCAGGAATGAGGCACCATGTCAAATGCCTTTCTGTAGTCTATCCATCCCATGGCAAGATCAGTGTGTCTCCTCCTGCAATTCCCCATTACCATCTTATCAATAAGCAACTGGTCCTTTGTACCACGTGACTTCTTTCGGCATCCTTTCTGTTCGTCCGGTAACAAGTTGTTTGTGTGGAGGTGATGGTAGATTTCCTCAGACACAATGCTCGTCAACAGTTTCCACATTACGGGCAGACATGTGATAGGTCTATAGTTGGTAACATCATTACCCTTGATTCGGTCTTTCATTATCAGAACTGTGGTACCCTTTGTCAACCACTCTGGCACCTCACCCGACACCAAGCAGTCATTGAACATGGCCGTCAGCTTCGGGTGGAGGGATGTTAAATGTTTAATCCAATACCCCTGCACACCATCTGGGCCTGGTGATTTTTAGTTGGTTAGTTTTTTGGCTTGCCCCTTAAGAGTTTCAACTGTGATACTCAAATCAGTCTGTTGTTGTGCCTGCTCACCGATCTCCCTCTGTACTGTCTCAATCCACCCTGCCTGGGCATTGTGTCTAACATCCTGCTCCCATATTCCTCTCCAGAATGTTTTAGCTTGTTCCGCCCCAGGGATCAAGTCGTTGCCTCTTTCTTTCCCCTCAAGCTGTCCAAACAGCATCTTCTGGTTGTTGTCGAACATGCGGTTCTGTTTATACTGACTGACTCTGTTCTCGTATCACCTGATTTTTGCACTCTTTGCTACAATGCGTTGCTTCAATTCCTCTATGATAATATTTAGCTTTTTACTCCTAGTTTTGTATTTTATTTCCAGTCTATTTTTAGTGCCTATGTTTTTTAGTGTCCCATTCAGTAGTGACTCAAGCTTTCCTATGTCATTTCTCATTTCCCCGATTTGCCCACTCAGTCGCTTCTTCCACCACGGCTCTGCTCTTTCTTGTCTGTTGTTTCCTCTCGCTTTTATACCAAGTAGTTTCCTCACCGTATTTGCTGTTGCTTTGAGGATATTGTTGCACTGGTGAAGGCTCCTCGCCTCAAGGTATGGGATGACTTTGTTTACCTTAGCTGTTGTTTCTTTTAACTTTTTCCTGTCTACAAATCTTAGGTTCATAGGTCTCCCACTATCATTGTTCAATTCATCTACCACTAAATTTAGGATGTCAACCGAATCTTGTCCTAGCCCGTCAGCATTCATCTCCTCAGTGGCCGTATCTTTGTTCCAGGTATTATTTATCTCAGTATTCAGATCATTGTCTGCTTCGGTTGGTTCCTCCGTTCTCAGGACCTCCTCACCTTCATTTCCCACCGGCTCGCTTGTCTGGCATACTACACCCGCCATCTCCAAGCCATTCTCTCTGCTCAGTTCCTCCAGTTCCAGCTCGCTTATCCACCCATTAGTTCTTATTACCCGAGCCTGCCCGGCCAATTTTTGTTCATCTAATTTAAATAAACCAATCTCGTTCCAGATGTTATGCATCCGTCTCCTGTAGCCCCTCTCCTTGGGGTTACTTTTCAGGTAGCATTGCATAACAGTTCTATTCAATTCTTTCGTCCAGTTGGTTCTGGCCCCTTTCCTTCTTCTTCTTCCTCCAACATCAGCAGTATTTGGTTGACAGTCAGGTTCCTGCTGCTGAGCCAGGGGGCACCAGTTGGGTGAGAGTCTGTCACATGACGTTCTAGTCTCCATTTCACCGTCATTCGAACTGTTTATGTTCGATATTTAAACACTCTTATCGAGGATTGGCGAATGTATAGTTACATAGCCATCTGTGGATCCGCCATCCCACTTGGCCCTTGTGTGGCATTATCGCCACGCTGTATACGAAGACACATAAACAAACAAACACACAGGCAGAAAGGGCCCCAAAAATGAATAAGCATAAGTTTCATTGTAATGTAGTATTCGAATGTCTGACTTAGTTTTTGTTTTTTAAGTTTTACTTTTTCCCCCCTCTTCTCTGTCCGTCCGCCTGCTTCTCTCTTCATTCTTATTTTCTTTACGTTTTTGGGGTTTCTTTTTTTGTTTTTGTTTTTCTCTGTTTGTTTTTCTCGTTTTTGCTGTTGTTGCTGTGCTGCTTTGGTTTTGTTGTTTGTTTTTTCTTTTTTCTTTTGAGTCTATCTATATATTTTGATGCCTTCCTCTTTGTTAGTAGTAGGAATTCTATAATGTGGAAGTAGCAGCCAGCAGGGGGAAGTGGGAGACTGGCGGCGGTAGCGATACTGAGACAGTGGTGGTGGTGATGTCGATACCGAGGCAGTGGTGGCGGTGATGTGACCGTATTACTGTAGTGATGGTGCTGTAGCGGTGGCAGTAGTGAAGGAGTCAAGGGGTGGTGGCGGCGGTGATGGGATAGTGGTGGTAATGATGGCCGTAGTGAGCGGTGGCGGTGAAGGTGAAAATGTCGTTATCTGGCTGTTGTGTTTAGTGTACACAGATGATGGGGTGGGTGGTGTATCTAGTTTCTGGTGTTGGTGAGTTTAACTGTCCTATATAGTGTAGCCAGAGGAGAGGAGGGGGGGGGGGTTCTTCTTCTTCCATTTATAGCCATTTTCTTTTTTGGATATACAGTGTACAATACAAAGTTGAATATTTAAATATTTGAGCCTTATAACAATATATTTTGGGTCCGAATTTTTTGGGGCTCAAGCCGGGTGCTTTACGTAGCATTTGTACTAAGAGTTGTTATTTCACAAATGATTTAAATATGTTAAAAATTCAAAACTTACGGGAGCGATTTCATGACCACCGTCACCTCGTGCGTCTTCTTCCCTTTCCCATTGCTGGCCTTGTGCCTAAAGTAGAAACAATTATTATTATTATTATTATTATTGTTATTGTTATTCCTTGAATCTCAGTCATTGATGTTGGTTAACTGGAAAGTCCGTTGGATTGAATATCAAGCCACTACCTGCAGCCTCAGATATTCAGGACGTATCGGAGGGTTCTTGCTGTTCCAAGCAAGCATGCCTTTTGAAGCGTTCCAAAAAGCGTGAAGGGGCCAATTTTCTTTAACCATCCCTGGAAACTTTTGGAGATAGTCCCCAGTGCGCCTATGACAATCGGGATCACTTTGACTTCATGGCAGTTCCAAATCCTTTTCACCTCCCACTTTAGGTCCTGGTATCGGTTAATTTTCTCCCTCTCCTTCTCTTGCACTCTCGTGTCGAACGGGCAGGCCACATCCACAATCAGGCACGATCTTTTTTCTTTGTCCACAACCACCAGGTCAGGTCTATTGTGTTCCAGTTTTTTGTCCGTCTGTATCCTAAAATCCCACAGCACCTTCACCTGATTGTTCTCCATCACCGCCTCTGGCCTATGCTCATACCATTTCTCAGAATGTGGTAGATTGTTTACTTTGCACAGGTGCCAGTGGATCACCCTGCCCATCACATCGTGTCTCCAGCCCTTATAGTGGGTCTGGGCTAGGTGTTTACACTCGGACACAATGTGAGCCACAGTCTCCTCTCTCCACAGATCCTGCACAGTGGGCTGGCCTCCTCCTTGTAGATATGGTGCTTCAACCACTTCGTTTTGAGGGCCTGCACCTGCGCAGCCATTAGCATTCCTTCTGTAGCCTTTTTGAGGTCTCCTCTTCTCAACCAGTTCCATGTCTGTGGATCTCTAAATTCAGTTTTCTCAAAGAAGGTACTATGAAGGGGTTTTCCCTTAAGGCTGCTCTTCCTCCTTGATGTTATTTCCTCCCTGGACATCCCCTGGCCTACTGTCCCCTCCTTCAGTACAGCTCTGAGCATTGGCTCCTTACTATAGGTCACGTATTTGTATAGGTTGTTTTTCTCCATCTGAACACAGTCCTCTATGCTGATAAGACCTCTTCCACCCTCAGATCTCCTTAGGTAGAGTCTATCGACATCACTCCTCTTGTGGAACATGTTGTAGATAGTCAATAGCTTCCTAGTCTTCCTATCCATTCCTTTCTGTTCAGCAACATTCCATCTCAGAATTCCCGCACTGTACCTAATAATAGACACAGCTCGGGAATTTACTGCGCTTATGGCATTTCTGCTGTTCAGATGTGACTTCAATACGCTCCTTACTCTCCGAATGTATTCAGTTCTTAACAATTCCTTCATTTTTTTGTTCTTTATGCCATCAGCCTCCAGAACGCCCAAATACTTGTATCCTTCCTCAGAGTCAATTTCCTTTATCATCTCACCTGTTGGTATCTGGATCCCGTTACTTCTGCTCAACCTACCCCTCTTCATCACAATGACTCCACATTTACCAATACCAAACTGCATACATATATCACTGCTGAAAATACGGACAGTGTCAACAAGCACATCCAACTCCTTCTCACTTTTCCCGAAGAGCTTAAGATCGTCCATGAAGAGGAGGTGATTGATGGTAAGCTCTCCCCTTCCCAACTTGTATCCTGCTCTCACTTTTCGCAGCATAATGGTCAAGGGCATCAGGGCAAGGACAAACAACAGAGGGGACAGGCTATCTCCCTGGAAGATACCTCTCTTGATCTTCACGCTTCCCAAGGATACTCCAGTTGATGTCAACTCTGTCTCCCAGGACCCCATACTCCTGCCTAGCAACTGTCTGATGTTATCCGCCACCCTGAAGATCTCCAGGCTTTTGGTGATCCAGGAATGAGGCACCATGTCAAATGCCTTTCTGTAGTCTATCCATCCCATGGCAAGATCAGTGTGTCTCCTCCTGCAATTCCCCATTACCATCTTATCAATAAGCAACTAGTCCTTTGTACCACGTGACTTCTTTCGGCATCCTTTCTGGTCGTCCGGTAACAAGTTGTTTGTGTGGAGGTGATGGTAGATTTCCTCAGACACAATGCTCGTCAACAGTTTCCACATTACGGGCAGACATGTGATAGGTCTATAGTTGGTAGCATCATTACCCTCTTGATTCGGTCTTTCATTATCAGAACTATTATTATTATTATTATTGAATGCCATGGTTGACGGAGGCTCGGCTCTGTAAGGTATAGTAATTTTTAACCGTTAAAACAATTGTAAATTGTTTAAAACTTGAACCAAATTGTTGATAAAGACACCCTCCTCCTCGTGAGAGGGGTCTTTCTGTCCGTTATTTGGCCCTTCGGGGTTAAATAGCCAGTTATTGGGGTTTTGTACCCAAAATTTCATTTTAAACAAAAACATGGCTACCAAAAAGAAATTTCATACGTCACTCCCACTCATTCCGTCTTCTTCTTCCTCAATCATCACTACAGGAGAGAGAAGATTGTCTCTCTCCCTCCCTTCTTTAAATGTGTCTCTCTCCCTCCCTTCTCTTTCGCAAGCGACGAAAGAAAAGAAAAGTCTCGTGCAAAGCGTGCAAGGTTTCTCCACGACGACGACGACAGCGACGAAACAGGTGTGCGGGAAATACGAAAACCCAGTTCATTCGTCTGACGTCAGGAATAATAGCAGTAGCAGCCGTAATAACAACAGCAACAGTGACAATGAAAACAACAGTAGCAGCCGCAACAGCATCACCAGCAGCATAAACAACAACAGCATTAGCAGCAGCAACACCAACAACAACCACAGCAACAGCGGCGGAGGCAGTAGTCGTAGTACCTGCAGCAACAACAAAAGTACCAGCAGCTCTGACGACAACAACAACAGCAGAGAAAAACCAATCTCATTTGCAGGTATTGCGAAAAACCTGGAAACAATCCTCATAACAAATGAGGAATTAGAGGAAGCGAAGAAGATGGTGACAAAGAACGGACACCGAGCAATCTGCAAGGCAGCGAAAAATTTTTTCGAAACCCAAGAGCACTGTACGGTCACGTACCGTACAGTAAGTACAAAATCCCGTAGGGTGGAAAGAGCCACAGAGGCCCAAATACAAAAAGCCTTGGGGTCTGTGTGGCAGAGGAAAACGCACATCACCCGAGGCAAAAAATACGCCACCGTAGACGTACTTTTTGCCACACCCCAGGAGGCAAAGGCCCAATCAGTAGTGACCCTAAGGAGCGAGGAAATGGTGTTGGTGCCCTCCTACTGCGGGCAAAAAATTGTGAGGGTCAAACTGACCCACGTCCCCCCCGGAATGACCCCTTCTTGGCTGGCCGCGTCTGTCCTCGTCGGAATCGAGGACAAAACAACTGTACTGCAAGTACAGAAAAAAGTAAGAGAAGATTGGGTCGGCTCCTCCATTGAGATGCTAATCCAAACCAACCAGGAGTGCATCGAAGCTATCCCGGATGTGATAGACTTCGATAACGGCACTCAACTGCCCATAAGTGTTGAGGGCAAACGACCGAAATGCTTTCGCTGTGGATCGAAGACTCACCTCAGGGCCTTCTGCAACGAGAAGACCCTGAGAAAGGAGAAAACCCCCCTCCTCCCGAATCCGGTTCCACGGCTACCAGCAACAGGACAAGCGGCAACCAGGAACGATAGGTCCGTGGCACCCATACCCACTCCACGGAAATCAAAGACAGCAGCAGCAGTGGAAATATTAACAACAACAACAGCAATACCAAATGCAGCTGCAACAGAGACTCCAGTGCAAACATCACCAACAACAACAAGTGAAAGAGTGGAGCTGGTACCCCTCCCCGACCTTACAGAATCAGACATGGAGTGTGAGGTGGGAGAGGGATGGCAAAAGGTCTCAAGAAGGCACAAACGCAGAAGCAGCGCATCGTCGCCTTTGAAAAGGGAGGAAAGAAATGAGAAAAGGGTAAAGTCTACTGCAAAGAGACCCACAGCAGCAACACCACCAACACCATCACCACCCACACCAGCACCACCATCACCACCGGCGACAACCCCACCGCCAACAACACCTTCAACACCACCACCACAAGCACCAACATCGCAAACACAACAACAAAACACACACACCCAGCAACAACGACAAGAAAATAGCAGAACCACACCCCACCCCCAGAAAAACAAATGCACGGCAATAAACACACACAACAAGAAACTAATGACTTACATAATTGAACACACAGACATTTCACAACAGGACTACATAATACCAGCACCAATCAAAACGCCAACTAACATAAGACTGCTAAAAATAGCACAGAAACAATACACAAACATTAAAACGAAATTCCCCAACGCAGTTGGTGATTTCAGGGACCTAGGAGGAACCATTAATCGAAGAGTATATTCAGACATTCTCTTAGAAGAGCCGACGACCAGCCGAAGGGACGATTCAACGGTCCCTTCACCAGACGATCAAGTGAAAAGGGATGTAAAAACCATCCCTCCTCTACCAAAAATACGGTAAGTGGTCTTTCCCATCTTTCCACTCTATTTTAAACATGACCTCACTCAGAATAGGCAGCATAAATGCGCGTGGCTTGGGGTCGTCATGGAAGCAGGGTCACCTGCTCAACGACCTCAGGTCACTAAACATAGATGTAGTGGCCATCAGCGAGACCAGAATCTCCGAAGCACGGGCCTTCGCACCGATCTTCGGCGGCTACGATGTGTACGCATCTCCCAGCCGTCCTGGATCGGGTGGAGGAGTTGCTGTGCTTTTTCGGAGAGGTTTGGATCTCGCCATACGGGCCATCTTCCTGGACCCAGAGGGTAAGCTGGTGGTGCTGGACGTGACCAGCGGAGACGGGCAAGCTTTCAGGCTAGTGGCCGTCTATGCCCCGACAGGAGCAGGGCGGCCTGATTTCTTCCGGCGTCTGGAGACCTTTCTTGGAACGTCGCGCTCTTTAGTGTTAGTGGGCGACTGGAACGGGATCTTAGATGCACGCTGGGACTGTGTGGGATTAGCGGATAGGGGTGGAGGGTGCAAGAGCCTCACCAACCTGCTCAGGCGTTTTGAACTGTCTGACAGGTACCGATTGGATTTCCCGAATGTGCCAATGTGGACTTGGAGAAACCGCATAGGGTCATCCAGATCATATCTAGATAGAGTATTTTGTAGGGAAATAGATAGGTCTAGCATAGGCTGTCCACAATTCAAGATAGTCAGCTACACGGACCACAAATTCGTGATCTGTGTGCTTGACTTAGATAGGCTTCATAGACGAGGACCCGGCTACTGGAAGCTAAACGCGTCCTTACCAGCGCGCAAGGCCTACAGAGACCGGATTAGCGAACTAGTTAAGCGGGCGTTGACGGGGGCCATCGTCAACAACAAGTGGTGGTTTGCTCTGAAAAGAGCGATTAGAATAGAATCGATTAGGTTTAGTAAGGCTTTAGCAATAGAGAAAAATAGAGCAGAGGGAGAACTAGTTAGAAAATTAGACGAGGCGCTTAGCAAAGGCATTGCGACCGACGTGCTTGCGGCGAAATTGGCCCTTGACCAATTCTTCAATGCAAAGCACGAAGGCTGCGTTGTCAGAGCTAGGGTGCGTGCTCTCAGACACGAGGGGACGAAAGCCGTTCAATGGGCCCGAGTGGCGGAGGCGCGTCATGGCAACAAAGCCACGATCCGGTCTTTGGTGGACCACGACGGGCGCATGCTACTCGATCCCGGGCAAATGTGTGAAGCTTTTCAGCGACACTTCGCTCAGCTGTTCGGGGGCAGCGGGGGGCCGGGTAGAGGGATGGACTTTAGTGTCTACCTCGACGGACTGCCGCGGCTCTCGGCCACTGAGGCGAAGTGTTGCGAAAAGCCGATAACAGCCGCTGAAGTACGGGAGGCAATGACTGGCTGCACAAGGGGTAAATCGCCTGGTTTGGATGGTCTGCCCTATGAACTTTACGTACAGATGCCAGACTTGTTCGGAGGCCTCTTGGCGGACGTCTACTGCAACTGGCAACAGAACGGGAGAATTCCCAGTTCTGTGAGCCGAGGAGCGGTGGCACTGCTGAGAAAGGATCCGAACAAGGGGGATAACATAGACAATTTCCGGCCCATAACTCTGCTAAACACAGAGTTTAAGATTTTGGCCAAGGTGCTAGCAAAGAGGTTGGCGCTTGTCGTTGGTGGTCTGGTGGGAGAGGCGCAGACATGCGCCATTCCCGACAGATCCATCCACGACAACCTCCACCTCATGCGATACATCGTAGAGAGGGTAGCTAGGGAACCTGGCACGGGTGGGTCCTTGATCAATTTAGATCAGTCGAAAGCTTTCGATAGGGTCGACCATCGTTACCTAGCGGCAGTCCTGAGGGCGGCTGGCTTTGGGCCCGTCTTCAGAGGCTGGATCGCTGCCATGCACAGCGACATCTGCTCTGTGGTGAGAGTGAACGGTCACCTGTCGGAACCGTTCAACATCATGCGCTCGGTCCGCCAAGGATGTCCCCTCTCGTCCCTCTTGTACGTATTGACTCTCGAGCCATTACTGCACAAACTGGAGACGTTGAGGGGAGTCCCGCGCGAACTAGGATGCGGAAGATCCGTGTCAGCATATGCGGACGATGTCACCGTAGTGGTGTCGAACGCCAAACACATCGAGGCGATCGGCACTACACTAAGAGAATACGAAGCGGTGACAGGAGCAATGATCAACCAGGAAAAGTCAGTGGGCCTGCAGCTCGGCACCTGGAGAGGCAGGTCCATGCCGTCCAACAGCGTCGTCGGGCGCTGGACGGACGGACCGGTTAAATTGCTAGGGGTCTGGTTCGGTCCGGACCTCCAGACGGACAAAAACTGGGACGAGGTGACGAGCAGGGTGGCTTCTCTCACCCAGAAATGGGCGGAGAGGAAGCTATCCCTGAAAGGTCGAGCGGAGGTGGCTAACGCGTACATCGCGTCTGTCATCTGCTACCGCCTAACCGTCGTACCTTGTCCTAAGCCTCGCCTGACTGCGCTGGAGCGTTTGCTCTTTCGCTTTTTGTGGAAGGGACGTGCTCCGATGGTCAGGCGGTCCATCTGTTGTCAACACCCGCTACGTGGAGGGCTGGGCATGCCGTGGCTGATGATGCGCAGGCACGCGCTCAGGCTACGACATCTCCACCTCTTCCTCGACGGTGATCAGGTGTGGTCGCCGTTTGCTAGACGCGTTTTTCCCCAGCTCGTTTCCTTGACGGAGCTGCAGTCCTGGGTCAAGCGAAGACCGAGAGGGAGCGCCTGGAGACTGGAATGTCTTCAGGCGCTCACAGCCCTCGACCAATCGGGCAATGTGATCGGTGGAAACTCCACCTCGGCGTTCTATAGAGGATTAGTGGAGGGGAAGAGCGACGACGTACTTGGGGAAACTCTAGGCGTCGACGAAAATCAACTAGCCAATCTCTTCGGAAGAACTTTCGGGCCAGGGCCTATGGACAACTTCCAGAAATCTCTGGCCTGGCAGTGCTACCGAGGAGCCTTGCCAGTTCGGGATAAACTCTACAGGCATGGAGGTGCCGTCAGCCGGGCATGTCCGAGATGCGCGCAGGGCGACGAAACCGTCCTGCACGCACTCGTCCAGTGTCCGAAAATTGCTGACTTGTGGGTTTATGTCGAACACCTGCTGTCGCGTTTAGGACGGATCCAGCTATCATCTGAGTCTATCGTGAGGATTGCCCCGCCCTCCTCCTTTAGCCGGGAAGGGCAGGCAGTTTTTATCTGTCTGGTGGCCATGGCGAAAGAGATAGCATGGTGGACACGTTTGAAAGGGCTGAAGACGAGCACTTACCTCTTCGGTGATGCTCTGATTGACTTTTTCAAATTTCATTTGAAAAGGAAAATCAGAGTAGAGAAGGAAGTGCTCTCTTCCCAGCATTTTGTTGAAAGATGGGTGAGAGAAGCAAGAATGGCCCGAGTGAATGGGCCGACTCTGAGTATATATCTGTAAACTAAAGGTGGAAAACTGGGAGAGGGCACTTGCCTTGGTGGTCAGGGTCATTGTGGCTTTTTACTGGGCTTTCTCCACAAATGTCCCTCCGAAGTCTCCCCCCTATTGGGGAATTTTTCATTGTTATTTTCATTGTTATTTTTGTTACATCCTCTATTTTTGTTTTTTTTACACGCAGAAATGCCCATTTGTACCGTCCTGCATTGTCCTGCACTGTCCTTAATGTCTACTTTATGTAAACCCTTGTGGTTAATAAAGAAATCATTATTATTATTATTATTATTATTATTATTATTATTATTATTATTATTATTATTATTATTATTATTATATATGTGTGTATGTATGTGTGTGTGTGTGTGTGCATGTGAGTGTGTGTGCATTTGTATGTAGGTATATATATATATATATATATATATATATATAGAAATAACATGAATCAAAGTTCTGTTCAAACCATGTATTAGCTTACAATTGTTTCGTGCAAACCGAGGTTTGGAGTCTTCGGAGCAATTTCTCAATGATTGTTTACATACATGACCTCCTTTCCAACACAAGAGACATACAGAAACATATGTATATACCGATGCACAGTGGGTTGACATCCATTATAATATTTTAACATGGCAATTTACATTCAAAAATTAAAATCATATTAAAAGAAAATTAAAACAAAATTAAAGTTAAAATACAACATCGGCAGTTTACGAAGACAATGCATGAGGATTGTTTGAAGTAGTTAGTGTATGCAATAGTTACACGTGGAGCATGCACGTGTGTCTTATTTATATAAGATTATAATGCGGCAAGGTATTATATAGAATACAAGCACTTTAAGCGGGCAATCAAGAGTATTATGGGGGTTGTATTGGTAAAGTATTTTTTATGTATGATATAGAAGCTTGTGTTCAGAGAAATATTAAAAATGAGAAGCAAAATAATGTTATGATTTTCGTATACACCACCATTTTCACAATCCAGGAAACGTAATATATAGATTATATGTCCTTCACATAATCAACGATGATTCAGTATTGGATGCTTGATTAATTAGGTTAGAATATTACAGCTTGTTGTTCGTTAATCCAATTTTATAGAGCAGGTTGTTTTTGTTGCGAGAATTTACATCGTTTTATTTTCCGGAAGTGTGTGTGTGATTAAGGGGAGTTAATGCGTGAGGGGAGGTAACTAGCTGATTTCTATAACTAAATTTATTATTCCAATGTACATTAAATGGTGTCCCAATTGAGTCCCTATCATATATGGTTATAAATTTAAGTATCCTATCTTTAAATTACAGTCTAGTCTATCAAGAAGTACTAAAGGTGTCCATATTAGGATGATTACCCTCTATCATAGAGTGCCACAACTGAATATTCCACATGAAGAGTCAGATCTCCAAATCAATGATCTTTGTAAATGTAGTCTACCCACAGAACCTGGCAGGGTTTTATTAGAACCATGATTAGAAACTTTGATTCATGTAATTTCTATATAACTGCTGTGTAGAACAACTGATGTTATTACATTGAGCTATTTATCTTACTGGTAATAAGGTAGTAATAAATTACTGTCTTTCACTGTTTAAAGTTTAAAATATATATAACTATAAAAGGTTTTAGTATATACATAACCATAAATAGTATCCTTAATACTATATATATATATATATATGTATATATATATAAAAATAACAGATTAAAATTTAATCAAAGAATCGCTGCGTTCACGGGATCTTCTGAAACTAAAAAAAAACAATCAATTTGTGAACGCAGATGTAAATATTTCGAAAAATGTTGCAAGGAAAACAAGAAGACGATACTTTGGTTCGTGAAGACGTTAGGGGACGTTTTTTAGTTTAAGAAGATCCCGTTAGGAGTGAAAGTAGCGATTCTCTGCTTAAACTTTAATCTGTTATTTTAATAAATATTTGCTCTAGGGTTCTTATATATTTGATATATATTTATCCTTATTTATCCCTGTTTGGATTTTAGTCTTCAAATTTATTATTATTACTATATATATATATATATATATATATATATATATATATATATATATATATATATATATATATATATATATATATGTATATATGTATACAGGGTGTCCCCAAAAATTTGACATCATTTTGCAGGCCAATAATTTTGGCAATTCCTGTTGAAATAACCTCAAATTTTCACAGAATGTATAGAAACAGATCCAGATTTCATATTTAATGTTTTATATTTTTCTCTTTTCAGGTTGAGAAATGCCGTTCACTTCCACAGAAAAGTCATTTTGCCTCTTGGAATATGCTCGAACACAGTCACCCAAGACTGTGCAGCATGCCTTCAATGCAAAATTTGGAAAAAAAGTCACCAACTGGCAAACAGTATCCTAAGGATACGCCAAACCGTCATTCGAGCAATCTGGGTTTCCAAACTTGTTCTCCTTACGGACTTCTTGGGGCTTCGCAAGAGTTTTTCACGAACTTGCTCGACCTTCTCTTCTGATGTTGATGATGGTCTTCCAGATCCTTTAGCCCTGCATAAGCAGCCTTCCTCTTTAAATATTTGGTACCAGGTCCAAATTTGTTTGCCAGTTGGTGACTTTTTTTCGAAATTTTGCATTGAAGGCATGCTGCACAGTCTTGGGTGACTGTGTTCGAGCATATTCCAAGAGGCAAAATGACTTTTCTGTGGAAGTGAACGGCATTTCTCAACCTGAAAAGCGAACAATATAAAACATTAAATATGAAATCTGGATCTGTTTCTATACACTCTGTGAAAATTTGAGGTTATTTCAACAAGAATTGCTAAAATTATTGGCATGCGAAATGATGTCAAATTTTTGGGGACACCCTGTATACATATATACATATATATATATATATATACATACTGTGTGGGGTGGGTTATATGTATATACATTAATGAACAAGATACACAGACAAGTATAATGCAATGAGGATATTTGAGTACCAATAATTTGTAGGTATCGGTGGTTGACTGTTAGAATCGGGTATATTGGATTTACTGTTCTCTTCTTTGTGGCAATTACAGAAATCAGTAATTTGTAAACATTTATTAAACAACTTTAGAATAATAATTTCATACATTCAATTAATTCTATAAATTATTTTAGCCTATAATAGTTCTCGCATGAAAGCATTCATCTTCGAGAAATCTAACAAACTCTGTAAATAATAAAAGATTGCTTAAATTCAATACGGAAAGCAAAATCAATAGTGCAAAGTTTTAAATGTCACAAGTGAGTATCGTGTAATAAATTTATAAATTGGAAAAAAAGAACGTTTATATTAGTTTATATTGCTATTTTTATTAGCTCTTGTATATTTGACTGTAGTAGTTTATAATTTAACAACAACAAATACAAAATTGAACTTGCAACATTTCTATTAATGGGAATGTTGAAAAATGTGGTTTTATCATTAAAAATATTTGAATACCATTTAAGATATTTGTGTAAATAAACAGCAATAAATTGAAATTTAGTTCAGGAAAGCTACGTTGCGGAAAATGATAGTGATTAATGATAATAGCTGTAAAATGATGATGTCATTATCAGGTGAAGACTTTTTTAAACCTTACTTGAATGTCTGTAAAGGACTGAACTCTGCTAAAGGCACCTTAAAATTCGGTGATAGTTTTAAACGGGGTGCTGAATTATGTCTAATACAAAAAAGTATCAGAACTATAGAAAACCTAACTTTAACTAAATTTGAACCTTCAATCTAGAGTTTACATTTGAGATTAATACAGATGACGAAGGGAGAAAAATCATTTCCATAAATACAATATAAGATAAACAATATTAATTAGATTCAAGCGTTCACAATAAGGTTTAATTTGAATCATAATTAATCACTCTTACCTCACCGCACACGAAATAAAAGATAGAGTAAAACGCAACCTTTTCTAAGAAACTAAGACAGTAAACTAATACAAAGGACGTCTGAATAATACAAAAATATATCAATGGTAGGGAAAAGCCTAACCTCAACCTGAATCAGTGGTTTAATGTACGAAAGTGTTCGTCAATATATCTACCTGTAAACAAACGTTACCTGTTGCTGAGGAGGGAACTTATCAACGTCATTAAATAGTTCTTATGCACCTTAGATGTTGGTTTGTCATGCTTAACAAGCAAAGCCTTGCCAATTTCAATGAGATTCACTGATGTAAAGCATTTAAATTTCGCTGAATCGTTCTCTCCTCTATGTCCTTTCCTTTTTCCTTTGCATTTATGTTATATATATAACTTCAAAAACCTAACTTGGCCTGCAGTTCGCCAATAATATAAACATAATAGTTCTCGAGCTAAACCGATATTATTAATGATATGGAGACGTCCTTCTGTAAATAATGGAGGAAAGAAACAACAATATACAATACTTTACGTTCAATAGATCTGAACGCTCACTCCATGCTATGTATTGAAGGAAACAACCACTTGCTTAATTGCAATACAGAATCATCCTTTAGATATTTTGATCCGTTAGACTATCAGATGTTCTTATACATCTATCATCTCGAAAGTAACAGAAAATGTTAATTACGCATACATCAGAATGATCAGTGATTTAATGTTGGAATATTTCGAAGTCATTTTCCTCAGTGAAACTTGAAATATTGTGGTGAGATTTGATTAGATTTGGAAGCCAAATCAAAGCGTTTAATAAATACGATTTCAATTTATTCTTTAAACTATAGCAGCAGCAATATGAGTAATAGATGAAATTTAATGTCAATCAGATCAGTGGACAAATTTACGACAAATGCCCGCTATCTCAAATTTTCAGATATATGATGAGTGAAATAAAATGTGGTTGGATAAAGAAGTTAAAATACCACATACATATATCTCACATTCGCACACTACCAAAGTAGAATTAATAGATCCAAAATACATTCTGTGTTGAAATCCCATTATCTGAACACATGAAACATATTAATATTCTACCTTTATATGATTATTTCATCGAAGGAAGTTGAAATCTGTTTCAATAGAATAATACTATAATATATTGCTGAATGTTCAAAGAACTAGAGTCCGATGTATATGTTAAACAATGAAAGGAAAAAGACGACGGTCGGTGTTTAATTGATCCATTGTTTTACGATTGTATCAAAGATTGAAATTAACCATGATAATATCGATATATTAACTAATCGATAGCAGTTATGTAACTCATAATATCAGCCTCGACAAAATACACCCATTTTACTGTTCGTTATCAGAAACAATGGTTCAGGTAAGATATAAATATCAGGTTGGTGCAAATGTAATGTCCTATTTCAAGGTCTATATTAATAATGAAAAAGCCCATGACTATGAAAATATTTATTCATTAATTTAACCTCCTTTTCTTTCTAGGAACTCATTCCATCTGTCAACAAGCTTATAAATGCCACGCTTGTAAAACTCTTTAGGTTTTGATGCAAGATATGAATCCAAATCATTTTCAACCGCTTCTCTTGATGTCAACCTAAGACCATCCAAATATTTCTGTAGTTACCGAAACAAATGATAATCAGAAGGAGCAAGGTGAGAAGAATATGGATGATGAAGCAATATTTCTTAACTAAGCTCTTCCAAGAGATCTTTCAAAGGTCGAACTGTGTGAGAACGAGCATCATTGTGATGGAAGATGACACCCTTTCTGTTGACTAAGGAGGGTCGCTTTAGGTTCAAAGCGGCTTTCAAACGACGAAGTTCATCACATTAGAGATTAGCAGTAATTGTTTGATTGTTGTCTAACAGTTCATAATGGACAATTCCTTCAATATCCCACCATACACTCAACAGGATTTTTTTCGGATGAAGTCCTCCTCTCGGTTCTAGAAGTGGTCTTCCTGGTCGACTGATCCACGAGCGGCGGCGTTTAACGTTATGGTAAAGGATCCACTTGTCATCGCCTGTAACAAGCCGACCTAAAATTGGTGCCTGAAGGTGTTATGAAAGCAATGACTCATAACAAACCAAATGCTGTTACAGATTCTCTGGAGACAGTTCGTGTGGGACCCATTTTGCAACCACTGAAACTTTTCTAATCCTTTTTCAGTTGGCATACTACAGTTGAATGGGCTATGTTAAATTATTCTGTAAGATCCCTAGAAGTAATGGTGGGATTTTCGGTGACAACAGATTCCAAATCTTCGGAATCAATTTTTGGGGGGATGACCTTCTTTTGGCTGGTCTTTCAAACTGAAATCCTCACTTCGGAAACGGGAAAACCACCTCCTGCAACTTATTTTATTACCTGCATCATCCCCATAATGTCTCTGGATGGACCTTTCTGTTGTACTTGAATCGACACCTTTATGAAACTCATAGACTAAAATATGTCTAAAGTGATCATGAAATAGGACAGACATGGGTGCGAATATAGCAGACGATTATGAACAATATTTTTTATAATCTGAAAGGAAAAGTTATAAATTACTCATTGTAACATTTCTAAATGATAACAAGTGACACAAATTTAATAAATACATTCTAAAACTTTCTTCTAGAAAATCAGACATTACATAATAGTACAGGCCAAAACGACATTTAGAGGATGCTGAGATAAGGATAATATAATATACAATATATAAAATAATATACAATATATATATATATATATATATATATATATAAAGTATAAATGAAATAGATAAATAAATAAAACAAATAAGTTCTCGTAAACATATGGAAATTGTATTCATACACCTATATAATCATTTTATTTCATTTCATAATGCTGTGAATAGGCTAAATGTTTTGTGCTTGGAAACATTTATGTTTATATTAGTGCTACCAATACTGTGATATGTTCTCAACTCCCCGTAGGAAGCTTTATTATCATTCTAGTTAACAGACAAATGTTTTAAATGCAAAATATGAAAAAGAAATAGCATGGAGTATAAGCAAATTAATCGAATATTCTTAATGGAGTTATGTATGAAATGTGTCCGTAGACTTCCGATAGTAGTAGTAGTAGTAGTAGTAGTAGTAGTAGTAGTAGTAGTAGTAGTAATAGAAGAAGAAGAAGAAGAAGAAGAAGAAGAAGAAGAAGAAGAAGAAGAAGACCACGAAGAAAACATTTATGACGACACACCAGAGATTGTTGAGGTCAGCGGGTGATATTTAACATAATATAACATTTTTAACTAGAAACTCGGTGAATTAGTCGGACCTGCTGGGAAAGTAAGAAAAGCATTGACTACCTTTAAAAATACAGCACACGATGATTATATTTATAATGATTAAATAGAGATATAGGTTTTTTACTACTAAAAAGCTTTTGTAAAACAACTATTGTAGTGGTTCTCCGTCAGTTAGAACGAATACTCCTAAGATCGACAGAAACGCCTGCTCGTAAAATTGATGTGCAAGTGGCTGAGTATTCGATAGCACGCGTACCTTTAACGTAGTTCCCAGGGTGATTTAGTGTGACACAGAATGTGACAAGGCTGAACCTTCGAATTACAGGTAGAACTCATTTTTGCCAACTGAGTGGACTGGACCCACGTGAAATAAAGTGTCTGGCTCAAGGAATCAAACTCTCGGCCTTATGATCGTGAGCCGAATACCCGATCACAAAGCCACGAGCTATCACTTGAAAAAAAAACAACTATTGTAGAATTACAATAATTGTTTCTACTTTTGGCTCAAGGCTAGCAATTACTCCACCAGTGCATTACTGGTACTTCATTTTATCGACCCCGTAAGGATGAACGGCAAAGTTAACCTCGGTAGGATTTGAACTCAGAACGTAAAGGGCCATAACTCTATGCAGAAAAGCATGGTGTTCGACGCTCTACCGATACTGCCAATCCACCGCCATTGTAGAACTACAACAATAGCTACTCAAATGAAGAGGTATGCAAAATATGCAAAACAAAAATCTATACCTTGTTTTGGACAAAAATAAACCAGATGTAGCAGCTTTTTGTGAATAAGATGAATAAACAGCAACAGAATAATTTCAATTTCAAAAACTAGTCTGAAAGTAGGATGAAAGCTACAATCATGGGAAGAAAGGCCCTTACATAGACAATATAAGAAAATTTGCGAACACGGGAGAAACAGATGCGGAAAATGTTAGCATTGATTGAGAAGTGCATGACCCAATAGCTGGAAACGAAATATTTTTGATTGCCGCATCCCAGAATGAACAGCTACGCATGAAAATGGAGAATATTAAACATCTAATGAACAGAATACAATAAGTAACTGCATAATACGTGAAATTTGAGTATTAATGAAACAATTCTGAACGCTGATATGAAGATAGTAAAATACCGGGTCCTGGTGGACTGCTCCGTCTGTTGACCGGTCTCCGTCGAGACATTCTTGGTCCCCACAATGCTAATTTCCCCTCTCTTTCTTTTGCTGTTTGATCTTTCCTTCTTTTTCTCCTTTTTCTTTTCTTTTTTTTTTTCTTTTCTGTTCCCTTTGGTAGTGTGTTTTATTTTTATTAGATACTGCAAAGATAGAAAGACGGCTGAACACTTTCCACCAGCGGTGCCTGCGAATGGTCCATCGTGTGTCCTGGCGCGACTATGTGCGAAACGAGGAAATCGAAATCCTGTGGAGAGCCGAGAGTCGTGGACGCTATAGAGGAGGGTCGCGGAGCGGCGGTGCCGCCTAGTTGGCCATATTCTGCGCCTTCCCGACGAACGACACTTGAAAACAGCGATGAACTGGGCTTCAACTGGCGGCAAACGGAGGCGGAGTTGCCGCCAGTTGACACCAGTTGGCGCCAAAAACGCCGCCGCTGATCGTGACCGTTGGCGAGTCCTTACAGCTCGATGCGCCGAACGGCGCGGAAGAATCTAAAGCTAAGAAAATTACTCAATTATGTTTATATAACGTCAATGGCCTTTCATGAAATTGTGAGATTTTGTATATTGAGTGCATATAAACATCTTTAGAAACATTAATCGTATTAGGTCAGACAAACGAGCGTGGCCATGCTTTCATACCAGCAGTTCGATATAGTGACAGAAAGTGCGCCAATGAATAAACTTCTACGCAGTCATTTCATCGGTTAGAAATAGCAACACATCTCTCACGGCAGACGGCACCATCTTAAAGTATGGTATATTGTATAATGTGTCTCTATATAAAAA
>OZ024740.1:280959002-280986502 GCA_964016885.1 Eledone cirrhosa | reverse complement strand
CATATATACATATACTTATGTGTGTGTGTATGTTTGTGTGTGTGTGTCTGTGTCCGTGTGAAGGCGCGTGGCTTGGTGGTTAGTGTATTCAGCTCTCAATCGTAAAGTCTTGAGTTCGATTTCCGGCAGCACGTCGTGTCATTGAGCAAGACACTTTATTTTACGTTTCTCCAGGGAAGATCTGATAAGCTCGAAATTTACATCTGTAATTAAAAGGTTTATGATGTTAAAATCTTCAATTTACATATGATTTTTTAAAGTCATTGCTAAAAAAAAACAAAAAAAAAACGTTAAAAGACAGAGCACGAAAGGTTTGAAATACAGCTTTCATGTAAATAAATATTTCTGAATGTGTCATAACAATTACCTTTAAACTGGATAAAGAATTCTATGTTATTTTTGTGAAAACAAAAACATTTTTAATAATATACCATTCATGTATATTCTACTGAAATGCAGAGTGAATATTTTTGTTTGTGTGTTTTATCTATTTTATTGAAAACAGTCCAGTCTACGACGAAAATGTTTCAACTAATGTAATCTTAAAAACAATTATTTCTGCCTAAAATAGCTTCCAGTATATTTCTAGGGCTAGAACGTTGAAAACCATACAATGTTCTTATTTAATCAATACATACAATTATTTTTCCAGCCATTAATAGTAAACACACAATACAAACTAATGCACTCGAAAATAAAACATATAGACATATATGTGAAAACAGCCACACATACACACACGAGCGCATGCACACACAAGCAAATATATGCAAGCGCAAAGGTTGATGCATTCATAACGAAAACACATGTGTCTAATCGTGAACTTACACAAACACATTCAAAACATTCGACAAAAATGCACATATATACATATAAGCAATACATACGCACATTCCCAAGATATGTATACAATATGTAACACGCACATAAACACACGAATTCACATGAAATAACGAATTCGTTCGCACAACAAAATAAATGCGGAAACAGACATATATACACACTTCATATATACATGCACAATACTTAGCCACATAAACAAGTCACACACATATATGAGCGAAGCTTTATTTACATCGTATCCATACTAACAACGCAGAAGTACCAAGTAATCTCGTGTAAATCAAAGGAACTCGGGATATTTGGCAGCAGTATCGGGTGAAATGAAAAGGCAATGCGTAGGTTGTTCAGCACCTCACACGCTGACAACCACTGCCGCATCCAACGAACTTGCTCCAACTATGCATACGCATGACTGAATGGAGCTCCACACATTTGTTTCTGTTTAGCGGGTAAAATAGGTATCAGTACTCGTGGAATGCGTGCTGATACTCATTTCTCTTCTGTTATGGTGGTCTATATGTCATGTTATTACTGTGGTAAAAGAAAAAGTACGTTGAAAACTGACTATTCAATTCAATTTTTGAATTCCAACCGCCACTTTCTTCTAAATCATACGCTTACACGAAATTACACACACACACACACACACACACACACACACACACACACACACGTATATATATATATATATATATATAAAAACATGAGAAGAAAGAAGAATACTGCGTGGTTGCACATGGGTTACATATGATAAAATTAGTCCTTTGTCAGTGATTTGCCAACCATCATTGATATTTCGTCATATATATATATATATATATATATATTAGTAAAAAGGAAAAGAAAATGGTGACAAATTTTTCCCAGTGAAAAATAGTTTAATTAGGAATAAGTATAAATTAGTAGTAAGTATTAGTTAGTATTCAGTTTTAGTTTTAACGAGTGAAAAATAGTTTAATTAGGAATAAGTATAAATTAGTAATAAGTATTAGTTAGTATTCAGTTTTAGATTTAACCAGTGAAAAATAGTTTAATTAGGAATAAGTATAAATTAGTAATAAGTATTAATTAGTATTCAGTTTTAGTTTTAACCAGTGAAAAATAGTTTAATTAGGAATAAGTATAAATTCGTAATAAGTATTTGTTAGTATTCAGTTTTAGTTTTAACTAAAATTAAATACTAACTAATACTTATTACTAATTTATACTTATTCCTAATTAAACTATTTTTCACTGGGTAAAATTTGTCAGCATTTTCTTTTCCTTTTTACTAATATATCACAACTCGTGTGTCAAACCTCTAATTTATATATATATATATATATATATATATATATATATATATATATAACGAAGGAAATGTGGTAAGGAACCAGGTGGACCATAACGCACCAAAGTACTCAATACTTAGGGTAGTAGAGTGGGTAATAGGAACCAGTAAGACCCCGACGGCTGAGCTCAAGCCGTTTCGACGGCTAATTCTGGAATTAGCCGTCGAAACGGCTTGAGCTCAGCCGTCGGGTGTTACTGGTTCCTATATATATATATATATATATATATATATATATATATATATATATATATATATATATATATATGCATTGTTATAGTTCCAGAGAGTCATACTACTAATTAAAACAGACACACCAGTTGATTTAACTTCAGTTTTATAACTAGTTCGGTAAACAATTCATCCTTCGATTAGTTTATAATAGGCTGGTTGTTTAATTGACAAGTTTAGTTTTCGAAATTCCTTTGTTTTACATTATATGTTGTGTTTGTGTGTGTATCTTTGTGTGTTGCTACTTCCACAAGCTTTTGTATGTGATATGTGTATGCATGTGTTTCTTTATGTCTTCTCTCTCATATTTGTGCGCGAGTGTTTGTGTGTTTGTTTATTATTCTCTCGCTTCGTCGTTAATAGGTAGTTATTATACTGTTCCAGTCTTGTATTGAAGGTAATCTTATGTAGGTTTGTGCTTGATGTTTCAAACGCTCATTATACGCTGTATTTCACACTGTCACTCAACCTCCATCAAGATTTAAAGAACTATGCACACTTATACATACATTCATAAATATATACATACATATATATGTGTATATATGTGTGGGGGCGTATGCATGTATACATATAGATATGTGTGTGTGTGTGTGTTTATGTTTCTATATATATATATATATGTGTGTGTGTGTTTATGTATCTCTCTCTCTATATATATATGTGTGTGTGTATATATATATATATATATATATATATATATATATATATATATATATACTATATATATATATATATATGTGTGTGTGTGCATATGAAAACATATAAACATACTTTTCTTCATTTTTCTCCATGAATGTATTCACAGAGAAAAATAGAGATGAGAAAATTTAGAACATAATATGATGCAACTACCTCCCCTTCCCACCATTTTCTGGTACTCGACTGATTTTTCCAATTCAATACCCCAATATCATGTAAAATTTTGTCATTAGCAAATCCGAAATAAGAACATATGCTGCTAAAATATCTGAAGCTGAAGATATCTCAATTGCTTGTTTCATAAATATATTTTTTTAATTATTAATTATTAACACAATCGTTATTTACATTATTCAAAATCATTATTCTAAGAATAGAAACCTTTTCATTTTTTACACTAAATATCAGATAAAATTCACATAATAACCACCAATGGAAAAGACTCTAAGCATCTGCTAAAACTATCTCACAGAAGCAGGACAGTTGCGAACGTCCAAATGTTTACAAACACTTTCGCATTAACATGTGTTCTGTAACTATACATAATCATCAAACAAATTATCAAGATGTATGTCGCCAACAATGTAATCATACAATGTAATCATACAATCAGACATCCGCAATTAATTTTGATCCATGTTACCATATCTTTAAAAAAAAAATAGTAATAAATGTGGGCCGGTCACAATCGATAAAATCTATTATATATTATGATGACATATATCCAGAAATGGCTGAACTTGTTATTTTTTAAAGATATTCGGAAAGTATAGCAACCGGTGATAGCATCTACATAAATTGGTACACATTTTGACATCATATTTTTATCACTAGGAAATAGCAGTCATTAACATATAATTTATTAAATAGATTACTGAACGAGGCCTCGCAATAGTGAATCTCATATCTGTCTATTACTTTCTATCTTTACCCATAAGCACACTATATTTAGTAAGAAATTCCTTATCAGAATTAAAAATAGATGCAAAAAGGACGCACATACACACATTATAATATTATAAAATTATGTTATTATACTTCTTTATATATATATATATAATGTTTAATAAACAATACAATATAATTACCTCATTACCAGAGGTTTCCCGAATAAGACGAATACGAAAAAAACGTCCTCATTCGTTCGTCGGACAAGGTAATACATTGTCCGACGAGCATTACCTTGTCCGACGAACGAATGAGGACGTTTTTTTCGTATTCGTCTTATTCGGGAAACCTCTGTGTGCTTACAAATGTTTCCACGGTGGTACTACAGCCTAGTTATGCTATGTGCAAATTTACAAGTATTTGCAGAACTCAAATATCCAATGCTGTGACCACTGTATCCTCAGATTCTGCTCTGAGGATACAGTGGTCACAGCATTGGATATTTGAGTTCTGCAAATACTTGTAAATTTGCACATAGCATAACTAAGCTGTAGTACCACCGTGGAAACATTTGTAAGCACACGGAATAAATTACCTTTTTATGATGTCTACCTGTTATTATTCATTCTTTATATATATATATATATATATATATGATAAGGGTTCAGGTCTATATCCAGTCCTTTTTTTTTCAATCTTGTTACTTACAATTTGCTCAACAAATTCATTTGGAGCACACGCAAAGGAGTAATTGTAATACAACATTCCAGCCAGAGGCCTTAAGCAATGAAAACAATGTCATTATTGCGTCGGCGGATTAACATATAAAAGACGTTAAAGGACTCATAATTTAATCTATTGAAACAGCTTGTATTCTCCTTGTTTAGCACAAAATATCATCCGAACAACAAAGTCCGCATCTAAGCTAGTACAGTACTGTTTGAAATAGTGTGGAGAATTTATTGGTGATCGATTGATTATAAATCCATAACCAACAAGTTCCTGGCGAATGAATTATCGTCAGCCAGTCGACCTATGAAGGATTTCCGAAAATCGACCTTACTACTAAATTTTCAGGTTGGTGCCGTTTACCCACGTGTACCATTAATTGCTATTCTGTCATCAAGTGCAGCAGTAGCCGACTGGTTGGGGTTGGTGTTAATGCTTAAAAGCTGTATGACATCACCAATATGGAGCTCTCGACCATAATGCAAGAAAACTTTATATATATATATATATATATATAAAGTTAGATATATATACAGCTAGATCCAAGTACTCTGGTGCGTTATGGTCCACCTGGTATCTTACCACACCTTATTTATTATATATATATATATATATATATATATATATATATAAGTTAAAACAATGAAATAAAGATTTAAGTCATAAGGGAAATACTTCACTGCTTTACGATCGTTTCTAGGTGATAATAATACATCGTACGTATATTTCTTTCTCGATCTATGTAAGCTTAGCTACAAACTATCAGATAAGGAGAATATTTACCTACTTGTATATAATCAGCTGTTGTCAAAAACTGGGGGAGGGTGGCACCGAAGCTTAAAAAGGCACTTAATAGACTAGTAGCGTGTAAACATCATTATCTAATATAGACTAGACCCCATAACTAACTGTGGATAATTCTGTGTGTATATATATATATATATATATATATATATAGACAGAGAGAGAGACAGACATAGATATATATATACATCTTATATACATTCATCTCTTCTTTTTTCTTCTTTGTTATATATATATATATATATATATATATATATATATACATATATATATGTATGTATAAGATGTAGATCCTAAGTAAAATAGGGTGGGGGGCACCGCAGTTTAGAAAGGCACTTAATACACTAGTAGCGTGTAAACATCATTATCTAATATAGAATGGCTTCTACATCTCTAGAAGCGTTTCATTCATATGAAATACACACACATATGAGTGTGTGTGCGTGTGTGTGTATGTGTGTGTGTGTTTTCCTGGCTAGGTGGTTCGGTTAATGATCGTTAAGTCATGAGTCCAATTCCTGCTCGAACTAAGCGACAACCTTTGTCCTTGAGCACGACGCTTTATTTCCTGTTACTCCAGTTGTCTGATGGCGTATCTCTTTCTACTGTATTAACGATATCGAAAGCTCGAGAAAGAGAAGAAAATAATCTATTTCTGAAGCCACTACTCATTTCTTCTGTGTGTGAGTGTGTATGTATGTATCTATATATCCCTTACTTTCTCTCTCTCTCTCTCTCTCTCTCTCTTGAGAGAGAGAGAGAGACTGAGAGAGAGAGAGAGAGAGACTGAGGTTAGCTGGACATGCTCAACGACATCCAGAGTTGACATTGCACTCAGTGCTTCTGTGGGAGCCTCTACATGGACACACTGGAAGAGGAAGACCAAAGTTAACGTACGCTGATGCCCTAAGGACAGACACTGGTCTGTTGTAGACGCAGGACATGGCAGCGATAATGATCCATGGATCTCGGGAATTTTACCCGCCCTAGAATATATATATATATATATTTCTAGGAATCCTATAATGAAACGAGACGTCCGTCTGGGAAGAGATATATTCGATATGTCTCATATGAAATAATACAGCCAATTTTCCACGCAATACTTTTAGTTAGCACCCCGAACGCATAATTAGGATTATAATCACTTATTTCCTAATGTTTGTTGAGTGAGTTGGAATTTGGCGGGAGTATCGCTAAAAAGCTTTCTCCGATATTGTATTTATATATATATATTTTTTTTTTTTAACTTATGTTTATAGCTCTGGTATCTTCATATCCATGGAGCGCTTGTCTACACAATACGGAAGTTGCGTTTCGCTAATTTCTACCCGCCGAAATGCGATTCCGCTAAATTTATATTTGTATTCTCCCAAATCAAGCGATTAACCAGTACATTTTGGGGTTTTTTTTAGTTAATTCTATTGACTGATTAATCGCTTAAGTTAATTTTAAAAACAACTCGGTCGAGAGATTAATTCGTTTTGTGCTATTTTTGCAAATTTATAACTACACATGCTGAATTCACTGGCCAAAATAGGGGTTTTCTCCCCTTAGAACATCCCATGTGCTTTCATAACCTGTGAGATTCTGGCGCACGAAGAACAAAATGCCTGTTGAGAAAGCGATGCCTTGTTCGATCATTATACCAAAAGCTTATTTTTTATAATCAGACAGTATTATTGATTTAGGTGTTGCAGAAACCCAATATCGGAGTATTCCATCTTCCCCGAGGGCCCGGGTAACTATTTCAATCATATCTTATTTAGTTTGACCCGTCTAGCTTGTTGGCCTTTTTGGCTCTGGTGGTTAATGGCTTCTTAACCATCGTCTCACTTTGTATTACCTTTTTAACTTATGTTTATAGCTCTGGTGTCTTCATATCCATGGAGCTCTTGTCTACACAATACAAAAGTTGCGTTTCGCTAATTTCTACCCGCCGATATGCGATACTCGCTAAATTTATATATATATATATATAAATATATATATATATATATATATATATATATATATATATATATATATATATATATATATATATATAAAAAGAGCGGAGCAAGCAATTATCAAACAATTCTCTAAATAAATTAAAAAACGATTTAAATAGTCACCTCTTGTATTGCTGTTACCGACGGTTTCACCAATCTAAAGATTGGAAATCCAGAGAATTTCCAATGGAGAGAATTAGATCTTCAGACAGCTTATTTCCATACTATGAGGTTGCTAATCTCACAGTAAGTCAATATTTCGCTTCCTGCCTAACGCACGCGGTCAGGCCGTTAAAATGTCACACACGCAAAATCAGGTCGCAAGTAAGAGCTGTTTATTATAAACGTGTTGATACTGCCACTAAAACTAGTAGCACTATACAACGTTTTGTTCTCTACATAAGGAGAAAAATTATAAAAGAGTATGGATATTTCAACAGGCACTAGGTACCTATAGAAATATGCAAGGTGTTTATAATAGTTGTGGTTCGATGGTACTAATTTGAGATACCAGAACAATATAAAAACAAGCGGAGCAAGCAATTATCAAACAATTCTCTAAATAAATTAAAAGACGATTTAAATAATCACCTCTTCTATTGCTGTTACCGACGGTTTCACCAATCCAAAGATTGGAAATCCAAAGAATTTCCAATAGAAAGAATTAGATCTTCAGACAGCTTATTTCCATACTATGAGGTTGCTAGTCTCACAGTAAGTCAACATTTCTCTTCCTGCCTAACACATGCAGTCAGGCCGCAGATATAATCACCTGTTCTATTGCTCAGATAATAATACCCCAGAGTTATAACAATACGTTTAGACAGCTTTGCAAATCAAATATAGCGACCGGCAGTCCAGCCGTATTGCCATAGCAACGAAAACGACTGAACTCAGGGAAAGATTTTGACTGACCTGGACCATAACGCGGAGATCGAATGCAACACATAACGCATATCGTATAGCATGCGATATATATCAAATATAACATACAACATCCACGCTAGGTTTCTGTAAATCCAAGATCGATTAATTCCGCTTGCAGAACAAAGGATTTACTTCGTCAACAATATATATATATACATATGTATATATATTTATATATATATATATATTTATACGGTGAACATAATCTCTGATGATATGGAATCAATTGTGCATTGGATGTCGAATGCTCTACTAACTATATAATATTATAGATGCAGCGAGATCTAGGCAAATTAATGTCTATTGAAACGTACGTTAGAACCGAATAAATCTCTTTTACTGCATCTTTCTGTTCTTTTTGATTCTTCATACACGCCCCGGAGTATAGTTAAACTGGAATATACACCTATTTTCTGCATTTCGTTGAGCACCACTCTGTTGTAAGCTGACCTTCCCCTACACGGTACATAACACTGTGTCCTGGAAAACCTTAATGCACTCGTGCATAACCAATTATATATATATATATATATATATATATATATATATATATATATATATATATATAGGTTAACAAGTTATCGTTTAAGGTAATCCATTTAGAAGCTGTGAGTACTCTGTACTGTGGATAGTTTTAACGTACGGCGTTTCTTTAGTTAGGTGTCGAGTTTACGAGAATTTCCATACATATTAAAATTTAACAAAGATTCAAAATATAGATACCTGATAAAAATAATATAGATATTTCCGCCATATGTATCCTTCACAAATCATGAATACATTTCACCAAATATCGATGCAGTTAGATAATCGATCTGGAGCTTCAGTGAGGGTATCGATCTATCTGAACTTGCACCCGTTAACATAGAGAAGACGACGAGAGAAGCACATGGCATTATCAAAAGCCAACGCACGCAGTCTCTTGTTAAAAGTTTGATATGTCCTATTATGCATCTATATCATTAGATATTTATGTGTATATATATGTCATTCACTATATATATATATATATATATATATATCACATATATATATAATAGTAAATGACATATATACACACATAAATATCTGCTGATATAAATGCATAATTGGACATATCGGTACAGTATGTGGAAGAAATATATTAGGTTAACGCTTGAAATAGCACGAAGGGGGTCTTAACGTTTTGGACGCTAGTCCTTCATCAGAAGAAAGAATGAGAAATAAGATAGATTGAAGGGACTGGTGGGGTTTAATCGGAAAAAATGTCTTTATATGAAAATAAGAGGTCCATTCATGTTGACATCTCGTGTATATATATATATGTATATATATATATATATATATATATATATATATATATATATATATATATATATATATATATATATATATATATATATTTAGTATATTTTGAGAATATGCTGGTTGTTTACCGACACCTCAGTATGCAGGTTGGAGCACTCGACGAAGTAGGCAGGTTGGTTTGTTTATTCCGAAGTAATGTAAAATAATTAAGTCAAATATGTAAAATTTGGCTTCGTTTATTATAAATTATAGATATACTGCTATATATATTTCGGTGACAGCCATTATTGGCTGTGACCTCTTCAGGCAGTTCGAATTGGTGTGGGAAAGGCAGGTACACATGTTGTTGAAGTGTGTTTTCCTCCCTCAATGTATCGATATGTCCAGCTCCTGGTTGTGTTGTTATTTCTCTGAGGAACTGGAATCATATGATTCCAGTTCCTCAGAGAAATAACAACACAACAATGAAGGAGTAACCAATCATCCTTGTTATCTTTTCAATATATATATATATATATATATATATATATATATATTTAGGAAAAAGTGTAACCCCGACGGCAGAGCTCAAGCCGTTTCGACGGCTATTTCTGGAAATAGCCATTGAAACGGCTTGAGTTCCGCCGTCGAGGTTAAACCTTTTCCTATTACCTACTCTACTACCCTAAGTATTGAGTACTCTGGTGCGTTATGGTCCATCCTTACCACACTTCCTTCGTTATATATATATATATATATATATATATATATATATATATATATATATATATATATATATATATATATATATATATATATAAAAGAAATAGGATTTCGCTTCAAGCATAGCTTTATACAATATGTATAAATATTTCGTATCTCCAAGGAAATACACTTTAAGGAAGCCGTAGCTATGCAAACACCGGGGGGGCTAACGCCCTCTGGTGATGTCCAGCAGAAGCAAGGGGGACAACCGTCTATGCATTTCAGCCTTAACTGGCCTTCGTCAGGACGGTCCCTCCCACCGCTTGCGACTGCTGGACTAGAAGACAGCCGAGAAAATATACTTTTCTCGTCTGTGTAAATGAGGTGCTTGCATAGCTACGGCTTCCTTAAACTGTATTTCCTTGGAGATACGAAATATTTATGCATATATATATATATATAAAAGATGAAAATGTTCTTTAAAGCTTTGAAGAAATAACGCACTTTACCGGTTTCACGATTCAAAAGTGACAAGGAAAGAAGTGGACATTTGCCGTAGCTTCTACTTCTCTCTCTGTCATACACACACACACACACTCACTCTCTCTTTCTCTCTCTCTCTCTCTCTCTCTCTCTCTCTATATATATATATATATATATATATATATATATATATATATATATATATATATATATATATATATCCATCTATCTATCTTTCTCTCTCTCTCACTCTCACACACACACGCACTCTCTCTCTCTTTCTCCTACTGTGTCTCCCCCTTTCTCTCTCTATGCATGTATAGAGAAATTAAAAAGAGAGAGATTATAGAGAGAGAATCAGATGAATTATACAGAAGTTTTGTATTCCTCTAAGTGGAATCAATTATTGTGACTAAAAAGGAAGCTTTTATCATCACATTTTGCAGATCCACTCCCAGAGTCAGAATAGAAGTGAATGCTGAACATAATTGAAGAAACAAAAACTGAAGAAATATTATATGCTAATTTGATTGTGATAAGAAGTAAAAAGCATTAACTATCTTCTTATATATTATTGCAGCCTTTGTATAGAAAGAATCGTTATACATCTTAATTTCTTCTCATTGATTTGGATAGATGTTTAGAAAAAACTGTTTAAACTAAATTTATTTTAAACTCCGTTTCAAAAATGAAAATTAATTGCTTTTGAACAATTTCTAAAGTGATTATGCTTATAACTAAAATATCTGTTCTGTCTATTAGTTTATTAAAATATCTCTATATAATTCTAATAGAATTTGAACGCAACGCAATGTCCAGATATTATAGTTCCCTTTAAATATTTGTTTGTTATTACAATGATTAAATATTTCACGATAGTTGGCTGAAAAGTACATAGGCTGACCAGGATACTCTCAAGGAATGACCATATGAGGTTCATTTTTCAACATAGTCCCTGGAAAGAAACAGTGCAGTTATTAATAAGATTAGACAAAATTAATAAATATTTCACAGCTCTAGCATCACTCCTTCATAGTCAGCCTATGAACATTTCAACGTAACCAGGTAATATCCACTTTAGTAGAAATAGCGATACGCTAGATGATAAATAAGTTTCATAAAGTAAAATACGACTTAAATAATTTACATAGATATTTTAATAATGTTACTTGACCCCTCAGACGCTGAAAGGTGTTAATGAAATTTTCGACATTTAAGGGATTTCATATGTTGGGTTTCTTACTTAAGCAGATTTCATTAAAATTATATGGTAAGTGAAAATGGTGCTCGATAATTCTAAATGCTGTTTCTCTGAAACGATATATAAAATGCATGTTTGTACAGGCATGGCAAATAGAAAGTTTTCCATCTATAAATTATATTTCCCCATGTAGATGCGTCAGTTATAACGTAAATGTGGATATATAAGCTGTTATATGAGATTTGCTTGTCACAATAGAAGGTAACTCGTGTAAAACTATAAGTGTCAATTCAGTGAAGAAAATGTGCGTGTAAATCAAATCCAATGAGCTATGCAGTGGAAGATCCTGCAGCAAAATTTATATTACTGCAAGTAATAAAATAATATCTTTCCGCTGAAGCACATTTACTGAATTTTGTTTTCAAAATGTGTTGTTTTCCATAAGCTATTGTTAAAATATTTGTAGCTGTATATTTTTTTCTCATACTAGTAGAATTTTTTCTGAAATATCTAACATCTTATTGGTAACTAAAAATCTCAATATGATTTTTCCATCTAATTTTACACGTCATTTCAAATTTAAGTGAATCCACGTGCACAACTTACATTAAATATCAGCCAACATCTTGAACAGAATTTAAATAGTTTAGATTTTAAGCACTAAGCTAATATGTTTTGCCTTGAGTTATTAAGTGAAAACTAAGATTTAAACTATGTTTTTAAATAATGAAGTTTAGAGACCACTTGAATTATAAGAATGTATCAATATGTTAGCATCTATTTGCACTTGTATCTATATCTGCTTCGATCTGTGTGCGAGTTGAATGCCATTATTTATCGTAAAAATTTAGCCGATATGTTCTCTGCACTTTGGAATCAAATACTCCTGAGGTTCACTTTGCTATCGCGTGGTCGTTAATAAGTATTAATTCAGTGCTCGTGTTGTCCTCCCTACTTTCAATGGTAAATTCGTGGATACTCCACTGGATAAAAAGAAGGACGCTCAGCAGGATGTCTTTGTTTCCTCACGAGAGCATGTTATAGAATACCAGGTCTTACATGATTACGAATGACGAGCATAGTTTCGTTTTAGGGCATCATTGAGTCCGGTTTAAGTGATTGTCTTTCATAAAAGTTCATTACAAACAATTTCACTGTCCCATTCAACTGTAGTATAGAGAAATGGAGCATTTGCCTTCATTTGCAGCATGATGATATATATGTCAATACAATAAAGTAAAAGGACACTCTTCGGTCACGAATGACCATTGGTGTTTCACATAGAAAGTTCCCTTTCACGTAAAGTGTTTTGTGGAAGACCAGCAGTCACCTATGGATACCAATCACCCCTCTCCACGCTACAAATGTTATCCAAAGGATAGAGCCTGGCAGAAGTGACGTTAAAATCCATTTTTACAGCTGAGGGAACAGGAGCAACATGAAGGAAAGTGACTTCCTCAAGGACACAACGCATCAACCGTTCCAGGCTCGAATTCCCGATTGTGAGTGCAACCATCTACCCACTACGCCAGGCGCCTTCACGTCTCTCTCTCTCTCTCTCTCTCTCTCTCACTCACTCACTCACTCTCACTCTCTCTCTCTCTTTCTCTCTCTCTCTATATATATATGTATTCTATATATATATATATATATATTTATTTATTTATTTATATACGAATATTCACAAATAATCGTGTGTCATATATATATATATATATATAACTGTGTCTTTGCTTGGAGCATTGTGTTAGTGTGAAAATAAAACATTTTTTTTATTTGAAGGCTACAACAATTCAAAATAGGCGGTAGATTTTAGGATAAATCAAAGATTACACTGGTCTACAATCAAATTGCTTCGGAGATCAAACCAGTTGTTCTTTATGCGGGGGGGGGGGGGGGGCTCTAAATTTGAAATAATGCCTACTTTTCAGTTTTTGATGAAAATCAGAGAAACACTGGGTCGTAGGATTGAAATTGCATGCCACTGTCAATTGTGTAGGACCAAAAAAAAATGAAAACAATATGGTCAATATTTACTTTTCATTGAGCATGTGAAGATCAAATGCAACATGAACGAAATCAATAACCAAACCCCGTCATTAACAAGTAACGTGACTTTGTATAGTAAATGTTAGTGGTGTGATGCTATCATTGTGCATGTTGTATCACACACAAGTGTTCCCAACTGTTTTAAAATAGTATAATGCAATACTGTTTTCATATTGCATCATGTAAATCATTTACTTTTCATGAATCAACTCTTACAGTGTTTCAGAACTATTCACAATTTATCGGGACAAGTTTTACTTTTACAACCCGAGTCATAATGTCTCGTACTTGTATAAACAATCCGGACATTTCTTTTATTACATGTGTAGCAAAATAACTTTTACTTCACTATATTTGTGCAACAAACCTTCGCCAATGGTTGAAAAGGAAAAGAAAATCTATACCTTTAGCAGTGTCAATGGTTTGGGGCTGAGCCAACTTGTACAAATTCTACTGCTTTGCTACCAGCAACCGAGCTGTAATATGTCCTTGAAGATCCATTTTCTTCATTCACATTTGAATTCCTTTCAACCAAATCGTGGTGCGGTGAGCGATTACCACGGAGAGTGCTTTCAGCGAGATATTGCAGCCATTGAAAAATGACATCATGGTAAATGGATCCCAAATATACTGTTAGTCAGTCAGCTACAAGAGATACACTAGAATTTGAATATAAGAGGCTGGCTAAGAAACGCTGTATAATCAACATGATTTTTATGTCATTATCACTTATTTGTAAATCATGAAATCTCAAATATCGTTAAACTTACACCTATATCCTGAAATATTTTGTTATTTTCAGATTCAGCGACACAAAATTGATAAAGACAATAATATTTGAGCTCCGAAGTAGAAATATTTTGAAATTTTACTGATCTTTGTTATTTGTGAACACAAAATTATTACTCTTGTAATATTTAATGACAGTTATATTAGCTAAATAATGTCATCTTCGTTATTATTTCTGAAAAGAAAGTGATTAGATGGATAAATGCCATATTAAAGGTCTTTGGAAATAAATCTAAAAAAAAAAGAGATTAAAGGATTTGTGTAGAGGCATTATTCATAAATGTGCATTAACGTTATAACAGAATATGCAGAAATATGAAGATATTTATAGAATTTGATGTGTTGGATTAGATGCTACACAAATATCAACTTATATTTATGTATATATATATATCATTATTTCTACTATTGGCACAAGGCCAGCAATTATCACAGTGCATTACTTGTACTTTATTTTATCGGATGAAAGGTAAATTTAACCTCGGCGGGATTTGAACTCAGAATGGCAAGGGCCGTAACTCTATGCGTCAAAGCATGGCGTCCGACCTTCTACCGATACTGTCAATTCGCCGCCCTTATATATAATTGTTTCTACTTTTGGCACAAGGCCAGCAATTACCAAGTGCATTACTGGTACTTTATTTTATCGACCGCGTAAGGATGAAATGCAAAGTCAACCTCGGCGGAATTTGAACTCAGATCGTAAAGGGACGTAACTATGCTGGAAAACATGGCGTCCGACCCTCTACCGATACTGCCAGATATAATGAGGTATATCCATTGAGAAACTAGCATTTAACACATATATATATAATTGTTTATACTTTTGGCACAAAGCCATCAAATTATCCAGTACATTACTGGTACTTTATTTTATCGACCCCGTAAGGATGAAAGGCAAAGTTAACCTCGGCGGGATTTGAACTCAGACCGCAAAGGGACGTAATGCAAATATAATATTAACTGTTAAATAAAAACATTACTTACGTAAATATTATATCGTATTTAAAAGGCATGTCCTGCCTAGCTGCCTTTCTCTATATATTTCTATATTTTACATTATAATTTAAACAACGTGGAACATATTTAAATAATATTTTCTCCAAAGGGTTGAGACAAGGTTTTTAATGGAGCGATATATATAACCAAAGATTAATATGGTTCATTGATTACTCAACGAATATAGTTTTACAATAGATTAAAAGCACTCTACAATGAAGTTTTCTGGAGTTATTAATATTATTCAAAATATTAATAAATGAAGACATTCACATAATCAAAATATATGTTTTATTATATATATTTCGAAGGTACTGTGCTGTTTTTTTCAATACGACCTCGTCAGATAAAATACATGAATTGATGTATGACATACCTGAACTGTCTTGATGGTTCAATTCCAGTATTGGCAATACTGGAATTGACCATCTCTTAATCACTCTTATATATGATATTATCCTCTTTAGTCTATAAATAATTACTTCCTAACCAATGGCAAGTAACATTTAAGTAGATCCAGAGACTGTTAGATATCCATTTGTTAACATAGCGGCCCTCCCTCATTACTTTGGTCTTTATTAAAATATCAAAGAATTATCCATTTTCTCAGGAATTGTTGACGTAAAATGACTAATTTAAAGCTAATGCGCGAATATTCGAAATTTTCAATATCTCATATCTCCCGCAGATAATGACATAACATATTAATGAAACACGTGTAAAAATACATGACTAAATAATATTGTTTTCTAATAAAGCCTTGTATGTTCTCCTAATACATTACTTATGTATAAACGGAGTGTGTAAATCTTGAATTTTCGAACATACTAAGCACCGAGTAAAAAATTGATAATAAAAAATTGATGATGTATGAAGCTCTGACACAGAAAATAACTGGCCAGTTACCATAACATAGCTTATAAAAATTGAGTAAAGAGGCCTACAGACTGAAAAATGTTACAACTGATTAAAACTACCTTGTGTTGTAAATTTTCTCAGACCGTATATTTGTCACACACTATTCCGTGAGAACGTTGGATAGAAGGCTTTACAGTATTCATTCCTTCTCTCTGAGTTCAAATCCTGCCCAGATCAACATTAAAGAACAACTACTGTGGTCTCTTTTTCTCTATCTCTTTCTCTCTCTTTCTCTCTTTCTCTCTTTCTCTCTTTCTCTCTTTCTCTCTTTCTCCCTCTCTCTCATGCTCTCGCTCTCTCTCTCTCTATCTCTCTATCTATCTACGCTAGAATAAATCGATTATATGCAGACTTGGAGAAGGATGAGCTCTAGGTCCCATGGATGGGAAAGCTCATTTGTTTAATTGTGACTCAGAGAATTAAATTAAACTCCATGAAATTTACTTTCTCTTCTGGTGTAGAACATTTCAAACATTATTTCTTTCCATTAAATTAAAACTCTATATCAGCGGTTCCCAACCTTTTATAATAAATTCCACCTTAATGATATAGCAAAACAGTATGCCCCCCAAAAAAAATTAAAATTGTTGATATAATTTTTTTATGTAGAAATAATTTCGGCATGTCTTTTTATTTCAATCAAATCATTTTAAATGTATTATAAACTTTACTAAAATTTACTAAAATAAATAATATATATCCTGTTATAAAAATAAGTTTCTTTACTAAGTTTATTTACTAAAACATAAATTGTTATATCCAGATTTAAATAATTATCAAGTGAAGTGAAATCATAATTAGAAAAGGTAGAAAGTTGATAAAAAGTTGAATATAAAAATTTGAAGCAAGAAAAAGAAAAAATTATGTTAGGAAACTACTCTTCTTTTGTATGTATGAAATTTTGTGATTTTTAGTTAATTCCCGTGGCCTCCCCAATAACTAGCTATGGCCCACTGGTGGCCCATGGCCCCCTGGTTGGGAACCAATGCTCTATATAGTATGTTTTTTTTACATATTTCAAGGCGGCAAGAATTGCTACCGGTGATAAAATAACAACATAGCTTATCTCTATAAACTGAATATTATGACAGCTAGAGTTGATGATAAGCACAATCAACTTAGGATTATATTTTTAAAATCAAATATAGAATTCTTCTGTTGAAATAGATAATGTATTCCCTAACCCAATGTATCAAGCAGATAACATTTCCAGCAATTATCTAAATACCGTAATTCTCTCTCTAAAAGTATTACTTGAAACTACTTGCTTTTCATAAATATTTAGTTTCGTTATTTTCAAGGCATAAGTAGTTATATTATCAAATATCAGTTATTTATGTTCCTTTTCTTAATACGTAGGACTAATCTCCAAATATCGTAAAAAATTACTTAGCTTGGCTTGCATTCTGAATTAGAAAGAAATGCTTGATTTACATATTTACATAAAAGATATTTGTTTTATTCTGTTGTAGGTTTTTTTTTTGGGGGGGGGGGGGGGCTGTGAAGAATACTAGTTTTCTAATGAAATAGCTGGAGATGCCCATGTTTCATTTTATGAACCTAGCTGAGAGACTCTACGTAGTCATAAGACTTTGTAAATCTGACTCAAATTATACTCACATCCTTAAAAAAAACTACACACATCGCATAACGTATTGCTGGATATTTTATTTTTCTGCCATAAAAAAAGCGGATCGGCAGACCTGCCAATCTCAAAAAAACCAAACGGGGAGTACCATAAAATAGTGCCCCAAAACGAGGAGAAAGGAGGCAAAATCGGGAGATTTTACATAATGACAGTTATATCCCTTTTCACAAGAGAAGACATCTGTCACCCACACCAAAATGGGTGCGAGATCTCCCCATCGGACGGGGAGAGTTGATAGGTCTGGACCGGAAATGATTCTAACATCTATCATCTCATGCCGCCTCGTTAAATATTGAACTATAAAGCAGCGATAACATGAGTATGAGCACATACAACAGTATATCAATTCCGCGTTCTCAAATATATGAAAGTGTACATATATCTTGAAATTAAATTATTACAAGTGTAATATATCATATTATTTTCTAATGAAAGGGTGGTGGATTGGCAGTATCGGTAGAGAGTTGGACACCATGCTTTGCAGCATAGAGTTACGGTCCTTTACGTTCTGAGTTCAAATCCCGCCGAAGTTAACTTGCATTTCATCCTTATGGGGTCGATAAAATAAAGCACCAGTAACGTAATGAGGTCGTTTTAATCGGCTTTCCCCTGCCCCAAAATTACTGGCCTTGTGCCTCTACTAGAAGTCATATTATTTTCTAATGGATGTGGATTCTAAGGGCGGTGGATTGGCAGTATCGGTAGAGGGACGGACGCCATGCTTTGCAGCATAGTTACGTCCCTTTACGGACTGAGTTCAAATCCCGCCGAGGTTAACTTTGCCTTTCATCCTTACGGGGTCGATAAAATAAAGTACCAGTAATGCACTGGGTAATTGCTGGCCTTGTGCCTAAAGTAGAAACAATTATTTTCTAATGGATGTGAAGCATTAAGTAGTATTACATAGTATTCTCAATTCTCACGGTCGATATTTCCTAGTATATACATTTCTGTAAAATATTATATTAATTTAGTGGTTAGTAAACCATTTACTCACTATTTCAATAGCGTTAAGTATAGGAGTTTAAAAGGTGTACTTGAAATCATATACCCAAAAGTGTATTCAAATACACACATTATACTCTGTTATTATAATACATAGAACACAGAAACAATTATTTTTGTGCTGATTTTATTCTCTAATACAAATATTAAAATGTTATGTCTTAACACCTAAACGTTAACGTACATTTAAGTACTTGTTTATGTTTCCGGCTTTCAGTTCAGTCTTTTGCAAGTACTTGCTCAAATGTCTCAAGTATGAAGAAACTTCCCAATCGAATAGCAATAGATTTTGAAGTATAACACTGAACGTAATAATGACATTTAATGTTTTTCACAGATGTGATAAATGGATGATTGTTTTAATTAACATAAATATAATTTGTATTAACATATTTAATGTACGAAGTAGCAATAATTATCAGAAATAAAAAGCAGTATGTGGCAAAAATTAATGTTATTTCGATTACTTCAGCAACAGGACGAGGCAACTCCAAACATTGTTATTAAAAAACAATTAAGATTTTTAATTAATCGAGGCTTTGGTTCAACTCAAAGCTGAAAAAATAAATTGTCTGTAAACATTTAAATGAATTTTGCAAAGAAAAATTATGAAAATATTGAATATCCAAAATTTGTTAAGCAACTATATGTATATATGCACGTACACACACACACACACACACACACACACACACACACACACACACACACACACACACACATATATATATATATATATATGTAATAATAATAAAATTGAAGACTAAAATCCAAAGAGGGCTCGATAAGGAAAATATATATCAAATATATAAGAACCGTAGAGCAAATATTTATTAAAATAACAGATTAAAGTTTAAGCAAAGAATCGCTGCTTTCACCCTTAACGGGATCATCTGAAACTAACAAAGTCAATCTGTAAACGCAGAACTGGATATTTCAAAAAACGTTGCAACTGGAGGAAGACAGGAAGACGATACTTTGGTTCGTGGAAACGTTCCCTGGCAAAGAACGGGAAAAAACGAATAATACGTCATTAATAGGAGCGATGAAAAACCATTACGCGCAAAGACAGAACCACGTTTATGGTATAAAAGAGGTCGTAGACTAATGTTCTCTTAGGTGGTGCATAGAGAGGTTCTCTGGCAATGAACGAAAAAACGAAGATAATGAGTCATATGTGGAGCGTGGAGAACAATAGCACGCAAAGACAAAACCACGTAAATGGTATAGCAGAAGTCGTAGACTAAAATTCTAACTAGGAGACCAAATGAATCTCCGCTACAGAGTTAAGAACAAAGTAAATAAATACAATACAGAAGTAATAGAAACAAATAAATACATACACACAAACAGAGACGTACATACACAAGCATACGCAAAACCTTACCATAGGTATACAAAACCACGCACATATAAATATGTGTGCGTGTATGCTTGTGTACAAATAAATAAATAATTATATAAACGTATATAAGTAAATAAATACGTATATAACAAGCGCACACACATACCTACATATAAATACACAAATGTTCGGAGACGTAAGTCAACTAAAACAAGAAGTACACATATACACACAACCCACCATACGTACGAACCCGCATACTTACGCAGACGCAAAACTCCCGTATACACATAACCAAACCCTAAATACCAGAATATGTAAAGATTATACGCCATACCAGTCAAATATACGTACGAGAAGGTATACATACCTTCACAAAACATACGGGTAATATATACTTACCTATGCAAATAAGTAAAGGAATAAACAAAACATATACTTAGCTCCCACATCAAGACGTAAAATATCCACGTATAGATCGTGCTATCCGTTAGGGTATAACGTGGGGCTGTAATACAGGAAAGTTTTGTGCAATTTATGTTTACAAGCCGAAATTGGCTCAGATTTTTTGTTTAAGATGTGGTCTGTGGCGTAGAGTATTTCCAGGACCTCAGCGGCGCAGAGGTCACATGGTCTTTTATTTCCGTTATACGATCTAGTCCTAGCTAGGATCTCCCAGTGTAACTTATATTGGGTGTGGTTGGCTTTTAGACTCCAGATATAAGCTGAAAGTGACGTCATATTCCTTCTTAGAGGGTAACGAAAAGAATCGGTATGCATGTAAAGACGCTGCTTGAAACTATTGGCGGTTAACCCTATGTAGGCCCTACGGGACGTGGGTGTTACAACCTTACATTTGTAGACAATGTTACTAGAGAGGTATTTCCCGGATAGGGGGCAATCAGCCCGATTCCTACAATTACAGTTAGTACTAACTACAGGGTTGCACGTCTTCCTACGGCTAAGTAGTTTAGCTAAATTTGAAGCTGTGATGTTATGTGCAAGGTTAGGAGTCGTAGAGTAAGAAATTTTAATAGTATTTCTATTAAAAATGTTACTATATTTATGTGTAGGGGTAAAATGCTTCGTAATAAGGGAAAGAAAGATCTTAGCTAATGGTGTGGCCACCTCCATATTATATGGTGGGTTAAACCAACAAATACGACGGGATCTATTTCTTCTAGGTCTATTTTCGTACTCTGTATATGCTACCTTATCGACAAATCCACTTCTATCAAGAGCTTCATTGTAATAAGTGGAATGGTCGTTGAAAATGCGCTCGTTGGTGGAAAGACGGGAAAGCCTCAACGAAACGTTTCTTACCAGGTTCTTGGTTATGCTGGCAGGATGGTTGGAATGCTTACTTATGTAATTAAGCGTATCATTCGGCTTTCTATACGGGTAATACAACCCATTCAATAAATTGAGGGTAACGTCGAGGTAATTATATATAATAAATATATATATATATATATATATATATATATATATATATAATAAATACAATATCGGAGAAAGCTTTTTAGCGATACACCGGCTAAATTCCAACTCACTCAACAAACATTAGGAAATAAGTGATTATATTCCCAATTATGCGTTCGGGGTGCTAACTAAAAGTATTGCGTGGAAAATTGGCTGCATTATTTCATATGAGACATATCGAATATATCTCTTCCCAGAGGGACGTCTCGTTTCATTATAGGATTCCTACAATTTGGGTTAAATTATACCAATTTATGTAGGAGCTTGTATACCATCAATAGATATATATTCAAGTGGGCTCTTATAATTCATCAGTGGGTGTCCCAATAATACTAATATTGATAATCTAACCAACATCAGTATTTAGCGATAATCATCATCTGTACCTGAGGTATCTGTCAGGTTGCCAGTCCAGCAGTTCTAAAGAAATGCTCAAACTGATTCAAAAATGAAGAAGTAAATTACCGCCAAAAAAACAATACATGCGCATGACAATGAACTCTAAAAGGAATTCAGGCCACGTGCTAAGAACTCAATTGGAGATTGAAAAAATATCTATGTGTGTACAACATTTGATGACACACACAGATATTTTCTCGGGCAAAATAACAGAATGAGATATAAGGAACAATCAATATTCATATATAAAAAATAAACAAAGAAATCCTAACCTTATACCGGGAAAATTTCAAATCTGCTGCATCAAGAGTAAATAAATAAATACAATATCGGAGAAAGCTTTTTATATATATATATATATATAGTTTTGCAAGGTTTTTGATATGAAATCGTCTGTCGAAACAAATATTGTTATACTTGGGGAGGGTCATATTTGTGTAATATTGCCAGAATTAATAACAGAACACACTCACTGTTTGGTTGGTTTTCGCTTTTCGCTTCTGTGTCTTTTATATCGGTTAATTTTATTTATTCGGTCCTCAATGTTACCATTGACTGACCAACGGTAAAAAATACAGAAACAATATAGACACAAACACATATATATAGTTTATCAAAGTTCTTTCGTTACACATCTGCAACATCCTCAGTGGTGCTATAGTTTCCTCCCGTTGCATTGTATTTTCTACGCCATCTTTATTTAGTCTGTTTATATATTTATTTATTTTTTGTTTTTTTTCTTTGCGCATGCGTTTGCGTGTGTGTATAGTGTTTTGTTTGATGTGTGTTCGTGATTGGGTGACTGTGTATTTGTTAATGTATTCTATCTTTACTAGTGTGTGTTTATATATGTTTGTTGTTATTGTGCTTGTGTATGTATTTATTTATTTATCTATTTATTTATTTATTTATACTTCTCTTAGGTCAGTGTTGTTTGTTTGGGTGTTGTTGTTATTCCATTCATTTTTTCTGTTTAGCCTTGGCCTTCTAAGTTCTATTTCACTGGCCTCTCTGATTTGCCTATCTGCTGGGTCATTTCTATGTTTAGATATTATTATGTTGTCTATGTTACCGTCGTGTTGTTGTCTGGCATGTTCGTATAGTACTGAACCGTTTTTTCGTCCTTTTAGTTCCCCCCCAGTGTTGGTCTATCCTTTCACCTATGCTACGAGCTGTCTCGCCTATGTATGTTGTTGTCATGTTTCTGCAAGTACCCTCTGTACATCTTATGCTATAGACTACGTTTCTAGTTTTACAGTTTATCCGGGGGTTTACCTTACATATGATACATTTCCTATTAGTACAGTGGATTTTCTTAAAAGGGTAGGTTTTGCTGATCAGAGATTTTATGGTGGTTCCTGGCTTTTCTACCACCTTAATCTTTAAGTGGGTCTTTCTCAGGGCCTTTCTACACTGGTTAGCTAATTTCCATCCAGGGGTAGCGTCCACAAACATGACACTCTGGTATCTCTGGTTGTCGTACCATGAGGTGGCTTTCCCTATCTTATGTCTAGCCCTATCTAAACTATTCCATGATTTGCTCCTGTATAATGGGCAAATTCCTTTCATGTCCAGTTCTATGAGAGTCTTATACTTCTCCGGGGCTCCTTCGTATACTCTGATTCTGTCTCTTTGGTTGTAGCCAGAGAACTGCATGCGGTTGAAGAAGTGTTGGATGTGTCTTTCCCGTTCTGTTGGGTAGCACATGCGGGACACGTTCTTCATCACTCGTACCAAGTCTGCGATCAGAATATTAAACTTAGCACTACTGGACATTGCTGAGTTTTTGAGTATCAGGTATTTGGAGGCCATGGGTTTAGCATAGTGTGAGTGGAGAATTTGGGCTCTCTCGTCTATAGTGTTAATCCAGAGTTCCGTGTCTAATACAGGTAGTCTATTGTTAGGTTGTTTGGAATGGTAGTCGATAGTTACAGTTATACTCTGGTGTATGAAATTAGCTATCTGCTGGATGCTTTCCATTGTGCTACGTTCTAAATCAAACTTGTTAGTGCTCTCTTGTGGGGATGTTCTTATAACTATATTGATATCGTCTACGTAACGAGAGTACATGATGAGGTCTATGAAGCTCTCATCAAGGAGATCTTTAAGTCTCCTTTCCCACCGTACCATAAAAAGGTTGGCAACGTCGCCAGCTATGCTGACGCTAATGGCTGCTCCCTCATTTTGGGTGTAGATCTTCTCGTTGAACTTGAATATGTGGCCCTTTAGGGTAGTTTTGATACTAGCCCCTATTGCATGTGCGACCATTTTTCTTACCTGATCATTGTTTTGGGGGGACCGTATAGCTTTGGTCCACCCAATCCACCTTCCCATGGGAGTCTTTTTAGCCATTGAGGTTATGGTGGGGGTGTCTATCTCTTATGGGTCTTCTGGGGCAGAAACGTCTAAGGTCATGGCTGTCTAGGTAGTCAGAGTCGTAGGTAAGTCTAAATAGGAGGCCCAGTTCGTCTGTGTCGACGTCGCAGAACTCCACCTCACTCTCAATGATCATCTCCACACATTTTTCCACAGCAAAATCAATGTTAATGGATGGGTACAGTGATACCAGATCCATGCTGCCTATTATGCAGTTGGATAGGTTCCTGTTTTTGTTGCACTCACTGATTCTGCTGAGGAGGTCCTCTGTACTGTCACATACATCTGGAGACATCTTGATTATGGGGCGTATAACCATTGAGAGGAAGTTGGAGATCCTGTAGTTGCTAGCTATATTTGCACCGATTACGGGTCTTGTTGGTGGTCCTGTTGTCGGGTCGTCGACTGTCTTGTAGTCTTTGCGGAGCCCATACAAGGGTGGTATGCCATTGTTAGACGCCTGATGAGGTCATAGCCATTCAATGGCTATCATCGAAATATATATAGCAGTAAATAAAGGATTATGAGTTCATGCAATTGACTTATGTTTCGTCACTATATATATATATATATATATATGCTTGAAGCGAAATCTTATTCATATATATATATATATACATATACATAAAAACAAATAACGAAACGAAATTAAATTTCGTTTCGTTTGTAACTCACTTTTGTATGACTGACGCTCAAACAATTAAGTCAAAGATGTACATCCATATATGTTTACTGAAATACTAGTATGTATATGAATACACACACGTATACATATGTAGATGTACCAAGTTTTTTTTCACTGATCACTTTACTGTGAGTGGCCAGCTATTCTGTATGTAAACACACAGACAAACCGGTTTTTAGAGTCATACTGGTTTTTGAGGAAACACCTTTCCTCTATTCTCCAGAAAGCCAGACAAGGAATATTGAACTAGTTTCGTTGTTGTTACAACTCATCAGCAATATTTACCTATCTTCCAGCCTCTCTAGAGAATCGTAAAAGCACATATCGCTATATGCTTTTTCTATGAAAATTAGTAGTGGGCAGACCAACTTGCATAGAGTGTGAGTAAGTACCGGTTCAACGGAGACGATAAAAACAAATAACGAAACGAAATTAAATTTCGTTTCGTTTGTAACTCACTTTTGTATGACTGACGCTCAAACAATTAAGTCAAAGATGTACATCCATATATGTATACTGAAATACTAGTATGTATATGAATACACACACGTATACATATGTAGATGTACCAAGTTTTTTTTCACTGATCACTTTACTGTAAAGTGATCAGTGAAAAAAAACTTGGTACATCTACATATGTATACGTGTGTGTATTCATATACATACTAGTATTTCAGTATACATATATGGATGTACATCTTTGACTTAATTGTTTGAGCGTCAGTCATACAAAAGTGAGTTACAAACGAAACGAAATTTAATTTCGTTTCGTTATTTGTTTTTATCGTCTCCGTTGAACCGGTACTTACTCACACTCTATGCAAGTTGGTCTGCCCACTACTAATTTTCATAGAAAAAGCATATAGCGATATGTGCTTTTACGATTCTCTAGAGAGGCCGGAAGATAGGTAAATATTGCTGATGAGTTGTAACAACAACGAAACTAGTTCAATATTCCTTGTCTGGCTTTCTGGAGAATAGAGGAAAGGTGTTTCCTCAAAAACCAGTATGACTCTAAAAACCGGTTTGTCTGTGTGTTTACATACAGAATAGCTGGCCACTCACAGTAAAGTGATCAGTGAAAAAAAACTTGGTACATCTACATATGTATACGTGTGTGTATTCATATACATACTAGTATTTCAGTATACATATATGGATGTACATCTTTGACTTAATTGTACATATACATATATATATATAAATAAGATTTCGCTTCAAGCATATATATATATAGTGACGAAACATAAGTCAATTGCATGAACTCATACTCCTTTATTTACTGCTATATATATTTCAATGATAGCCATTGAATGGCTATGACCTCATCAGGCAGTTAGTCAGTTCTTAGATATGCCAGCTCTGTGTTTATGGTGTTGATGGTTTTAGAGCCTTGGGACATATGAGCTTGTTAGGGATAATTTAATGTAGTCAGCAGGAATAATCTTAATTCTTATTGGTCAGTTTGTAGACGCTAGTAGGATTGGTATTTGACCTCAAAGAGGCAGGTGGTGTTGTAAAGTTCAAACCGTCAGGCAAGATGACAATGGTTCCATATGACTGATTTTCACAAAAAGCATTCCTGGTCAGATATATATTCAATAGAGGTTTATAGTATGAAATTCGATACTACAGGTCATTCTTAAATTGAGGAATTTATGTGGGGTGGTTCTACTGAAAATTATGGCTAGAGTCAAATACTAGA
>OZ024740.1:280861502-280954002 GCA_964016885.1 Eledone cirrhosa | reverse complement strand
AACATAGAAATTAAAATAATATCTAAACATAGAAATGACCCAGCAGAAAGGCAAATCAGAGAGGCAAGCGAAATAGAGCTTAGAAAGCCAAAGCTTAACATAAAAAATGAATGGAATAACAACAACACCGAAACAAACAATACTGACTTAAGAGAAATATAAATAAATAAATAAATAAATATATACACAAGCACAATAACATCAAGCACATATAAACACACACTAATAAACTAAGATAGAATACAATAACCAAAACACAGTCACACAAACGCGAACACACACACCAAACACTATACACACAAGCAAACGCATGCGCAGAGAAGAAGACAAAAATAAATAAATAAATAAACAGATCAAATAAAAATGGCGTAGACATACAATACAAAAGGAGAAACATAATAGTACCACTGATGGTGTTGCAGATGTGCAACGAAAGAACTTTGTTAGACTATATATGTATATATATCTGTATTTTTGACCGTTGGTCAGTCAATGATCAACATTGAGGACCAAATGAATTAACTCTGGAGATATAAAAGATACAGAAGCGAAAACCAACCAAACAGTGAGTGTGTTCTGTTGTTATTTCTGGCAATATTATTACAACAATATATATATATATATATATATATATATATATATATATATATATATATATATATATATATATATATAGAAAAAGGTATGACCCGACGGCCGAGCTCAAGCCGTTTCGGGGTCATATCTTTTCCTATTACCCATTCTACTACCCTATGTATTGAGTACTCTGGTGCGTTATGGTCCATCTGGTTCCTTAGCACAATTCCTTCGTTATATATATATATATATTTTTATTTCCTCTCTCTCTCTCTCTCTCTCTCTCTCTCTCTCTCTCTCTCTCTCTCTCTCTCTCTCTCTCTCTCTCTCTCTCTCTCTCTCTCTCTCTCTCTCTCTCTCTCTCTCTCTCTGAAGGGTAGCTGAAAAGTTCATAGGCTGATTATTAAGGAGTGATGTTGGAGCTGTGAAACCTTGCATGCATTAATTTTAACTCTTCTTATTAATGATTGCATTGCTTCTTTCCGGGGACTATGTTGAAAAATAAACCTTATTTGGTCATTCCATAAGAGTATCTTGGTCATCTTATGTACTTTTCAGCCGACCCTTGTATATATATATAATTATGGGTCGCTTTCCGTTAGGTTTAAAAAGGAACTCATTAAGTTGGTAGATTATAGGCAATTTTATTTTTTATATAAATGATTTCTACAGAATTAGAACGGTTTCGTTTTATTATTTTGTACATAGATCTTACATAGATTCATTAGCACATACATTACTCTATTTTCATTAGAACACTCATTCATTTATCAAATCCTTGAGAAAAATTTAATTCATTATTACGTTCAGTTTTATACTTCAAAATGTATTGCTATATGATTGGGAAATTTTCTTATTACCTCATACTTGAGATATTTCAGAAAGTACTTACAAAAGACTGAACTCAAAGCTGAAAGGATTTTCCTTATCCATACGAATGAAACACTTCTAGTCCTGTTCAAGTCATTATATATACATATATATAAATATGTGTGTCTGTATGTGTATGTGTTTGTGTGCGTGCGTGAGTGTGTCTGTGCGTGTCCCGGGTTCAATCAGGAGAACCACAGTAAGTAAGGTACTCAATACATTAGTAGCGTGTAAACATCCAGTTTAATATATAAATGGCTACTACATGACTAGAAAGAAATCATCAAGAAAGCACGACAATTTCTTTCGAAAGAAACAGTTCTAGTGCTGTAGAAGTCATTTTTATATTACACCCGATATATATATATATATATATATATACATACATATATATATATATATATATATATATATATATATATATATATATATATATATATATATATATATATATATATATATATATATATATATATATATATTTTTTTATATATATATATATATATATATATATATATATATATATATATATATATATAGTAAGAAACACAGTAAACCGTGTGTCTAAAATTACAAGGGTTGAAAAACCACATATGGTTGAAATATTTAACCAAGAAACAGACAGAATGACGAAATGAAAATAAAAATATATTATCAAATAATACAAACCGCCTCAATAACCATTATATCTCTCGGACAGATTATCCCTAATCTGTTTCGCCCTGAGTGTGTTTGTAACAGATAATCCTGGGCTTCATCAGCGAGAGATTGCGATTAAATGCCACAAACACTATATGCCAACGTTCACACAGAAAGATGAATTCATCACCTCGTGCTTCGCCAGCCAAACGTGGTAAGCGCGTGTTGAACAGAAATAACAGTCAAACACGCACAACTTAATAGCTCATCCTGTAAGAGAGCCGAAATATATATATATATGAATTAGAACCCTGTAACCATTAAGCTCTAAGTATAAAGTACAAATAAATACTGAGCCGATTAACAATATATAGTAAGAAACACAGTATACCGTGTGTCTAAAATTACAAGGGTTGAAAAACCACATATGCTTGAAATATTTAACCAAGAAACAGACAGAATGACGAAATGAAAATAAAAATATATTATCAAATAATACATATATATATATGTATGTATATATATATATATATTACACCTGATATATATATATATATATATATATATATATATATATATATATATATATATATATAGCAAAGGAATTGTGGTAAGGAACTAGATGGACCATAACGCACCAGAGTACTCAATACTTAGTGTAGTAGAGTGGGAAATAAGAAAAAGTATGACCGTCGGGGTCATACATTTTCATATATATATATATATATATATATATATATATGGACACACTAGAAGAGGAAGACCAAGGTTAACGTATGTTGATGCCCTAAGGACAGACACTGGTCTGTTGGAGACGCACGACATGGCAGCGATAATGAGGGACAGAGACTGCTGGAGAGAACTCGTCCATGGATCTCGGGAATTTTACCCGCCTTAGAGAATATATATATATACATACTACTGTATGTCTGTATACATATATGTATGTACGTATACATACTTATATTTAAGTAACAGCCGTACTAAGAGTGAGAAATGAAATTTCGTTTCATTTTTTCCGTTTATATATATATATATATATATTAGGTATAGGATTATCCAAGATGTAGTAATGGTTAATAATCGCCTCCTACACAGTTGAGCAACCACAGCGACACACGGCATTAATATGGAAAGGCATCATATAGGTATGTCACTTAAAAACATACCTATACCTAACAAAAGGGAATATATTCTTAGTATGATTCAACGCAATAACGACTTCATTCGGCGTGTACGATGGAAAGCTTTCCATTTCGATAAAGGACGCGCCAATCACTCGTCTGAATCATATGGTTTTAAATCATGTAAAAACCCACCTACAAACCCTCATCTCAATGCTTTCGAACAAGATTTAATGAAAACGACCATGAACATTAGGTTCAACAAACATAGAAATAATGAGCTGCAGAACAACATGAAAGCACTACTCCGAAGATTGCAAAATACCAATGGAATTGTTGTGAAAGCTGACAAGACTTCTAACGTGTATACCATGGATATCGATACGTACAATAACTTCATACGCAACGAACTACACAAAAAATATAGAAAAACAAATGAAACTACGCTAGCAAATATTAACAACGAGGCATATAAAGTGGTGAAGAATCTCAAAATAGACGATAGAACCGAGCCGATTAAACCCGCTACCTCCACCTTCAACCTGAAGGACCATAAGGTAAATTTTGACTCTAACCCTAAGATCAGACTTATATGCCCTTCTAAATCAGACATAGGGAAAATTAGCAAACATATACTTGACAGAGTAATAACTCAAGTGAAAAAGAAAATTGAAATTAAATTATGGGGCAACACTAGCGAAGCAATTCGCTGGTTTAATAATGTTAAGAATAAGAATAAATCTAAGTTTATACAATTTGACATAGACGAATACTACTCTTCCATCTCACCAAGCACTTTACGTAAGGCCCTATCGTTTGCTAAGGCCAATTCCGACCTAACGGAGGACGAAATTAATATTATTCTCGAGGCTAGAAAAACCATTATTAAGTTCGATAACTGCTACTGGGAACGTAAGGACAGACCCACAAATTTCGATATTACCATGGGTTCCAACGACTCGGCGGAGGTCACGGATCTCGTGGGAATTTACATAGCCCACATATTACATAGTGAATTTAGTAATCTACAGGGGGTGGGATATACAGAGATGACGGGCTCTTATTAGTTAATAACTTGAATAACCAAAATCTTGAAAGGCTACGGAAAAATATTAGAAAATCTTTTAGTGAACTGGGTCTAAAAATAACATACGAATACAATCTTAAAGTAGTAAACTTTCTGGACGTAACTCTTAATTTAAATACCGGACAGATACGACCCTTCCACAAGGTAAATGAGAACCTTACGTATATTAACTTTAACTCCAAACACCCACTCTCCATGATCAAATCAGTTCCCCGGAGTATTTCTCTTAGAATCTCTCGCCTATCGTCTAACTCTGATATTTTTAGTGAACACGCTGAATACTACAATAATGCATTAAGGAATGCTGACCACCGGGATACAATAGAATACATTGATAGGAATTTCCATAACACACATAGCTCTACACGAAATCAAGGAATGCGTAACCGGGGGACTAAAATACAAGCACACACACACAGTACTACCAGACATACTAATAATAGAAGATCACCACCAAATAAATCACGTTGTAGAAAGTATATCTGGTTCAATCCTATTTTTAATGCCTCGATTAGTACAAAACTATCTCTTTCATTCTTTAAGTTAATCAACAAACACTTCCCTAGTTCCCATAAATACAGCAAAATTCTGAACTCTAAAACTATTAGACTATCATACTCCACGGCATACATAAAAAAACTTAACTTAAGGCAATTAAACAACTCTACAAAACAAAACATTTTAGTAACAGATGGGCAGAACGCAATATCTGCCTCCCAACCACTAAATGGGAGACGGGTATTACACAACCCACCTGTACCACTATCACAACCTATCCATGGTATACCCGCTACCCACAACAAAGAATGTAACTGCCATCTACCTGAAAGATGTCCATTGAAGAATGAATGCCTAAAGTCCAACATTGTTTACCAATGCACGGTTGAATCGAACGACCAGAAATGGTATTATATCGGATCTACCACCACATCGTTTAAATCTCGCTGGTACCGTCATCGATTCTCAATCAAACATCCGAATCACCGTTTTGTGACCACGCTCGCCAACAAGACCTGACAACTCCGTGAACACAACCAACAGTTCACCTTAAAATGGGATATACTTTCCAGCGCAAGTGCATATCGGAGTGGATTGAAGTACTGCAGATTATGTAACCTTGAGCTCTTTTACATATTAAAATCCAAAAACAAACTACTTAACGATAGAATTGAACGATCATTATACTGCAACCACAAACTAAAAGCTAAATTCTCTCACTATAAAATAACTTAACATTCGAACCCGTAACTATAACACCGCTTTCTAGCTAACAACCTTCTCTTCCCCCCACACTACAAGACAATACACTGCTTATCACTATACATGGTAACTCAGTGCAATTCCTAGATTACTACTACAAACCCTAAGTTCACTCACCACACAAACTTTGTCTGTCCCCTCTCTACCTATCTCTCTCTACATCCATTACACACTCTCTCTCTCACCTTTGGCCTACTTCCCTCTCAACATCTATGAACCTGCCCTCTGGGGCAATAAATAATTCCGACCTTAACTATCAACGCATCTCTCCAAAAGTAACCAGTATAATAAAACCCCTACCATAACATTTTGATTAAGATATCTACAAGCCACTCTCTCCTACTTCTCCAACCCCTGCATATCTTTCTTTCTCTCTCCCTCTTCCCTACTTTTCTCTCTTCCTTTTCTACTCTATCTTCCCCAACAACCCCACTTAAGGGTATTTACATTGTACATTTTACCATTCTGCTCTGAGGAAACAGTGGTCACAGCATTGGATATTTGAGTTCTGCAAGTACTTGTGAATTTGCACGTAGCATAACTAGGCTGCAGTACCACCGTGGAAACACTTGTAAGCACACGGAATAAATTACCTTTTTTATGATGTCTCCCTGTTATTATTCATTCTTTATATATATATATATATATATATATATATATATATATATTTATATATATATATATATATATATATATATATATACATATATATATATATATACATATATATATATATATATATATATGCAGAGGTTATATTTAATCCTGCATTATAAATATTATTCCACCACGCTATTTTTTTCTTCATTTCTCCACTCACGTAAATATACTTACGCTGTATTTGTCCTTTAAAACTAATATCTTCTCTCACTTAAAAATATACTTACGCGCTTCTCTTCACAGTATTTTCACTGTCAAAAAATATATGTAATCGTTCCTTCTTTTTTTTCTTTCTTTCTTTTTGCTCTCTCCATTAAATAAACTGTTATCTTTTCAATCTTTCGGACACTTATTTGCATACTCAATCATAATTTTCTATCACCCTCAATAAATGTAATATCTCCACGTTCCAGGATGTAACTAGGAGTTACTGCAGGTTCACCCGGGAGAGCATTCGATGTTTAGGTTCACTTCTGTGATGAGGTGTAGAGCTATACAGAGTGTAATATATTGAAAGGATAACAAGGACGATTGATTACTCCTTCATTGCATTTATTATTGAGTCGGATAAGATTGATACAGATCGAACCTTGAGCTGATCAGTGGCGAAACGCGTGTCACCTATCAATAAATGCAATGAAGGGGTAATCAATCGTACTTGTTATCCTTTCAATATATATATATATATATATAATCTATTTTTATAACTGTTGAGGAACTTATATTTTACAGCTTCACTATGAATAAGAGTGTAATAAGTTGGCCATATAAGCTTCTGTTGACAGAAAAGTTTCAACCGCGGAACACGAAATCACCCTTGTCGTATGCCGTGAGATTGTGCTACCAATACGGCAAAACGAGGCTATTCAGGTTTTTCCGTTTTTTTAGCTTTACTACATAATTGTTTATTTATGTCTGAATGTGTGTATATTCCATTGTGATATATAATACTGCATTACACAACTATTCTCTAGCAACCTGCGTATATGAGATATCTATGTCTGGTCCATTCAATATTCCATTATATTAATTAATTATTTCTGGATGCCATCGATTACAGTTCACCTTTATTGGTGGTCATAAAAAGTTATTATTAAATTGCTGACGCACAGAAAAGCAAAAACAAAATGTCGGATGGATTAGATGAATTTACGTATGTGACAACTGAACACCTGTGATGACACATTCAAGTTATACAAGAAAAATTTATTGAATTTAGATATAACAGATAGGTTGATCAATCTGCGTTTTTGTAGATATCTGATATTATTATTCTTTAACATTCATGTGTTATATCCATGTGCAAGACACTTTATTTCATGTTGCTCTTTCTGCCAGGTGTTGTAATCACTATCGATAATGGAAAGATCAATGCAAACATTGTTCCTTTGGTCCGATATGACGAGTTCGACCCCGTTTGGTAAGCAAATGAGGTCTAGAATCTTGTCATCGATTCGATTGATTGATCATTTATGCTTATGAGGAATAATAATTTAACTGAAGTTAAATTGCGACCTACAAATGATTCAGCAACTCTGTACTGATAACAGACCGTCTAATACCATGTAATTATTTCTATTTTTCGCACAAGGCCAGTAATTACCCCAGTGCATTACTGGTGCTTTATTTCATCGACCCCGTAAGGATGAAAGGTAAAGTTAACCTCAGTTGAACTCAGAACGTAAAGGCCCATAACTCTATGCTGCAAATCATGGTGTCTGACGCTCTACCGATACTGCCAATATACCATAAAATGGACACAGAAATGGTTATGTAGTTTCTAAATCACGCGAATCTCTATTATATGTCACTGCGTGGAACCTTGAGTAAATTTCTTCTATCATAGCTTGGTTTCAACAATATCTTTTCAGTAGAATTTAGTAGATTTAAACTGTGTAGAAACCTGTCGTTTATATATTTACATCCATATATGTGTATGTCGGTGGAGGAGGTGAACATCGGGGGGGGGGGGGGATATACGAAAAACTAAACGGTGCCTACCGAAGGAATTTCTTTGCAATATTTCTTCTGCGCCGTGTTACAAACAATCATTGATTATCTAACAGCCTTGTTAGCGCAATGAGCAGCGTATCAGTCTCGTAATCAGAACTCTCACCTTCAAACATACATTGAAGCTCAAAATGGCATTGCTACTTACAACTTGTAAGATAAAGTATTTAAATACATAAATCCATTCATGTGATCGCTTGGAAGTTATTTTTAGATTTGAATTTTCATTTATAATGTCCGATTATTTAAAACAACATTGACAATTGTGCATTAGATGTAAATAGAATTATTTCAATGGAAAATTTCTTCTTGTAAGAAGTAAATGAAGTATGATGAATAATACGGTTGAGATCCGGTTGAAACCTAAGGCCATATTATCCATCTGTTTCTAGGAGGTGAAACAATCGCGTAGTTTATATTTCCCAGTTATGTTGTTTATAACACATGCAAAGTTCAGGACAGTGTATTATCAATGTGGTCAGTAATTTACAAAGCTGTTAGAATATTTTGAAATGGTGACTTGGTTTTTATTATAAACAAACATTTTCAGTGTTAAAAATAATGTAATTTCTATTATATCTAATTAAAAAAGAAAACAAATAAAAAGCGACAATCGCTTGTTGTTTACATATCAGGTATTATATATTAGTTAGCAACTGGGATTTGAATTTTGGTAATTTTCTATCTATTTTACATTTTTCCTTTAGTGCAACTTGGGAACTGTTTGGTTTTATTTGAGTCTTTTTATATTCATTATATTTGTATGTTTTATCTTGGTTTTTGGTTTTACTTTCATTTCTAGTCTGAACCAATCATTTATCGAAGTGAAATGAAATGTCACAGTTTCTATAACATAATGTAAAATTATATTTGTTTTGTCAGTGTAAACAGTGTCACATGATGTGATATGGTCATTGAAACTCAATAAAATTATTCGCATTTTTCAGTTTCTATGTATATTGTCTGGCTTGTTTAGCATTAGTATGATACTAGCAAATAAGCCATTTCATTTTCCTGGCCTCAGCTGTCTTTTGTTTAGTACTTGTAGTCGCTATATGGCTTTTCAGGCAAATATTTTACTAAATATTTGTCTGAAATATTGTGCTTACAGAATGTTAATACAATAGCTTTGATTTATACATTTTACATATTAATAAAGATTTATCATATTCGCAAAAGATAATAGATGTGTAAAGATGAGTATAACTAAGGAAATTCACCTTGATTCAAAACCAAAAGTTATTTTATCAAATTTGAACTGTCAGATTTGAACTATCAGATTGGAACTGTCAGATTGGAACTGTTAGATTTGAACTCAAAAATTAGATATATGAAACAAAATAAGGATTGTGCACTGTGCTTTACTGTTTCACCGACTACATCTAACATATTCCACCTTAAGTTTCCTTCAGTTATCAAGGCTGACTATTTTAAGATCAAATCTGCCTAATCCATTACTACGTTGCTGAATTATTTATATACTCACTCATGCTGAAAGGAGAATATCCTCTCAGTGAAGACTGAAAACATAATTGTTTCTACTTTTGGCACAAGGCCAGCAATTTCCCAGATCATTACTGGTACTTTATTTTATCGACCCCGTTAGGATGAAAGGCAAACTTAACCTCGGCGGGATTTGAACTCAGATCATAAAGGGCCGTAACTCTATGCTGCAAAGCATAGCGTCCGACCCTCTACCGAAACTGCCAATCCACCGCTCTGACTGAACAAAACATACTAAAACAACAATATATAAGGCAAATAATCATATTTCCTACAATATATATCCCGACAAACAAATAAAATGTTTTGTAGGCCTGCAAGTTGCTGCATATATCTATAAGTGTGTCCCAGAACATTTGAATAGTATTCAACAATTGAATATTTATTTATAAAGTCGAACGTCAGTATTTCCAATGTAACAGCTTCACTAAATATAAATTATCTAATTTAGAGTATGTTGTTGATATAAACTAGAAACCATTAACAATTGAGTATTTCAATCATTATATCTGAACAACCAAACGATATACTTACAATAAATCAAGTTGATCATAAATTGAAAGATAGATACGAAATGTCAATATTTGGTTGGATTCCCTTTGGTTTGAATGAGTGTCTGAATATGTCATGACATAGAAGAAAGCCGTTCATTACACAGCTGAAGTGTGATGGAACCAAGACAATCTCGCTACCACCATTCAGATCCGACTAATTGCTAGCACATACGTTTAGCCATCATATTTTAACTACAACCTATAGATTTTCTATGGGCTTCAGATTTGGGTATTTGTTGCTGCGAAATTACTGTTCCAGCAGGATTTTGCACAGTGTCATAACAACTATTGTCTAGTTTGTTGATGATCACGTTAAATCTTAAAGTAATCTATCTGAACTGGAGCCGAAAAATAATCTTATGGGTATAGTTAAAACGAGGATGGTCAACTCACGTCCAACCTAGACTTCTATCATACTTAAACAATACCATGACATAGGCGTGTTTCCTCTAAGACATAACGCATCGAGACCGCCATTGAAGTCCCACGAGCTCCATCTAACTGCTGACAAACATTTTCTACCTATTTTGTTTTTACTATTCTATCCTGCTCGGCCACTTCACTGACCTCATCCTTTCTATAGTGTTAATCCACAAAATGGCTCTTTTTATTTTCAGAGATTAAAAAAATATCCATCTTCATCTTCTAATTTACTGAAACACATTTTTCTGAGAGCATAAATGCGTGTTTGTGTGGTTGTATTCTTTTCAGATTTTGCTGTGGGTTTACGTGTATGTTTGTTCATAGTCTTATTTAATGAAGCTGACACACAGTACCTCTACCCTATTTATACGGTTAATTCCATTGTGAAAACTGCGTGATAACCACAACTATAATCATTGGAAATATTAATATATAGAAAATGCAATAATTGTTTCAAGGATTTAACTGCAAAATACTTCGCAAAAATTATTTCAAATTACTATGATAAAGGATAGTGTATGCTCACAGAATATATGAAAACATATTGGAAATCAAATATTTTCCTCTTAAATTCTGAGCTGGCCAATTGTTCGTTCCCTTTGTTACTCTGTGTGTTCTCTTCTCCTACCACATCTCTTTTGCGTATTTCTCCAGCCTTAAAGCACAACTACCTTATGCAATTTCTGTTCCATGTACTAGCCTTCAGCCCAAGCGGAAACACAACTTTTCTTCTTTACTCACTATTATACAAAGATCAAATCATGAAATATTATATCCTAAGTTCCTTGTAGCAAATGTACTTATTGAACTGTCAAACATTCCAAACATTAATATTTGCTCTGGGTGTTTTAATTTAATATATAATAGCCTTTGAAGTTTGTTTGTAGAAAATAGTTATATTAGTTTCTACTAGAAGTAGTGAATCAATATTTCCTGCCTTGTGGAATATAACAGTTCAGGCGAGTAAAATTCCCGAAATTTAATTAAGTAGATTTATACTTTATCTAAATTGTTCCAAGCGTGTGTATTTCTATCTTGTTTGATATGGTCTGGAGATGAGGACTTTTAGATGGACATATATTGTTTGTAAACCACAACTGGACATGGGGTCAACTTTTAATGTTGTTATTGTTTAACACAACATCAGCCTCAACTGACTAGATCGATTATCAAAGATGTTTCAGCGATGAACCCCTTTCATTTGTAGACATATTGTGAACAGGGCTGTATGCAATGTCGTGTTTAAGGCAGTGGTGTATGATTTCAGGGAGATCTGATTGCTAATGCAATTGAGAAACTACATGGAGACTTGAATTAGTAGCAAGAGTTGAGGTAAATAATATATATTTATATCCTAAAATCGTAAGTAAATAACACAATTAAATTAAATGCGTATATAACTGACCCATAGACTACTATTTTAATTGAAGAGTTTAACCTTTACTATTTTCTGAAATGCACCATATTATATGACATATGTAAATTGGTGGAATATGCGATCTGAAAATACATTCGTTTGTGATAATAAATAAACATATTAATTATAAAAGACATTGTTACAGAAATCTAGAAATATAACTATAATATAGGAACAACCATGACAACCATGACAACCAATAAGTCCGGAGTAGTTGAAATATCCTGCAAGGACCTCTTTCTTTCGTAAATTTCAGTGAGTAGGTGGCCAATAAAGAACCCCATATTTAATACTTCATGATGATATTTATAAAAGTGAAATTAGCAGTTGAAATAGTAAAGCATTTAACGGGTATAATGTAAAGAATATCGACCAATATTTATTTAAACCAAAATTCTTTTCATGCATTTCTGAAATAAACGATATATTATTTAAACTATTAATATATTGGTTCGTGCAGAATAGTAATTTCAATATGGACACATGGCAATATATGTGGATGGATTTTATTTAACAGTATTGTTACAGATGAAATAAATTTGCTAAAATGGTAGATAATGAGATTGTAGATTTAAATCACGTAGGTCGATAATTTCACTTGTTTCGCTAATCTTGGGAAAAAAAACATGAACATCTTGTTTTTTGAAGTTAGCATAGCTTTTTTATTATAGCTTATATTACAAGAAGTCAAACCTATTATCATATTTCCAATGGAAGACATTGTCTATAATTTTTCAAATAAGTTTGAAAATAATCAAAATGTACAGTTATTGATGAATATGATAACTTTTCTCATTATTAAGCTGGTGTCAGTAGCTTATCTTAACACATTTTCTCATACAATTATCATGGAAAGATTTTAACCAAATATAAACAATTTAAACAGTTTGTATCATAGAACACGGAATGTTTCAGGTGGTTTTGGAATCAAAAGACTTAAGTAGTCAGGTCTATTCATCGCAACAAGGCATGCGATAGCAAATCCTATTTTCTACAGTAATATATAAAAATATTTGTAATTATAAGGTTAGCTATAGACGAATGTTATGCCAATTAAACATAATCTGGCTTGCGTTATTAATACAGCAAGAATCATGGAGTCACAAACTTTCATACAATATTAGTTCCCGCGATTTTGTCAGAAAATCAATTGGTGATATAAAGTAAAGGATAAGTTAATTCTGCAAATACTTTATCGATTACCGACTGACTTTACTTATTGCGCTGTCATTCTAATTCCCACGGCTTTCTATAATTAATCTATAAAACAAATCCATTTCCCCCATGGAAAACATCAAATTCTGGATTCCTATCATGATGTTAAAAAATTAATATTTATTTCTATAAAATTTAACTAAACTTCAAAGAACATCTTCAGTAATGAATAATATTCTGGGACATCTTTAACATCTTTAAATTCAAAACGCTGTGTTTTATTTCTCTCTAAAGAATATCAGGAGATATAGAAGTAACCTAGTTTGAATTCTTAAAGGTTTCTAAAAAGTAATATTAGGAAGACTAAAGTCTCTACAAAATAGATATGAGACAGTTTATTGATTGAAATTTTTTTCATGTGAAGTGCAAATCGAATTAGTTCAACGAAGCATGCATAACTGTAATCTGAGAAGAGATGGAAGTTTTAGGAGCAAAGGAATGTGTGTCCCATGGATCAAAAATATTCTAAAGAGAACATATTTTAAGTTTTACGTTTTACAGGAAAACTTTCATTCTCTACAAATTTTATGCAGAAATATTCAAAAGAAGAATATTTCAAATGAAGTCTTCTTTTATTATTCTCTTCATTTGCTAGATTCAAACATTGGACTGAAACCATGCTTGGGAACTGCTTTTAAAGGGTTAGTGAATAATATCGATCCCAGTACTTGTTTCAATCTAATTCAGCATCTTAATACGTGTAAAATCGTAACTGTGTGTACAGCTAAGACTATACACAATATCACGCGTATGCAGATCGGATTAAGAATTAGTACAAATTGACGTGTACATATCTAGCGTCGAGATTTTGTCCCTTTCTTTTAGATAATATACTCTAGTAATATGCAAAGGATACACTTTTAATAGACTCAGAATAAAACTGAGGAAAATTACTGCTTCTTGTAAAACAGGTAGGAGTCTAACGCCTGACCAATGTGTATAGCATTGAAATATTCTTCAAAGTATTATAATAGCCTGCGCATCGGCGTTTCCTTGAGGCTTGGCCTCCGGGTCTGTGAGTCACACAAATGTCGCCATGGACTCTTTCGGCCTCCACCCGCTTTCCTGTCGCCACAGAGCCGGCCGTCTTCCACGCCATGCTGCTCTCAACGAGGTCATAATTCATTGCCTGAACGCTGCAGGCTTCCCTTCCCAGCTCGAGCCGGTGAGTCTGGGCCGAGGGGACAGCAAAAGGCCAGACTGCATGACCATCTTCCTATTCCGCGGTGGCAAACCCCTCGTCTGAGATGCCACTTGCACTAACACTTTCTCTAGCCACAACCTGGTGCAGTCTGTGAATAACACAGGTTCTGCTTCTCATCAGGCTGTGAAACCAAACTCTCCAAGTACCGGTCGCTCTCCGACAGGTTCGTGGTCTTGGCAATGGAGACTTCTGGTGTCCGTGGCCCTTGGGCTACCTCCCTACTCACCACCATAGGCGCTGAGCTGGCCAGCCACAGATGTGAGCCTCGCGAGTTGGAATGGCTCTTCCAGCGTATCTCTTTTACCATCCTCCTGGGAAACGCCTTCTTCATTCTGTCCGCCGGGGCTGTGGGGAGGCCAGCACGTGGGACCCCATTTGCTCAGCATACGGAGAGAGGGTGAGGGGAGAGAGATGGCGGCGATGACAGTGGGAATTCGGCTGTTCTTTAGTGTTTACTTAGTAACATATATTTGTTGATTCATTTATATTCACAGCAACGTAGAGACAGACAGAATGTGTATGTCAGTTATAGGTATTCTTAATTACTACACGAGCATGACCAGCGCTGACTGGTTGACTTATAACTGATAGTTCCCTCGGACGTGAGATCCACAGTGACTTTTGAATCGAGCGAGAGACGTACAGTGTTTGGCCCAAAGACCGCAAACTAAATCCGTGTTTTCGGCCTGATGATTAAGCCTCTCAGGTGAATGATCATGATGGGGTTTCAAATATCCGGTGACTCCGGAGTGACACTTGTAGACTATGCCACATGAATCCCAGGTAAGTGGGTCTGCAATAACGAATTGAGCATTATCTGTTGGTAGGTTGTCTGTGTGGTTTGTGACGTGGCTTTGAAGTCCTCTGTTTGACAAGTATATTCGGCCACACACGTGGCAAACAAACTGAGGAGTAGCTGGGTTTACTTCCTCTCCCTTGTGGACAGTTCATTTGATCTTCGACTAGTTTATTGACTTTACATGGAATGAGCGACATTTTTCGCATATTTGTTATCTCCACCTATTTTTGTCGCCATCCTGTACTTCCCATTTGTGAAGGTCAAAATTGGATTGTGACACCGAGTCTTTACCACAGTCCTTCAAATGCTTCTTATGATTTTCTGAGGTATTTTTCCTTCAGTCAGCCCTCCAGAAAGCACCTGCTTGGATATAAGACTTTCGTCCAGCCGCAACAGATGTCCTACCCAGCGAAGACAGTGTTTGTAGATATGAGCTTCTATGCTGTGTGTATCAGGTCGTTCCAGTAACTCTACATCTGGAGCATGTAAGGTCCGGTGAATTCCCAGGATCAATCTTAGGCAGTAGGTTTTAATGATTACTTGTAAACCACCCATGTCTTGCAAAAGTAAAGAAGGCTTGTGAGAATACAGGCCTTATATACATCTATCTTCGTTTTCTTTTTCATGTCTGAAACCAGAGGCGGTCTTGAAGACCAGAAGAGGTGTTAGTGGATTTCTTAAGAAGCAGTGGGTAAAGTCTTCACAGAATTTACGTGCAACTTTGCTTTTGTACAAGGAATCATAATAGCGTCTTTCCACTACTTTGAGAATTCACCTGCCATCCAGATATCCTAAACAACACTATGTATGAAATCGGTCAAGTGGTCTCCTCCAAACCAAAGAATCTGTCTTGAACAGCTGCGTTTCCAAGATGTTGCTTAACAATGGAATTACGAACCTCTTCCAAGGAGGGTGATGTAGGCATTTCGTAACCTATGGGTTGCTGATCTATAGTACCTACAGCTGTTGCATTCACATGAGAGTCTGTTTAGGAGTCTTGAAAAGTGTTCTTACCATCGACTGGTGATTTTTTCCATAGTTGTGTGTCCGCCTTTGCCATCTTTTGTTGGGGGCCCAAAAGATTGCTTCATTATTCTGTATAGTTCTTTACTATACAGCCTTAGCTTACTTAAACTCTTCGTTTAGTTGTCTTCCCTGTGCCTCCGATAATTGTTTCTGCAAGAGACGTTTTCGTATATTATTCTTGGTGGGAAGAATTGAAATTTGTGCTTGGTCATTTTCACGAAACCAGTTACGAGATTTGGCGGAAATCCTGCTAACTACGTCCTTGGAAGCATAGTAGATTTGATCACTGGTTTCCTCTCATGTGTTCAACTGACAGAATATATATACATATATATACTATATATGTATGTATGGATGGATCAATGGATGGATGGATGGACGGATGGATTTAATCAACTTTCCCCTTCCCCCAAATTACTGGCCTTGTTCTCATACTAGAAATTATTATTATTATTACAGTTGCATTTATCTTGCTTTATGTTCATACGAGTTATCACCAAGTCACAACCAGTGACCTCAAGAGACAACAAGGTCCGCCATGTTCAAGAAAGAACATACATACACACACATGCATCTTTAGATGTTTAGACTTGTGATGTACTTATATTGACAGAATCTTCCTTAATATATTAGCAGTTACCATTAGTACTATCTTTTGTATTTCTCCTATACGCGGGTTTCCTGGGATTTGCGATAAGTAATCATTAGACACCTTAGGTATCATTCCTAGAGCGCCTACAACCACTGGTATTGTTTTAGTTTTCAATTTCCACATTTTTCCAATTTCTATCTCCAGGTCCTTATACTTGCTCAATTTTTCAAATGTTTTTATAGATACATTCTTGTCTATTGGAACGGACATATCAATTAGCAGGCATACCCTCTTTTTGAAGTCCTTCAGTATTATATCAGGTCTATTTGCATCTATTTTTCGGTCTGTTTGGATGCTAAAGTTCCACAAGATTGAGATGTGATCTTTTTCAAGTATGGGAGGTGGTTGATGCTCCCACCAATTCATTTGATGGGGCAGGTCAAAATGTTTACACATTATCCAATGTATGTATTGTGCAGCTCTGTCATGCCTGTTTAGGTATTCGGTTGGAGCTATAGGACTGCACATTGAAATTATATGATCAATGGTCTCTGGTTGTTTTTTACATACACGGCATAATGGGTTGCATCCATTTTTTATTATGTTGGCTTGGTAATTTTTTGTTGGTAGACACTGATCTTGTGCTGATATAATCAGTCCTTCAGACTCCGATTTCAGTGCAGAGGATGCCAACCACTGGTGGGTTAAAGTTTTGTCAACATCAGGATTGTTAGCTCTTTCTCATACAGAGGCTTTTCTTGCCATTTCTTAGCCAGTTTCTGTAGCAGTTCTTTCTTTGCAGTTACTTTTACCTGCTTTTCTTTTTCTGTGTTTTTCATTTCAGCAGTAAATGGAACTCCTGAAATGTGCAGTCCATTGCTGAATCTTTGTGCATCTTTTGTAATGGAGTAAGATCTTTTGATGCTTTCGTGTTTCAAAACGAGTTTGATCATCCAATCATGTAATTCCCTTAGATATGTAGATAATCCAATTGTTGCAGTTTTCAATGCAATATCTAACTGGAATAACCCACGTCCTCCTTCTTTCCTAGTGAGATATATTCTATCTGTATCTGCCTTAGGGTGGTGCATTCTGTGCATGGTTAAGAATTTTCTAATTTTTGTAACGAGCCTACGGATCTCTGTGCTTGACCAGTTGATGACATTGTAACTGTAGGTTCCTACTGGTATGGCAAGCGTGTTTATGGCATCGATCCTATTCCTTGCATTCAATTCCGTTCTTAAGATTGCTCTTACTCTGCGGTAACATTCCTTCCTTATCCTTTCCCTCATTGTCGAGTGCTTGATTCCGTCTCCTTCACAAACACCTAGATATTTGTAATTTCCTCTTGATCAAGTCCTCTTATCACATTCCCCCGATCAAGATTAATGTCTGAACTTTTCAGCAGCTTTCCTTGGTGAACGTTGCTTTGGCGCATTTATCTAGTCCAAACTCCATTTTAATGTCATCACTGAACTGCTTCACAGTGGATAATAGCCCTTGCAATTTTTCATCATTTTTTGCAAATAGTTTCAGGTCATCCATGTAGAACAAGTGATTAATGGTTTTGTCATAGACATTATATCCATGTTTTGTTTCATTGAGCATTTTACTTAATGGTATAATTACGATGCAGAATAAAAGCGGTGATAAAGAGTCACCCTGAAAAATTCCACAATTAATATTAACTTCTCCAGCTTCCAGTGATTCTTTTTCACTATTCAAAAGGAGTGTCATTTTCCATGTCTTCATACTGAATGACAGGAACCTCCTTACAACGGAAGATATTTTGAAAATCTCTAAACATTTTTCAATCCAACTGTGTGGCAAACTATCGAATGCTTTTTGATAATCTATCCAAGCAATTGATAGATTTGTGTGTCTATTATGACAATCTTCCAGTATCATTTTGTTAACCAAAAGCTGATCCTTACAGCCATATGAGCCTCGTTTACACCCTTTCTGATCATTGGGAAATAGATCATTTGTTATCAGGTGGTCATATGTATATTCAGTTAGGACTGATGTTAAAATTTTATACATTGTGGTGAAGCAAGTTATCGGTCTGTAATTTTTGGGATTGTTTGTTTCATCATTCTTCGGAAGTAGGAATGTAATGCCGTTAACTAGCCATGATGGTATCTTTTCTGGCTCCTTAACTATTTCATTGTAAAGTTGGGCTAACAGCTCATGAGACTCTGTGAAGGCATTTATCCAAAAATTTGGTATTTTGTCTTTTAGTGGGATTTCCATTTGCTGGTTTTTCTAATAGCCAAACGTATATAATAGCCAACTGTTATATTTTCCCATGTTTGTTCCTGTATCTTTAATTTGTCTGTCTATCCATGGGGCATGTATATTATGAACTTTTTCTTCGGCCCAGATCTTTTCCCAGAATTCTTGCACTTCCTTCTTGGGTGGTATTGATTTAGCAGTTATTGTTGACTTGCCAATTTTTCTGTAGAAGTTTCTTTGGTTGTTTTTGAACATATTGTCCTTATAGAATTTAGATCGTTTTTCAAAGCGCCTTATACGAGAAGCTTTGGCCGACACCTTTTGCTTGATTATTTCTATCAGCATGTCTATGTCACTTGTTGATTTTATACTGTATTTTCTTTTCAATTTTCTAAGTTTAGTTTGTTTAACATGTTCACCTAATTTGTAGTTTGTTAACATTTCTATGTCAGATCGGAGAATGTTTATTTGGCGATTGATGTTCTCTTGCCAAGTAGATTTTATGTGGGAATTCCTTTGTTTTTTTCATTTTCACTCAACATAAGTGAGTGGTGACTTTAGCCGATGCATAATAGAGATGATTTAAATCAGTAATGTTTAGTTTGTTTGTGATGATAATGTTTTTGAGAATTATGTTAGTCTTGTGTATTATCTTTTGGTTCTGTTTGGAGTTCTGGATCTTAGGGAGGGTGTCTCGTTCCCCTGTGTCAGATTCTTTCATTTTCATCCATTCGATCATAATTTCATTCTTCAAGTTGGCAAGTTCATTCTTATTCATTTCTTTATCATTTACGATCTCATTGTTTTCATTTTGAGTTTCATCATGTGCATCCACTCCCTCCACTTTTCCGATCCTTTCTTTAATTTGTTCTGTTGTCAGTGATGCCGCCCCAACCCTGGGATTCGAAGTGTTACAATTTACCTCGTTTTCACTGACACATGTTTTCCCTTCGCTGACTTTGTGCTAATAGCTTGATCTGATCAATTTCTATATCAGTTAGTAACTTTTTTTTAACAATATTTCTTCGTATATTGGCTTGTTTGTTACTGTCAATATACCTTCTGTTTTCGGGATGTTTCTTTTTCCAGTTGATATATGTCTGTTCTGTATTCGATCTATTTGATGGGTAGTACATGGCAGTGTAGAAAGCCTCAAGGACTTCTTTATTATCTTCCCTTCACCATTTCTCTCTCTTTTTCTTTGGATTTCTTGGTGGTGAGTAGGAGTATTCCGGTTATGGGAGGTCTCCAGCTCCGAAGTGATGGGAAGGTTTGAACCATTAGCTGATTTTTCGACCCCAGTCTGGTTCCTCTCTGAGGGACGCGGCCCTTTTTGACCCGGGTGACGGCCGATCCGGTATGAGATTTTATCATTTGACATTTACTTTATTTTGTCGCGTTTTATCCTTATCCGCCAAGGGGTAATCATTTCGTGTTATCACTTCTAGGACGAGTGTCAACCAAGACTAGAGGGGTCGTCCTCTCCTAGAGACACGGCTATTCCCCGCCGGCCGCCATCCCGGTATTTCTTGGTCACGGCGTTTTCTTTTTTGTTGTTTTTTAAATTGTTATTATCATGAGTGGTTCCTTAATGTGAGCATTGCGTGGCTTAAGAATGAAATTATTATTAATAATTGTTTCTACTTTTGGCACAAGGCCAGCAATTACCAGTACATTACTGGTACTTTATTTTATCGATCTCGTAAGGATGAAAGGCAAAATTAACCTCGGCGGGATTTGAACTCAGACCGCAAAGGGGCGTAACTATGCTGGAAAACATGGCGTCCGACTCTCTACCGATACTGCCAATTCAGTTGCCTGTTATTGTTGTTGGCTATGTCGGTGGTGGTGCTGGGGCTTTTTCTATTGTTGGTGGGGAAGGGGGGAGCCAGCAGTGCCATAGTCGTTGACATTTGACCGAGTCACTAAGTCAATCTATTTATATCTTTTGCTAGCCTCTCTCTTGTCTAGTGATACCGCCACCTTCCATGGGGGAATAGTGGTGGTTGCAATGAAGGAGTGGTGGCGGCGGTGATGGGATAGTGGTAGCAATGATGGATGGAGTGGCGGCGGTGACTATAGTGATGGCGTTGTCGTTACTGAGTTTTGTTGAATAGACTGTAGTTTGTTTGAGCTGTGTGTTTATGCAAATCCCGCCGAGGTTAACTTTGCCTTTCATCCTTACGGGGTCGATAAAATAAAGTACCAGTAATACACTGAGTAATTGCTGGCCTTGTGCCAAAAGTAGAAACAATTATTATTCAAGTTTTAAATTTGATAAAAGTTTAGAAGAAGTGACCCACCTAATACAGGGGTTCACTCGTAAATAATACGGCACCCCTTTACGGGGTGTCGTATTCGTATTCGTATTTGTGTAAAAATATTTTTTTGAAAAAATGTCAACATGGATAACACAAGAAACAGAGAGAGCGCTGTCAGACAACACAGAGAGAGGGAGACTTTATCAGCATGTCAACAAGACAGCGTTCCAGCGGAGGTAAATATAAACGAAAATATTACAAAGAAAAAATTGTTTCAGATTTAAAATTAACAAATATTTCTAACACAAACAACACCAAAAATAACAGCAACAACAACACCAACAACAACACCATCAATAACAACAGCAACAACAAAAATAACAGCGGTAAAGTCGAGAACGACAATAACAAAAATAACAGCGGTAAGGTCGAGAACGACAATAACAATGACAATAACAACAGCCACAACAACAATAATAGTAGGAACAGTATCAACAAAAACAACAATAATAACAACAGCCACAATAACAGTAACAACAGCAACAGTATCAACGAAAACAACAGCAATAACACCAACAACTGTACCAGCGAAAACATCAACAATGACATCGATATCTGTAATAGCAACCTCAGCACCACCAGTAAGACCAGTAACGACAGCAATAGTGGTGCTGCTGAAAAAGGGACCACTTCTTTTGCAGGTGTCGCCCGAAATATCGAGACAGTGTTAGTCACAGAGGAGGAGATGGCAGTCGCAAGGGCCATGGTGACAAGAAGCGCCAATAGAGTCTCCCTGAAACCTCCACCCGATTTTTTCAAGGACCAGCAGCTACGGACGGTGACTTACTGCACCGTAAGCAAAATCTCACATCGGGTGGAGAGAACCACAGAGGCTCAAATCCAAAAGGCCTTGGTGTGCGTCTGGGCACGCAAAACCCACATCACCCGGGGCAGAAAGTACGCCACAGTAGACGGACTTTTCGCCACCCCCCAGAAAGCAAAGTCTCACTCTTTGGAAACCCTAAATAGTGAGGAGATAGTCTTGGTGCCCTCTTACTGCGGGCAGAAGCCCCTTCCACGGTGAAGCCCCTTCCACGGTGAAGCCCCTTCCACGGTGAGTAGGAGGGCAATGTCGTAGCACCCGTACCAAGGCCACGGACAACTAAAGCAACATCATCAGTGGCGGCAACACCAATAGCTATATTTGAAGTAGCTACACCAGCAACAAAATTGCCGAAGAGGGCTCCACTACCACCACCAACAGCCGTGGAGCACATACCCCTCCCAGACGCCACAGAATCCGACATGGAGTTTGAGGTGGGAGTGAAGTGGCAAACGGACTGCCACAAAACACAAAAAACAAAAAAAACCTTAGATTCACCCTCCAAAAGCGAAGGCATACAAAGAGGGGTAAAGACAGCAAGGAAACTTGCAGCAACACCACCACCATCACCACCACAAGCACCACTGACATCAACAACCACACTACCACCAGCATCACCAAAAACACCAACAACGCAAACAAAACAAGACACACACACCAAACAGCAACAAGAAGAAAACGGCAACAAAATCACCCCTCCCCCCAAAAAGTACACAGCCATAAACATGGCAAAAAAGGAACTCATACAATATATAAAGCAGCACACAGACATCACAGAAAAAACTACTACACTCCACCAACACCAAGAACTCTCCCGAAAACAAGCATCATTGAAATCTCAATAGAACAGTACAAACCTTTAAAACAAAAATTCCCCCACGCAGTTGGAGACTTCAGGGGATCGGTTACCAAGAGGATATACACTGACATCCTCTTGGAAACACCCATGACCAGCAAAAGGGACGGTTCTACTGTCCCTTCACCACACGATCAAGGTAAGTGACCCTTTCTCACTTGCCCCGTTTCTTATCCAACATGGCCGTACTCAGAATAGGCAGTATAAATGCACGTGGCCTGGGGTCATCTTGGAAGCAGGGTCACCTACACAACGACCTCAGGTCACTAAACATAGATGTGGTGGCCATCAGTGAGACCAGAATCTCCGATCTTCGGCGGCTACGATGTATACGCATCTCCCAGCCGTCCAGGATCGGGGGAGAGGTTGCCGTCCTTTTTCGTAGAGGCTTGGATCTCGTCATATGGGCCATCTTCCTAGACCTAGAAGGTGAGTCGGTGGTGCTGGACGTGACCGGCAGCGAAGGCAATGCTTTCAGGCTAGTAGCCGTCTACGCCCCAACAGGGGCAGGACGGCAAGATTTCTTCAGACGTCTAGAGACCTTTCTTGGAACGTCCCACTCTTTAGTGTTAGTGGGCGACTGGAACGGTATCTTGGATGCACGCTCGGATTGTGTGGGGCTAGTGGATAGGGGAGGAGGGTGCAAGAGCCTCACCAACCTGCTCAGACGTTTTGAACTGTCGGACAGGTATCGAGTGGATCACCCGAATGTTCCAATGTGGACATGGACAAACCCATCGGGTCATCCAGATCGTATCTCGATAGGGTATTCTGCAGAGAACTAGATAAGGATAGTATAAGTTGTCCACAATTTAAAATAGTCGACTACACAGACCACAAAATTGTGATCTGTGAGATCGACATAGACAGACTTCATAGACAAGGGCTTGGTTTCTGGAAGCTGAACGCGACTTTCCCGGTGCGCAAAGCCTACAGAGACCGGATTAGCGTATAGTTCAGCGGGCGTCGACGGGAGCGGTCGTCAACAACAGGTGGTGGTTGGCCCTGAAAAGGGCAATTAAAGTAGAGTCGATTAGGTTTAGCAAAGGAGTAGTGATAGAGGAAAATATAGTTAGAGGGGGAGCTAGTCAGAAAGCTAGATGAGGCGTTTAGCACAGGCATCGCAACCGACGTGCTTGCGGCGAGATTGGCACTCGACCAATTCTTCAACGCAAAACACGAAGGTTGCGTGTCAGAGCTAGAGCGCGTTCTCTGAAACACGAGGGGACAAAAGCCGTCCAATGGGCCCGGGTGGCAGAGGTACCACGTGGCAACAAAGCCACAATTCGGTCTTTGTCTGACCAAAACGGGTGAATGATGCTCGAACCCGAGCGGATGTGTGAAGCTTTCCAGCAGTACTTTGCTGAACTATTCGGGAGCAGTGGCGGCCCGGATCGGGGCATGGACTTCAGTGCATACCTCGACGGACTGCCTCGGCTCTCGACGACCTCAGCACAGTGTTGCGAAAAGCAAATAACAGCCGGTTAAATACGGGAAGCGATGGCTAACTGCACAAGGGGTAAATCGCCAGGTTTGGATAGTCTGCCCTACGAGCTTTATGCATTTATACCAGACTTGTTCGGTGACCTCTTGGCAGACGTCTACTGCAACTGGCAGCAGAACGGGAGCATTCCCAGTTATGTGAGCCGGGGAGCAGTGGCGCTGCTGAGAAAAGACCCGAACAAAGGGGATGTTATCGATAATTTTAGGCCCATAACCCTGCTAAACGCAGATATCAAGATTTTGGCCAAGGTGTTAGCAACGAGGTTGGTGCTTGTCGTCAAGGGTCTGGTGGGAGAGGCGCAGACATGCGCCATTCCGGACAGATCCATACACGACAACCTCCACCTCATGCTTTCAGGAAGCTGTCCCTGAAAGGCCGGGCGTATTCAGATCTTATCAATTCCTTCATTTTTTTGTTCTTGGTGTCATCAGCCTCCAGATTAACCTAAATATTTGTATCCCTCTTCAGCATCAATTTCCTTTATCATCTCACCTGTTGGTACCTGTATTCCGTTGCTTCTGCTCAATTTACCCCTCTTCATCACAAGGACTTCACACTTACTAATAACAAATTGCATAGATATATCATTGCTGAAAATACGGATAGTGTCAACAAGCACATCCACCTCCTTCTCACTCTTCCCGAAGAGCTTAAGATCGTCCATGAAGAGGAGGTGATTGATGGTAAGCTCTCCCTTTCCCAACCTGTATCCTGCTCTCACTTTTCGCAGTACACTGGTCAATGGGATCAGGGCAAGGATAAACAACAGAGGGGTCAAACTAACTCCTTGGAAGATACCTCTCTTGATCCTCACGCCTCCCAAGGATTCTCCGCCCGATGTTAACTCTGTTTTCCAGGAGTTCATACTTTTGCCCAACAACTGTCTGATGTTATCTGCCACCCTGAAGATCTCTAGGCTTTTGGTTATCCAAGAATGAGGTAACATGTCGAATGCCTTTTTGTACACACACCAATTCAATGGAGACACCGATCGCACATACATACATACATACATACATACATACATACATACATACATTGAAAACGTGTTCTGTTGTGGAGATCATCTGCCCACTTGATGTAAACGTTGTCAGAAAAATACAGGAGAAGGAGGACATCTATGGACCATTGATGAGGAGTTTACAAATCCAGTATCCAATATACACCTTTAGCTTTATACCCATCATTATTGGAGCTACGACTTATATACCAACCCACTTGGACCAATCTATAACTGAACTTAGATTTGCGGACAAAGACCGCAGCTCCCTAATTCATAGTCTACAAATGGCTGCGATAGCTTGCACCTTCAAAATTTGAAAAACATTCTTGCGATTCAAGGGATGACATTCTTTTCTTTTACAACCTTGCCACCAGGAAGGTGGTCGGTCAAAAATGTATTCTAAATTAAGAGAAAGAGAAATATACATACACACATACATACATACATACATACATACATACATACATACATACATACATACATACATACATACATACATACATACATACATACATACATACATGATGGCTGCAAACTCTGCTAAGAGTACTGAAATTGCTTGGAGGATATAGAGTTTGGTACACTTTTATGATACGGCCAGTCACACAAACCTGTAACATATCCTGAATAAGCAATGCCTGTGCTTTGAACGTTTTTAAGTGGGGAAAGGCCCTGCATTCGACCAATCCCACTCTCTGAACATCGAAAACGATACCCGAAAAAGAGAACTGGTCAACATCCTCGGATGCTTCCGAAGCTGCAAGTTATTTTTCAGAGTTTCCCTCGCCTAATAAGGTGTTGTGACAACAACTGGGGAGCCTTTCACTCCCAGGTAAAAGAAAAGTACTATTTGGATGGCCGTTGACTCTGCTGAGTTCCTCTACCCTTTGTCGGGTCTTGTATTTCATCTTGCAGGATGTCCAGATATCACCCTCCTCACCAAGCAAGCTTGGTTTAGTCACCGACAATCCGACCATGAGACAGGTTGTACTGGGTTACATGTTACCAGTAGCTCTCGAGAGCGACCTGACATACATACACTCACGCATACGTACATACATACATATATACATACATTCATACAAACGTGCATACATCCACACATGTATACATACATACCTGAATGAATCTTGAGTCTATGTTAAAAACCAATTCTCTCACTGTTAGTAAAAAAGTGTTAAATAATGAAACTAGAACGTACATACACACATACATATACATACACACATATATACATACGTACATACATACATACACATACATACACATACATACATACAAACACATATACATACATATGCATACATATATATGTATATCATAGTAATAATAATAAATTTGAAGACTAATGTTTTTGTATAAAAACCTTTACTTTTTGTGGTTTCAGTCATACAAGATTTTCACTAAGGCGTTTCGTAGGTGTCCAATTAGAAAATATATAATCTATTATTAAATATCTCAGGATATGTATCATATAATTGATATGAAATATCATATCAGCGGAGATATAGTAGTTATATGCTAGAAGATATTTCGCAGACATAAAAGCTGTTTACTATGTTTTCCAATCTGCCTCTTATACTATTTGGGATGTCAATTATTTCCCTGCGTATGTTATATAGTCGCTTCTTTCTGTTTCCTTTATTGCTAGCTGTCATTCACTGTCAATACAAAATTAATTTTCTCCTGAATCCAGGGGAAGTCTAAAAGCTATTTCTTGAAATGGTGATATTTAATAGTCAACTAACTGTGGAAAGCCATTAATATATTATATGTATCATAATTCACATCTTGGTGTAGTTTGGAGAATATTAAGTATATGCATTTACAAAAACATAGGCAGGATAGAATTTATAAATATTGCAATGATTATTAATGACTACGAGAATTTTCTAACAGAGATGGTATGATAAAATACATGTAATAATTGTACTTAAATTACTATCAACAAATGTTGAAGCTTGATCGAACGAGTTTACAGTGCATTTTATTCAAAGATAAATAAAGTTACCAGCTTCTATTACTTTTGAATATTGTTAAAAAGTAATTCTCGGTAGTTATAAATATAAAAATAGGTATCAGAATTTACACAGAAGACCGCTCGACGTTTTAAAATATAATTGTTTCTACTTTTGGCAAAAGGCCAGCAATTATCCCAGTGTATTACTGGTACTTTATTTTATCGACCCCGTAAGGATGAAAGGCAACGTTAACCTCGGTGGGATTTGAACTCAGACCATAAAGGGCCATAACTCTATGCTGCAAAGCATGGCGTCCGACCCTCTAGCGATACTGCCAATCCACCACCCTAATACATAATATCATAATAACAGGCTATAACGTGTTGGACCTCGGTCGGTTACTTATATATATAAGTTAACGAGATATAGTTTAAGGTAATCCAAGAAGAGTTATGAGTACTCTGTATTGAGAATAATAATTAAAGTCGAATGACGTAGCTTCTTGCGATCAGCGATTTTTAGAGTCACCGGACTAATGAAACAATTGTTAATACTTTGAATAAACCCTATTGTACAGCCGACCACCTTATTCTCCACTCATATATATATATGTATTTTGTTATATTTGGGGAGGTTCATATCGTTATAATATTGTCAGAAATAATAATAGAACACACTCACTGTTTGGTTTGGGTTTTCGTTGGCGTTGGCATTACATTACAACGGGAGGAAATGATAAACATTGATTGCCTGATAAATTAATTATGAAGATGTAAAAGAGACAGAAGCGAAAACCAACCCAAACCAAACAGTGAGTGTGTTCTATTATTATTTCTGAGAGAGAGAGGAAGAGAGGGGATATATATATATATATATATATATATATATATCCCCTCTCTTCCTCTCTCTCTTTCTCTCTCTCTCTCTGTATATATATATATATATATATATATATATATCCCTATCTTTGTAGTGTTGGTCGTTCGACGATGATTTGTGTGATGGTTGTTTTGTGACATCTCCAACCCGAATGAATAGGGATCATCAAGGAAATAATACTGCTAAAATATATTTATTCTTAGATATGGATTACTGCAAAACAATAGTGACATTATATTAAAATACAGAAGAAAATATTTTCTTTGGAATATAAATATAATTAGGTGTAATTGTACTTTTAAAAAAGTTGTAAACGAATAACAGGCTGAATGTATGAATGCTGTGGTGCGATAGATTAAAAGATATAAGGTTTTTGTCGATCTGATAGCCAACTGACTATTGTAGCTTAAATATTTTATCGAGTACTAGACTGACTGGTGAAGAACATTCTGGTCCCCTACAGAAGTGGCTAAATGCTTATGATAGAAAAATACCAAGTAGTTTGGTGAAACGACATTAAAAATGAGGCTAATTTATTGCTGTCCTGGGCCACTGGATAATCCAGCATTGTCAAGTAGTGATGGAGATAAGCAACATATATAATTGTTTCTACTTTTGGCACAAGGCCAGCAATAACCCAGTGCATTACTGATATTTTATTTTATCGACCCCGTAAGGATGAAAGGTAAAGTTAACCTCGGCGGGATTTGAACTCAGAATAGCAAGGGCCGTAACTATGCGTCAAAGCATGGCGTCCAAGCTTCTACTGATACTGCCAATCCACCGATGTTCAGTGACTCCGACACGCATCACATCATCTTAACGCCAAACAACTTGGGGAGGATATTAGAACTAGAACAGTTTCTTCCTTTCTTCGACTTGTCACGTCTATCATACAAATTTCAGGGATATTTTCTCTGTACTATGAAGAACTGGGGAGCTGTAAAGAGTGATGTAACACCAGACATTTTTAGTGCTGAGATAGTTGATGTAAGTGAGTGAAAACTGTTTAGCAGGTTGAGTGACGTCTCAAGATACTGTTTTGAGAATTCTTAGCTTCCGTTCTCAAAGGAGGAATTTGTATGTTTCTTCATTCTCAAACAATAATATAGGCAATTTTTGGGGGAGGGGAAAGTCGAGTAAATCTACCCCAGTGCATTACTGGTACTTTATTTTATCGACCCCGTAAGGATGAAAGGCAAAGTTAACCTCGGCGGGATTTGAACTCAGATCATAAAGGTATGTAACTCTATGCTGCAAAGCATGGCGGCCGACGCTCTACCGATACAGCCAATCCACCGCCATTATTCTCCTCAAACAATAATGAAAGAACATACAAACTTACAAACTTGAAAGAAAAAAAAGGAAACGAATACGAGGGAGAGGCTAGATATGGTGAAGAGAAAGTGGAAGGAAGTACAATTATATGAGAAAAGGCCGTTTATAAAGAAAAAGAGAGAAAAAACAAATTAAGACATCGCTGTTTATATTTTAAGCCTTGTAGTATATATATGATTAAACAAAAGTAAAAAAAAAATGAAACATTTCTCAAAAGCCACCCACTTTATAAATAACTAGCAGAATGGCCCGACGTTGCTCGGTTTTTGCTCTAGGGTTCTTATATATTTGATATATGTTTATCCTTATCGAGCCTCGTGAAATAAATACCTTTGTTTATATTTTGTTATTGTGTATGCAAAAATATCTGTACACGAATATCTATATTAAAATAACATATTAATGTTTAAGCAAAGAATCGCTGCTTTCAACCTTAACGGGATCTTCTGAAAGTAAAAAAAATCAATCTGTGAACGCAGATGTAAATATTTCGAAAAACGTTGCAACCGAAATAAAACGGGAAGACGATACTTTGGTTCGTAAAGACGTTCCCTGGCATAAGAATATATATATATATATATATATATATATATATACACACACACTATATATATACATATACACACACACACTGATCGCGTCATAATGCCGTAATGCAGACAGCCAGGCATGCAGACAGATATTATGAAGGCGCGACGTATACCTATGTATCTCTCTAAAAAGAGAAAGACTAAGAGAAAGAGAAAGAGATCGCTAAATCGCCTAATGAGGTCCCTAGGCCATTGAATATTTGAAATGTTATTTGCTCAGAACACTCAATTGGACCATAAGTATTACATGTATAAAGTTTGAAAAAAACGGTTAGGGAGTTCTCGAGTGTTAGGGAAACAGATACACAGCCATTCTTTGTTTTATATATATAGATAATTAATCTCGCGAGAATTCATATTAAAGGCTTCATCGTAAAATCAGTTCATGTATAAATATGTATAAAATGTTAGCATAGATTACGTCATGGATTTAGTGATGAAGAAGTATTCGTTAAAATGTTGGTGAGCTGTATGTATCAATATATGCTCCTGTGGTGAAAAACATTTTTCTTGGCTTCTCCATTCCACAGATATTGTTAGATTATGATGGAGAGGGAAAAAAATATAGAGTAGTAGTAGTAGTAGTAGTAGTAGTAGTAGTAGTAGTAGTAGTAGTAGTAGTAGTAGTAGTAGTAGTAGTAGTAGTAGTGATGGTGGTAGTCGTGTTTGTCGTTGGTAGTGGTCATAGTCAACTTCACAGTTGAGGTTCTTACTGATAAATGAAGTATCGTTACGTTTGATTGCTTTAAATATTGAGGTGGGGGGTGATGTGGGGAATGAGAAGATGTACGGAAACATTATTTGCGATGCAAGAGTCACTACAGACATAACTATGGGATCATCTGACTCAGCTCAGGTAACGGACCTTGTGGGCCTATTTATAATTAATTCGCTACATAGAAAAATACCAGGTGTAACCGGAGGATTATATCGTGATGACATGCTTTTACTTATTGAAAATAATAGCTGTGAACTAAATAGAAAAAGAAAACAAATTATACAATTTTTTAATTACCTTACTCTAAAAATAGAAATAGAGAATAACCATAGAATAGTCAATTTTCTGGATCTAACACTAAATCTCAACACATGTCTTCACTATCCATTTCACAAACTAAATGAGAACTTGAATTATGTCAATTTTAACTCTAATCACCCCAGATCTGTTAAAAATACTATAGTGAACTCTGTTCAAGAACGAATTTCAAGAATTTCATCTAATAAAAATATTTTAGATGAAAAAGCGCAGTATTACAATGAAGCGTTAGCTAGAGCAGGATATAGAGATAAAATTAAGTACATCGATAATAATAAGCAAACTAACTAAAATAATAACAATTTTAATTACGGTAACAACCTTAACAACTATAATAGAAAACATTACAATAATTCCAAAAGCCGAAAAAGAAATAGAACTAGAAATATATTATGGTTTGCCGCCCCCTTTCTCACTAAATATTAAAACCCATATTGCTAAACTATTCTTTAATGCTCTTGACAAACGCTTCCCTAGAACACATAAATATCACTCAATTTTTAATAGACACACTATAAAATTAACTTACTCGTCCACCAAAAATTTAGCACAAAATATTAACAGAATTAATAATAGGAATTTAAAACCTAACCAAAATACCAATAATAACCCAAACAATATTCAATTAAATAACTGTAACTGTAGAAATAAATCTAACTGTCCGTTAAATAACAACTGCTTAGCTAAAAATGTAGTGTATAATTGTAATGTTAAAAGTAATTTAAATTCTTTTAACTATGTTGGTTCCACCTAGACAGAATTTAAACTTCGCTTCAATAATCATAAGAATTCTTTCACAGATCCAAACAAAAAATCCTCAACTTCGCTATCTAGCCTACTCTGGCACCTTAAACGAGATAATGTTAAATATTCGATGATTTGGAATATTGTCTCAAAAGGTATTCCTTTTAATTCCTCATCAGAGAATTGCGATCTTTGTGTAGAGGAAATATTCTTTATATTAAAGTCCAAAAATTCCCTTAATTTAAGGAGCAATTTATTCAGTTGCTGCAGACATAGATTGAACTCAACGTTTAAATATAAATATAAATTTAAAATGTAGTATAATTAATTTAAGAAATTTAGTTAATATATGAAACCTGACGATAAATCATTGGATTCCTTCACCTTTTTCTTTTTTCTTTTTAAATTTTCTTCCTAAATATAAACAAGGATATAATAAACTACTCTAAAATGTATATGCTCCCAATGTATTAAATAAAATTTACGTAAGATAAATTTCTATACTAAATATAAGGACACCAGTAGAATCACTGGGTCTTCTAAATCTTTTAAATTATTATTTTTTTTTATTTGTTTTTTTTTTACTCTGATAGCTTCTAATAACTTTCATATGTCTACCCTTGCAATATCTTGTTTGAGATATAAGTAGAATAGATTTCTATAATAAATATATAAAACATATTGTTTTAACTTGAGATACTCTATAGTGTTTTAAAGATATTTAATGCTTTGATATTTCTGTGTTAATATATTGATATTTGATTATCTCTATACAAAGGCCATTTGTGTGTATTAACATGCATATAGAAGGTTTATAGAGTTTATTTATGTGTTCGTATATATGTCTGTATATGTGCATAACGATGCTGGAAAACTCACGCAGATATTTATTTATACATATATATGTGTATGTATGGCTGTGTGTGTATATGTTGATGTGTGGTGCAGATATGCATAATATTAAATACATGAACGGTAATCATGTATGTGAGGACATGAATATTAATCGTACTTTTATGTATATATACTGAGAATTTTTTATAACACAAGAAATGTATAGAAGGGATCAAGTGAAATCATTTGTATGTCTATATTATTGACTGGAGTAGACATAATTTTCTCTTTTTTCAGAACGTACATATGCGTGTATATATAAATACATATATGTATCCGTATTTTTATAAATAGGGTAATTTTTGAAGGTTTTAACTCAGATTTTGGTATATTGACCTCAAGGTTGTAAACTAAACATATGGTCATTATTGAACAATGTTATTTTCTCATATTATATATCTATGTCTCATTCATGAATATTGATATTTACATTTTTATTATTCATTTCATATGAATGGTTAATTCAACTTAATATGACATGACGTAAAGTTGTCACAATATCCTCCTCTCTCTATATAGTACTTCTTCTCTCTTGAGTTTCTCTATCTGTATGATGAATTATTATCTCTCTGTTGCTTTCTTTTGCCTTTCTTATTTCTTTCTTTTTTCTTTCTTTTTCATTTCCTCCTATCTATTTTTATATATATCTTCCTTTTCTCTCCCTCCTTCTCTCTCTCCGTTTTTTTCTTTCTCTCCGTCTTTTTTCTAACTGTGCTTAACACTATAATTATAAACATCTCACTATCCAGACAGCTTCCAAAAATAATGGTCGCATCTAATAGAGTATGTCAAAATTATTTATAAAACTGTTTATATATTGTATTTTTTCTGATGAAGGCATACCATATTTTAATTTGGTATCCCTGAAATATGTATAATGAAATAAATATGGTTTTATAAATATAGTTTCCATTTATTTAATATCGTATATATAAATATATATATTTATATATATATATTATAAACCAATGATATTAATAAATAGAAAATATATTTATAAAACCATATTTATTCTATTATATATATTTCAAGGGTACCAAAACTTTGGTACGTTCTCATCAGATAAAATACAAAGTTTGTTTTATAAATATTGACATATCCAGGAACGAGATCTTGACGGTTCAAGTTTTTGTTGTTAAATATACATTTTGCTTATATATATATATATATATATATAGGATAACAAGTTATCGTTATAGGTAATCCAGTTAGAGGTTGTGAGTATTTTGTGTCGTGGATAGTTTAAACGTACGGCTTTGTTTGATTCAACAAGATGTTTCCATAGTTAGGCAGCGAGTTCGCGAGAGTTCCTATGCAGGTTATACTTGGAGTAATAATAATGAAAGATTGAAGAGTAACATGGTTGGCTGTACAACAAGGGGCTTTATTTCAGGTATTAACAATTGTTTCCTTGATCAGGTGAGTCGCTAATCGCTCGAAGTTGCGTCACTCGATCACCATTACATTATTTACCTCTGATAAAATCCTCAGAATACAAATAATTCATACATGGCATGATATATATATATAGAAATAGCGTAGAATCAAAACAATAACAGCAATAATAAAATATATGATAAATAGGTTAAGAAGTTACAGATGTAAAAAGTAGAAAGTAAGAAAAAAGATACAATAAAAAAGTAAGAGAATGGAAAAATAAAAAAAATATAAAGAAATAAAGATAAGTGAGAGCATGTAAGTACAGAATATGATAGTGGTTGTGGTGCGTAAGTGTCTGTGTAAGGATGCTGTGGTGGATGTAGTGCTAACATGAAAAGCTATATTCGAAAGATACATAGATACGTGTAGAGAATCTGATGTAGTAACAAATGACAGATAAAAGAAAAAGCAATAAATTAGAAATTAAGTGGGAGATACTAGTATGAGACCCAAGGGCTAAGGGTAGCTGGTGAAGGGGTGTTTTTGACAAGTGTGTGTGGTAAATGTTTTCTGATCGTCTTGTCTTAATGGGGTTGATGTGGTTTCAGGGAGAGAGGGTGAAAGAGATGTTAAGAGATTTATGATCTAGTGTCCAGTCGGCAGCTTGACAGCTAATAGTGGTGTGATGGTATGTATTCCGTACGTTAAAATCCAGGTGGTTCAGTTCTAATTTTGGGATTTCTGGGTCGAATCACGGTGGTTGAAATTTGTGAACTTGGTAGCTATTTTGTGCCTACATTTTGCTGTTAAGCAGCATCTTATCGTACCTTAAAATATGGAATAGCTCCATATTGCAAAGTCTACAGTGCGACATTCCATTGTTGTAGGCCCTTGCTCACGATAATTTTGAGCAGCTAATCCTATATTCCTGGTTTGTGTTTTTAAGGTGCCAGATTTTATTGGCGAGCGTTGTAGAGTTCTCCAGTCTATCGTTCTTCATAGAGTGTCTGTGAACGTACCATCTTTTTTTTACCCCCCCCCCAGTCGTGGAACCTATGTAGTGCCAAGTAAATTTGCCTGAACTTATAGTACACAGGTACACCATACTTGAACCCAGATATCTATTTTGTAGTGGGTACTTATCCAGTAGGTGGCAGTTACAGTTGGAGGCTTTTCTGTGTGCAGGTTCTCCATTGCGGTTTTGTATGTTGTTATGGGTGGGTTGAGATTTAGGCCAATTAATGTTTTGTTGTGATGCGCCCTGATGTATGTCTGGTTGCGATGTTTTAATGCGTTTGGGTTTTGTATTTGGTGCTTTGGTGTATGTTGGTAGGTTATTTTCTTTAGAGATATTTTTGTGGTTGATTTTATGTATGTTTGATTCTATGTTGGCTGTCGTAGAGTAAGATAGTTTGATAGCTTTTCTATTAAAGATTCTATGGTATTTGTGTATTTTAGTTAAGTGTTTGTCGATTAGCTTAAAGAATGTAGAATGTAGTTTGGTTTTTATAGAGGAGTTGAATATTCGATTGAACCATAATTATTTCCTATCTCTGGATCTTCTATAGTTCCTAGGGATCCTTATATTAGTGTTCGGTTCAGTTATTTGTTTTGCTCGTTGTCTAATTCTATGTTTAGTCCTATATTTCTTTTATTTCTATAGGTGTGGGTAGTGTAGCTGTCGTTGCTTCTGTCTCTATCTGGTATGCATAATGGGTCTAATCGAAGTTGCAGCCGCACTCTAGCAGATGCTCATTGAATTGCTATAGTTAGTCACGAGAGCACTCCATTAGGTGAGAAATTTATACATTTTCATCCAGAGTGACTGCAGAAGGTTAAGGAAGTGTGACATCAAGGATAAGACGGCCAACAGCATGTTGCCAAGTTAATGCAACAACAACGATATATACAAACTGGTCAAACGCTAACCTGGACCATCTCGAAAGGGCATGAAGCGATAAAAATCAAAAAATGTCTTTGATAGGTTTCTGGGAAATCGGGGAGATACATCCAAAGTTGCATAATGTATATGCACGTCATTGATGCATATTTTGATGGAATAGGAATATCCCTGCGTCGGCAGGTTTTTTGTTCCGGTGTATCCGACTCGTTCGATTGCTAGAAGAAACGATGACAGTCTGCTATAGCAGTAAATTTGGCAGCGTGATCAAGAGATCTTTTTCAAGAAGAGGAAGGTCAGTAAACCGAACTTTTGGCAAGTAAATTCAAAGTGTGAACAAAGGATTTATTGAAAGCCTCGAAATAAGCTCTCAACTAGCTTTGCAAACAATCAACTAGATAATTAGTTATAAGAACTAGGGAAAAGAAATAATGGGTATAATCGAAGTTACAGCCGCACTAATTAAATATATGTGCTAGACCACCTGTGACACGTTGGGTCACGTTAATTTAAAAATGATTTTAAATAATTAAAATATTCACAGACATGTATATAATGTACAATTAAGATGGAAGGCCTATACATATGTGGGTGGGTGTGTATATGTGTGTGTGTGTGCGTGTGTGTATACATATATGTGGGTGTCTATGACCTATACACACTGGTCACAGACACACATACACACATATATATATGTATGTATATATATATATATGTATATATATATATATATATATATATATATATATATATATATATATATATATATATATATATATATATATATATATATATATATATATATACAAATATATATATATATACGCACACAAATATATATATATATATATTGTTGTTTAAGCTTCCAGACTAATTCAGAAAGCGCCGTGCTATTTTTTTTTTATCCAATCTATTAAAGGTATGGCAGTGATTATACCATCTATCCTTAAATTCAGTGGCAGTTGCCCCAACATACCTGAAGGCTCTATCTAAAGTGGAGACCTTACAGTCGTAGACTATGTTTTTGGTGAGGCATTTCCCAGCCATGGGGCAAGTGGCGGTGTTCCTGCAATTACATTTTCTGTTATTGACCAGGGTAGTTCCATAGAAACCACGGTACCTCTGGGGTCGGGTCTCAGTTCTTTGACTACTCTATGGGTAAGTTCCAAGGGGTTGGGGTAACCCGACTCGCCTTACGTGTATGAGTCCGTTCATCCATAGAGCTTCCATTAGTTCTGCCATGTCTCATCCCCCCTTAGGCTGTCCTAAGTCTACTATAATTCATCTTAGCTATATTCTGAGCTATGTTACTGGTTGTGGAGTAGGACAGCTTGATGGTATTTCTATTGAATATTTTATAGTATCTGTGTGATCTAGGGAAGCATTTGTCTAAGGCCCTAAATAAAAGCTTAGCTATACTAGTGATTTAGGCCGGTGGAGTACGGGGGTTTATACCACAGGATTTTTCTGGTCCGGTGCCTCTTGTTCTTACTATCTATACTAGAGTTACCTGTCTCCTTAGTTGCTACTGGTCTATTATTACTGAAAACTGCCCCTGGGTCGATGGTCTCCTGGGGTGTCCCGATTGTGTTTTGAATCGTTCCAAGTCGTCTCCGGGGCGGTGTACCCCCATGCAGCTATTGGGATTACCCACGATAGCCGGGGTTATATCCACTATGCCCTATTCCCTCTACCCGACCCCCGGTCCATTTTACGTTCAACGATTTTTTATCAGTTCTACAATTGAGGTTACGATTAGAGTTTCCGCTGGCATTACGGTGCTCAGACCCCGTGTTTATACCTGGGTGATTGTTTCCATTGGTACCATCAACATTGGGACTAGGGGGCAAATCAACATGAAGTCTATATTGATCCTCCCTCGCAACCCGCCTGCTGTTAACTAAAGTGTCACTATTTTGGCCTAAGCTATCGCAGGCAATGTTGGTACTACTATTTAATGGACGTTTGAATGAGATTCCCTCGCTATGCCCCGCGCGTTCCAGGGCGCTATTGTAGTAATTTGAGATCCTATCGAATGTATCTTCATTGGAAGATAGTCCTGAAATTCTACTAGAGACGCTTTTGGTAACACCGTTAGTGACTATTCTAGGGTCGTTCGATTTTGCGTTGACATAATTTAAATTCTCGTTGGGTTTCTGGTAGGGTTGGAAGAGTCCTGAATTGAGGTTAAGTGTAACATCTAGAAAATTAACTATCTTCAGGTTTTCTTCAAACATTATACTTAGGTGTATATTGTTGAAGAATTTACTAAGTTTTTTCCTCACCCTCTCTACTATACTATTATTATGGAACGACACAGTAAACAAAACGTCGTCACGGTAAGCTCCACCTCCCAAGTGGGGCATTTCCACTCCGAGACAGTCGAGGAAGTAAAGACCAACCAGATCCGTCACCTGGGCCGAGTCCGTGGATCCCATGGTGATATCGAAATTGTCCCACCAATCTTTCCTGGTCCACAAGTCACCTTTGAACTCAATTAAGGTTTTCCTAGATAGGAGAATAATGCCATATAACGGCAGCACGGGCGTCTGTAATTTATGTATAGCTGAAACCTTTAATATTATTAGAGGCGGCCCCCTATTAATCAATAGGAGAGCGGATTTTTTCAGCAACTGCCAACATAGAACCTCGAAAACCTTCCGCAGGATTTTTGGAAAGTAACCTACCACTAACTCCTCCCTATCTAATTTAGCCATAGAGTTCTCTCAATTAGCAAAAAACAGACAATCACACACTCAGGTAGTTAGACAGCTAAGATCGTTTGCGCACTTACAAACGGTACTCGGCCTGTTTCCACAGAGTTCTCACAGCTGAGTGCACTTTAGAATACCTAGTTAGTAAATAGTTAGAATGATTACACACTCAGGTAAGATAGATTACGCGCATTCACCATTACTTTAGGATACCCTAACCATTGAGTTCTCTCGGTTAAGATATAGATAGACGTATTACGCACTCAATTAAGACCGATTACGCTCTCTATACATAACTCTACACACAGTACCCGGTTTCTTTAGACACTGAGTTCCCACAGTTATGACTGGTCACGTTCCTATCAATTGAACACTACACTGGGTTTTGATCCGTGATCATCTAACCATGGAGTGCTCACGGTTACAGATTGGACAATAATACTTACACACCATTAATGCGCCTGCACACATCCTCTGGGTTTTGCTATTCTTTGTTATTTTATTTTATTTTATTTTATTTTTATTTTTGTGTTGGATAACACACCTCCACCACTCAAACACCTATCTTAAAAGCCCAAGGGCCCATATGACTGAAATCGCACATACTGACACCATAACCCAAATACTCAACCATATACAGAGCCCCTTGGTGGCCTACATAGCGGTTGCTTGCACACACAGATTTGGGGATTCAGATTCTCAATGGGACAACGGCACATACTGAGTTCGATATGAGCTGACTACTTGCTCTTCACATGGATGTGTATGTGCCAAAACATACACTTTTTTGGATGATACGGATGTGTATATACCATAACATACACTATTTGGAGATACGGATGTTACAATTCAATCTATACACGTATAGCAGAACATTGAACTGAACTTACTTGCGTGTGTATAGGGTTGCGGTTGACCCAATTTTTCCAATTTACATCGTCAAATTGAGATTTGACCAATATAACATTTGTTGTTTTGTAAACTAACTTTCAGTGAATACTATGTTGGTATATTTATATTTTTTCTTTGACCTCACGTCGGTGTGTGTGAGTGTGTGTGTACTCACTCACACTAACTGTGACCGTCTATAGTTCTACAGATTTGATGCTATGTTGGTATATGTATATATTTTTTCTTTAATCTCACGTCTGTGTGTGTGAGTGTGTGTGTACCCACTCACATTAACTGTGACCGACTGTAATTCTACAGATTTGGTTGATGTCCAGCGTCTTTTACAGCTATTGGGACATAGACAATAGCTTTATGACCCTAACTGAGGACCATAGCAGTCGCCGTGTTTTGACTGCTTGATCTTCATATGAGGGACTAAACTCTGTGAGTGAACATCGATAATTTTCTCCCTCATATCAAGGATTTGAAGACAATTCATTTTCACCTGACGAGATCAGTGATAATCGATCATGGCTACACAATTGATCTATCTCTTATTGAAACATGTGTCGTGAATAAAATGATTTGAAATTTATACCATGCTTTCGGATCTTTATTTTGATACAAATACTCCATTTTATATAATCTAGCTGTTCCCATAAACGAAATTGGAGATATACAAAAGAGTGGAGAACTTAATATTGCTAACAAAAATGTATTGGACCGTATGACACAACCAATAATACACCTTACTATATAACAACTATATATATATATACACAAACACTCAGAAATCCTTTCCCAAACTAACAAATGTTATATGATACATATGACTTAATATTCAGTCACCAAATTAGAGTTAGATACAGTAATGCTGTATTCGATTCTTTGTAGTCACTTGTTATAATTTCATTCAACAACTCTCTCTCTCTCTATATATATATATATATATATTATTATTATTATTAGAAATGTAAGCTATCGCCGTATTTTGACTAAAGAAATTAAAGAAATTATTTAGCCTGATAGTGGGGTTAAGAACCCTCGGAGAAATGGAAAACGTACATTAACGTACATGGGAGTCGAACCCACATCTTTGGTTATCCGGACCACTGTGCTACCATTTACACCAACACATCACCCGTCTTTTTCCATTCAAATTAGAAGCTATAAACTTAGCGACTGTAATGTCAAGTAAGAATATTTTCAAAACAGCGAGTGGCTTTGAAATTATTAGAAATGTAAGCTATCACCGTATTTTGACTAAATGTACGTCAATGTACGTCAAATACGGCGATAGCTTATATTTCTAATAATTTCAAACCCACTCGCTGTTTCGAAAATATTCTTACTTGATATATATATATATATATATATATATATATATATATATATATATATATATATATATATATATATATATATATATATATATATCACACACATATCCATTTTCCTTCTCTCTCTCTCATTCCGTCTCTCTTTCCCTCCTTCCCTCTATCTCTCTCTTCCAATGTACTCTCTCACAACCACTATCTCTTTCTCTCTATCTTTGTCTCTCTCTCTCTCTCTCTCTCTCTCTCTCTCTCTCTCTCTCTCTCTCTCTCTCTCTCTATTTATGAAGGTACTAAGAAAAACCCCGTATCTCGGGAACCTGTGCTCCGATTTACGCGAAACTTGTTTTATTCCATTTTGTTGCATTCACATTTCAGGAGCAACTTCTTTTCAAAAGATTTCTCCATTATGCGACGTTTTGACTGTATTTAAATTACAGACAAGCACACAAACACAAAGTTTTAGTTGTATATAGATAGGTATATAAAGGGAGGACTCTTGATGGGTATCGGGAGCTGGCCGGAGTTAAAAACGTGATTCAATACTTTAGTAGAGTATAGTCATCTTTATTATTCATAGAAATGACTTCTACGGGATTAAAACTGTTTCATTCGTATGATATCATCTGAAAAGTGAAACAATATTGTTTGGGTAAATAAGTTGGGTAAATAACGATGCCGAACAATTTTTTCTCATACGAATGAAACAATGAAACAGTTCTAGTTTGGTAGAAGTCATTATACATACATATATATATATATATATATATATATATATATATATATATATATATATATATATATATATATATTAGTACAAACTAGACTAGCACAAGTTCGACGCACTTATATTAATTCTCCTTCATAACAGATATACTTCTGATCGTAAGCTGAATGTTTCAGTATTTCTTATATATTCTATATATTCTATATATTCTATATATTCATGTATATTTAATGTATTTTTAATATTAATTCAACATATTACGCATTTCTGATAGTTATTTTCTCGATATTCGAAGTGGAGATCTTCTCTGGCGCTATTTTCAAACTGTTTAGAATTTAACCGCCAAATTATGTGATTGGTTGTATACCTTGGGCCTACTAGGTATTCCTACGCCTTTGGAAACCACGTGATGACAGTGGCAGGTTAGAAGTGCTACTGCGTCACTGGTAGACCCTTGCGATAGAACGAGAAGGATCGCTCCCGTTGACGAAATTCTGTGTTGATCCTGGCCGCGTCCATTCCTTCCAGCAACTCTGGGTTTAATGCGTGGCTTCTGTGTACTGGGTGCAATTATTGCACCGCAGTGCACAGGACACGGAGGAGAAACCAACGATTTCGTTTGGTCCGGGCTAAATTGTTTACACCCACACATAATCCTGAACTTACCACTAATAACTAAATGAGTACGCTCTGAATCCCGGACTGGCGCTTCGGAAGTGCAAGTCCCGTGAATTCATTGAGCGAGTGGGAAAGTTCAATTTACTAGCACAAACTCAATTTGTCTAGTTCGATACACTTGCTGCAAAGCATGTTATCCGGCGCTCTAATGACCCTGCCAATCTAGTGTCCTATAATAATAATAATAATAATAATAATAATGAGTAGGACTGAAGTGTCAAAGTATTATCATTATATTTATTCACGTTTCCAGTAGACAAACATTATTCGTATTTTTGTGTTCCCGTGTCTTTATATATATGAAAATATTTACGCCGCATAGAAAGAGAAGAGAGGATCTGATGTTTCGCGTTAAACACTTTATCAAAGTAGAAATAAATAAAAAATAAGAAAAAGTTTAGTCACAATACTGTGACAGATAGCAGATGGTGTTTAAATGGCTACATCCTGTAGAATAGGAGAAGTTTGTCCGTCAGGACAAGTAGTCAAATAAACAACTTTGCGGTAAGAGCAGGTGGAAGACGGGAGTGGGATTGCTAAATTGGTCGTATGAATCCGTGATGAGAGAGAGACAGTAGCAAATAGAGAGGAGAGTTAGGAAGAAAAGAACAAGTATATGAAGACAAACAAGTGCCGGGGATTATCCGGACGCTTCCTCTACACACCGGTCGCTGTCGGGCCCGCAGGCGTACTTAGACCCCGTACTGCCGAGCTCATCCGCAAGATCGGAACGTCAGCAGCCCGTCTGAGGAAGTGACCCTACGAGGTGGGGAAGCTGTTGTAGCGGGTGTCACTGGCCATTGTCCACGGAAATGCTTTTGCTGTCCTGTTCACCGGGCGCAGCCCCAACACTACTGTGCCCTAGGCCCAGATTCCATCGCCCTCCCCTTCCCCTACTCCCGACCATCGACACAAAGTTAGCTACCCGCAGGTGTGAGCCACGCAAGCTGGAATTGCTCTTCCAGCGCTTCTCCCTCACCATCCTTCGGGGAAACGCCTTCTCTATTCTGTTCGGCGGGGTCGCGGGGTGGCCAGCGCGTTGGCTCCCATTTGCTTATAATAGGGAGAGATGGGTAGAGCGAGGGAGACGGAGGCATTGACAGTGGAAGTTTGGTTTCATTGTGTTCGAACCTGGTACATATGTATGTATTTATTTACCATACCACATTCTCTGTAAATATAAACGAAATGGTTTGCAGTTGTAGAAGTTGAGTCATGATGTTTTGTCTCTTGACGTAGTTAGAAAAAGTTAGCAAATACTGAAAAGCTGGGATCTGAAGGATGTTTGCTCTCATTGACCTGGTTACTCTGTGACAGGGACTGCTGACTTACTTGCTGTTGTTGTAGTTCTTCTTTCTATGGTTATTATTTTAGTCAGTCCTGCTTCTGGCTGAATAGTATGTGAATAAGAAACACAAAATTGTGTTTAAAAGACACTTCAATGTGGTTCAGTTTGCTCAAAATCTGTTTCTTTGATTGTGTTTTGTTTTTTGCTTTTTTTTTACGTTTATGTATTTTTTTGTTTGTTTATTTTTTTTGTCAATGTGGTTCAGACGAGAAACGTTTGAGAAATACAAAACCATGTATATATTACAATGTTGATTTCGTTCTCTGACCAATTTTTATTATTATTATTTTATTATTTTGGAAATATATTGTCTAGTTCACATATCTTTTCTCTTTATGTGTTCTTTACTGTTTTTCCTTTCTCTCTCTCTCGTGTGTGTGCGAAAGTGTGGGTTTGTGATTCCTCTGTTGTGTGTGATCGAACTTTGTGTAGATGAATGTTTCATGCTGGTGCGCAGTCTGCAACTGACGGAGTGAGTGTCTAGGAGGATTCTCAAGTCATTTGTTGTTAACAACTTCGTCGGCGCCGAATGACTCATTACTCTCTATGCAGTAGCAATACTGGCCGTATACAAAGATCAACTGTTTCTCTGTAACCTAACGGGATAGAGGAAGCTATATTTCTATTGGTCCTTCCATTACTGATAATATTTGCTTCCATTACTGATATTGATCATAATTCTTGACAGGAAGAGACTAATAAAGTGTCTCAAATATTGCCTATTTCATCCCTCTCAGGTTAGTTAATTGCCACTGGCTAGAGATTTCGTGCCAGCAGTCGAAATAAAGCAAAGCACAAAAATGTTACAATGCTCACTGTTGCTACATGGAATGATGAAAGACCCAAAACATGGATCTCTCTGAATGCCAGGGAGCTCGTTCGCTGCAATGTGGGTTTTACTATATTATCAGAAACTCATAGACGTGGGCCATTATATTATCCCTTGTATATTATTATCGTATGGCTATAGTAACTGCATGTTGTTTTCGTTGGTTAATATATTAACTGTAGAGATATTTTCTGTAGAGATCGAATAAACTTTAACTATAAAATAGCACCCTGTCAAAGTTTCAATGATAAATTCTGGTCAAGTCAGGCAAAGTAGACAACGCTGAAAATTCTAATGTATGAAACAATTAAAAATAGATTGCGAGAAATACAGTGGAGATTATCTAATTTTGGAGGTACGGTGAAAACACAAGGCATGTTTCGGCAATATTAGAATTCTTCAGGCAAGTACTGCCTTTGCCAGTATTGCTACACAAAGTTGATATGATGGATATACAAGTGTTTTTGAATAAACAGTTTTATCATTCATTGAAAAAAACTTCAAACATTTATGCTAAAACCACAAGCAAACACAATTTATAAAAACTGCTAATTATATATTTATTTGTAGTTATATATTTGTTTTGGAATAAAACCAACTACTAATTAGATATTCATTTAGGAATAAACAAAACTAATTATATATTCGTTTGACAATAAACACAACCTAGTATGCTAACATGTTGTATTTTCCTGGACCCTTCAAGCATGCGCGTTTGTCTAAAAATAGTTCTTCCAACTATAACTTAATGTTATAAAACAAAATTTATTCGAAACTTGCTATCCTCTGATACCCACGAAATATCATCGCTGAGAAATTTGGCAAAATCAATGTAACTGCACTTGATATCAGCAAGCTTGTGTCGGTTAACATATAAACTGCCTGCATGTAATCTACCTCCATCCTCGGTCTCTTAGATAAGAAACTTCCTGTCAGATAACACCATCATAGATGTCACTGATGAATCTCTCTCTCCCTCTCTCTCTCTCTCTCTCTCTCTCTCTCTCTCTCTCTCTCTCTCTCTCTCTCTCTCTCTCTCTCTCTCTCTCTCTATCTCTATCTATCTATCTATCTCTCACTCTCTCTCTCTCTGACGCACACTTTATCAAGTCTGGTGTGCCCCAAGGTTCAGCTATGCATTCCCTATTATTCCTCTGTCCATATTAAGATGAGTACCATCATTCACTCCTCCTTATACTCAAGTGTCATTCACTTGCAATCTAGACATGTAGCTTAACCTGCACTGCCTCCATTAACAGCGACCTCGGACATATCCTATATAGGGTTCATATTAATTTGTTTTTATTCAACATCTCAAAAAATAGCAAGAACCCTATATATCAAAGATACACGTTTGCACCATGTCACCCTAAATCATTAGCCAATCACAGTTACAACATATGTTAGTTCTTTTCTCACCATCACTAATGTTCTATTCCGGTGATCCCACATCCACAACATGTCATAAACTGTATCCTAAAGACGGATCTTTCTCTTTAGAAACATGATAATTCAGCTCCAAATATTACCTAACCCTATACAAGGGTCCCCATATTGGGACGTTTCCTAACATGACCAATCAATTAACTGACAATGTGTCTGTTACTGGGACATTCCAGCATCTACTCCATAGATGTGCTGTCTTTTTCCTCTTCCTTTTCTACCACTACTGCAGTAGCCTCCTTTCAGTGCTGGCTGTTTTCGTGTCCCTTCCACTCCAGTCTAGCTCACTCTCTTTTTCCACCTTCACTCACCACCAATATTGTATTATCCCAAATAGGTTTTAGTGTTTTACCAAATAAAGTATATCCTAATCATAACAAACGGCTTGTGGACAACATCTGTAGTTATCGATTTAACGATATTTTCACTGTCCCGCAAATTAATCTCATTTTTCAATATAAATTACAATCAACTCATTTGAACAGATTAAATTTCAGCTGTACTTTAAACTATTTATCTTTTCCGTTTTGAATTCGAATACTGAAATCATTGTGATTTTGTAAGATATTAGTTTGCTTTTCTAGATTCAATCTAACATTGCCACCTTTACTATGTTTCACCTCCAATATTTTGCACTACAGGCTACTGTTAATCATTTTTCGCCCGAACTGTAGTCTATGAAAACGTTTTTTTGTTTGTTCGTTTGTTTTTTTAAAGCAGATGTTAATCAACAGATGTTCGAAATGAACCGGTAGCCGTTACTTTCCCCCACCTCTGAGTAACTAATAAAACACTGTCCAACTAAATTCAAAACGTCACGTGTAATTACGGTTTCTAAATGATATAATATCGTTGTTGAAGTTGGAGAATTTAATAAGGTGAAGAAGGTTGTTTGTATTACGTTTTGTTGTAATTTCGGGTGTGTTTATATGAGTTTGGGGGTCTATATTTTCAGCCAAACTGTATTTGCGTTTGTTCTATGATACTCAATGTATGCTGAGTCTGTAACTATATATATGGTGTTCATATGCGTTGTGATATGTCTTTCACACGCATCGTTTCCACGTTCGACCGGCGTTACATACGTGAATTCAAAGCATGTTGTGGCAGATTGTTTTAAAATTATATTTTTCAGGCATAGTTCAATGGAGATATAGTTGCAAATATTAGCAAGTGAAGAGCACCTCCAAGGGTGCTCTTCAATCAAAAACCACTTTCACAAACATTACAAATTCTTATTGAATTCACAATTAGCAGGATAAGAATGTTCAATGAATTCAACAAAATACAAATAACCAACAACTGTTCATATTTTCAAGCAAATAATTGTCTCTTCTTGGTTGCCCATCGTAAACGATGATGACAACTTCTTTATTGTTGTTCCTGTCTGCCGTGGCATGAAGGTGGCTGTGGAGGCCGATCCTTGACTTGCAGGTACGGGGACAGTGGGGGCAGGGGAAGAGACCGGAGTCACTTGGGCAGCTGCTGATGACTTTCTCCTCCTTTTACGGGCCTTAGTGACCTCTGTCCGTCTCTTCTCTTCAAAAGAGTCTTTGGCGTGTTTGGTAAGGGCTCGCCACTCAGTCCTGTCCTGAGCATGGGACTCGAGTTGTTTTGGGGCGATTCCAGTGTTGTTGATGCTGGGCTTCACACAGTCCTTGAACCTCTTGAGAGGGCTGCCCTGCTTTCGTTTCCCCGAACAGAGTTCCCCATACATCAGTTTCTTCGGAAGCCTGTGATCGTCCATCCGGATGACATGTCCCACCCATCGAAGTCGGCTCTTCAGTATCATAGCTTCGACACTGGTTGTCTCAGCCATGTCAAGAACTTCGAGGTTGGAGACCTTGTCCTGCCATTTGATGTTCATGATTGACCGCAGGCTGCGCATGTAGAACACTTGCAGCTGCTTCAGGTGCCTTCTGTACAGGGTCCATGTCTCACATGCGTAGAAGAGTCTGCTGAGAATAACAACCCTGTACACCTTGAGCTTGGTGGACTGCCTGATATTGTGCTGGTTCAGGACGCGTGTCCTCAGGCGGCCAAGGGCTTGACTAGCCTTGCAGATCCTGGCGTTTATCTCCTCGTCGAGGCTTCCATCGCTGCTGATGATACTGCCGAGGTACTTGAAGTCGTCCACCGTCTTTAGCTGGGTGCCTCCAATGGAGATGGAAGGAGGTGGGCGACGGAGGCAGGTGCAGGCTGGAACAGGACATCAGTCTTGCCAAGGCTAATTATGAGACCGAAGAGGTAGGAGGCCTCCGCGTTCATATTTTCAAGCAAATAATTGTAGAAGCTTTTAAAATAAACATTTCCCAAAGTTAGATACGATAACATAACCCTAACTGAGCAACTGAAAAAGACAACCAAGGGACAACCTCAAACACAAAACGACAACTTCACACAACATCAATTAATTAAACAAGGGAAACGTTTTTAATGATGTACTGAAAAAAAGAAAGTGAGAAAGGAGGAGAGAAATAGATGAGCAAAATTTACAAACTTGATTGTGATCCACGAACAAGATGGCGGAAATATTGCCTCTGAGAACAGACAGCGACACATGCTCCTTCAGCCATTGAACCTTGCAGATTTGGATGTCTTCGTCCCGATTTGGGGAAGCAAAAACCGATAGTCCGAAGACTGAGTACAAGAGTAATCTCAACGGTGAATGCCACGAAAATGAATCGGTTATTTTCATACGGATTACATATTTGGTAATATTTCGCTCTTCTGCATTAAAGGCAGCTACGCCCAGGCTTGTAGCCATCACCGAAGCTATATAATTGAAATTGGAAAAAAATATCACAAGTAGCATACCGGAAAAATAAATCAGCGGGGAAAATACTTATCAAGAAAATATAATATAGAAAAAAAAAGGTAAAAGGAGCAGAAAAATAGCAAACAGAAAATACGAATATAATCTGTCCCCCGGTTAACACTACCACCAAGCCGAAGACAACATGTCAATAGCATTCGAGTTAAGTATCGTGTGTGAGGTTATGTCCCCTCTTCCACCGAACAATCTCAAAAGCCTGGACCATGTGATATAGGAGCAGAAACAGTAAAATACTATGCAAAGTAATTATCAGTTCTTACACAATAAAACCCTCTATCGTTGGGTTCTAATCACCTGTTGGAGCCCATCTCACTTCACGTCAGAATACAGTCGATTCCAGAGAAATAAGAAGGAAATATATATATATATATAGAGAGAGAGGGAGAAATAACGAAATAGAAAAGGGCAAAATACATATAGAAGAGAAATTAACCAGTGTTGAACTGGTACTTTATTTATCAACCTCGAAAAGTTGAAAAGCAAAGTTGACTACGGCAGGATTTGAACGCAGAATGCAGAAAGCCGGAATGATTACCGTAAAGCATTCTATCTGATGTTGTATCTACTCTTCCAATTCGTCACCTACCTCTTATTAACAACTTCAGCAATGCAGTAATGCAGTAATGACACTTTAACACAAAGAAATACTCCATTATCAACTAAATTTCCAAAGTCAGAAAGAAAAATATGAAGCAACGCAGAGTAGATAGGAACACAGGAATGCTTATCTTTCAATGGAAAACATTCATCATGTCCTTACTTTGTCTGTGTTAATAGAAGTATCCATGTCGACGTGCGGAACGTAACTATGTGGATGCAAGGTATATCAGAAGCACATGATCTGTGGACCATCGTAGTCGTTTGGACTATTTAAATTCTACAGCTCAGCTTGTTTAAGGCTTACTTGGGTTGTACAACAGCAATAATTGATACATTTTATTATGTGATAAATGTAGAAATAACATGCAAACATTGATTCTGAAATCATTATTCAAAGTTAAAAAAACGTGTTCAAATATACAATGTTTCAGCAAGAATAATTTGATGTATAGTATTTTATTTTACTGGCGCACAAACGAAGTTAATTTAAGTAAATCAACTTCATCATCAGGATCAAATTCAATTCTCATACCTCAGCAAGATGGGCACACTTTTCGATTGAGCTATAACTAGAGAAATTCTCATAAATAATTATATTATGGAGGATCAAAACATTTTACAGGACCATAAGGTATTGTTGTGTTACTGTGTTCTCCTTTGAGAAAACATCAGAGACAGAAAGAGAGAGAGAGAGAAAGAAGGAGGAAAGAGAGAAAAAGAAAGAAGGAAAGAGAGAGAGAAAGAAGGAACGAGAGAGAGTAAAAGAGGAAACAGAAAGAGAAAGAAAGACATTCAAAATTAACTATGTGGAGCTAACAAAAGTAGTTTGTAGTTTCCAAAATAATAGTTATACTTTCATGATAAATCAGTAACTGAATAACGGATGTTAGTGATGTTGTTGGCCATTATGAATCAAGTCCTATATAAATAACCCACCGGAGTATAGCCCTATGCACAGAAACGTTCTATTAAATAAGTAATGAATGATGAGTTGAGCAATATACAATGTAACCTATTGAGTATCCAACGTGCTGTCAGAGATCGGTTTCCAGTTGAAGCTATAATTATGTCACTATTCAAGGAAACACTAAATAATCTCGCCACAATAATTGCTAGGAGTTCCCTAGCTATTCATTGGTCAGGGGATACATCTATTAACCCAGATCAATTAGTTACTTAATCTACTAGTGCACGAAATCTTATATATGAGGGTCGGCTGAAAAGTTCATAGGCTGAATGTGTGTTTATATGTGTGCGTGAGTGTGTGAGTTTGTGTGCCTGTGTATGTATGTATGTTTTTCTTTCTCTTAATTTCGAGTACATTTTTCATGTGTTGTGTTTAGTCATACTTCAAGTTTTCTTCTCTACGCGTTCTTTATGTAGGAATATGTGTGCATGAATGTTATTGTGTATACATTTATGTGAGTATGTGAGAGAGACAGGGAATGAGAGAGAGAGAGAGGGGGAGAGAGAGAGTATGTGAGTGTGTGTGTGAGTGTGTGGGTGTAAGGTAATAGTTTGTATGTGTGGTACCTAACCGCTTTTACACACTTTAAACATTGCATCATACACCAGAAGATATATAAATTATATACTAATGCATTGGTTTTAGAACTTTCTTAGTTATAAAATGAATAAGTCTAGATATACGTATAATTTCAGTAACTATATATATGTGCGTGTGTGTTTTGTGTAGGAGGTGGTGAATATTCATATGTGCACATCCTAAATATTTGCACAGATCCTTTCATATTTATTGATCCGATGCAAACATACACATTACTATATATGCGACTAAACCGGCTACCCTACCAAGTTTACTTGGTAAGAAGGAGGATTTTGGACATCCTGCAGGACGAAAAACAAAACCTGACAAAGGGCGGAAGAACTCATAAGAGTCAACGGCCATCCAAAAGTGTGTAAATATGTATATACACATGTACATATATATGTATACGTATATGTGTATATACATGGGTGCATTTGTATGTATATGCGCGGGGACATAGAAATAGTCGGGCTGGACACCCGATCGCGCGGTTAAAACACTGGGAGTAAAGGACCCTTAGCCTTTGTCAGGGCATTCTTCTAGGAGAAGGCAACTCAGTAAACTGGGATAACTCCGATATAAAACCTGCGGATCAGTAGTTACCGATGATGTTGATCTTTTCTTCTTTTCGGGTTATAGCTACTGTCGCTCACAGAGTGGGATTGGCTCAGTGCACAGTCTTTCCTCACTTTAAAAAATACCTTCACGCACAGGCATTGCCCGATAGAATTAATTAGTAATTATTAATAATGGTATATAGTGCAATGGCCATACTAGATAACGAGGGGGCAGCCATCATATATATATATATGTGCGCGCGTGCGTGTGTGTGTGCGTGTGCGTGTGTGTGTGTGCGCGCGTGAGCATGTGTGCGTGTGTGTTAGTTATGTGTGTAACCTTTTCACCCGTGCTTTTCTCGATCGGTGATGATTTGTTAAATCTGTCTTCCTAACAAATCATCTCCGAACAATCCTTTATCACCATCACAGGGATACTCAGTTGATAATGGTTTTTTAAGACTGAAAATATTTGGGATTATTAATTTTGCTAAGATAAGATTCTACACGAAATATGAATATACATTCTTCAACACTTATTTTTTTATTTTTTTGTTTTAATTTTATTATTTATTATTTGATAAGATGAAATATATCGAAACAGGTAATATTTTGTATATTTTATAAAACCCTTTTTTTTTATAAATAGCATTTTGTCGGATTAAAGAAGAAAAAAGAATTCTTTAAACATACTTCCATGCTGTTTCTATTCTTACATTTCTTTCTATAACCTTTGATTTATATATATATATAATCTTTGATATATATATATATATCAAAGATTATATATATATATATATAAAGGTTATAGAAAAAAATGTAAGAATAGAAACGGCATGGAAGTATGTTTAAAGGATTCTTTTTTCTTCTTTAATCCGACAAAATGCTATTTATAAAAAAAAAGGGTTTTATAAAATATACAAAATATTAACTGTTTCGATATATTTCATCTTATCAAATAATAAATAATTGTTTCTACTTTAGGTACAAGGCCAGCAATTACCCAGTGCATTACTGGTACTTTATTTTATCGACCCCGTAAGGATGAAAGGCAAAGTCAACCTCGGCGGGATTTGAACTCAGATTGTAAAGGGACGTAACTATGCTGGAAAGCATGGCGTCCGACCCTCTACCGATACTGCCAATCCACCACCCTTAAATCAAATAATAAATAATAAAATTAAAACAAAAAGAAATATATATATATATATATATATTAGAGAGAGAGAGAGAGAGAGAGAGAGAGAGAGAGAGAGAGAGAGAGAGAGAGAGAGAGAGAGAAAGGGTGTAATTGGAAATAGTGCGGAAAATATACTTAAGGATCTTTTTTCTTTTTTTTTTTCCTTCTTTTATTCGTCAAGGTGACATTTTAAAAACATTTTTATAATGTATATAAAATATATAAATTATAACCGGTTTCGATGTAATAGTAAAATTCATCTTATCAAATGTTCAGTATTACAATTAAAAAGAATTAATAAGAATTAAAAATTAAAAATTAAAGATTTAAATTTAAGAGTTGAGGCAAGTTTTTTCATCTTCCCTGTTGAGAAGGAGACTAGAAAAATGAAATCTATAATAATTGTTTTGTATAGAACCTTACTTCCCTTTTCAAATATATTATATATATAATAATTATAAAATGTGGAGAAGGAGCACACGAGTTGGAATATATATATATATGTAAATAGGGAGAAAAAACGATTGTTAGGAAGAAAAATATCTTTTTCTCACTATTTACATATATATATATATATATATATATATATTCTCCCTATTTATATATATATATACTATTAATAATGAATTCAAACCTCAGGCAGTCCTTTACAATGAAATAGCTCAAAGAAATATTTCCGAGTCGTGTAATACAAGCTAATATAAATTAATATATTTGATAAACACAAATACCAACATATCCGTGTTTGTATTGTAAACGACTAAAGTTAGCTAGATTGAAAAATACTAATTATAATAATACAGTTTGCCTGTCTCGATTTAAAATAATAAATCAATAAAAACAAAGCATATTGGCAAATGGCCGTGATGCTTGGACAAATTTAAATTTCAAAATCAAACCTGTTTCGTAGACAGGTTTAAACCTTAAAATCCAAATATGTTTAGAAAAATGAAAAAAGTGAAAGAATACCGCATTTCTATCTCCTCAGCAAGCACCAGAAAAATTGGTATGTTCCACTTCAAAATATTTTAAAAGACTGTTTAACGCACATGGTTTTTCACATACGGTTATCCAGTGTCTAGCCACCCCATACTCGTGCTGCTAGAAATAACAGCCGTTTATATGGGGCTAAATTTAGCTCTACGTAAGGAGCAGTGATACTATTAATAATGAGTTCAAACCTCAGGCAGTCCTTTACAATGAAATAGCTCAAAGAAATTTTCCGAGCCGTGTAATACAAGCTAATATAAATTAATATATTTGATAAACACAAATACCAACATATCCGTGTTTGTATTGTAAACGACTATTTACAATTTTTTTTTAAATTTTGTTTGCCTAAGTGCCTTCCAGATGCTTCTATCTATCACATCATGTCCCATACGGAGGTAGCAGCGAGACGACATTCTTTCGCAGTTAGCAACACTGGTTAACATCTTCGATCTTTGTTTTACATAGCCTATATTTATTGCCGACTGATGGCCCTCCTCCTATATGGTAGGGATTACTTGTTCCTCTATTGCATAGAGATATCCTTCGAGGTGGGATGTCATAAATTTGTCAGAACTCCATGCCAGGCTTTTTGAATGATTTATCCCCTCTATGAGGAATGTTTAGGCCCATATATTAAAATAAAGTACCAGTAATACACTGGCTTAATTTCTGGCCTTGTGCCAAAAGTAGAAACAATTATTTCCTTCATGCTCATAAACCTGGGCAAGATGGTTCTGACTTTTTTCTTCTGTTGAAGATGTTACTTCAGTGTTACTATCCGGCTCTTGTATGTATGTGTGTGTATGCACGTATATATGTATGTCAGGTCACTCTCGGGTGCTACTGGTAACATGTAACCTAGTACAACCTGTCTGATGGCCGAGTCGTCGGCGACTAAACCGGCAACCCCACCAAGCTAGCTTGGTGAGGAGGATAATATTTGGACACCCTGCGGGATGTAATAGAAGACCCGGCAAAAGGCGGAGGAACTCAGCAGAGTAAACGGCCATCCAAATAGTTCTTTTTTTTCCTTCGAGAGAAAGGCCTCCAGTTGTTGTCACAACACCTTTCTAGGAAAGGGAATCTCTGAAAAAAACCTGCGGCTTCGGAAGTAACCGATGATGGTAGTGTTTTCGTTGCTCAGAGAGCAGTGGTAGTGGTTTCGTTGACCAGGTCTCCTTTTCTGGTAGTGTTTTCGTTGCTCAGACAGCAGTGGTAGTGGTTTCGTTGCCTTCAAAGCACAGGCATTGCTTGTTCAGGATATGTTTCAGGTTCGTGTGGCTGGCCGTAGCCTAAAAGTGTACCAAACTTTGTAATCTGACAAGCGATTGCAATACTCTTAGCAGAATTTGAAGCCATCATGTATGTATGTATGTGTGAATATAAATATATGTTCGAAAACTCAAGGCAGAGAAACAACAGCAAAAAAAGGAAGAAACGTTTTTTGTTTTTTTTTGCACGAGAAAAGCATGTGGGAGTAAGTACCGAAGTCAGTCGATGATATTATTATTGCCTTTTACATATTTGTAAAATCGAGGAAAGTAGGGGAAAGCTAACATAATGTTTGCAGACATTATTAGTGTGCTGGTAGAGATTATATAGACAGAAAATAAAGCATCTACAGTCTAATGATTTAGTATGCTGAACAGTAATCCTTATGGAATAAATTAATACACCACTTTCAAGGAAATGTAGGATGTCATCGTGAGTAGCAACAGCATTGACCTAGAATTTGGGTTGGAGTTGTGGTTTGTAGTCGTTCAACAACTAATTAAGGAAGAGTTAGTTTGAGAAAGTATAATCTTTGGGATTCATTTAAATATATAGGCATATATGTATTGTCCTCTTGCTAAATCATGAAATTTAAAACATCTTTAGTGTTTGCAATGTATTTGGACGTAGGTGGTTAGTGCGTAGAAAGGATGCAATGCTGCGAGATTATTTCAATGATAAGTAGAATTTATTGCGATTGGGGAAAATTATTTGGATGTCATACTTATAGTGTGAATCTCAAACGAGGTGTCTAGTTTGTATGCGGATGATGTGTATGTACGGAATATTTTAAGAGTGACGTGGCATATAATGTTATAACTATTATTTTGCCTGCAATTTTCCCTAAGCATAGAAATTAAATTTTCTGTGACATGAATACTCAATTTCATTAAATTACCTGAGCTTTTTCTTTTTTTTTTCAATCCTCACTAGTTTTTTTCTTCTCCAACTACAAGCCAAATAATAATTCGCTAAAATGTTTTTACATTGCTCAATCAGTATCTATCTGCCATTGACTCAACTGATTTTTTTTTCCTTCTGGGATCACTTTTTTCTTATTTAAATGCTAGACAGGCATCTGATCCAAATTCAGATGTCAAATGGAGCGGAATGGACTCTTTCAGAACAGTCTGCTCGTGAAATTAACATATGGACCTAAACATTCCTCAGACATGTATATCCTTAACATAATTTGCAGGAAGATTCAGCATGACATAGTGCGTGATAAGGGTGGCTCTATCTCTTTGAATTACAGGTACAGTCCATCCAACTTGCTTACAAATATTTTCCATCTATCCAATTTCACACACATGACTCGGGACTGTGGTAAATGACACTTGCTTAATATGCCGCGCAGTTGGATTGAATTGCTAAACTAACTTCTTAAACATTCGGCAAAGCTCCGTTCAAAAGTTCACGTGTACTTTTCTCAGCATTGTTCAGTTATCAATTCTTTAATTTGAGATTAATAAAAAATCCAAATTGTTAATTCTACTTCAGCAAAATCCGGAAATGCGCGGCTAATATATTTGAGATGCTTTTACTTTTGATTTAGAACGTTTACAATATATTTCATATAGTTTTTTCGATCAAAACGAGAAAGTGGTTTGTCATTTTCAAATAAGGGCAAAAACTCATTTCCTCTTACTATAGAAACATTCTATGATTTGCAATTGCCTTCTTTTAAACGTAAAGACCTGAATATTTCATATAGCTAGCTTGATGTTCAAGTATGAACTTTTTTACACAGGCACAAACAATACCTTTTGGTTATGTTAATTTACCAGTCATAATTGACAGTTCTATGTTTTCTAATAGGCAGGAGTAAAAATGTTCAAGTTATCGAGTGCATAAATAGTTTCTCTTTAATTTCTCTCTCTCTCTCTCTCTCTCTCACTACTCTCTCTAACTCTGTATCTCTCTCACTCTCTCACTCTCTCTCTCTCTCTCTCTCTTTCTCGCTCTCTCACTCTCGCCCTCTTTCCTTCCTCTCTCTCTTTCTCACTCACATATATATATGTGTATATGTATATGTGTGTATATATATGTATATATATATATATATATATGTATATATATATATGTATATACATACATATACATATATACATACATATATATATACATATATGTATATATATATATATATGTATATATATGTATATATAGTATATATATAGTATATATATATATGGTGGCTGCCAACTCGTTTTCGAGTACGGCCACTACTTTATACCCATGTAGGAGAACCCCTACCGATGCGCTGAACGAGTGTGACTTGTTAGTCCAGCCAGCGACTTGAAAACTCTGGTACAAACACTACACTTGTGACAATTATTTACACATAGTGCTAGGCCCTTGGTACCATGTGACGACAAGAGCAGAGAGATCTCCAGATATAAAGCAATGCCTGTGCCGTGAAGCTTTTATAGTGAGCAAAGGCACTGCACAAAACCAGTCCCACTCTCTTAACCAAGATGATATTTACCAAAAAGAAGAACAAGTCAACATCATTGGATACCATCAGGGTTGCAGGTGTTATATCAGAGTTTTCCTTCTCCTAGAATTCTGCCTTAATAAAGGCTAAGGGGTCATCTCTCCCGGTGATTTTGGATGGCCATTGACTCTTAAGAGCTCCTTTGCCCTTTGACAGGTTTTGTTTTTAGTCCTGCAGGATGTCCAAAGTCACCCTCCTCACCAAGAAACCTTGGTGGGGTTGCCAGTTTAGTCGCCAACAACCCGACCATGGGACAGGTTGTACTGGAATACATGTTACCAGTAGCACCAACTGGTGACCTGACATATATATACATATATATATACATATATGTATATATATGTATATATATATATATATATATATATATATATATATATATATATATATAATTGTTTCTACCTTTGGCACTAGGCCAGCAATTACCCAGTGCATTACTGGTACTTTATTTTATCGACCCCGTAAGGATGAAAGGCAAAGTTAACCTCGGCGAGATTTGAACTCAGAATGGCAAGGATCGTAAATCTATGCGCAAAGCATGGCGTCCGACCTTCTACCGATACTGCCAATCCACCGCCCATTATATATATATATAATGATAATACTTCATTTGGGATTCTCTTTCAAGAATAAATAAACAGGTTTTAAGCATACAAAGCATATAGCAATCCAATTTGTTACACTGTTAATAATTTAGCAGTAAATAAGTGAGTTGTTTTCACTGTAGAATTAGAAAATAAAAATGACATACCAGTACTACGGCAACTTTTCTTATTGTTATAAGTGCATATTTGACTTCTATATCATAGTATTTGAATGAAGGAAACCGAAATATTTTGAAGAAAACAGATATCTATATATTACTTTCCAAATCTCATCAATTGAACCCAATATTGGTGTTACTGTTCTGTACAAAACACCGAGCTACCATGAGCATACACAAAAAGAAACGAAGGAATGGCCGGGAATTGAACAAACATGACATACAAATATCTGCTTTCTTAACTTCGTTTAAAAATGGAATGAACGTAATAAATATCTCCCTTCCAAAGCCTTTTTATAACCTTCTGAAATCCTCAATTGAATAAGATATAAATTCGAGAGCAATATAAGAAGATAATAGATTCACAAATAGTTTAGTCGTTTTTAAACAGTCAGGGATTTGGAGTGTTGTATCCACGCATATATTACGTTCGTTCCCTGATCTACTCCAGCTCCGCTCATTTTGTGCCGACCTATGGCAACCAGCCCGGTGTTTATATAGAACCGTTCCACCAATATTCAGTTATCTACTTCCTAGCATATGAAATCTGTGTTCCTGCACTTTCTACACATATCCTAGAGTTAAGGTAATATAGGATATGCCAGTTTTTTTTTCTGTTATTTACATGTCCATGGTCATAGATCTATTTAATACAATTAATTTCGACATTTTTATTGGGTACTTTCAGTACCCAATATTTATATGTACCTCATAGAGTATTTTACGTGTATTTATTATTTGTATGTATATTAAATTACATTTATATACAAATTACCATAATTGTAAATATCGAAGAAATTGATGAAAATAAATATAAACTTTGAAATTTCAACGTCAAGAATAACAAAAAACATTATCCATTTACAATTGAAACATACTTATAGAACTCGTCAGGAAACTAATGAAAATAAATGTGGTGTATTTTACAAATAAGGTTAAATGTTATGTAATGGCTTTCTTTGAATATGAACCGATTTATAGTATCATAAATACCATACATTTTTAATCAGACTCCCGTAGAGTTAGCGTATCATTTAGTTAAAATTAATATGCTACAGAAATTCAATAAAAGATATACATTAAATATCAAAATATAAAATGTTTAAATATTCAATCTTTTATAACTCCGATAATAAAACTGATTTAAATCTGAAATTTCGCTGTACGATCTGTAAACATTCTTTTGCTTTCCGTTTATCCCCTCAATTCCACTTCGTAATTGGAAGCTTTCGAATTGATTAATCGATTATTGGAATTTTGGAATACAACGTTGACACAAGCAATATTGTCTCCTATTTTAAACAGGAGATATGTTCATTTAACACATTCTTTTTACTCAGAATCTCAATTACAAAGCCTTCAAAATACTGTCAAGAGAAAACCACTTAAGCATAAGCGTAATTGAACTGAATGGCTCATAGGACTTGAAGATAAAGTAATAAATGATAACACAGTGATCAACGATTGGCCTTGGATTGGTGTTATTGACATTCTCTTTTGATGGAATATTGGCCGAGTACAACATCATTATATTTTGGATGGCAGTATCGGTAGAGAGTCGGACGCCATGCTTTGCAGCAAAGAGTTACGGCCCTTTATGATCTGAGTTCAAATCCCGCCGAGGTTAACTTTGCCTTTCATCCTTATGGGGTCGATAAAATAAAGTACCAGTAATACCCTGGATAATTGCTGGCCTTGGGCCAAAAGTAGAAACAATTATATTTTGGAGTTGGGTATAGCTGACTGATTCAACATCAGCCTATTAAAGTAGTTTTCCAATGACAAATAAAAAAGAAGTTTATAGCGTTAACAGGGTACATTGGAGTATATGAGTAGGTCGGATAAAAAAAATCCATTTATATTTCCACGTACCATATCAGATGTAATTATTGAATATAGAAAAGTATATTGGTTTTGAATGGATTTTCTTTGAAAGATATTTCAAAAGATGAAAATATTTTTGCTCGAAACTTAAGCTGTTTTACACACAACTTGTCATCAATCGATACCATTTCTCTAACAAGATGCCGTTGCTTCTGTGAAATCTAATGCGGGTTTTTTTTAAAGATAGTTCCAAAATTATCATTATAATAAATGAAATTAATAGTTAACCAAATAGGATTGAGTTATTAATTGTAGCGCAGAAATATTTTATTTCTTTTATAATTAAATTTAATATGGTGTGAATGACAAAAGGAACCATGACTATTCATTTAATGTCATTCACTATTACTAAGAAAGGAAATATTTCACTCTTCTAGAAGTTGCAAAGAATTATTCAATTTGGATTATAACTTTATTATTCATTTTATTTGGTAGTAATGTTTTCAAAGGATGACACATCATTAGCAAAGTCTTATTGATTATATTTGAGATGCTGGGTGTATGCCTCAGTAGAATTACGTAAAGGAGCGTTCCTTTGTCAGTGTTGAACAAACGAGCAACGATGGTTGCTGGACACTACGGCTTAATACGGGATGTTTGTTTGCAAACACACCGAGCATTATAATAAATGTTCGGTGAATCCATACGAACATATATATATATGTGTGCATGTATGTATATATATATATACATACTACTGTACGTCTGTATACATATATGTATGTACGTGTACATACTTATATTTAAGTAACAGCTGTACTAAGAGTGGGAAATGAAATTTCGTTTCATTTTTTCCGTTTATCGTTTCGGTGCACCCGGCCGATTAACCCACTCGATATGCAAATTGGGCTACTCAGCCGTTAATATGCATAAGTTAATATGTATATACGTTCAACAATCTGGCAGGAAGGTATACGTTGCTAATAAGCTTGAAAATAGTACAGCGTTTCTTTGTCAGTGTTGAACAAACGAGCAACGATGGTTGCTGGACACTACGGCTTAATACGGGATGTTTGTTTACAAACACACCGAGCATAAATGTTCGGTGAATCCATACGTACATATATATATGTGTGCATGTATGTATATATATATACATACTACTGTACGTCTGTATACAGATGTGTATGTACGTGTACATACTTATATCTATTATGTTTCTTCATTTTCAAAGGTGTAATGACAAACAACTAAATATATTGTTCCACACATACAAATACTGTGGTGTGATGTTGAAATATTGATGTTATAAACCATCTTGAAAAATATCATCATGTACTAAATACTCGACACACGCATAAGCATGTATGAATGATATATATATATATATATATATATATATATATATATATATATATATATATATATATATATATATATATATATATATATTGTTATACTTTGGGAGGGTCATGTTGCCAATAAGAAACACACGCACCAGTTGCTTTCACTTCAATTTATTATATATTTATAAATTTATAAATTTACAAACTTATAAATTTCTGGTTGGTTGGTTGGTTCCACAACCAGATAGTTGTTTATATATAGTCATAGTCCTTTCGTCACACACTCTGTGACCTCTTCAGTGACTGGGGATTCCTTTCTTTGTTTCTGTGCTTTTCCTTTCTTCTGTCCTACGCCATTTTGTTTCTCAAATTCAGAAACGAAATATATATATATATATATTGGACAGTGATTTTCTCTAATAACCGATATTTCACTCGCTTGTTAATTTCTGTATGAGATAAGTTGGCTGAGTACTTATGGCGGGAGCGGAATTATTTGAATTTCATCTCCCACTGTCACGTAAATTTCTGAACCAGTGGTCAATCGGTTGACGGCATTGTGATGACGCGTAGGGATTTCATTTACTAATGTTTTACTGTGTCGGCCGTCACATTCACTGTCATAGCCGACGCGGACTGGAATCGAATTCTGTCGATCGATTGGTTATTGATTAGGCGAAACCCGCTGATGAAGCCACATGCACCGATTGTGCATTGTTGCATAATAAATGCAGACAGTAGATGCTCTGCATTCTATTACTGCATTAAGTGTACCCGAAACTCGAGTACGGGTATAGATTGAAGGCACCCATATACGTGTAATGTATTGAAACGAATAACTATGTGTCTACTCTGGGATTTTACATAACATTACCTATTGAATACGTTGAGACCGAGGAGACCAGTAATTATGGGAGTACTCAATACATGGGGTGGGTATAGAGATAGGTTAGGGTTAGGCGCCTTGGTCCGGATTTTACCTATTTCTCTCTCTATATATATATATATATATATATATATATATATATATATATATATATATATATATATTTGTGTGTGTGTGTTTGTGTAAACAAGCGTCGTGTGTAAAGCTCGAATATTCGAAATATTACGAAACGCCGAAGAGATAAATTCATAAAACGTGAGGTACTCAAGCGCAGAAAATAGCTGCAATTCCAGTCAGTTGCTATGAAATATTTTATAAAAATCGGATAAAGAACCTTAGAGACTACCAGTTAATGATAGAATATAAATATTAAAATGGGGATGAGACAGATAAATACAGTGAGTGATGGAAGTACTTAATAATATCTTTATGTATTTGTTCAGAATCTTTGTTAAGAATCTATAGCAACAACATAATCTAATTATGTATTTGACGTAGAAGTGAAAACGGTAGTTACTCAAACACTCGCATTAAACACAAAATTATGAAGTTGTAAATATTTGTCGTATTAAATGCTATGAGGCTTACTTTCATTTAAGCAGCTTTATTTAATGAACTCAACTTCTTCCACCATTTATTAGCAGCTGGTTGCAGATGTTCATATGCATTAGTGACAACTATACGTATTAATGATATTAATACACCTAAATTATATTGTTTCACGCCCTTGTCTTCACTTAGATATTGCTTGCCACGAAACTAAAACGTTTGTTATTTTAAACTGTTTATATATATATCTGTACGCATTCCTCAAACAACTTCGAAACAACCAAGCATTTTATATGCATCTACACTGTAATATACAAGGAAAGGACACATCCAAAACCTCCTGAAGAGAGCGACATACCGTCAATAATAATAGATACATTTCGCAACACTCTTGAAACAACCACCAGGCAGCGTAAGTCTACCCTAACGTACTAGAAACACATTGACCTCCAAATTTCAGCCTCTGACATATCTAGGATGATGTCTGCCATCTTTAAAAAATATTACTTCCCAACATCTCAAATAATCTCAAATTAGATGCCTTTACTTCTAATATATCGTTTATATTTTCTGCCACTGTTTTCTAAAGCAATGTTGTACACAAAACAAAGTCCTTCCTGAATTCTATTTCTTGATTGTATGTTGCTCACTACCACAGTAGCCAAGAGTAAGATTTTCACCGAGCCAACAAGCCCATTGGTTCTAGCAATAAATCTCTCCAATATAGTGACTCTTTAAAGTAACGTTTATTATCACCACCCATTTTAAATCCTTTTCTATCGGTATACACACCAGTTTCGTCTTTGAGATTCGCGTCACTTGATTTGGTGTTTGAAAAAATTATAGAAATCGATGCTGTTATTCTTTATCTTGGGGGATGACTTTAACCGTTTATGGTATAAAAACTTTTTAACACGTTTGTTTACTAATATACACCATTCTTCTCAGATCTTTTGCATTGAAACATGCCTGCTAGGTCACTCCAAAGCAGGCGTCTATTAGATCTGAGGTTCATTTATGATGCACACGCTTTTCGTTCTGTACATTATTGTTTCTTATTTCTTTTGGCTGCACTCTCCCCTAAAGAGAGAAAATCAACCATTTTTACATGTATTTAATTTTCCACATATAATCGCGACACACAAACAGACTAAGAAATTTATATCTGACATGCTCATGAAAAGAGTTCAAACGAATTCTCCGATAGAGATGTAACACTATTGCCTCTCTCAACAACACAAACTCACGATCACAAACAATATTAAATATCTTGCATTACATTTGCTTTTCAAGCTCGAAAAACAGAATAGAAATAAAGACATCAAATCTGCAATAAATACTGTCTCACATTTTCTACTGATTTCTCTCGGTAGCCACAACTCTATAATCCTTATAAATCTGTATGTGATGAAATCATAATTCATTATTTGCAATGAAACCAATTGCCATTTCTCAAACTCCAGTATTGAGTCCTCTTCAGCACGTTAATTTACGGGAAAGGATTCGGATGAACCTGCGGAATAATGGCTTCTTAAATTCGGTATGAGAAATCGTCTAAATTTGCAATGTTTAGTATTGTTGTGATTTTAAAGCGCTAACTATCCTTTCTCATAATTGTTTCTACTTTAGGCACAAAGCCAGCAATTACCCAGTGCATTACTGGTACTTTATTTTATCGACCCCGTAAGGATGAAAGGCAAAGTCAACCTCGGCGGGATTTGAACTCAGATCGTAAAGGGACGTAACTATGCTGATACTGCCAATCCACCGCCAATAATTTCTCATAATGAGAGTGAGTCTTAATATGTGTAACAGTTGAACGTGAGGCAAAATGAGTTGTCACTTAGCCGTTGAAGGATAGTTTCGCAATGATGATATTCATAGAGAGAGATGTATAGATGTGGAAGATTAAGAGAGACTGGTGTGATATCATATACATAACTTCTCTTAAATTGCTAAGGCTATTAAAGAACATGAACATTACGATGTCTACGTGTCACCTGAAGCTACTAAGGTTAATTAGACTTTAATGGATATTTCTGAGTATGGAACAAAGTTCACAGAAACAGTGTGAATTTTTGACCTTATTCGATATATTTGAATGATACCATTATGCTTCATTTCATTCATGAGATTGCATTTGCAAATGTAATATTATTTCTCTTTACGAATGAAAATAGTTATTTGTCAAGATCATATATATATATATATATATATGTATATATATTTGCGTGCGTGCGTGTGTCTCTGTGTGTGAGTGAGTGTGTGTGTGTGTGTGTGTGTGTACACATATATATTATAAAACTGCATCGAATTAATAATTGCATCGCGGTAACACCATCCGAAATATTAGAGTTGCACCCATATATTCATTTCATCACTGTAGGCACACACGTTAATGAGGGGAAACGCTATAAATACCATTAGTATGCGTACTACAATAGGAATAAAATAGATAACAACGACAACGTCACTACAAAGCAAAAGCAAGAAAGAAATATTTTACCTGGACCGCTACGGTTTCTGATGCAACAAATATATTGCATCTGCAAGTTAGGAGTGTACCCAAGTAGGATTATGTAACTAATCTGACCTGGCATATCTTTCTGCGTGAGGCTTTGTTCAGTAGTCTCTCTCTCTATATATATATAATCATGGTTTAGCAAATAAGAAAAGGTTTCAAAATAAATTTCAAAAGATTCACTGTACTTACTATGGTTACCTTTACCGAATCGGTTTCGAGTCTCAAAAATAAATGGAAAGTCCTTGCGGGCTTCCATTGAAAGGATAAACTCTCGTCAGAAGGTTCTTTTCACTCGGAGAATATAAAATTCCCGAGTTCAAATTACGAACTGGCGCTATTCAAAATTGTTCCCGAGATGAGAATGAATGATGTGGAAGCAATTCTGTCCAGTGTCGTGTGTAAAGATAGAAGCAGAGGCAGGGAGGTCAGTCTACTACCACTATAATAGCAGTAGTCAAAATGACCAGATTTCATCTCGACCAGGGAGAGATTAATAATAATAAGGTATATATCCCTACACGCAAAAAAACGAATAGGAACACATGTATTATCCAACAATATGCCAATGTCGTTCAATGGCAGGTTAATAAATTAACGAGCCAGAACATATATAATCAAGGTTTAGCAAATAAGAAAAAGTTTCAAAATAAATTTCAAGAAATTCACTGTACTTACTACGGTTACCTTTACCGAATCGGTTTCGAGTCTCAAAAATAAATGGAAAGTCCTTGCGGGCTTCCATTGAAAAGATAAACTCTCGTCAGAAGGTTCTTTTCACTATTGCATATGGTTGGATAATAAATGTGTTCCTATTCGTTTTTTGCGCGTAGGGATATATATATATATATATATATATATATATATATATATAAGTATGTATACGTACATACATATATGTATACAGACGTACAGTCGTATGTATATACATACATACATGCACACATATATATATATCTACGTATGGGTTTACCGAACATTTATTATAATGTTCGGTTTCTTTGTAAACAAACAGCTCGAATTATTAGCTTTCAAACGTTCAATTGACTGACAGGAAGGTATACGGTGCTGATGACAGCTAATAAGCTAGAAACTAGTTCATCGTTCCTTTGTCAGTGTTGAACAAAATGGCAACGATGGTTGCCGAACACTGTACGGCTAATAATTCGGGCTGTTTCTTTACAAACAAACCGAACATTATAATAAATGTTCGGTAAACCCATACGTACATATATATATGTGTGCATGTATGTATGTATATACATACTACTGTACGTCTGTATACATATATGTATGTACGTATACATACTTATATTAAAGTATCAGCCGTACTAAGAGTGAGAAATGAAATTTCATTTTTTCCGTTTATATATATATATATATATATATATATATATATATATATATATATATATATATATATATATATATATATATAATAGAAGAAGTTAATATGCCCATGGGTACTAAGTACCCCTAGAAATACATAGGTTGTCTATGATTTAACGTTGTTCTATGGTATTAATTTGACATACCAGAACTATAATATTAAGATAAGCAGAACAAGCAAAATTCATCCAATTTTTTAAAATAAATTAAAAAATATGATTTAAATATTTACCTATTCTTTTGGCCCTTACCGATCGGTTTCGCTTTGTAAAACACCAGAAATCCAATGGATTTCCAATGGAAAATCAAAGTTCATCAGAGAAGCATTTTCCTTTCCTAGGGCTAATTTATTTTAAAAAATTGGTTGAATTTTGCTTGTTCTGCTTATCTTAATATATATATATATATATATATATATATATATATATATATATATAAATATCGTTGACAAATATATCAATATGCCTAGATATGTAGATATATTGCCCTTGGTATGACAGTATGGTTTTAGCTCAATGTAGGATAACTAGTATACTACAGAGCCGTTATAGTTATAGGAATAACCAAAGAGTGCTTAGAAATACATAGTTTTATTAGCTAACAGTGTTTCATCCATACACCATGGCAGGAATCTTCAGAGCCTATAAACATGAGTATATCAGTAGTTGCATGCTCCATCGAACTGCCTCACCAGAACAAGGTTAAATGACCAGCAGGGGGGTCCCGAGGCCAGCGCTATATGGAAAAAAACAGAATACATGATGCACATAATGTTATAAAATGTCTTAAAAATTAAAAAATTAGAAATTAAAAATTAAAAATTAAAAATTACACCAAACGTTTATCACTTAGATGGTGCAATAGATGATAAAGAGGTTGGGAGAGGGTAGCAAGGGATGAGAGAGGGTATTACTCAGCATGATCAGAAGCAATAAGAAAATAATGAAAAAAATAACTAAAAAAAGTACAAAAATACCGGGATAAGAAAAGAGATAAAAACAAAAATACAAAGCAATAAAGGAACAAAAAGCCCGGACCCCCCCCCCCCCAATATATAAGACAAAGCAAAGCATAGATTCATCAAAGCACAAGCAGTGCAGAAAGAGGGTGTACAGGCAGATCAAGAGAGTTTGCAAGCATGTGTCAGTGAAAAGAATAGTTGGTTAGCAGTAATGCAGCCTTACATGTATGATAGTCCATATGAGGGATAGTGTGCTCCAATTACATCGCCTTTTAACAGGTCGATTCTCCTTATCATATCCGCACCCTACGAACCACATCGATATGTTCCAGTTCCGAACGTTAAGTGAGATAACACTATTTTTTCAAAACCTATACCCAGGGGATTTATCATCATAGGCGGTCTGGGATATACACCTAAAATCTACAATAAAAAACAAAAGAAAGTACGACGAGTTAAAGAAATGTATGGCACATATACAGCCGGCATACACAGATGTGAGGAAATTGAAAACATTCGGTCACTCAATCCAACGTGCCAGGTGAAATTCATTGTATGTCCAAGTTGGCGTTCAACTAATGTATCGCACCGCATACAACTGTACCACAGTAAATATAAATCGTGATGGCAATCCCGTTACATATAGCGAAAAAGTGTATACAGGAAACTCCGCTTCCAGAATCACATATGGCAGAATGAACATATTGTTATAATAATAGGCGGGTTTATTATAGTGAGTGCAAATTTCTGTAGAATATATAGATATATATAGAAGGGGCAACTCACAACCAAACATGTCTATGACAGCTATGTTATTTATATATCCGCCACGTGGTTTTCGTTTAGATTATTGACTCCGGAGGTTGCAATCCATTCACAGTCGGGTGTGACCCCTCCTGGGTCGGCTGGAGTTCAATATCCAGTGCTGCACTTTGCCTTGAGTGTGGTTCTATAATTCATCAAAGCCGGAACACAAATCATATTCAACTAATTCTAAGTTTCAAAGATTCGTCTCTCGCCATTAACACACAACGGTATTCTGAATATAAACACAGGAAGTCGTAGTGTACGTATGAAAGGTATGGGAGGCAATTCGCGTCATAAAGGGCGGATTCATTTGATATCCAACGGGATGTTAGGGGCGAGTCTTTTGTTTGATTCGAATCCCTCGGCGATCAACCTCCCCTTCCCCCTTGGGCTAGGTCGATTCAGCGGCGCCTAGCCCTCACGAGTTGCTACCATTGTTCTCTATACTAGGTTAGATCTATTACACACTTTAGGGTTAAGGTTAACTAGACCCCCCTGCTGGTCATTTAACCTTGTTCTGGTGACGCAGCTCGATGGAGCATGCAACTACTGATATACTCATGTTTATAGGCTCTGAAGATTCCTGCCATGGTGTATCGATGAACACTGTATTTCTAAGCACTCTTTGGTTATTCCTATAACTATATATATATATATATATATATATATATATATACAGAGAGAGAGAGAGAGAGAGAGAGAGAGAGAGAGGGAGAGGGGGGTAGGTGAGATTGGAAATAGCACTGAAAATATATTTAAGGGTCTGTTTTTTTCTTTTCCTTTACTTTGATTCTGAGAAAAACAGACCCTTAAATATATTTTCAGTGCTATTTCCAATCTCACCTTTTCTCGATAACCACTGTTTTGTGTAGAACCTTACTTCTCTTTTCATATATATGTATATGTGTGTGTGTTTGTGTGTGTGTGTGTCATATATATATAAATATATATATATATATATATATATATATAAAGAATTAGTATATCTACCAACATATATATACAGATGCATACCTATGCTAGCAAATATATACGTTTTGTCTTAGTAACTTTGTAGTTCAATGCAAGAGGATGCAGAACAATTATATGAAAGACGTAAAATAAGAAAATTATAAAAATTAACTTACTTACTAAAATTTCACTCCAACTAATTACTTTCTGAAAGGGAATAAACAAATTTTTTCAATGACTACACATACTGAATTCATTTGCCAAATCTAGTGGTTTTCTTTGGAGTTCACATGTGCTTTAGAACACTGTGAGATCTTGGTGCACGCAGAACAAAATGCCTGTTGAGAAAGTGATATCCTTGTTCGATCATTATACCAAAACCGTATTATTTTTTATGAGCAGATAGTATTATTTGTTCAGGTGTCGCAGAAACCCTATATCAGATTTTACCATCATTCCCGACGATCCGGGTAATTATTTCAATCATATCTTATTTTGTTTGACCCGCTTAGCTTACTCGCTTTTTTGGCTTAGGTGTTAATGGCTTCTTAACCATCGTCTCAGTTTTTGTATGGCCTTTTTAACTTATGTTTATTGCTCTGGTATCTTCATATCCATTGAGCACTCCCCGACACAATTCGGAAGTTGCGTTTCGCTAATTTCTAAGTGCGATTCTAGCTAAATTTATATATATATATATATGTATATATATGTATATATATATATATATATATATATATATATATATATATATATATATATATATATATATATATATATATATATATATACATACACACACACATACACGCACACACACACACACACACACACGCATATATATATATATATATATATATATATATGTATGTATGTATTAAACAACAACAGGATGTGAGGCTAGAAAATTTACTTTGGAATTTTAATTCCGCGAAATCACTATACATATTTCGATAGCTCTATCATCCGATTATCATGGAAGACTAGACGATTTTTCTATTTTCTATCTTCTACTTTTCCTATCTATTATCTTCTATTCTATGTTTGGTTTCATCGTCATCCTGTAATATAATTCTGGAAATAACACTTGATGAAATCACCTAGTTTTGCATGATAATCGGATGATAGAGCTGGTTTATCGAAATATGTATAGTGCTTTCGTTGAATTAAATTCTAAAGCAAATTTTCAAATCCGACCTTCTGTTGTTGTATTAATGAATACTTTACTCCGTTCCTGCGCTGAATACGTCATCTACGATGGATGATTTGCATAACATTGAATGCTTTAATTAATTTTGTGCATCATCGTTTACCAACCCGGACACTACCGGTTCTACTCATTAGTAAACAGCCTAATACAAGTTATATATATACATAATCTTAATGTACGCACCCCTGACACACCCACATCTACTTCCTCCCCAAAATACACAAACAAAATAATCCCCGACGCCCTATCGTTTCTGCGTGCAACTGCCCCACCTAGATAATTTCTGAATATGTAGACACCATCCTCGCCCCGTTGGTCGGCAATCTCCCCTGCCACATCCACGATACTAATCATGCCCTTTGACTCTTTAACTCCTTCTCCTTCCCTCCTGGTCCCTCTCGTCTTCTCTTTACCCTTTTTTGCAAGAGATGTCAACATGAATGGAGCTGTTATTTTTATATAAAGACATTTTTCCAATTCCATCCTACCCGTCCCTTCAATCTATCTTATCTCTTATTATTTCTTCTGATGAAGGACTAGCGTCCGAAACGTTGTGACCCTATTCCTGCTATATCAAGCGTTAACCTAATATATCCCTTATATATACTGTACCTTTTACGTGCATATATATATACATATATATATATATATATATATATATATATATATATATATATATATATTTCGTTTCTGAATTTGTTTAGCAGGATTCTTTATCTGAAATCGTGTGTTGAAACCGATATTGTTATACTTTGGGAGGGTCATGTTGCCAATAAGAAACACACGCACCAGTTGCTTTCACTTCAATTTATTATAATAAATTTATAATAAATTTCTGGTTGGTTGGTTGGTTCCGCAACCAGATAGTTGTTTATATATTGTCATAGTTCTTTCGTAACACACTCTGTGACCTCTTCAGTGACTGGGGATTCCTTTCTTTGTTTCTGTGCCTCTCCTTTGTTCTGTCCTACGCCATTTTGTTTCTCAGAAACAAAATGGCGTAGGACACAAAATGGCGTAGGACTGAAGAGGTCACAGAGTGTGTGACGAAAGAACTATGACAATATATAAACAACTATCTGGTTGTGGAACCAACCAATCAGAAATTTATAAATTTATAAATTTATTATAAATTTATTATAATAAATTGAAGTGAAGCAACTGGTGCGTGTGTTTCTTACTGGCAACATGACCCTCCCAAAGCATAACAATATATATATATATATTGTTATACTTGGGGAGGGTCATATTTGTGTAATATTGCCAGAATTAATAACAGAACACACTCACTGTTTGGTTGGTTTTCGCTTCTCGCTTCTGTGTCTTTTATATCGGTAATCTAACTTACAATGTTGCCATTGACTGACCGGCGGTCAAAAATAATACAGATACAATATAGACACAAACACATATATATAGTTTATCATAAATCTTTCGTTGCACATCTGCAACATCGTCAGTGGTGCTATATTTTCCTCCTGTTGTATTGTATGTCTACGCCATTTTTATTAAGTCTGTCTATATATTTATTTATTTATTTGTTTGTTTGTTTATTTTATTTTGTCTTCTTTGCGCATTAGTTTGCGTGTGTGTGTAGTGTTTTATTTGCTGTGTGATGGGTGACTAGTGTGTGTTTATGTGCTTGTTGTTATTGTGCTTGTGTATGTATTTATTTATTTATTTATTTTATTTTATTTACTTATTTATACTTCTCTTAGGTCAGTGTTGTTTGTTTGGGTATTGTTGTTATTCCATTCATTCTTTCTGTTTAGCCTTGGTCTTCTAATTTCTATTTCACTGGCCTCTCTGATTTGCCTATCTGCTGGGTCATTTCTATGTTTAGATATTATTCTAATTTCTATGTTGTCTATGTTACCGTCATGTTGTTGTCTAGCATATTCTTATAGTACTGAGCCGTTTTTTCGTCCTTTTAGTCCCCCCCCCCCCCCCAGTGTTGGTCTATCATTTCACCTATGCTACGAGCTGTCTCACCTATGTATGTTGTTGTCATGTTTCTGCAAGTACCCTCTGAACATCTTATGCTATAGACTACGTTTCTAGTTTTACAGTTTATCCGGGGGTTCACCTTACATATGATACATTTCCTATTGGTACAGTGGGTTTTCTTGAAAGGGCAGGTTTTGAGGAAAATATAACAGCACTGACGATGTTGCAGATGTGCAACGAAAGATTTATGATAAACTATATATATGTGTTTGTGTCTATATTGTATCTGTATTATTTTTGACCGCCGGTCAGTCAATGGAAACATTGAGGACCGAGTAAGTTAGATTACCGATATAAAAGACACAGAAGCGAGAAGCGAAAACCAACCAAATAGTGAGTGTGTTTTGTTATTAATTCTGGCAATATTACACAAATATGACCCTCTCCAAGTATAATAATATTTGTTTCGACACACGATTTCATATAAAAAACTATATATATATATATATATATATATATATATATATATATATATATTATACATATATATATATAACAAACGGGGTGTGGTAAGATACCAGGTGAACCATAACGCACCTACGTACTCAATACTTAGTGTAGTAGAGTGGGTAATAGGAAAAGAGTCAGGACCCCGGCGACTGAGCTACGGCTGTTTCGACAGCTAGATCCGGATCTTAATCTTAAATAATCATTTCAACGGTTCTCTTATATATATATATATATATATATATATATATATATATATATATATATATATATATATATATATATATATATATATATATATATATATATATATATATATATATATATATATATATATATATATGCACCCGGCCGATTAACCCACTCGATATGCAAATTGAGCTACTCAGCCGTTAATATGCATAAGGTAAGTATATACGTTCAACAATCTGGCAGGAAGGTATACGTTGCTGACGATAGCTAATAAGCTTGAAACTAGTACAGCGTTCCTTTGTCAGTGTTGAGCAAACGAGCAACGATGGTTGCTGGACACTACGTCTTGATACGTGATGTTTGTTTACAAACACACCGAACATTATAATAAATGTTCAGTGAATCCATACGTACATATATATTAGTGTGCATGTATGTATATATATATACATACTACTGTACGTCTGTATACATATATGTATGTACGTGTACATACTTATATTTAAGTAACAGCCGTACTAAGAGTGGGAAATGAAATTTCGTTTCATTTTTTCCGTTTATATATATATGTATATATAATAATAAATAGGAAAATACGTAAATTATAGTAGAAATTATAAAAAGGGATCAATATTGAACGATAGTATCGTAACGAAGAAAAAGGCAATATAAATTTAAAGTATAGAACGTAATAATTAAGGAAACAATTAGATAATATCTTCTATCGTACGAATCAAAAACCAAAAAATAAAAAATACGTAAATACAAAATGAGAGTTGAAAAAATGAGAGAGGGTTAAAAATTATGAGAGGAAAACATATATGAGAAAAAACAAATATATATATATATATATATGTGGGTGTGTGTGTATATATATATAAAAATAAATAAATATGTCTATAATATATATATATATGTGTGTGTGTGTGTGTGTGTGTGTGTGTAAATATATATATTGAGCTAAATCCACACTGTCATACCAAGGGCAATATATCTGCATGTCTGGGCATATTGATATATTTGTCAACGTAATATATATATATATATATATATATATACATCGAGATGGAAATGAGGGTAGAAGTGGGTCTGCTTGTGTCAGTGTATGTGTAGGCATTTTGGCAGAATCATTAGATCGTCGTATACATTTCTTTGCAGTATTTGTGTTCCGTCTCTCTGCACTTTGAGTTCAAATCCCACCGTCATCAACTTAGCCTTTCGTCCTTTCGAGGTCGATAAAATGTATGATCCCTATACTGGGGTCGTTTCTTCGTCTATATATTTACTCACTTCTTCCCTCTATCACTCTAAACCCTTCTCCATAGAAGATCACCTCTGTTTAAACCTGATGAGGATGCCGATGAAGTGCTGCATGACACAATGGGGCACTTATGACTCCACCAGGAGTCATGGGCTCATACACACATTCATAGATCTCTTCGACTTGTTCTTCTTGTTCTTCGCACACTTATTCCTGGGAGCGTCAAGGGTTCAGAGTAATCATTCAATTCTTCCAGCCGGTCCTGTCAGAAGCAACCCTCTCCAAAAGATCCTGCTGGTTCCCCAACAGTGACCAGCCAAGCTCATGGATGTTATCCCCCCCATCTTGCCAGGGGTCTACACCTGGATTTCCTGTCGGTTGGTTTTGCCCATAATCCAGCGATTATTTCCTAATACATTCTAACTGTATGTCCGTAGTATCGGAGCTGTGATCTCTAAATTCGGAGAAGTAGTGGTTCTACCTGGAGTGAATCTCTAATCTTCAAGTTACGCACTTTACTGAGTAGCGTTCCGCGAAGTCCATTTTCGTATTCTTTTCGTATTCCATTTTCGTAGGAAGTCCATTTTCGTATTCTTTCGGTCATTAACCAAGATTCATGACCATAGGTAAGAGTTAACATCAATACCGAATTGAAGTTAACGAGTTTGGATTTTACACCCACCTCCCTTCTTCTGATTACCGAATGGTGAAGCTGGAATATTACTGCCCCAGCTCCATTTTATACCACAAAAACTGGCGATCGAACTATGACCTGTCCTGGGAGGCATGCGATGGACGCACTATACATATATATGTGTGTGTGTGTGTGTGTAAGAATGCATACATACACACACTCACACGTATATATATATATATATATATATATATATATATATATATATATATATATATATATATATATATATATATATATATATATATATATATAGAAAAAGAGATGAAATCGAAAATGCAACTGGAGTCTTATTTTTTTTTTAAATATATATATTTATTTGGTTCCTTTACCGGTTTCGCAGTTCATCTGCTTTTCAAAAGGTGAGTTGAGATGGAGGGTGTGGTTTTTCTCTGAGAAAAACCACAGACCCTCCATCTCAACTCACCTTTTGAAAAGCAGATGAACTGCGAAACCGGTAAAGGAACCAAATAAATATATATATTTAAAAAAAAAATAAGACTCCAGTTGCATTTTCGATTTCATCTCTTTTTCTTTATACTTTCACTCGTGTAGGATACCTCGGTTATTTTTCATTTTTAAAAAAAACCCTCACTTTCTAATATATATATATATATATTAATAAAAGGAATTCCAACTTTGTCTGATTTACTCGTTTTATTTACAATCCTTTAAATTTTATAATGGTATTAGAATGAAATAGTATGGTAGAATATTAAATGTTAAGTGTTAATTGAACAATTACTTCATGCTTTCGCAATCTTCAGGTTCATAATATGTGGTGACAGTCAAGTTTGCAATTTTCAACTGTGGACCACAGTTGAAAATTGCAAACTTGACTATCATCACACATTATGAACCAAAGAAGATCCCGTTAAGGGTGAAAGCAGCGATTCTTTGCTTAAACTTTAATCTGTTATTTTAATAAATATATATATATATAATAGTTACCTAGACACATATGACCTTAGCAACCTGTGCCCTACAAGACCAGCAAGAGGCAGACCACATACCATTACCTCAATGGACAAGAAAACCCAAACAGATAGATGGAACGGGTGGACCAGAGCCATACGGACACCCGAAAACCACGATGAACTGAAGAAAATGATTGCACATACGATAGGGGCCAGCATAAAATTAACCCGTAAGGAACATATGTTCAAATTTAATGGAAAAACATATGCCCAAGAGGAAGGAGCAGCCATTGGTGTTAGCATTGCAGGCGACATAGCTAACTTATTCATGGTATGGTGGGACAGTAGACTTAAACTTAAACTTAAAGAACAATTAGAAGACAGCTTAACCATGATAATGTACTCCCGCTACGTAGATGATATAAACATCGTAGTTAAGACACCCCCACTAGAGAACAGTCAGGAACTAGAGAAAAACACAATGGAAAGCATCCAGAAAATAGCAAACTCCATCCACCAGAGCATTAGAGTTACTATAGACTACCCAAGTAGACACGCCAACCATCGATTACCTGTACTAGACACAGAGCTCTGGTTAGATACCATTAACAACCAAAAACAAATCCTCCATTCCCATTATGCCAAACCCATGACTTCCAAACATCTGATCCACCGAAACTCGGCCATTTCGGACCATACCAAAATCAACATACTGATTGAGGATTTGGTACGGGTGATGAGAAATGTGTCCCACATGTGCAACCCCGAAGAACTAGAGAGACACATACAACACTTCATCCACCGTATGCAGTTCTCTGGCTACAATCAGAGAGATAGAATCAGAGTGTATAGAGGAGCCAGAACCAAATGGGAAAAAATGGTAAATAAGGACATAAATGGGACCTGCCCCTTGTATAGGAGCAAATTTTGGAATAGAATAGAAAGAACTAGGAACAAGGCCAATAGAATAAACTCATGGTATGATAGCAATAAATACCAGAGTGTAATGTTCATCGATACAACCCCTAGAGGCGAACTAGCCTACAAATTTAGAAGGGCCCTAAATAAACATAAACTCAATATTAAGATAGTAGAAAGACCAGGTACCTCCGTAAAAACACTTATTAGCAAGACATACCCGTTCCAAAGACCCTCATGTATAGATAAGAAATGTATAACCTGTAAAATAAGCCCCCATAATAACTGTAAAACTAGAAATGTAGTGTATAGCATAAGATGTACTGAAGGACAATGTAGAAACAAAAATATAGTGTACATAGGTGAGACAGCTCGTAGTATAGGGGAACGGATAAATGAACACTGGCGAGACCTTCAAGATAATAAAGAATCATCTGTACTCTACCAACATGCTAAGATAGAACACAAGGGTAAATTAGAGAACATAGAAATAAAAATAGAATCTACACACAGAAAAGATGCAATGTTTAGACAAATTACAGAGGCAATAAACATAAAAGAATTACAACCAAAATTAAATAGAAAATATGAGTGGAACAGCAACATCACAACTTACAATTAAGGACAAAATGAAAACACACACACACATAGAACAAACAACCAACCAATAACATGTAAATAAATAAACAAATAGATAAATGAACACAAACACACACAGGCACCCGGATGTGGCGCATGCGCAAACTGAGCACACAACACACACACAGAAACAAAATGGCGTAGGACAGAAGAAAGGAAAGGCACAGAAACAAAGAAAGGAATCCCCAGTCACTGAAGAGGTCACAGAGTGTGTGACGAAAGGACTATGACTATATATAAACAACTATCTGGTTGTGGAACCAACCAACCAACCAGAAATTTATAAATTTGTAGATTTGTAAATTTATAAATTCATAAATATATAATAAATTGAAGTGAAAGCAACTGGTGCGTGTGTTTCTTATTGGCAACATGACCCTCTCAAAGTATAACAATATATATATATATATATATATATATATATATATATATATATATATATATATATATATATATATATATATATATATACAGATATACATATACATATGTACGTATGGGTTATATCGAAAAATATATAAGAATAACATTAAGAAACATGGTGATGTTACATAAATCATTTATTCAAAATAATCATTTCAACGGTTCTCTTATGCAATCTAAGATGTAATTTATGCATTTGTTGTTGTCATCAGAACGATATCTTCAGATGAAAATCTGATTTTGTGATATGCCACAGCGCAGGCAAAAAAAAAAACACGTACTCCTAGTCGTGTGCTCGGCTGACATATAAGTTCCTAAAGTCTCTTCTCAACCATTGTGTTTGCAATTTGTGGAGCGAGGTGTTATTTATGTGTCAATTAGTGAATCTGGTCTCATGTACCTACCACTGAACTGTGGTCGTAAATTACCAAAGAGATATCTTTTTCAACCATGCGGTGGGACCTGTACCAGGCATTAGTCTATGCTATATTTCATTAGATAGTAGGAGTAATAAAATGGAATATGAGGGTGGATGGTATAAACAGTGTGATGACAGCTATAGTTAAGACAACAGCAACATCAACATCAACAAAAACAACAACAACAACAACAACATCAACAACGCTGACCACATCACCTACATTGACAACTGTAGCAGCAGTGATAACAATACACTATTAATGACAACAGCTACATCAACATTACACAGCCAATACAATTATCACCTAAGCTAATTTCTCAACCTTTCTTCTGATGAAGAACTAGCGTCCAATACGTTAAGACCCACTTCCTGCTATTTCAATCGTTAAACTAATATATTCCTTCCATAGATTATACCGGTTTTTTTTATTTCTGTTACAGAGAGAGAGAGAGAGAGAGAGAGAGAGAGAGAGAGAGAGGAGGAATATGGACGAGATTCAGACAGGCCCCTATATATTTTAGTCAATCTCATTTATATATCGATCTCTCTCCTTGCCATGATTTCATTTGAAAATTCTGCAATTTCATTACGGGAATTATTCTTCAATTCCAAGCATACCGTTGCCAATCCAGCATGCAGTACAAAAACACGTTCTGTAATTGAACCGTAAAATGAAAAAATATCACTTAATATTAGCACTACGTGGCAGGCTTATATATATATATATATATATAAATCAATGATCGGCAGCTCGACGGACCCTTTAAAATGCTATAAGGAAATGAAATACATGCTATGTGGTAAAGACAGAAGTTCAAGAGTTTGACAATATGAGTTGTTTTGATTGGTGGGAAGGATCAAAGGGATGTACTGGCCTGTAGTGTATGTGAGAGTGGATGTGATAAGATGTAGGTGACAGTCGCTGGCTGCGATGGGCTGTGGTGTGATGGTGGCGGATTGGCTTTGGCCTGTAGTGTATGTGGGGGTTGATGCGATAATAAGATGGTGGTGATGGTCGCTGACTGGGATGGGATGTGGGGTAGGGGTAGTGGGTTGTCGGTAGACAGGTTGGCGTGTGTGGGGTGTGAGCGACAAAAATATGCAGGATCGAATAATACGATGGGTTACAGGTTAAAAGGTGACATAGGGAACGCGGGGGAAAAAAAGTTTATGGTCGTATAGCGATGTGTGTTGTGGTCATGGTGGTGGTGGTGGTGCTGGGGTGATATGTTCAACAAAATGATTACATGATCAGATGTTACGGTGGGTTACAGTGTAAGGCAGACGGAGGGCGGATATAACACAGTCGATCTGGGAGTGAGGGATCATATGTGTTGATGATGTTAATGATTGTTGAAGTATGTAGATGTATCTAGTGGTGGCGGTGTGTGCGACAGTATATTTACAGGGTCGAATTTAGCGCGGGATTGTAGGTTAGGGTAGACAGAGAGAAGATGGGGGAATAAGGTTGTGGGTATGGATGGTAGACATATGACGATGTGTGCTGTGGTGGTGGTGGCGATGGTGTGATATGATCGTCATTATATTTACAGGATCAGATGTTACTATGGTTTGCAAGGTAAAACCTGACAGAGAGGACAGATAGAACACAATGTTGCAAGGATGAGGGGTGTATGGCGATGTGATTTTTGGTGGGGGGTGATGTATGCGGCATGATATACAAAATACGGGCTTACAAATGGTTACATGCAATACAATAAAATAAATTCACTGAGATGGGCGATGGTGAGACGGGGCAGAGGTGGTTATTATTATGCTGGGTCATGTTTAGTGTGCGGCCCTCCCCCGAATGTTTGTGCGGAAAATGTGTTCAGCCTTGTGTGTCTGCAATTGACAATTATGTCCGACCTATAGTTTATGGCAGATTTTAATTTAATTATTTCTGCCGCCTCAGCCAGGCATAACCTGCAGTGGTTTCTGTCACTGGGGAGTTGTGCCACGCGTCTTTTCACTGACAGACCACGAGATCTGGGGTTCAATGTTCCTGTCCTTGAGGTCCCAGATCAAATCGGCCAGTCTGGTTTGGGATCGTTTCAGCCTATGTTTAAAGGAGCTTCTATGGTTATACCAGCGCTCCTTAAACGTAGTGGATGTCGCACCTATATATGAGTACTCTTTATTGCCGGCTGTGACATCACACCGGTAAACAATGTTTTTAACGAGGCACTCCCCGTTTAGTGGGCATTCGGCCCGTTTTTTGCAGTTGCAGTTGGCAGGTTGGCGGTTGGTGGCATGCGGTGTGAGTCTGGTATGTGGGTTGTTCTGTTGTGTTGTGTGTGTGGTTTCGTTCTGAGTTGTGGTGGTGGTTTGTTGTGGGGCAACCATGTGTTTTTGTATTTTTGTCCTATTAGTGTGTGCTGTTGTGTGGCCTATATTTGGTGCTGTGGAGAAAGAATTTTACAGTGTGTCATTGAAGAGTTTGTGGTATTTATGTGTACGTGGAAAAGATTGTTCGAGAGCCCTGAAGAAGGTTCCCGGTATATTGGTGGCGACGTGTATAGAATATCATGTATAGTTGTACATGTGACAGGTCTACTTCGGGGTCTGCGGTGTTTAGTGAGGTTTTTGTGGTTGGGTGGTAGTTCGTGTGCATTTTGGTCAGGCGTTTGTGTCATAGGGGTTCCAAGTAATCTATTGGCATTATGTCTTTTGTCTCTATTGCTACGCAAACGTGTGCGATAGTCGGAGTCCTTATTGGGGTTGGAGAGTATGGCTTTATCTCCTCGACAGTTGTGTGTGACGCTGCCTGCCCTGCCGGCTACGGAGGATCTTAGGTTATTATTTGTCCTAGGTGTGGTGACTTCTTCTATGTTGTTTTCTAAGGGTCCGGTTATGTTTAGCGGCGTTACGGTTCTATTTGGGTCGATGCAAGAAATATTCTCAATGTAACCAGCGTTTACAAGTGCAGAGTTGTATTCCGCGTGCTGGTTGAAGATATTTCTATTAGCCGATAGGGTGGACACTCTATTGGATACGCTTTTAACTATTGAGTTAATTATGCCCTAGGGCGGTTGGAGTGTCTGTTGACGTATTTAAGATTTTCATTATGTTCGTGGTATGGACGGTAGAGGCCTGAGTCTAATTCTAGGGTGACATCTAAAACGTTTACTTCCTATTATTGGGTTCAATTTCTACCGCTAATCCTTGGGTCTTAAAGATGTACCTAAGTCGTTTGTGTATTCTATCAATTTGGCTATTATTGAGTCCACGGGCCATTAGTAGGGCATCGTCACGGTATAAGCCACCGCCCAAGGAGGGGATCTCGTCTGTTAATATATTTAGGAGGTATATGCCTACTATATCTGTAACCTGTGCGGAGTCAGTCGATCCCATGGTATTGTCGAAGCTATCTGGTCTATTCTCTCGCTCCCACAATCTACCGTCAAATTCTAGTAAAGTTTTCCTAGCTGTTAGTATGATGTCCACTTCCTTTCTAGTGAGGCTTGATCTGTTCATGGCTGAGATCAGTGCCTTGTTAAGGATGATTGGGGATATAGATGCGTAGTAGTTCATAATGTCCAATTGGACTAATCGAACATTCGACTTAGTTTCAATGCCACAAAACCAGTCGAGTACTTCATTTGTACAAGACCATAGGCTGAGTTTAGTTTTATTTCTAAGTTCAGGTATAATTCGGTCAATGATTGATTTGCTAAGTCTACCTAGGTCCGATTTAGACGGAGCTATGAGCCTGACCGGTAGTTTTGACTGGAAGTCCGGTTTATGGTCTTTAATATATAGTCTCGGTGTCCTAGGGATGTATGGATGAGTCCTGTCGTCAATACTCAGTTCGGTCATTATTGTTTTCGCCTGTTTATTTATGTGTGCTAGGTTTTCCCGTGTTGATGTTTTGTATATTTTAGCGATTTCGTTTGTAATGCATTTGTTGTAAGTTTTGTACACCAAATTGTATAATTTTCCTGTTTTATCGAACCTTGAGCTGATCAGTGGCGAAACGCGCGTCACCTACCAATAAATGTAAAGAAGGAGTAACCAATCGTCCTTGTTATTCTTTTTTATATATATTACACTCTGTATAGCTCTACACCTCATCACAGAAGTGAACCTAAACATCAAGTGCTCCCCGGGTGAACCTGCAGTAACTCCAAGTTACACCCCTGGATATATATATATATATAGTAATAATAATAAATTTGAAGACTAAAATCCAAAGAGGGCTCGATAAGGATAAACATATATCAAATATATAAGAACCGTAGATCCCGTTAAGGATGAAAGTAGCGATTATTTGCTTAAACTTTAATCTGTTATTTTAATAAATATATATATATATATATATATATATATATATATATATATATATATATATATATATATATATATATATATATATATTTCGTTTCTGAATTTGTTTAGAAAGATTCTTTATCTGAAAACGTGTGTTGAAACCGATATTGTTATACTTTGGGAGGGCCATGTTGCCAATAAGAAACACACGCACCATTGCTTTCACTTCAATTTATTATAATAAATTTATAAATTTAGGAATTTATAAATTTCCGGTTAGTTGGTTCCACAACCAGATGGTTGTTTATATATTGTCAAAGTTCTTTCGTCACACATTCTGTGACCTCTTCAGTGACTGGGGATTCTTTTCTTTGTTTTTTTTTTTGTTTTTTTGTGCCTCTCCTTTGTTCTGACCTACGAAATCTTGTTTTTGTGTGTTGTGTGCTTAGTTTGCGCATGTGTTACATCCGGGTGTCTGTGTGTGTTTATATTCGTTTATTTATTTGTTTATTTACATGTTACTGGTTGGTTGTTTGTTCTATGTGCGAGTGTGTTTTCATTTTGTCCTTAATTGTAAGTTGTGATGTTGATGTTCCACTCATATTTTCTATTTAATTTTGGTTGTAATTCATTTATGTTTATTGCCTCTGTGATTTGTCTAAACATTGCGTCTTTTCTGTGTGTAGATTCAATTTTTATTTCTATGTTCTCTAATTTACCCTTATGTTCTATTTTAGCATGTTGGTAGAGTACAGATGATTCTTTACTATCTTGAAGGTCTTGCCAGTGTTCATTTATCCGTTCCCCTATACTACGAGCTGTCTCACCTATGTACACTATATTTTTATCTCTACATTGTCCTTCAGTACATCTTATGCTATATACTACATTTTTAGTTTTACAGTTAATATGGGGGCTTAATTTACAGATTATACATTTTTTATCTATCCAGGGAGGTCTTTGAAAAGGGTATGTCTTGCTAATAAGTTTTTTTTATGGAGGTACCTGGTCTTTCTACTATCTTAATATTGAGTTTATGTTTATCTAGGGCACTTCTAAATTTGTAAGCTAATTCACCTCTAGGAGTTGTATCGATGAACATTCCACTCTGGTATTATTGCTATCATACCATGAGTTTATTCTATTAGCCTTATTCCTAGTTCTTTCTATTCTATTCCAAAATTTGCTCCTATACAAGGGACAGGTCCCATTTATGTCATTATTTACCAATTTTTCCCATTTGGTTCTGGCTCCTCTATACACTCTGATTTTATCTCTCTGATTGTAACCAGAGAACTGCATACGGTGGATGAAGTGTTGTATGTGTCTCCCTAGTTCTTCGGGGTTGCACATGCGGGACACGTTTCTCATCACCCGTACCAAATCCGCAATCAGTATGTTGATTTTGGTATGGTCCGAAACAGCTGAGTTTCGATGGATCAGATATTTGGAAGTCATGGGTTTGGCATAATGGGAATGGAGGATTTGTTTTTTGTTATTAATGGTATCTAACCAGAGCTCTGTGTCTAGTACAGGTAATCGATGGTTGGGCTGTTTGCTTGGGTAGTCTATAGTAACTCTAATACTCTGGTGGATGGAGTTAGCTATTTGCTGGATGCTTTCCATTGTGTTTTTCTCTAATTCCTCACTGTTCTCTAGTGGGGGTATTTTAACTACGATGTTTATATCATCAACGTAGCGGGAGTACATTATCAGGGTTAAGGGGTCTTCAAATTGTTCTTTAAGTTTAAGTTTAAGTCTACTGTCCCACCATACCATGAATAGGTTAGCTATGTCGCCTGCAATGCTAACACCAATGGCTGCTCCCTCCTCTTGGGCATATGTTTTTCCATTAAATTTGAACATATGTTCCTTAAGGGTTAATTTTATGCTGGCCCCACCGCATGTGCAATCATTTTCTTTAGTTCATCGTGGTTTTCGGGGGTCCGTATGGCTCTGGTCCACCCGTTCCATCTATCTGTGTGAGTTTTCTTGGCCATTGAGGTAATGGTAGGTGGTCTGCCTCTTGCTGGTCTTGTAGGGCACAGGTTGCTAAGGTCATATGTGTCTTGATAATTATTACTATAGGTAAGTTTAAGTAGGAGTCCCAGCTCACTGGTATCAATCCCACGGAATTCAACATTGCTCTCACTGATCATTTCTCCGCATTTCTCCACAGCAAAATCCACGCCCATAGATGGATACAGGGACACAACATCCATACTACCTATTATGCAGTTTGTTAGGTCCCTAGATCGGTTACTCTCGCCGATTCTGCTGAGGAGGTCCTCCGTGCTGTCACATACATCTGGGGACATTTCAATGATGGGGCGTATGATCAGGGAGAGGAAGTAGGACCGTCTGTAGTTACTAGCAATGTTAGCTCCACAGACTGGCGTGTTGGTGGTCCTGTGACAGGGTCACTGCTCGTTTTATGGTCTTTTCGAAGCCCATACAACACTGGCACGTCATTGTTCCAGGCCTGGAAGTTGTTGGCAGTCCTTTTGTTGGGCTGCATTATATTTGTCCACATCATCATATGGGGATTGAGGGTTTTTTCTCTATCCTCATGCTCTTGTGGTGTTACTTCTCTTGTGTTAGTGATGTGGGGTTGCATTGCCTGGATGTAGTTTGCCAGACTGTCAACCGACATTAACTCTACTAGATCATCGGAAACAAATTTACAAATTCAAATTACATCATCAATAATAATATTAATAATAAAGATATAGAGAGAAAAGGGAGGAAGAAAGGGAGATAGATACAGTAAAGAAAGAAAGGAAAGGAAGGAAAAAGAAGAAGAAGGAAAAAGAAAAAGAAAAAGAGAAAGAAGAAGAAAAGGAGAAGTTATTATAGATAGAAATATAAAGAGAGGAAGATATATAGAATACGATGATATATAGATGAGAGACAAATGTAAATAAGAATAAACGTATGATAGAGAGAAGATAAGAAGGATAGAGGAACAAATAGATGAATACACGTTAATACGTAAATAAATGTAAATAAAAATAAAAATATATATATAGAAAAAAAAATATATATATATATACGTGTGAAGAATTCATTTCTCGAGTTTAGGCAATCACTGTTGCGTAATCTCTTTAGAATATTTATTCGTTCATCAAAACATAGTCCACACGACGGATTGCCTCTTGCGTATGGCTTGGACTTAGTGATGGCTTTCCATTGAATGGACTAGTCTTTACTTGAGTCCTTGAGGGACCATACATGGCTCGCGAGTTTCGTGGATGAACGTCTATCCGGGTGGTCTGGAAGCGTTCCTTAAATCGGCCCTCCGCCATACCCACATAGAGTTTGACCTCCTGTGGTTGATTTGGTCGGTTGCAAGTGACCACAGCTTCATAAACTACAGCGGGTGTGTTGCATTGCTGTTGAAGGGGACAAGCGTCGGGCTTACGGCAAAAGCACCTTGGTGGGGAGTTGCTGTTAGGGCTGTTGGTGATGTGGGCCTTCATGTTCTTAGTGCAGGAGGATCCTAGTTTTACTTTGTGTTGGTTAAAATGGAGCGGTATTTATGACCAATGGGAAAGTGTCTATCTAAGAGGGCTAGAAATTTTTTGCCTACATTGGTTTTAACGTTGAGTGAGAAGGGAGGAGAGAACCAGATAGTTTGTATATTGTTACACTTTCTTTTCTTATTGCTGTTGTTGTTAGTAGGAGAGTAAGTGATAGGTTGCGAGAAGCCGCTGTTAGCTTATAGTAGCCTTATTAGAAGAGAGGTTTTTGAGATTCTAATAAGGCTATCTTTGACAGAGCAGCATCCTCCTACCACCATCCTCCTACCACAGTACCCACATACATTCAACCGCCCATCTTATATACATTATGCATGCAATGGAACTTGGATATTCATATTCGGATCCATATGTATATATGCATGTCAGTTGTAGGTATGTATATATTTCTATATGTGGACGTTTTTTTATGTGTATGTATATATGCGTATTTGTATGTGTATATGGGCGTTCATGTGTATATGTGTATGTATATGTATATATATATGTACACACACACACACATATATATATATATATATTTATATATATATATATATATATATAAATATATATATATAAACGGAAAAAATGAAACGATATTTCATTTCCCACTCTTAGTACGGCTGTTACTTAAATATAAGTATGTACACGTACATACTTATATGTATACCGACGTACAGTAGTATGTATATATATATATATACATACATGCACACATATATATATGCACGTATGGATTCACCGAATATTTATTATAATGCTCGGTGTGTTTGTAAACAAACATCCCGTATTAAGCCGTAGTGTCTAGCAACCACCGTTGCTCGTTTGTTCAACACTGACAAAGGAACGCTGTACTAGTTTCAAGCTTGTTAGCTATCGTCAGCAACGTATACCTTCCTGCCAGATTGTTGAACGTATATACTTACCTTATGCATATTAACGGCTGAGTAGCCCAATTTGCATATCGAGTGGGTTAATCGGCCGGGTACACCGAAAACGATAAACGGAAAAAATGAAACGGCTTAATACGGGATGTTTGTTTACAAACACACCGAGCATTATAATAAATATTCGGTGAATCCATACGTGCATATATATATGTGTGCATGTATGTATATATATATATATATATACATACTACTGTACGTCGGTATACATATATGTATGTACGTGTACATACTTATATATATATATATATATTTATATATAAGAAAAGAGTCAGGACCCCGACGGCTGAGATATATATATGTGTGTGTATATATATATATATATATATATATATATATATATATATATGCATGTGTTTATGTGATTATATACATATACATATATATATACTTATATAAACACATGCATATGTACATGTATATGTATACTGAGGTTTATATGCGTGGAAATGCTTCTTGTGTACGTATGTGTATATATATTTTAATATTTCTTTGTATTTTTACGTATTTCCTTGTGTGTATTTTATATTTATATGTCTTTGTGGGAATACATATATATTTATTTACATATATGTTAGTACTTGCGTATATGTATTTAGTGTGTACGTATGTATATTTTGTACATTTGTAGTACTATAAATATGTATATACCATCCTTTCTATCCCACCAACCTTTTCACTAGCCCTCTATACACCCACCTTCACATCCATCACCTGCCTCTCACTGACCAGTTAAAAACCTAATGGCTATGTCCACTACTACCTATTATCATCTTTTTCACACAGCCTATCCTACCCCCACCCCCACCACCACCACCACCCCACCCTGCCAATGCCCTTTCCATCCGTGATAAACAGGCGAAACACCGGAGTAACAAGACTCACTATTTAGCTTTAGCCTTAATAAAATGAACATTAAAACTCTACTTCGGCATAGCGTACTCTTTTCTCTCAGCTGTCAACTACATACGTATATATATATATATACATATATATATATATATAGAGTTTATGTTGGTTGTATACCAACACCTCAGTATGCAGGCTGGAGCACTCGACGAAGTGTGCAGGTTGGTTTGGTTACTCCGGAGTAGTGTAAAATAAAGTAAAATAAAGTTAAATAAAAGTCAAATGATTAAAATATGACTCCAGTTCCTCAGTGAATTAACAGCCCAACAAGGAACTGGGCATATCAGAGTATTGACAATATTATACACCTAAACAACATATGTACTTGTCTATACCATACTAATTCAAACTGCCTGAAGAGGTCACAGCCAAAGATGGCTGTCACTGAAATATATATAGCAGTAATAAACGAAGCTAAATTTTAATCATTTGACTTTTATTTAACTTTATTTTATATATATATATATATATATATATATATATATATATATATATATATATATATAGGAACGAGTAGGTCCTACTCGTTCCTATTACCCACTCTACTACCCTAAGTATTGAGTACTTTGGTGCGTTATGGTCCACCTGGTTCATTACCACATTTCCTTCGTTATATATATATATATATATATATATATATATATATATATATATATATATATATATGTGTGTATGTGTGTGTGTGTGTGTGTGTGTGTGTGTGTGTGTGTGTGTGTGTGTGTGTGTGTGGATCCAAACTGTTCGGATCTCGCTATTGAAACGGCCGGTGCCCAGCCGTCGGGGTCCTGACTATTTTCCTATTTCCCACTCCACTACCCTAAGTATCGAGTACTCTGGTGCGTTATGGTCCACGTGGTTTCTTACCACACTCTCTTTGATGTATATATATATATATATATACAACAAAGAGGGTGTGGTAAGAAATCAGGTGGACCATAACGCACCAGAGTACTCAATACTTCCGGTAGTAAAGTTTGTAATAGGATAAGACATTTTTTAATTCCATGTTAAGTTGGATGATTTGTACACTTGATGTTGTGTGACTTTATCTCCTCTAATCTTTATGTCCTCTATTGAACTATTTGGTGCTTTGAATGATGTGTCTTGGGTGCTTCTCTGTTAATACTTCCATCTATATTAGCGGTTCTCAAACTTTTTTTCGCTGTGGACCACCAAAATAAGTAATTTTTTTTCCCGTGGACCACCTAAACTTTTAAATCTTTTGTAATAGAACTGCTACTTATAAGCATCAGTAGATGTTTTTTTTTCAATGAATTAGAAAATGCTATTATCATGTCGCAGTGCCTAAAAATCTACACAAATAAACAGCTGAAGTCGTACTTATGCGAAGAATAAGAACAGCGCTTTAAGTCAAATGCATGGATCAAAAAAAGAATTTGCTATTGAACATTTTCTGTGGACCACCTGAATTTCGCTATGGACCACTAGTGGTCCACATGGACCAGGTTGAGAACCCCTGATCTATATTGAATTGTTTTCAATTTTATTTTTATTTATTTTTTTTTTTTTTTTACGTAGTCGAACTTATAGTCTTGCACCTGCCTATTGTCCCTGGCTATGCTACACGTGTATCTAACCTCTTAGAATACATTTTTTAAATATATATTTGTTTAATATATATTTAAAATTTATATTTGTTATGCATACTTTCTCTTATCAACTTTCTTAACTATTTATAATATATAAGTTTCACTGTACTTAAGTTATCTGTAACAGTATATTTTTCATTTTTTTTTAAACATTTATCTGCTCCTATTTTTCATATGTTTTTTTCCGCCTCTGATATCTTACATAAATTCTTATATGAGTGTTGATGTTTACGTTTATCTAACATCCCATATTATGTATCCTCCTAATTTTCTTGTGACAACGTTTTGATCTTGTATTTGTTATCAACTCTGGTGATATCTGCTTTGTGTTAAGATGAAACGATCGTCAGTGATTAAATGTTTGAAAGATTAAACACTCTTTGATTTTCATTTTCATTTACATTTATATATATCAAACATTTAATCACTGACGATCGTTTCATCTTAGGTATATATATATATATATATATATGTGTGTGTGTGTGTGTGTGTGTTTGCGTATATATGTATGCATGTATGCGCGTAAATGTAGATATTTATGTGTGTGCGTGTTGAGATGTTTCAATCTAATATTCTTTGCATTTTATTTTTGTTAGAGTATTATTGGTGATTATAAATGTTCAATTCTCTTTAAGTTAAATTGAGTAGATTTATAATTAAAAAATAAAAAAAAGTCTTCTGTATTAATCGTGTTCTCAAAATGATTGGTGAAACATAAATTGGGACTTCACAATATTTAAACACAGTGAGAATCGGTAAAAAATTGATAAATAAACTAATTGAAGCTAGATACTTACGAACGTTGCCACTGTGATGTGGTTGATTGAATATTATCATGTATGTTCTTTAACCTTTTCCTGCTTTCAGTCATTTGACTGTGGTCATGTAGGGCAACGCCTTATAGGGATTGGATCCATGGTATTGAGCCCAGTAGTATTTATTTCAAGTCTGGTAGATATTTCTTCAATCCCTTTTAGTCGAATAGCTAAGACATACACAGACTTAAATACACACACACACACACATACACACACACACACACACACACACACACACACACACACACACACACACACACACACACACACACACACACACACACACACACACACACACACACACACACACACACACACACACACACACACACACACACATTTTGATATGTATGTGTGCTCCGGATAAAAACTGAAGGCTGCTGATACATTTGTGTATTTGGAGAGTACTCTGAGTGTGGCCTGCTCTCTGGATGCAGAGGTTGGTTTACGTGTTAGTAAGGCATGTGAGTCATTTGGAAGGCTCAGCGACCGTCTTTGGTGCAGGCGAGGAATCACAATGAGGACCGAGGTGAGAGTGTATGCTGTTGTGTACTGTCAGCTTTTCTGTATGCATGTTAGACAAGGGTTGTATATAAACGGCATATCCATAGACTGGAACCGTTTCACCACCAGTGTTTAAGAAAGATGCTCGGTATCAAGTGGCAGATGCATGTGGGTGATGTTGAGGTCCTTGAGAGAAGAGAATATCGGAGCATTGAGAGTATCATCCACAAACGACGTTTGCGATGGAGCGGACACCTCTGCAGAATGGAGGATGATCGAATCCCAAAACAACTCTTGTATGGCGAGCTTTGTGAAGGTAAGAGACCACCTCACTAGCCAAGGCTCCGATTCAAGGATTGTGTAAAGGACTCATTGAAAAAAACAGGTTTGATGATGGCTGACTGGGAGATAGAAGCTCTTGAAAGAGAAACTTGGCGTGGAATGGTGAATAACGGGGTCCATAATTTTGAAGATAGACGAATAGAGCATGAAAAGATCAAACGGGATGTGCGTAAGCAATGCCCTGGTGTATCTCTCGAAAGGATCGGTGTCTCCATTGAATTGGAGTGCCCTGAGTGTGGAAAACTTTGCTTGAGCACATCTGGTTTCAGGAGCCACAGTCGCAGCCATGTTCAAAGAGAACCAGTGAACTATGATCTCCACGGTGTTCTGAGGGTTCACAGGCAACTTGATAACAAGACCTCAAGACAGGGAGAGCCATAGTTGTCGTCGGCGTACGAAGGAGTGCAAGTCTCTAGCAGGCTTGAAAAGCCATATCCGAGTGTCACACATCAGAATCTCACAAGCGATTGCAATACTCTTGGCAGAGTTTGCAGCTATCATATATATATATATATATATATATATATATATATATATATATAAACGTCAGTGTTGAACAAACGAGCAACGATGGTTGCTGGAC
>OZ024740.1:280849002-280856502 GCA_964016885.1 Eledone cirrhosa | reverse complement strand
GATGTTTCAAGCAATGGGAATGAACACAAAACTTCGTAGTTGCAAAGCGAATCCCTTATCTACACGGCCTTGTGAAAACGTTGTTCAGGTGTTTCATATATGAGACAGTTTCACAGAATATGAATTAGTCTATATTTCTATACTGAGAGTAGTCTATTATATTCCTATAACAATATATTTATTCTAGATATCTAGAACAAATTTAAACTTATACCTGCTATAATTAATTTAATCTTGTGTCACAGACATAATTCAATTATAGAGGACTAATGTATGACATTTTGTTTTTCGTTGTTGCTTTTTATTCCCAGGTGAGTTATTAAGCATATCTATGATAAAAGTGTTTCGGACATGACCATCTCATCTTATTTTAAAGCAACGTATCCAGAACTACATTATTCAACGTGTAGTTTATTTTATGGCGGGAAGCTGTGGTTTGAGTAGAATTCGATTGCTATTTCTAGCAGAAGATCAACCACATGAAGGCACCTTTGTTGACTCGATTAAGTTTATTATCATGGAAAAAGTATAATTATTATTCATTTTTGCTAAATAGATATATAAAAAAAAAACATTTCGGGATTAATTCCATCACACACATTCTCTTATTTCTCTAGCATTCTATATGTATGTATATGATTTCTGGATGTATGGGCTTTTTCTTCTACGTGTCGTAAGAGTCAGCCTTTGGATTACGTAGTGTGTGAATCTAAGCAATGGATTTCATTCCAATAACATTACGAAATTTCATCCTACAGATATAAATATATATCGAATTATTCTTGAAGCTAAAAAATTTTAGCGCATCTAAACAGAAAATAATTTCTTTTTAAAATAGCTGTAGCTTTTAAACAACAATAAAAAAAAAAACCCTACAGGCAAACATATTCATAATACATTGCATTTGAAAACATTTATTGATAGAAGTTGGCTTCTTCGACGCATGAAATTCATCGCCTATTTCACATTATAAACTGTGTACATAGTTATTTCCTGACAGAAACGAAACTGATTGCTATTTATTGATTTGTACTGAACTTGATTGGTACCATAGCCAATCGGACACTGAATAATGAGTTACCGGGCGTTTCACTAAGCTATAAATGATTAAACAAAATAAGGTCAATCTCCGTAAGGGAAGTGCAATAATGATTTTTATTCACTAAACGTAAGGCCAGTGTCAAATAATCGATTCTATCATCTTCCCGGTACTTAGATTATCACAAACGGTAACAAGAATATTTTCAAAATTAAACAACCGAATTGCTTTTAATTTCAAGATGCCTGTTTGTGTTTCAATTTCAATACACACAGGCATAAATATTTCCAAAATTGAACAATTACCTTTTAATTTGAATTTCGATTTTCAGCATACACATATACAGACACACACAGACACACACACACAGACACAGACACACACAGAGACACACAGAGACAGGCAGACAGACACACACACATAAATACATACGCCTACATAACCTCCTCCTCAAAGGAATTATGCTCCAGTGAAGCATTTTCCTAATCACTTAAAAGTACCTTAAAAAACATTTCGATCTTTTTGCTATTCACAATTTCTCTCACTGACATTATACACCTAAAAAAATATATATAATATTTAAGAACCACTCGACGTTACATTCAATAAATATTGACTCCATTTCCTGTTAGACTTTTAATTATGAAACTTATTGACTACTTACGAGGAATGGAAAATAAGAGTTGAGACATTCATGCGTTTCCAAAAAGTAACAACGACATTACATTAAATGAAATTGTTCCAACAGAAATCGAACCTTTATCGAGGAATTGAATCACCGAAAATTTCTTTTTATTCATTGTTGTTTTTTTGTTGTTGTTTTTTTCAAACTCAGTACATCAAAACACCCAACATAGATCTTAAATTCCTTTTCATGGTAGAAGGGAGATACGTTACGCTCAACTGGGAATCAGTAATAGAATTGTCCATCACATCGGAAATATTTACGTTTAGTTCAGCCTATCAGTCACCGAATTGTTGTGATTTTATAAACAGCAAAAGGATGTAAAATAAGGATAAATGTAGCAAAATAGTGATGTACTCTACCAAATACCGTAAAACATATTATCTGGTGATTTACTGCATATACTATATAGTTATGTATTAGTAAATTATGTGTGTTTGTTTTTTCTAATTTTGTAAGCAATAATGACAATGTGTAGAAAAGGACACGGAATAGGTTTTGTACCTTCTCTTGTAAAATTCTCTCATAGTGTAGCTTGTGTCTAGATGACTAACTCACAGCGCTTTCTACGTCCAGTAGGGGGTGATGGTGGAGGTGGGTTGTGTACAGTGGTCTGACAGATAACCAACTGGGCTATGCAATCCTTCTTCATTTGAGCAGTGATTTTGTTGCAGATCTTCCAGCATTGTGCTTAGTTGCTCGCGCATGTTCTTACATCGATGCGACATGAATTCAGGGTAGCTTCGGGGACATCTTCGTGCCGCTTACACTGCCTACCCCTTTATATGTGTGCCTTGTCCAGTTGGCTGCTTTGGCAGTTGGTCGTTCATACGCTCAGTCTAGTGTAACAGTTCCGCATGAGGATGGACTCGGTACAGCTTGTATTGCATCGTCGCTGGATCTCAACGTTAATAATCTTATCATTCCAGGAGTCACCGCAGATCTTCCTTAGGCAGCACGTAGAATTATTCCTGCTTCCCCAGGTGAGGGCAGTATGTGTTCTAGATCTCACAACCATAATATGGTACACTTGAATCTTGGTACTCAATGGAAAATCAGGTTTTCATCATCAGCGATGTTACATACTGCCGATGATCTACGGGACATTCTGATGTATCTCTTCACATCTTCGTCAGTTTTAACATTCTGCAAGATTGCATCACAGGGAAAACAGAATTTTTCCAAGGTCTTGAATGGTTGATGGAAGTGATAAAACTAGTGAAACAATTATCGAGAATTAATCGATAACATTAACTATTCACACTAATTGCATACAATGGTTTTCTCTGGAATTTCAGTAATAAAATAGAAATCTATTTAATTTGTTTGTTTTAAACATTTACGTATCATTAACGTTGACAGATTAAAATCCAAAAAAAAATTATGACAAATTATCGTTTGTGTTACAGAAACCTAAATATTATTTTCGAATGACTGCTGTTGTGATAAATGGGGAATACATTTATGAGAATGCATAAAATTTTATGCATTATTTCTATATCAATGAATAACATGAATTATATAATCGTTCATCAAGCCTCTTTTCTTTCCTATATAGCTAGAATGGCAAAATTGGATTGATGTTGTAAAGATAGGTAAGGGGTATTGGAAAAGTATTGACAGAATCTAATATCAATTGTATCCCTCATAGTACATATTTACTTATGGTGAGATATCCTTGAGGCTATCACATCCTTGAAAATACATATTCCATAAATATCACATTATCACTGTACGTTGACGAAATCTTGCGAGTGATATAATACCTCGGTTACATAAGCCTAACTGTGCCACACATCTCTATATAGCTAAGCGAATGCAGTCATTGTGAAGTAAATACCTATAGTCTATCGGTAATGAGTTATGAATAATGCAATATTGAATCGGAAATCGATATGTCCATATCAAATAGAACTTCTACAAAAATCACGTTAACGTGATGCATTGTTTCTCTTACTCTCTAGATCAGTAGAAAGAACATAGACTCAAAAGTTTATATCCAAGGAACGTAAATATAATCCGGATTATAAACATTTTTATGTAACCATTCGAGACTTTGATGATCTACAAGTCTCTACAAGCACGAAATATCCTAATTTCTTTTCACTTATCGATACTAAACGCGTATATAACTGCTATCGCACGCTTATTCATTTTCAAAAGGAAAGTTTGCGGCGTCTCCAATATATACGCTTACTTCAAAACCAGAAAAATAAGAAAAGTATGAAACTTTTATCGATTCCACCATATACATTTATCTTGAATTAATAGAAATCTAACACGTGAATCCAAAAGCATGTAAATTTACCCTGAATTATGCCACTATTCAAATTTCACCTGTTTTATCACAGAGTTCGAGACGGGTCTTCACATATATATGTTTATATTTTTATTGTAAACGAACCTGATGCAACTATCTTCACTAAGCCTTCATGCAGCTCCCTAATGTGTTTTTATGTCTCTAGAGACATGTGCACCATTAGAAGCGTTTGTGGCACCTTAGAACTGCTGGTGCTAAACATCTCTTTGTTTCTATTTTGTCGCTTTGTGCTATGAGTGATATTAGTTGTCTACTTTTCTCTCCGGTATAGAGTTCGGTTCCTGTGTGGTTGGTTGTTGTGTATATGTTTTCTTTTTGTGGGTAGCTGTGGTAGTGTTGGTAGTGATGGTAGCGTTTGTAGTGGTTGTTGTGTTGAATGTGTGGTACCAATTAGGCTGGTGTTGTTGTAAGTGTGTTCTGTCTGTTTTCAGGCGTGAATGTTGGTGTGAAGCCAAATGTTATTTTGTATGTGTGTATGTGTGAGTGTTGAATATTAGTGTTCTCCCTCGTCTTCCCTTCGAGATGAGGAGGTATCTGCGGAATCAGTCTCGGGTATAGGTAAGATTCTGTTTGTATGTGTGTGTGTGTGTGTGTGTGTGTGTGTGTGTGTGTGTGTGTGTGTGTGTGTGTGTGTGTGTGTGTGTGTGTGTGTGTGTGTGTGTGAGCGTGTGGGTGTTGGTGTGGGTGTTTGAAGGACAAAGAGAAGGAAAAATGGGTTAGCAGACCACCTGAGTGAGCTCGGTGATATTGCATGCCGCTGGTATTCTTTTCAGTGAAGCCGGTGGTGCTTGTGGAACTGCCGCTGCTGGTATTGGCACCAGCGCTTCTTCAAATGATAGCGTTACCTCCACTGCTGCTGCTTCTGTTGCTGTTGTTGTTGTTGTTACTCGGATCCGGGTGTGCAGCAATGAGGCTTTGAGGTTCCCTACTTTCTTCGGCAGAAAGCTCTTAGTTGGCTGCTTGATTTCACCACAATGATGACGTCGATACTTTTTGTCCCCAATGAAGTCATGTAGGTCTACACCACATCCGTGATTTTGACCGTTTCACCGGTTTTATGCGGAGAAGTATCCCTCTGGGTTATTTTTATATCCAGGAGAGTTTCACTACCTTCTAGGATCACGCATACCTGGATCCACCAGATATTCACCTCTAGTGGGATCCCGAAAACTTTGATTTTTACCGTTCTTCCCCCTTAGTATGATACGTAAAACCCATATTTGTCACTTCAACAGTTTACCACAGATAGTTTCATGACCAGAGCTTCACTTTTAAAGAGCACTGACACTGCCTGGCCCTTGCGATGTGCTATGGATCAGCCATAATGCCATTCAGTGCTCTTTCTACTTTGGTTAAAATCGCTCTTTTTTGTCGCCTCAGGTTCATTCACAAGCATTTGTAAATTGTCGTTCTTCTGTTACTTCCAACACCTCAATAGGGATGGCTAATTCGGACCCTATTGCTTCTTGTGTGATCAGTCAGGTTTCATGGGCCAACCATGTGTCCTTTTCTGACATATTCTTATGATGTTTTTTTATTGTTTTTGCTATTGACATTTGTGTTGTTGTTGTCCGATTTGCAGTTATTTGTTTTTTTATTTGTTTCTGCTATAGTTTTGGTTATTATATTGGCGATGGTAATGACGCTAGCAGTGTTGGAGCAAGTGTTGTTGTTTTTGTTTTTTTGTCTTTTTTTGCTCGGATAATGATGCTGTTGGTGTTAATATTTTCAATTACGCAAAATTGATTTCATAATTTCCATGCATTTCACGTGCTGTTTTATTGTTGTTGTTGTTGTTGTTGTTGTTACAGAAAGAGAAAAACTAACCCACTCGCAAAGAACCTGGTTAGTTTAACTATAAAACAGTCACAAATCACTAATATAAAACATTTTATAACAATCTAAAAAAGGAAGAAAATTACTGTGCGACTTAACGAGTTGTGTCGAAACACGAAACAAAAATATATATATTACTTCTATTACAGTTGCTGCTGCTTTTGCCAACCCCCTACTACTGCCGTCACTGCTGCTGTTACTACTACTACTACTACTACTACTACTACTATTACTACTACTACTACTACTACTACTACTACTAATACTACTACTACTACTACTACTACTACTACTACTACTACTACTACTACTACTACCACTGCTGCTGCTACTACTACGACCACTACTAATCCAACAATATGCAATGCCTGGGAAATGGAGAAAGTGAAAACAAGAAAAAAGTTCAAACTGATATTTACCTAATAAACCTTTGAACAGCACGTGAGCAGTCCAATAACAACTAAACGAATATTTCTTCATCATTGTATACGTGATGTAATCTACACAAGTAATATATGTATATACATACTTCGAAACTATGTGGTCTGTTTACTTTTATGTTGAAGATTTTTTAAATCTGAATTCTCACCAACTTGAATATTATTTCTAAGGTGGATGGCTTTTGAAAAATGTTTCCATTTTTAGTTATTAAATTCTGTTGCATACAATCATCACGTCATTTTTCTGATACATAATTGCTCCCCGCTCCTCTTTTCCTCCGTTCCTTTATTTTGATCTAAAGATAAGGTGAGTCAACTTTTGAGAACAGAAGCTAAGAATTTTCAATGAAATACACAACCTGCTAAACAGTTTTCACTCTCTTAAATCACCAAGCCGATTTATAACAATGTCTGGTGTTGCATCATTCTCTACAATTCCTTAGTCCTTTGTATCACAGGTTACACATCTTTGCCATTTGTGTGCTATACGCAACAGGCGGGGGGAAAAGAGGAAACTTTCTTGCCTCAAACGTACGGGGTGCAGGTCAAATATCTGAACCTACGGTACAACAGTGATTTAGCCTCACATAGCCCATGTGAAATTTTAACCGTCTCGAACTGTAAGGGAGTGTCAGCATCAAGATTCTGCAAGCTGTCCGAAGCTCTGAGGCTGGCGCATTAGCGACAATTGACCAAACACTAGACTGGAACCATCTGTTCTGTATCCCTGTTGTGAAGAACCCAGTCTCATTTCTTTCTTCGAGGTTCAGAAATAACATCGCTTCTTTCTTCATTTCTTCATTTCACCGATCTCCCGAACTGTCCAGCTGCACCACCACCCGCCACCCAACGCCTCCTTGGCTGCAAAAACTCAACTTATTGACAACATTGCCAATTCAATCTGTCCAATGTTCAAAATCTGATAACTTGATGCTGTAACACTGAGTGACTTTGTTGAATCCATTGTTTTCCTTAATACAACCAAAATCAATATGGACCACTTTGTTGAATCCATTGTTTTCCTTAATACAACCAAAATCAATATGGACCGGAAACTCGAGTAAGCTCTATACTCTGATTATTTAGGTGACTGTGACAACATCAAATGCAGCTCAACCTGCACGAGTATTAGATCTTCTCTAGAACATGATTAAGCCTACCTTCGCAACAAAACAGCGGT
>OZ024740.1:280821502-280839002 GCA_964016885.1 Eledone cirrhosa | reverse complement strand
AACATTTAAAAAGTATTACATTTCACAGCAGGAATCGAAATTAGATAGAGAAAGGTCATTAAAAAACATATTAAACTTATAAAGAATTTAAGAGTACTAGTTTATTACAGAAGAATAGCACACAAATTGTAAACAAATTGAACTGATAGAATATAACAAAAATCACCGAGAAAGATATATTACGCCGATCATTGTTCACAACTAAAAGCTGTGAGCAATTTCTTTCAGAGTTTCAAAGTTCAGCAAGATAATTGGAGAAACATTTTTGCATCAGTTTAAGATGTATTCAATCTTAAACTGAAACAAAATCCTTGATAATAAATATATAAACAAGTAGTAGGAATGAACAAGATTTGAGTATATGAGGAAGTAGATGTCTCTTTATAAAATATTTTCCGTGATAAAAATAACTAAACTGAATTTAGTTTCATTCATACATCAGTAATATCTTTAAATTAAAGTAACTTTTGATAATTTTATTAGAAATATATTTCTGATAATTGATCTTGTTAAAATGAAAAATATCTTTCTTCTTCTTCTTCTTCTTCTTCTTCTTCTTCTTCTTCTTCTTCTTCTTCTTCTTCTTCTTCTTCTTCTTCTTCTTCTTCTTCTTCTTCTTCTTCTTCTTCTTTTTCTTCTATTTAAATCATCTACGTAAATGTTTTTTTCTCAAGAAACATATGAATTACATTAGATTTGAATATATCGTGCAGAAATGTGATCATTTATTAGATGTCGGCTATTGGCGAGTCAGAATAGGCAAAGAACCAAGTATATCAAATTTCATTATATTACACAATATGCTTGTGAATATTAAAGCTATAACCTAATAAAATATTTCTATCCGAACTATTCTTTCGCATACATATACATTAGACAATCTATTTATAAACCGAAATACATCATCTGTTATGTACCAGCCGTTACAAAAATTGTTGAAAGGCTTCTAAACTACACTTGAAATTAATTGTTGCAATGAAATTTCTGGTACATCTGGAATTATAACCAATGTTTCAGAAACTACCCTACGTCAGAACAATTATTATTTCATAGCAATTCTTATTCTGTCAATGATACAGTAAGTATATTTTGAAGAACTAGAATTTTATTTCAATACACTGACGCGTATGTGTATATGTGTGTTCGTGTATGTATATGTATGCATATACATATATATACATGGACTCACATATACATTTATATGTATGAGTATATAAATATAAACGCGCAAACACAGACACACAAAAATACACACTCACTGACATACATTCACACAAACACACACATACATTCACACAATGACACACACACATACATTTACACAATCACACACATACACTCACACACAGAGTCACCATCCCGTTCCTTCTATTTGCATACACATACATTCACACAAACACACACATTTTTAACGGACGGATAGTAGGAAGTTGCTCAAATTTATATCTCGATAACGTTTAGCTCCAGTGATGTAACATGCTTAAGATATATTCTGTGCAAACGAACTCTTTAGTTGTTTACACACAACAGAGGTAATTACAGGATTCACGATATTCATGCACGTAAGCAGAACATATGAAGTATATCAAAAGTAATAAGATTATATGAAAATAACATACTGTCGTCTCTTTATTTTCGGTTTAAAGTTGTGATTTTTGTGTTAACGTAATGAATGGATTCGGTTCGCCGCGGTAATACATTCGTATTTTCCTTTCATTGTCGCAGATTATACATTCGATTGGTGTATGTATTTTATTTTTTCAACCAACATCCTTTACTGGAAAGCTTTCATTTTCATTGTGAAATAGATTTCGAGATATTAACGGAATACACAGTAAGCAACTCTGTGCTAAATTTCAATATCCAGACAAGTATAAATAAATTCATAAAATTATGACGTCTCCATTTCTAGATATAAACAGCCAAGTGGGAAAAAATAGAAACATCTCGTCTCTCTGCAACAAAGACAGAAATATATTGTATATAGATAGAAATAGCAAATATACACGCTGTTACAAGATGTTTTTTGCTGACATTCGTATTGAGAAATGTATGTATATTCACCTGCATCAACCAACAACTAAGAATAGAAATCTACGGCTCCAATACTAACGAAATTTATCACTCCAGAATAGGTGAGACTCATCATTCCCTCTGTTCTCTTGCTTAATTCCGACTTCATCAACAAACATTTTTTATTACTCCATACTAGAATGTGGAGGCTAGGATAAATTATACATCATCGCCTTTATAAATTAAAAGGATAATACCGAGTTGAAAAATCTTGATAATATTGTTCGTAAATTCAGACAATGCATAAAAATTCAACAGCCCACAGATAAATATGCCACAGCAACTATACGAAAAAGTAAATTGAGAACATTGCACTAGATATATACACTGAAATGAGAGAATTAAACTGAATCCACCCATAAAAATGGTTAGGATTAGATGAAACTAATAAAATAAAAACAAAAGAAATGAAAGAGAAACAATATTAAAGAAAGGTCTAAAATTAAAAATTATATTCAGTGTTAGAATTAAGACAATAGATAAAAATTCACAAGCTATCACATTTCGATATTATAGGTGCACGGGTATGATACAAATAGAAAGCTACTACAAAATAAGAACAGTGCGACTAAAAAAATACTTAGAAGCCATCAATGAGAGACTGATAACAGTAATAAGGAAACCTTTAAAAAAGCGAATATACTTTTATCTATAGTTCAGCTAAGATTAATAAGGAAATATTTAAAAAAACAAAAATGCATTTCTATTCAGAAATAAATGATAAACACCAACTGGAAACTAATTACACCGAGAAAAAAAGAATTACGCAAAGACAAAACGACAGAGAATTAAAAGACGAAAACAAAATGGAATTCTGAAATATATTTATGGAGAACACACAAAAATCAAATAAATACTATACCCAGAAGAATATATTGAGAGAGATGGAATCAAAATGAAACACAGCATGTCTCAACAGCTCTGGACTAAAAGCAGAAACAGATGGTCTGATTTTAGCTAAAAAACAGATCAATATCTAACCACAAACTACCACAAAAATGAAATAGTAAAAGAACAAGGTAGCATCAAGTGTTGACTATTTAACCAGTACAATGATCTACTAAAGATGTTGCATAACACTGATCTGAGCATAACGCCCTAAGACACGTCAGTCCAAACAGACAAGGGAATCATAGTAAAAGTAGACGTCCGCGAATACATATCTTGAACGATTTTGACTATCACATTGTCTGAAAGAAAATGGAAAGTTTTAAAACCATTATCGGTCTTGTCCATCGCTCCTCACAAACAGTTTGGTAACGTTCTTAATATCAACCACTCACTTCCTTGAACCAGATAACACGCGCAAATGTGGTCTGTCGAATACCGAAATGCGTATTTGTGGGTACGCGTGGTAACCAAATGAATTTTGTTTCATTGTTTCTAAAGAACACAATACTCTTCGAATTTCACATCGACGGGTTCGTCGAGACCTACAGGCTTCTTAACCAACCTCTTGTTTTCTAGCGCTAGTTCGTATATAAAACTAGCGTATTCTCTTTTAAATAGTTGTCTTTAATAAAAGCCATCTTCAATAGACAATGTGTAATATATTCAAATGACAGAAAACGTTAGGAATGAATATTATTGACGCATTAAATTAATACTTAACACATGTAAATGTGAAAGTAATAGTGGTAGGCATCAATACTCAAGCTGTCCCGGGATTTTAATATTGGACAGAAGAACAAGAAAATAATTGTTTCTATTTTTGGCGCAAGGCCAGCAATTACCCAGTGCATTAATGGTACTTTATTTCATCAACCCCGTAAGGATGAAGGCAAAGTTAACGTCGGCGGGATTTGAACTCAGACCGTAAACGAGCGTAACTCTTTACTGCAACGCATGGCGTCCGACCCTCTACCGATACTAAATTAATATCTGCATTTTTAATACATCCCCCAAAATCTGATTTAGATTATATTTATCATGACTCCACAGAGATGGGGTAATCTACTATAAAACGCCCATAACAAAATATACATAGTAAAGAGTAATGTAAAGCTAATAAAATAGTTAGAAAAGTAACATAGACAAAACAGAAAACTGTTTTCTGTCTTTCGATAGGGTCAATAATTGATACTTAGCGGCGGTTTTCAGTGCATCGATTTTCTAATCACTTGGTGCTTCAATTCACATATTCGATCGGTCAAAGTGTCATTTCATCAATCCAATGTGGAATGGTTGTTGTACCATTGCTGCAAGAAATAAAGATGTTGATACACATCTGGTTGGATTTGCAAAGTAACAAAAAGCGAGGTTAGGTGCCTTGTATCTGAAATATTGTCAGGCTCACGCACAGTTCTCTGACAGTCAGACAATGCACCTGGTGACATTTCACATTTGCATTCTCTAGAGGACTAGTAATGAAGCAGAGCAACTGCGTTCTTGCAGATACACTAGGTTTCGATTGTAACTGACTGGTTAGACTATTCTGATAGGATTTTAGCATGGGGGAAAAGAATCACTGTAAATATACACTAAAGACACAGAAATATCAGCTTGGCCTGTCCGAGATACACGCAAAAAGACCAAACCATTGAAAATACACATATTGACTATTGTTGATTTATGGAGTTTTTTTTAACAGTTTCTATCACATCTCGGAGGAATATAGCTATCTTCTGAGGACTTCAGATTTGATAGAATGTCGGAGAAATAATCTGTTCTAGGTCTTTACGTTCTTAGATCTAATCCCACTCTGGTTAACTTTGCTTTTCATTCTTCTGGGGTCAATAAAAACGCACCAACTATATACTTATATCAATATAATCGACTGTCTTCTCTCTGAGATTACGGGTCTTGAGCTTAAATTAAAAACCATTATTAAGATAGCATTAGTAACATAGTTTAATTGAAGGCTCTTATGTAGGAAGACTCTTTTGTAGGAAGATTTTTTAATATAGGTTTTATGCCGAGTGTTGCCCGACTAGAGTGAAAATTAGTGCTGCGAAGATTCAGGCACGTGACCTCTCAAGGAGACCTGAGCAGTGCATTCTACATGTCAGAAGAGTTTTACGGAAGCAAGTGGAGAAGTTCAGTTATATCGGAGCCGTGTTCACACGTGGTGGAAATCAGGAAGCAAGAATTGCAGGAGCTGGTGTTGTAATACATCAGCTTCAGCATTCAGTAATCAGAAGAAAGGAGGTAGGAGTACAACCCAAGCTCCCCATCTTCAATTCGGTGCTCATGCCAACCCTTACCTAAGGTAATGTATCTTGGGTAATGACCGGAATAATACCATCGCGGGGTTCCCCGAATTGAGAGATCACAGCTCCGTTACTACGAGCATTTAGTTATGTGGTTAGAATGTCTCAGGAAAGAATCGCTGGACAGATTTTATGGGCAAAACCAATTAGTTTTGCTTGGGAATCCAGCCGAATGAATTGGAAATTGCCTCAGTCAGGAGCCGCTGGAAGGAGTGTTTGATGTCTCTTCCCCACCTTCCTTTAAGAAGAAGAAGAAGAAGAAGAAGAAGAAGAAGAAGAAGAAGAAGAAGAAGAAGAAGAAGAAGAAGAAGAAGAACGTTTTGTTTCATAGAACTTTATTCGGTTTGTGGCGATTTGATATCAAAATGGTTAATCGACTTTCCTCTCTCTCCAAATGACTAGCTATTTGCCAAAGAAATTAGTAGTAGTAGTAGTAGTAGTAGTAGTAGTAGTGGTAGTAGTAGTAGTAGTAGCAGCAGTGGTAGCAGTATCAGCAGCAGCAGCAGCAGCAGCAGCAGCAGGAGGAGCATGCTTTGGGCCGTTGATAGTTATGTCAAACGTGACATCAGGGCCCCATCTTCTCTTCAAGATGATATCATTAGATATTTTGTGAAGTAGGCAGGAACAACTATTTTCACATTCTTTACGGCTACTTCACATTTGGCATAGCTGATAAAATGACTAGTGGCTACAGGAAAAGAATATGTCAGTTACTATGAAACGTTACTGACGTGGATGATACGAAACACTTCAGAGTTGTTGAATTGATTAATAATACTGTCTCTCTACATATTTATTCTGGTTGGTATATTTGCTGCTGGTCTGTTTATATTATTGAAAGGAATCTGTTTACAGTTAAATATTTATTTTAAGTGTTTCTTCAGTTATCATTTTCCAGACCGAATCACTTATGTAAGTTTTCAAACTAAGCTTAGTTAGAAACAAACGAGAACACTTATTAAAATGTTGCTTGTTGTATCAGAATATTTAATTGAATTTCTACGTTTCTTCATCATATTAAAATCATTGAGTACACATAACATATGTATATTAAATAACAAATTGTTGTAACGAGACACAATGCCACGGGTTAGTAATCGATAAATAATAGACTATTGTGTTGCTCATGCCCACAGGCATGAGACATAATATAAAATAAATATAATCAGGCTGTTATGAATTGTAAAGTCACTGACTGATGTCTACGAGAAGATAATTTAACTGTGTGGTTTTAACTAATATACCAAATTAATTACTGAACGTATATATATATATATATATATATATATATATATATATATATATATGTGTGTGTGTGTGTGTGTGTGTGTGAGGAAAAGGAATTGAAAATTCAATTGGATTCTTTAAGGTTTATTTACAATAACTTTACCGGTTTCAGAGTTACATCATTTTTCAAAAGTTAAGTGAGACGGAAAGATGTGTAGCCATACTGTGATATGTCACAGTATAGCTACACATCTTTCACGTTTTATGCAAAAATGTGACTCAGATTCCTATCTGTTTAAAATACAATATGATTGGCTAAGGTTGATCACTTGATGAAGTGTATAATTTCTTTTAGTTTGTGCACCACATATTGATGATCATGTGATTAAGCATAGAATTTTGTTGTAAATTTTGCGTCAGAAATTTGGAATTCCATGGTTCAGTTATCGTTTTTAATGACAATGCCAATAAAAATAATAATAATGAGTTCATTTATTGGCCACAAGGGGCGACATATAGAGGACAATACAAAAGAGTGGGACAGTGGGGGGTTTACAGAAAAATCGAGTAAACAATATGAATAACAATAACTAAGTAACAAGAAAAATACAAGAAGAATTCCCCAATAGGGGGGATGACCACCCAGGGTACCCCACCAATCCTGAACGACCCGACGCTTCGAGAGCACCCTGGAAGGGCACCACTCTCCTCCTCAAATTTACCCACCTGCTGGCGCATGACCAGAGTAGGCCCACTCACACCGGCCATTCTCGCCACATTCACCCACCTTTCAGTAAATGTACTGGGGTAAAGCACTTCTCTCTCCACCCCCACCTTCCTTTCCAAGTGAAACTTGAAAAAGTTGATGAGGGATTGGCCGAAGAGAAAAGTGTCTGTCTTTAGTCCTTTCAACCTCGTCCACCATACAACCTCTTTCGCTACTGCCACCAGACAGAGGAAAATTGCCTGCCCTTCCTGGCCAAAAGAAGGCGGCGGGTCGATCTTCCCTATGGACTCGACCGATAGCCGGATCCGTTCTACACGCGACAACAGCTGTTTGACATAACTCCACAAGTCAGTAATGCACGGACACTGGACGAGTGCGTGCAGGAATTTTGGAAATTATCCATCGTCCCGGCAGGAAAGTCCTGAACAGACTGGTTAGATCGACTTCGTCGACTCCCAGAGCCTCTCCAAATGCGTCGTCGCTCTTGCCCACCACTAATCCTCAATAGAACTCGAGAGTGGAAGTTCCACTGACCGCATTGCCCGCCTGGTAGAGGGCAGTGAGTGCCTGGCAACATTCCAGATGCCAGTCACCCAGTCTCGGTCTCTTCTTGACCCAGGACTGCAGCTCAGTCAAAGAGACGAGCTGCAGAAAGGCCCGTCTGACAAACGGCGACCGTACCTGTTCACCGTTTAGGCAGAATATCTGGAGATGCCGCAGCCGCAGCACGTGTCTTCGCATCATTAGCCACGGCATGCCAAGCCCTCCACGTAGAGGGTGCTGGCAGCAGATGGACCGCCTCACCAACGGAACCTGAGCCCTCCACAAGAAATTTCGCTATCACCCTCGCCAAAATCTTAAACTCTGTGTTGGCAAAGTTATGGGCCTGAAATTGTCTAATGTGTCGTGTCCCTCTTGTTCTCGTCTTTCCTTATCAGCGTCACTACGCCCCGGCACACAGAACTGGGAATGCTCCCGTTCTGCTGCCAGTTGTAGTAGAGCGCTTCGAAGAGATTGGAGAACAAGTCGGGCATATTTACGTAAAGCTCGAAGGGCAGAACATCCAAAATGAGTGACTTGCGCCGACAAAGGCATCCTGAATCTCGGCTGAAGTAATCGGCCTTTCGCAGCGCTCAGCGTCGGCCGTCGAGAGTTGCGGCAAGCCATCGAGATAGGGACTGAAGTCCGCCACCGTCTCTCACCCGCCACTTCCCCTGAACAACCGAGCAAAATGTTGGCGAAAGGCCTCACACATCCGCTTGGAATCGCTCAGCTCGTGTTCATCTCGGTCCGTCGAAGACCGAATCGTGGTTTTATTACCCCGCTGCGCCTCAGCCACGCGGGCCCATCAAACAGCTTTGGTTCCCTCGTTTCTCAGAGCACGCGCCTTAGCTCTGACAATGCAACCTTCGTGTTTCGCATTGAAGAAATGGTCTAATGTCATTATCGGCGCTAGCACGTTAGTTGCAATGCCACTACAAATAGCCTCGTCTAACTTATCTACCAACTCCCCTTCCTTTCTATTTTTGTCTAACGCTACTTCTTTGCTAAACTCTATCGACATTACCCTAATCTCTCTTTTGAGAGCCCCCCACCATCTATTGTTGACGACTCCCCCTGTCAACCTTTTCTTAACTAAATTGTTGACCTGGTCCCTGTAAGCCTTACGTGCCGGAAATGACATGTTCAGTTTCCAGTAACCAGGTCCTAACCTACGCGTCTCATCTAGGTCGACCATACAGATCACAAACTTGTGATCTGAATAGGCGACCGTTTTAAAACGTGGACAGCTTATACTATTTCTGTCTATTTTCCTAATGAATATCCTGTCTATATACGATCTAGATGACCCTATGCGGTTAGTCCAGGTCCATACTGGCGCATTAGGGAAATCTAGTCGGTACCTGTCAGACAGTTGGAACTGGCTGATCAGATTCTTGAGGCTTTTGCACCCCCCCCCCCTCCTATCGGATACTCCCACACAGTCCCAACGTGCGTCTAAGATGCCGTTCCAGTCCCCCTCTAACAGTAAAGGGCGAGACGTACACAGAGAGGCTTCCAGGCGTCTAAAGAAGTCCGGGTGTCCTGCCCCAGTAGGGGCGTAGACGGCCACCAGTCTAAAGGCACCACCTTCGTTATTGTTCACGTCCATGACAGCCAACTTCCCGTCCGGGTCCCGGAAGATCGACCTTACCTCGAGATCCAGGCCTTTCCTAAACAGCAGTGCCACCTCGCCTCCCATTCCCGGCCGACTAACAGATGCAAAGATCTGATAGTCGTTGAAAATGGGGGCTCGTGCGCGCGTGTCGGAAAACCTGGTTTCGCTGACGGCAATTACATCCATTTCTAGTAGCCTGAGTTCGTTGAGCAGGTGACCCTGCTTCCAGGACGATCCCAGACCTCGAACATTTAAACTTCCTACTCTTAATACGGCCATGTTGGCAGGTTAAAAGATAGAGAGGAAAGGTTTACTTACCTCCCCGGGCTCTTGTGAAGGTCGGGTGGTTCGACCTCCAAAGTTGGTGGCATTTCTTTTGGAAACCCTTTTAAAGGTCTTGAAGTGGGTTTTACGTTCAGGGTTCCCACGTCCCGAGGAAAGCTGTCTCGTATCTCTTTGTATAAATCGAGCGACATTGGCACCAGAAACAAATCTTCTGGCACGCGAAATGTGCTCGATTTAAAAATGTCCCCCTCTTTTTGTACATTTTCACTTCGTGCTACGAGGGGCATCAGTTCCTTGTTGGCCCTCCTGACGAGCACGAAGTTTTGAATGTTTTATTGGTGTGAATTTATTTGTTTGCGTGGCTTAAGTGGTGATGGTTTTGATGGTGTTGTTTCGGTTGTGTCTGTGTTTGTTGTGAGTGCGGTGTCTGTGGTTTCAGATGTTTGTGTGTGTATTTGTTCTTGCGTCTGTTTAGGTTGTTTGCGTTTTGGGGATTCTGGTGATAGTGATGGTAGTGTTGATGTTGGGGTTATTGGGGAGATGTTTGCGTGTGTGGTGTCTGCATTTTTTATAGTGGGTGATTTTGTGCTTTGTTGAGTTTTTTTTTTCTTTTTGTGCTTCCTTTTTTGTATTTTGGGGGATTTGGGTTTTCCCTCATCTTCACTACTGGTAGATGAGGGGTCTGTGTCTGTAAGTGTGTCTGTGTGTGTGTTTATATTTTTATTGGTGTGTGTATTTTTTTTTGGGGGGGGGGGGGGGTTGGCAACTTTCCTTGTTTCCCCCCTGGGTGGTCAATGTTGGTGGTGGTCTTTCTATTGGTGTTTTTGCTGGTGGTTTTGCCGGTGCTGGTGTTGGTTGTGGTCCTCGCCCTGGCGTCCGCAGCAGTGGAGCCCTTCGACCCTTTGCATCTTTCAGCAGTTGAGGGCAGACGGCTCGCAAATGGGTTTTTTCCCCACAAACAAAACAATGCGGCCTTTTACCTCGGTCATAATATGGATGACCGTCCCATTCTGAAGGCGTATGTGGTCCGGGATTGTCTTCACATTCTCGAGCCTGTTCTGGAGAAGTATCTCCAGGTCAACCCCGGACCAGTCCTCTCTGGCAGTTCTTGTCACTTCTATCGGGACGGTATCCGTCGCCTCCACAATCACACATCCCAGAAGCCACCACATGTCAAGTTCTGGTGGGATTCTGGGAATGCGGAGATGAGCCGTTCTTTTTCCCATGTCGGAGTGGTACATTATGACCTTGCTGGTTTTACAAGAAGTCATAGCGTGTTTCATAGCGAGGGCTTCTAACTTAAACAGTACCGAAATGGTGCCGTACTGTCTGCCCCTCGCTATGTATTCGGTGTCATCTCTGATGCACCTCAGCACGACTTCAACATCCGCTTGTGGAATTAAAGCAGCCCTTTTGGTTTGTGCTGAGATGCACCGTTCTGCGCTCCTCTGCCTCAATAGCCTCTACAGGGACAGTTAAGTTGGTCCAGGTTTGCTCTTGCTTGATGAGTTTCCAGGCCTGGGCCAACTTTTCATCTTTGTTTACCAGATCCATGTTGAAGCATGGCCTCTTTTTGGCTGCTGCCGTAGCGAAAGTGTTCTTCTTGTTGTCATTGGGGGTGTTGTTGTTGTTGTTGTTGTTCTTGTTGGTGTTGTTGTTGTTATCACTGTCGCTGTTATCATTGTTGTCTTTGGTGCCGCCGTTGTTCTCGGTGCAGTTGGTATTGTTGCTGTTGGTGTTGTCACTATTTCCATGTTAGTGGTGTTGATAATGTTCTTGCATTTGTTGTCATTTTTTCTGTTATCTGTATTTTCATTGTCGCTGTTACTGTCATTTTTTCTTTAAATTAGAGTTCTCAGTGTTGTTATCATTGCTGTCTTTGTTCACATTGTTTGTGGTGTTGTTTGTTGTATCCATTTCTGTTAATTTCGCCGTAACGCTCCTCTCAAATTTTACGTCGTGTCGCACGACAGCAGACATATCGCGGGGGGGGGGGGGGGGGGGGCGTGGTTCAGCCATGTTTTTTTGTTTGTTTTTTTTTTCGATAATTTTTTTAAAGAGTTCAAATATTTGGGACAAAAGGCCCAAATATTATTCTTTCCCCTTCACAGGACAAAGTCCAAGAGCTTGTATGCCTTACACAACAACAAAAAATTCAATAAATGATTTTTCACAGTTAAATAAATAAACTTACGAGACCGAGCAAAAAGACGTCCGTTCAGACTCAATAATAATTGTTTCTACTTTAGGCACAAGGCCAGCAATTACACAGTACATTACTGGTACTTTATTTTATCGACCCCGTAAGGATGAAAGGCAAAGTTAACCTCGGCGGGATTTGAACTCAATAATAATAATAATAATAATAATAATAATAATAATAATGATGATGATGGTGACTATGGTAATAATAATGTTACTAATAATAACAATAACAACAACAAAACCAACTGCAATAGTACCGTAGAAACCGACAAAACACGTGGTAAAAAACAATAATCTGCTTCCAGAAGAACGGAAAGGATGCTGCAAAGGCTCGTGTGACTGTAAAGACTAGTTGCTAATCAATAAAGCCATAACCAAAAACTGAAGAAAAGAAACAAAGCATCTTCAACATGGATCGACTACCAAAAGGCGTTTGACAGTGTTCCTCATACATTGAGGCTAAACACACTAGCCATGAATAAAGTATCAGCAAAAATAGAAACATTTATCAAACATGCGATGAGTAAGTGGCAAACATTTCTGCAGATACACACGATGGATGGAACTATAAAAACTGAGCCATCCCAATAAACAGAGGGACTTTTCAAGGGGTCTCTCTATCACCATTATTTGGGACTCTAAACAGAAATGGACTAGGGTATAAATGCTACAACAAAAATACTAACCACTAATATCATGTTAAATAGAGAAACTGAGATAAGTGTATTAGATAAAACACAGACATACAAAGGCTTAAGAGTCAACGAACTAGACAGGGTTCAACACAATGGAAACATTATAATGGAATACTATAGACGAATTAGATAACTACTTAAAACTGAACTAAATGCAAAAGAAATAATTGACATCAATAGTCTATCAATCTCACAATATGCGAAGTTTTAATATTCTGAACTAGATGGAAAAGAGAGAAAAATAAGAAAAAATATTGACTGCATTTAGAATACAACATCCAAACACAGATTTCAATAGATTATACCTAATACGAACACAATATATATTCAAACGACATTGTATACAAAATATTGAATTATCGAAGCACTAAGTAGTTATAAAATACATAGAAAAGGTAGAAATCTATGACGCAGAAAATAACTGTAAACAGAGGTGAGTGGTGTAAATAATAGCTTTAAAAATACTTTAAAAATACTTCATAACTCTAAAATTCCGACTGAGTGTTCTAACCATTGAGCAAAGATATATATATATATATATGTATATATATATATATATATAGAGAGAGAGAGAGAGAGAAGTGGTTACACAAGAGTTAGTTCACCATACCGAGAACAATTGTTTCAACTTAGCGGATCCTCAGCTCGGAATGGACATGGTTATAGGAACAGGAAGGACAACCGTACCGGTTACGGTATGGTGAACTAACTGTTGTGTAAACACTTCTACCTGACTAGTCCCATGGACTGAGTGCTCTACCACTACGGATATTACCTTCCCGTGTTCCACCACTATATATATATATAACCCCCACCGCACCACAAACATGTTAAATCCCTATATATAGAACAACACACCACATACACATCAGTTTGACAAGCGCACCTCAGCGTGAAAGGTCTTTCTAAAAACGAAACAATACCTCCTACGTTAACCAAGAACTCCTAAGACCTAACCAACAACCAACGACTTAATTTATAAAAAATCTTTTTTAAAAAAATTTTTTCTAATCCGGAAAAAAAATTCTTTTGGGATTTTGTGAAGAAAATAAATTTGTTGAAAGCACAAGTGAAACCATTTTTTTCTTCCCCCCTGTCTTAATATACCTAACTGTACCAAGGATTACACACATTTTCCAATATATATATATATATATATATATATATATATATATATATATATATATAAATTTCAACAATGTCAGTATTCCGTTTATCATAATTCTCGATTATCATTGGTTCATATGTTTCAAACGACACCGCCCACCTCAACGACACCAAACTTAAATTAATACGCATAATGCCAATGAGGGAGTGAGAGGGGACAGAGAGGCAAAGAGAAACAGAGAGGCAAAGTGAACGCTGTAACTATTACCATGTGTGCGTGTGTACGTACGTGTGCGTATTTTTATGTGTGTGTGCGTGCGTGCAGCGTTCCACAGAAAGTAAAAACTATCAACATGTGTGAGTGTGTAAGTGTGTGTAAGTGCACGGGTGCGTGTGTAAGTGTGCGTGCGTGTGCGTGTTTCCATGCGTGTATGTGTGTGTACGTGGATCGTTCCACAATCGCCACGCAGTTTATCTGTCTGTGTGCCTGTCTGTCAGTCTAACATACACAGAGCTTTTAAATTAATATATACTAGCTGACGTACCCGGCTTCGCCCGGGTATACAGATGATAAGAGAAGACAGGTAAAAAAGAAAATGACTGTATTGGATGTATTTATTATTGTGTCATTTTTTATACACTATGTATATGTGTCAGTGTAGAGACATGTTTGTGTGTGTGATGTGTGTGGAAATAAGAGGGGAAGGAAAGCAATAACTATTAACATGTGTGCGTGTGTATGTACGTGCGCGTATGTTTATGTGTGTGTGCGTGCATGCAGCGTTCCACAGAAAATAAAAACTATCAACATATGTGAGTGTGTACGTGTGTAAGTTTGCGTGCGTGTAGCGTTTCCATGCGTGTATGTGTGTGGCGTTCCACAATCGCCACGCAGTTTATCTGTCTGTGTGCCTGTCTGTCAGTCTAACATACACAGAGTTGTGAAGGGAGTAAATAGGGACATTTTTTTAACATTGACGAACATCTTTTATATTTATTATTGTGTCATTTTTTGACAATTACTCGAAATGAATACTGATAATAAAAGCAATTCGACTTTATCAAACAGTGAACTACAGCGGCGACGGCGTGCAGCCAGCAATGAAGAAAAACGGGCCGAACAGCGCCATCGGAACGCCGAACTTCAGAGGCGAAGACGTGCCGCCATGAATGAAGAGGAGCTGGCTGAACAACGCCAACGAAACACTGGAGCCAAGCAGCGACGACGTGCAGCGATGGTTGAAGACGAACTGGCTGAGCATCATCAGCAGATGGCCAGAATTCAGCAGCAACGGCGTGCTGCGATGTATGAAGAGGAGCTGGCTGAACAGCGCCAGCGCAATACAGAAGTTCAGAGAATGTGTCGCCAAAGTGCTCCTCATTCCAGTAAAGAAGCTAGAAGGCGAACGAATGATATTAAAAATGGATCATGCCAACCGTGTCATTTTCAGATTATGGACGAGCAGCGTGTCCACATTGTGGAGCATTGCTTTGGAGGCACAAAAAGACGTGGACCACAATGTGCTGTCATAAAGGAGCAGTTCAACTAGAACCCTTGCGAATGCCGGATGATGAGGAGTCACCGGAGTTTAAAATACTAAGTATGTGGGGTGATCAAGGAGACCGAGGTCGATTACTGCGCAAATATTTCCGGCAAATTAACAATTCATTAGCTTTAGCAACGCAGAGAGTTAGTGAGATGTTTGAGAGTGGGGCATGGCAACCGAATGTAGTCATTCAAGGCCGTTTCTATCATTGTATCGGTAATTTAGAAGTTACCCCAGGAGAGAGGCCTCGATTCGCTCAAATTTACGTTAACGATCCAGATTATAGTGAATCGGAGAAGCACATCAGGATCGGTTGGATGAAGTTGCCGGGAAATAAAACTGAACTTCCATTTCAACGAAAGGAATCAACAGAGAAATGCGCTATTTCAAGCCAGCAGATTGTTCCAGGAAAACTGTTGTATGGCATTCGCAAAGATCGAAAATCAAAGGCTAAATTATATAGCTACTCATCAGCAACATATCAGAGCTGAATTGTATAATAGTATACAGGATGCGATAACAGCCGATGATGCCAATTACAAGCAAATTGGTCGACGCATCATTTTGCCATCGTCGTTCATCGGCGGCCCGAGATATATGAACATTCGCTATCAGGATGCAATGGCTATTGTCAGAAAGTTTGGAAAGCCAGATTTGTTTATAACGGTTACATTCAATCCTGAATGGACTGATATTAAGGATGCACTTTTGCCAGGACAACAGCCAAAGGACTGTCCTGATATTGTGGCGAGAGTATTCAAAGGATATCTGAAAAAGATAATGGATGATGTGGAAAAAGAGGGAATCTTTGGAGGTATAGTTGCTTTTACATACGTAATTGAATTCCAAAAAAGAGGATTGCCACATGCACATTTGCTGATCATTTTACATAGACATTGCAAATTGAGATGTGCTGAGGATGTCGACAGCATTGTGTGTGCTGAACTGCCGGAGAATGAGGCACTACGCAACTTGGTGGCAAAGTCAATGGTGCACAACCAATGCGGAGTGGCAAATCGGAAAGCGCATTGTATGAAAAAATGGCCAATGCAGTAAGCACTTTCCGAAATCTTTTGTCACGAACAGTTCCTGGAACGATGGGGATGCTCATCCCTCATACAGAAGACGGTCGCCTGCAGATGGCGGTTTGGTCGAAAATGTAAACGGTCAACAGGTTACAAATCAATCCATATTTGATTATGAAATATCGTTGTCATATTAATGTGGAAATTTGTAGCTCAGTGAAAGCTTGCAAATATCTATTCAAATATGTTTACAAAGGTCATGATCGGGCAATGATCAATGTCAGGAATGAGGAAGCGAACCAAGGAGATGAAGTTGGCAGGTTCCAGGATGTTCGCTCGATTGGATCTAGTGAAGCTTGCTGGAGATTGTTCGATTTTGATCTCAATGAACGCAAACCCAGCGTTCAGAAACTGACGGTTCTCTTAGAGAATAGGCAAATGGTTTATTTTCAGGACACTAGAAGAGGTGTCGAAAGAATTGCTAACGCACCACCTCCTAAGACGGAATTGACTGAGTGGTTCAAGCATAATAGGGAACAAAATTTGAACCCGGATCAAAGGCAACTCTACTGCGATTTCCCTTCGCACTATACGTGGGATAAGAAGGGAAAGAAATGGAATGATAGAAAATAAAAGTTGAGATTCATGACTATTGGACGGGTTTGTAATGTCCATCCAGCATCTGGTGATGTGTTTTATCTCCGAATTCTGTTTCATAATGATTTTTCGAGAGGTAAACAGAGCTTCGCTGATTTGAAAACAATCAATTGCGAGGAATATGAAACATACCAGTCTGTGTGTCAGCATCTGGAACTCCTTCAGGTTGACGCTAAATGGAATAACGCCATGGAAGCTGCAGGAACAACACAGATGCCAGCTCAAATAAGGTAGTTGTTTGTCACGATTTTAGGATTCTGCAATCCTGCCGATCCAAGAGAGTTATTTGATCGCCATGGCTGATGATTTTAGGCATCATCTTCAGGTCGATGATGAAAATTTGATGAAAGCTATTGTTTTGCTCAATATTGAGCAACTGTTTGAAGTTCATTTCAAATGTTTAACAGATTTCAATTTGCCAATTCCTTATGAAGAAATGCAGCAACGTGTCTTAGCATTGAACATGAGATTATCTTGTGATTCTATAGACATGTTTTATGATATATATATATATATATATATATATATATATATACTAGCTGACATACCCAGCTTCGCCCGGGTAAACAGATGATAAGAGAAGAC
>OZ024740.1:280749002-280814002 GCA_964016885.1 Eledone cirrhosa | reverse complement strand
TATATATATATGTAGATAGATATTGATATATATATATATATGTGTGTGTATGTGTATGCGTGTGTGTGCGTATATTTGTGTGTGTGTGTATATGTATGTGTGTGTGTGTGTATGTGTATGCGCACACATGTGTGTGTGTGTATATATATATATATATATATATATATATATATATATATATATATATATATGTATGTGTATGTGTGTGTGAATGTGTAGGTGTGCACACACACACACACATATGTATGTGTGTGTGTGTATATGTAAGTAAGTATATATGTATGTGTGTGTGTAAGTGTTTTTGTATGTGGTTGTGAGTATGTAAATATATTTTATTCTTTCCATCCTACTAAAACACTCTGGCCACCTGTGGCTTGTATGTTAACTTGACCACTCACCCCAGTCTGTGCCATGATCGGTCTTGTTAAATGTTTAACTTCTATTACCAACCCACCTAAAAAATTTCCCTACTATATATCTGTTGAATTACTATTCTTGGGGTTTTATTTATTTATTTTTTATTTATTTCTTTATTTATTTTATTTATTTATTTATTTATTTATTCATTTATCTATTTATTTATTCATTTATTTATTTATTTACTTATTTATTTATTTCAAAAAAGCACTCTGGCTAATTGACCACTCCCCATAGAAAAAACGGCCTGTGCCATGAAGTGGTCCTGTGTATCTAAATACCCCCCCCCCCCTCATCCACCACCCCTCCCTTGCCACTACCTAAATGTATAAATACCAGAACTTAATATGACACCCAGCTTCCTGAAGATTTCATCTGAATGAAACAGTACTAGTCCTGTAGAAGCTCCTTCTATAAAATAAAAAAATTTTACTCTGGCATGTATTGAGTACCTTACTTACTGTGGTTATCCCCGACTCAACCCGGGACCTACGTATATATATATATATATATATATATATATATATATATATATATATATATATATATATATATATATATATATATATATATATATATATATATATATATATATATATATATATATATATATATATATATATATATATATATATATATATATATATATATATATATACATGTCTTAGCAGTTAGAGCATTGGCCTTGCAATCGAAAGGTTGTGAGTTCAATTCTCAGACCGGGTGATGTGTTGTTTCCTTGAGCAAGAGACTTTATTTCACATTGCTCCAGTTTACTCAGCTGTAGAAATGAGATGATAGGGACTGGTATCCCTATTATTCCACTGCAAAGTGGTCGTGGAGGTGCCACGGCAAAAAAGCACCCAGCACTCACTGTAAATGAGGTTGGTGTTAGGAAGGGCATCCAGCTGTAGAAATCAAGCCAGAATCAGTTCCCGTCCCACCCTTGCAAGCAGGGAAAAGCAGACATAAAAAATGAAATGAATATGATTGTATATATATAGAGAGAGAGAATAGTAAGTAGTAGTAGTAGTAGTAGTAGTAGTAAGAAAACCGAGAGTTTGTATCTGCAGCAAACAGAGCTCTCAGTCCAGAGGATGAGTTGAGTATAGAGTTAGTTCCACAACAAATTAGCAGACCCGCGTCGTTGAGTATGGTTTACTATTTTGTTGTGGAACTAACTATATATATGTAAAGTATGATATAAAGAAATTTCACTTGAAATTTGTTTATTGTGTTTCGACCATTGCATATGTTTCACAAATAATTAGCCCCAGATCTTCAAATTGTGTGCAAACGTCTGAGGAGGAGACCAATGCTGATGTTACATCTATCGTTTCAGCCGATATACAATAAAAATGTTAAAAGGAAAATTCGTTATATCGTATTTCATATATACACTCTTCTTTAGCATCGTTTCTTCACATTCATGCCACCTCCATTAATCATCAACTTTACCGAATAACCTACATATATGTATATGTATATGTTTATAAATGTGTCTGAGTGTTTATCTATGACTGCCTGTTTATATAAATTTTCATCTGAGATGTAATGAAAGAATTGCTGATAATTGGCAGTGATACTCAACGAAAAGGTAATATTATTTCAAGAAATTAAGCATTTACTTTTAATTTGCGTGGCTGATTAATTGACATGTCCGTATATAATTCTTTTGCCTGCAAACTAAGATCGAATTTTAAATGAAGCACGTAAAATAATTTTGTGGAATTAGTTCTTACTTTATTCAAATTACACCTCCTTTTCTTTGAGGGTTGATAATAATTGCTACTATATTTTTATTTTTTCATCAGCTATCAGCGAAATTTCGATGATTAAGAATTTTTAACGCGTGTCACTTAGTACATCACCCCTAAATGTATTTATCTAAACGTATGCCATTAGCAAACTTGAATTTTATATACATAGAGATAGGGGAGAGAGAAAGAGACTATTCACTCACGTTGTATATTAGCTATTTTTATATTTGATAAATTCTACAATTTCATGATAATTAACATGCATTCTCAGTTTTCTTTGGGTTTTCTTTTTTACTACGAATATCTGAAATACACACACACATACACACACGCAAACACGCACATATACATACATATGTATGTATTTGTGTCTCTGTGTATGTATCTATGTATAAATGCATGATTGCATACGTGTGTATATATATATATATATATATATATATATATATATATATATATATATATATATATATATATACATGTATACATCGCTATTTCAGAGCACCAATCCTAATTTTTAATTTTTGCTGGACCGGCAATTGCTCTGTATAATCAGTTCCTGATTATTACTGGAATTCTATAAGAATCCAGCCTTTATAATTTCGGAAATAGTGTGAAACAGCTTCTCTCCCTTCCTTTGCCGAAAAAAGAAGTAAGTGACATAGTCACTGCTTTAAAAATGATAGCGCAAGGTCTTCAAAATGTTTTTAATTAAACATACGGTATATTGCCAAATATACTATACATACATTCATATATATATCACAGAAAAAAAGAGAATCAGTGTTGCGGCGAATTGAATTTATATATATATATATATATATATACTATAAGAAGAGGTTAAAGTTTAAGCAAAGAATCGCTGCTTTCACGCTTAACGGGATCTTCTGACACTGAAAAAATCAACTTTGGTCAAAGCAGCGATACTTTGCTTAAACATTAAGTTGTTCTTATTATAAATATTTGCTCTGCGGGTTTAAATATATATATTTATAAATATATATAATCCTTATCGAGCCCTCTTCGGACTTTAGTCTTCCCATTTATATTACTATATGTGTGTGGGGGGGGGGGGGGCGTGTGCGTGTGCGTGCGTGTGCGTGCGTGTGTATGTGTGTGTGTGTGTGTGTGTATTAACCATTCAAGATGTGCTGAGCAAATTTTGAAGCATTAAATGTATGTTAGACGAATAATTTGGGCATGTAAGCAGACATCTATTTTCATACTGAAAAAGTCTCAGCTACCATTACAACGTGTAACATACTTTTTGATCCCCTGTTCTAAGTATCATTTCCTGGTTTGTTATATCCCATTATTATAAAAAAAACACTATTATTTAATCAGAAGTTTGGGTTTGTGGTCAGGAGTTTGATATTTCGAAATTTTAATATTTTTCAAGAAAAAACACATTCTTATTAAATTTATCAGTTCATATAATTAAATCAACAGAGTATATATTTATTTTATTACACAAACTTATCAAAAGCAAACAAGTAAAAACAAATAACACTTATAAAGCAACTTATACACGTCAGAAATGACTGGATTTCCTGGATTTGCGGTTGTAGTCCAGGTCGCATTCCCGAACTAGCCCCCAGATATTGTCCCCCATCATTTTTTCATTGTAGTGGCCCTGGTACCTCCGCTCTATCTCTTTCACATCTTGGTGGAATCGTTCGCCATGTTCTTCGGAGTAGGCGCTCATTTCGTCCTTGAATTTTTCCAGGTGAGCGTCCAGCATATGGAGTTTAAGCGACATCCTGCATCCCATGGCGCCAAAACCTTTATCAGATCCTACACCAGTTGCTGGTAGTTTTAAGCTCTGTAAGTTGCCCAGGAAGCCCTTAACAACTGCCTTGAAACAGTTCCATGCTGTTCTCTCAATCCTATTGAGCTTATTGGAGAACTCGGTAGACTAAAACACCTTCTTTATCTGAGGTCCAACAAAAATTCCACCTTTGATTTTGGTCTCAGATAACTTGGGGAAGAACTCTTGGTTGAGAGCCTTCACAAACTGCTTCATCAACCCCAACTTAATGTGCAGTGGCGGCATAAGCACAATCCTGGGATTAACCAGTGGCTCCCTCATGGCGTTCCGCGTCCCAAATACAAATTCTATTCGCTGCTCCCAGTTCTTTCTTTTGTAGTGGTCAGAGGTGGCTCTGCTGTCCCAAAGGCAGAGGCAGCATTGGAATTTGATAAAGCCTCCTTTGAGTCCAAGCAGGAAAGCCACCATCTTGAAGTCTCCAAAGATTTCCCAATTGTACTGGTTGTATTGCAGAGCTTCCAAGAGGACGAAAAAACGGTTCAGTACTATACGAACATGCCAGAAAACAACACGACGGTAACATAGACAACATAGAAATTAGAATAATATCTAAACATAGAAATGACCCAGCAGATAGGCAAATCAGAGATGCCAGTGAAACAGAACTTAGAAGGCCAAGGCTAAACAGAAAAAATGAATGGAATAACAACACCCAAACAAACAACACTGACCTAAGAGAAGTATAAATAAATAAATAAATAGATACATAAATAAATACATACACAAGCACAATAACAACAAACACATATAAACACACACTAGTAAAGATAGAATACATTAACCAATACACAGTCACCCAAACACGAACACACATCAAACAAAACACTATACACACACGCAAACGCATGCGCAAAGAAGACAAAAAAATAAACAAATAAATAAATATATAAACAGACTAAATAAAGATGGCGTAGACATACAATGCAACGGGAGGAAACAATAGCACCACTGACGATGTTGCAGATGTGCAACGAAAGAACTTTGATAGACTATATATATGTGTTTGTGTCTATATTGTATCTGTATTTTTGACCGTTGGTCAGTCAATGGCAACATTGAGGACCGAATAAAATAAAATTAACCGATATAAAAGACACAGAAGCGAAAACCAACCAAACAGTGAGTGTGTTCTGTTATTAATTCTGGCAATATTACACAAATATGACCCTCCCCAAGTATAACAATATTTGTTTCGACACACGATTTCATATCAAAAACCTCGCAAAACTAATTCATCGCTATTATATATATATATATATATATATATATATATATATATATATATATATATATATATATATATATATATATATATATATATATATATATATATATATATATATATATATATATATATATATATATATATATATATATATATATATATATATATATATATATATATATATATATATATATATATATATATATATATATATATATATATATATATATATATATTTAAGGGCGGTGGATTGGCAGTATCGATAGAGGGTCGGACCCCATGCTTTCCAGCATAGTTACGTCCGTTTACGATCTGAGTTCAAATCCCGACGAGGTTGACTTTACCTTTCATCCTTACGGGGTCGATAAAAATTAAGTACCAGTAATGTACTGGCTAATTTGCTGGGCTTGTGCCTAAAGTAGAAACAATTATATATATATATATATATATATATATATATATATATATATATATATATACACTCACATACACACACGCGCACACAACCATACAAATAAAAACATACGCATCCATAGACGCCTGCCTACATGCCCACGTACATCAGCTCTCGCACACACACACGCGCGCACCCATAAATGCGCACACACATGCATACGTGTATATCTACTCGTATACACAAGCACGTACAGACATATACATAGACAGGCACACTCACATACACACACACACACACATGTCCGTATATACAGGCACAAAGACAGACTCGCTCCCAAACACATATATATGTATAATGTACGTACACATAAATGTACACACAAACAAGCCGTTACCCTACATAAGGTGCACGTACACACACACACACACACACACACACACACTGGCTCATATACACTCAAACAAATACGCGCCTATTACCTACATGCCCACGTACATCTACAAAGATACATACATACATATATCTGTCCGTACTCAAATATGATATACTCACAGTCATATAAATCTACACAATGGGTCATACAGGGTCATCCATAAAAGGATGCATCTTGTTATACACATGCACAAATATAAACAATGTAACCAAATACATACATCCATACACATACATGCATGTATACATACACACATATAAATAAATAAATAAGTAAATAAAAAAAATAAATGTATATATATATATAAACATACATATATATATATATATACACACACACACAGATACACACACACATATATATGTACATACACACACATACATACACATCTATCAAAAAAACCTACAATATAATAAAATATACATATAACGTCATACATTAAAAGATGTATCCTGTGCTAAACATGTAAAAATATAAACAGTATAATCATATACAAACATCCCTACACATTCACATAACATATACATATATATCTCTCTACATACACACACATATAAATATACACATACGCATATATATACACACATAACAAAAATTTAAAAAATAGATAATATATTAAAATATACATATAACGTCACATCGAGATATATGTAAAAAGAGAGAAGAGAAGAAAGAAGAGGGACGTGTGTGCGTATGATATAGAACATATGGGGAGAATGAGATGCACACTTGGGCCTGTATACGGAACAAATAATATGTGTTCCAAAATGGAACACGTGGAGAGTATGTATTCTCGATTGAAAAGGTACACATGTATGTGAACAAGACTAGATCTAAGGCCGTTACATGGTTTAACGCGCCATACTCTAAGCATGTATGCATCAACGTGCCAGGGCTTTTTTTCCAAGCGTTAGACGAGTGCTTCCCGCCGTCGAACAAATACCACAAGATTTTCAACCGCCACACGGTGAAGTTTTCCTTCTCCACAGCACCTAACATGGCCGACTACATGGCCAAAACCAACGCGGTAAAGATGGGGAACATCGACCGTCAACCACGGCGGCAGAATGACCGTCTATCAGAGCGTGGAGGATCCCTCGGGAACTGGCCTTCCAACAACAACCCGTTCCCGCGGTGGCCGCCACGCCCACAGAAGGCGAGTCAATCCAACGCCAGGAGGGAACGAGTGGCGGAGGGGAGACCATCGTGCCGGCGGAGCAACATCCTGAGAATCGGAAGAGAGCCCTAGCAGATCGAGGGCCAGGCGTCCGAAGTGAACAAAATAACGACAGAACATGTAACTGCAGAGCGGGCACTCAGTGCCCCCTGCAGGGAAGATGCCTGACGAAGGGCCTGGTCTATAAATGTGTGGTTAGCGCCCACAATATAAAGCGCACCTACATCGGCGCAACATCCACGACCTTTAAATCGCGGATGTATAACCACACGAACTCCTTCACTGGAGCATTATTCGGCACGCGAAAGCATACTCGGCTGGAAGTAGAAAGTGTAGCCTATGCCTATATGAGGCCATGGAAATAGTCAGACTGAAGGATGATGTGGTCAAGCTGAAATCGGAAATTATCATGACGTGCAGACACCAGAGAAGGTGCACACACTCCGCATGGAATCCACCGGGAAGCCCAGGCTAAGGGCATGCGGCGGAGCACGCGCTTACCAGAGTGACGAAACGGGTTCAAGGGATCAGGCACCATACCCTGATGACAATATATTCCCCGTGGGGTAAACCAAAATAACCCAAGATGCATAGCCGACTCTGCACGTCACCCTAGGCAAGATCATCGCTCGAGCCGGGACAGGCTGACCCGGATTACACGGTCTTTCAGTCACATACCATACACCTATAGGACAGCATACCTCAACCACAGTGACATACTACAATATGGCCGGGCTACGCACCCACATACATGTGTACCTTTTCAATCGAGAATACATACTCTCCACGTGTTCCATTTTGGAACATATTATTTGTTCCGTATAGATGCCCAAGTGTGCTTCTCATACTCCCCATATGTACCATTTCATACGCACACACGTCCCTTGTTCTTTCTTCTCTTCTCTCTTTTTCTATATATCTCTATGTGATGTTATATGTATATTTTAATATATTGTATATTTTTTTTTTTATATGTGTGTATATATGTATGCGTATGTGTATATTTATATGTGTGTGTATATATAGAGAGAGATATGTATATGTTATGTGAATGTGTAGGGATGTATGTATATGATTATACTGTTTATATTTGTGCATGTTTAGCACAGGATACATTTTTTAATGTATGACGTTATATGTATATTTTATTATATTGTAGGTTTTTTATAGATGTGCATGTATGTGTGTGTATGTACATATATATATGTGTGTGTGTATCTGTATGTGTATATATATATATATATATATATATATATATATATATATATATATATATATATATATATGTATGTGTATATATATATATACATTTATTTTTTTTATTTACTTATTTATTTATTTATATGTGTGTATGTATACATGCATTAATGTGTATGGATGTATGCATTTGGTTACATAGTTTATATTTGTGCATGTGTATAACAAGATGCATCCTTTCACGGATGACCCTATATGACCCATTGTGTAGATCTATATGACTCTGTGAGTATATCATATTTGAGTACGGACAGATATATGTATGTATGTATCTTTGTAAATGTACGTGGGCATGTAGGTAATAGGCGCGTATTTGTTTGAGTGTATATGAGCCAGTGCGCGCGCGTGTGTGTGTGTGCGTCTGTGTACGTGCACCTAATGTAGGGTAAAGGCTTATTTGTGTAATAGGAACTGGAATCATATGTTTCCAGTTCTTTTGAGGACTAACAACACATCGAGGAGCTGGACATATCGATGAATTAACAGGGTAGAACACATTACAACATCATGTTTTCCTGTTTTTTCTGCCTTAATTCGTACTGCCTGATGAGGTCACAGCCAATAATAGCTGCCACTGAAATATATACAGCAGCGAATTAGAATAAACGAAGCCAACTTTAACATATTTGACTTACACATATTATTTTATATATATATATATATATATATATATATATATATATATATATGTGTGTGTGTGTGTGTGTGTGTGTGTGTGTGTGTGTGTGTGTGTGTGTGTGTGTGTGTGTGTGTGTGTGTGTGTAAGTCAAATATGTTAAAGTTGGTCGTTAGGACTCTGGTGGTTTAGTGACACAGGGAGGGCCAGTGGATGATGGATTCCTGAGATTAATATTTGTCTCAGAGACAGCTGATCCATCATCCACTGGCCCTCCCTGTGTCTCTAAACCACCAGAGTCCTAACGACCAGCGTAGTTAGGGGCTCTAGCCCTAGTGCTGTTAAATACACTCCCCATGCTTCTTTTCAATGGCTGATAATACCTTACCGGTGCCACTCGAATAGGGTAATAATTTAACCTCCCTCCTCCTTCCTACCTCCTCCCATCTCATCGTCCGCACCCACGCACCTCCACCATCTACTACTACCTGGGAGTGATAACATTCCCCACGGTTCCTGAATTCCCGAACTGGAGCCTTGCCACTGGATGCAGTTTAATGTCATACCCAGAACATATATATATATATATATATACTATATATATGTATATACCCAAAACACCGTCTGTTCGCGTATCGTATGATACTCGGTCAAGCTCAAAGTCTTCCGCTCAAAAGATTCCAATTACGACAAACAGACATACAATTATCTCTATCTCGTTTGCCGCCTTTCTATATCGATTCTGTTTCTATATACCTCCACTTTTTGGATTGACTATTTTTCGTTATATCTCATTTTAGCTGGCGTCCACTTCATATATACTATACAAACATACTCAGACACCCACACAGTCAGAATATACATGGACACACTAGAAGAGGAAGACCAAGGTTAACGTATGTTGATGCCCTAAGGACAGACACTGGTCTGTTGGAGACGCAGGACATGGCAGCGATAATGAGGGACAGAGACCGCTGGAGAGAACTCGTCCATGGATCTCGAGAATTTTACCCGCCTTAGATAGATATATATGTATATGTATGTAATTAAATTACAAGTCGATTGACATATATATATAAAGTAGACATATCAAACATTGACAGGGGATAATTTGTAAAGAGTGTAAACACACATAGTTACGGAGGTAATATATTAAAAATTAACGAGAGCTTAGAATATTATTAATCTCCTTTGTATATATTCCATTAAAGAAATATATTTCACCATCTATTAATAGGAGAATCACAGATATTAAATCCTGGGTCATCAGCAAAGAATAAAATTTAACTATTATATATATATATATATATATATATATATATATATATATATATATATATATATATATATATATATAAAATATTAAAAAAATAATGAATAAACAAAGAAACAGTTCCTTATATTAAACAAAAAAAGTTCATTATTTTACGATCGTTTCTAGGACATCGTAAACTTTTGGTAGATTTATCTACATATATATATATATATATATATATATATATATATATATATATATATATATATATATATATATATATATATATATATATATATTACTGGAATTGAATAATCAAAACCGTAGCGGTATGTCGCATATCAAATCATATATTTTGTCTGATGAAAACGTACTTAAACAACATAGTACCTTTGAAATATGTATAATAAAGTATATATTTTGATTATGAGAATATTTTTCAGTTGTTAACATTTTTAATAATATTATATATATATATATATATATATAATAACTAGAAATTGCTTAACATATAAATAAACATGAATAATCACAGAGATAATTTTTACAAGTGTGTAACCACACATACCAAGTGTGTAACAACTACATAAAGTTGACCAGAACTTCAAAAATAGATACCTTATAATATGATTAATCTTCCCTGTATATATTCCATTAAAGAAATATATTTCACCAATTAATCGGATGGTAAACCACGGAAGTGGATACTTGGATTTTCAACTTGTTGAAAATCTAAGTATCCACTTCCGTGGTTTACACACTTGTAAAAATTTACACACTTGTAAAAATTATCTCCTGTGATTATTCATGTTTATTTATATGTTAATCAATTTCTAGTTATTATCAAATGCTCGGACCTACTCGTTAGAATCTTAGAACTTATTTTGCGGGTGATATGGCGCATGTCTTTCTGGCATGACACCCATAATTTTGATTTGGATTAATTCATTTGATTTATCTTAATTTTGGATATATATATATATATATATATATATATATATATATATATATATATGAATGTATGTATAGTATATTTGGCAATATACTGTATGTTTGATTAAAAACATTTAGAAGACCATTCGCTACCAATTTTAAAGTAGTGACTATGTCACTAACTTATATTTTCGGCAAAGGCTGGGAGAATGGCTGACAGCTGTTTTTCGCTGCTTGGCGTTTTATCAAAGCCACGAACTCAACTGCCTTTGCCGAAAATTATAGAAGCTGGATTCTTATAGAATTCCAGTAATAATCAGGAGCTGATTAAACAGAGCGATTGCCGGTCCAGCCAAACTTAGATATTAGTATTGGTGCTCTGAAATAGCGATGTATACATGAATGTATGTATAGTACATTTGGCAATATACTGTATGTTTAATTAAAAACATTTAGAAGACCATCCGGACGGGGAGAGTTGACAGGTCTGTAAGTAGCTACTACATGACCACAGGTATAAGCGCATATAGTGAAACTTGCATGTTTATTATACATAAATGTACCGTATGTTCCTTTATATATACCTCGGTTACGCTACTACTAATTCTTATACAGAGAAGGAAGAGAAGAAGGAAAATATAAACGAATAATTCTCCAATCTAGTTTCATTCAGAATTTAAAATATTAGTAAATGCATTTTGTATTCCATTTAAAATGTTCTGCCTTAATCGGATTTTATTTTATCGGATTGAAATACTGTTTATGGCAAACACTTATGTCTGTTACATTTTAAAATTCGGGTAGAATCTACGATACTAATCAAAAGCCGAGGAATTTACTTTTAAAATAATACATTTCTTTTTTAATTATTCTTATAATTTGTAAATTGTTGCGTCTGTTAAATCTATGTTCAACTTTAATAATACTTATTTTAATTTTTAGCCGACATGAAAAAGATGGATTACTCTTTCGAAATGATCTTTATTACAACACTGAAGCTAATGCAAAAATTGGGAGGGAGACCTGCAGGATCTGAAAAGTAAAGAACTAAATTTATCTATTTTTGTTCCTATATCTTTTGAGTTCAATTGCCATTACAGTAAATATTGATGTTTATCCCTTACTACTTGTCACCTCAACCACCAATAATATGTTAAGTTCATTCGTCATTTATACCCACTTCCTTGATAAAATAAGAGCTTTTATTCTCTTCGAAGGGTACGATATAATATATATTTTTTTTAAATAGACACCTTATATTAGAGAATACATCTATTGGGTTGGTCAACTATGAAATTTGTAGCAATTTCTTTTTTCTACAAATTTCTACAAATTTAATACTTGACGATCCAATATATATACATTCTTATGCGAAACTATTTAACACAATTTGTTTTAAGTATAAACTGGCACTCCGTCATTATTATAAAGAGTGTTCCAGTTGATACAATCACAGTTCAGGTGGCTGTGCGTTCCACACACATGCATCTAAACTATAATAAAGTAAGGAGTTCGGGACTGCATCCAGATTATATTTTTTATCCCGTTTGTAAAATAAGTTGGATTACTTTGAATAAATAATGAATGAATATTACATAATTTATGTACTAAATTTCGTTGCTGTTCATTAAATATATTTTATTACTTATTTAAAGATTCACTTCTTTAACATTTTCAAATGTCATCACTTCTGGTTAGCGATCGCTTAAATAAACATTCATATATTCCCGTCACTAATTTTCTCCTAATGCAGTTTACATAGAATATCGTCTTTTTTTAATGTACCATGGATTACATTACTGATTTCAGAAGACAGTGTAACATAGAATCCGTTCAATTTCTGTGTATATTGTCAATTACGATTTTATTTGATGTATCATATCTACATGCATATATACTTGTGTATAATATCAATATGCACACTACACATGCTAGCAGAAAACCACCCGAAGGGTGATTTTTCTGCTAGTACCCTAAATGTTGTTCTCAAGAAGATTCAGTGTGACAGAGAATGTGACAAGGCTGGACCTTCGAATTAAAGGTACAATTTATTTTTGCCGAGTGGACAGGAGTAAAGTGAAATAAAGTGTCTTGCTCAGTGTCACAACGTGGCGCCAGAAATAGAGATCATGATCTTACGATCTTGAGCCGAATACACAAACCACCAAGCCATGCGTCTTCATCTGTTTTAAGTATAGTCTATTGAAAACTAACCTATGATAATGAGAACTGAAAATATTTTAGGAAAATTATATAGTGGACCATTAGTTCAATAATTCTATCTATGAGTACATTCTTAACCTTAAAGTAATGTGGCGGTTGTGATACGACGAGTAAATATGCGTATTAAAATATAAAAATATATAATTATATATTTCACACTGCTTAACATATCTATATATATATATAATTATTTGTCTCTCTGTCTGTCTGTCTTTTCCTTAGGCATTCCCAAACGGCTCGACCAAATGTGTATGAATGTATATCTGTGCGTGTTTTTTATGAGTTTGTGTGAGTATATGTGTGTGTCTGTTCGTGGGTGAAACTCTGTTCGTGGGTGAAACTCTGTGTGTTTGTATGAATGTATGTCTGTGTGTGTTTTTTATAAGTGTATGTTTGTGTGACTGTATGTGTGGGTGTATGTGAGTGTATGTATGTAATTTACACTGCATACAAAAATAGAGATTAATACATATTTCTTGTGGATGTTGATACTTATTTGTTTACAATATTGAAAAAATATGTCTTTATTGTAAAAATTCCTCTCATCCCTACAGATGTTCCATTTGAATCTAAGAAGCTTCAGTTTCCAGTCAAGCTAAGTTTTGTTATTTCAATTAACAAATTTCAGGGTCAATCCCTCAAGGTAGTTGGATTTGATCTCTCTACTACATGCTTGTCCCGCTGTCAACTCTATGTTGACTGCTCATGAGTTGGAAGCAACAACAATTTATTCATTCGGACACCATCAAAAGATTACACAATGAATATTGTTTACCCTGAGGTTTTATTCAAGATTGACAGATTTTAATTTCTATATTCTATTATCATTATAATTTTGATATTTTTTTAATTAAATATAGATATTTTGAAATAATTATGAGAAAAAATATATATATCTTCATATTGTTTACTAATCTGAATAAGAACAGCAGTAAGCCGAGCAACGCCGAGTCATTCAGCAAGTAAACTATAAAATCATAGCTCTAGACTTGTTGTCTCTATGTACAACCTCAACATTTTTATAGAACAAGAAGGTTAGATATATTTTCTGGTGAATTAGTTGAAATCAAGATGATTTGTTACTGAGACCACCATATTTTTTGTAATGCGTAAATTGTTTTAGCGCCAATGTTTCTTGCATATATTTATTATTTTACATATTTTACATATGGTTAGCGCTACTGGGCATTATTTTCATCAACTGTCGTCGTGAAATCTCAAAAATGTTAACACCTTACAATTGCAATCTTCCCTCCAACGATACCGAGCTACTTTGATGCTATCAAGAAAAGATCAGTTTCTTTGTGGTACACATCATAGTACGTTTCTTTTTCCTTCCTGTTATTCATGTAATCATCGCAACAAATCAGAGGTAGATGTTATCACACGGAGCATACAACGATTATTTTGTGATGCTATTTGCTGAATATTTGTTCTACGCTCACAGCTTTAGTCTTTCTCTCATGCGATTCTGAATATATCTTTACAAATCACTGTTTCCTTTGCTATCGTTTCCACGTCCAATAATAACAAGGTAAAAAAATGTAAATCTAGCTACAGTAATATCCATCTACACAGTCTACTACAAGATTCGTGCCTCTCTCGACAACCCATGTCCTTCATATTTTAAGCTCTTCTGTTTACATATTCTTTCAAAAACACTATCAACTGAACACTCAGGAATACCTTGTTGAATCAGACAAAGCCATGGAGTTCAGTGCGTAGCTTCATTATTTAAATGTGATTTGTGAACATGAGATCTTCCAAATCCAGAAGTGATAACAATATTCCCTTTTAAAGAAAAATATTAATTCGATTGTAGAAATGTAAACATAAATACGGTGAATTGGTAGAATTGGTAGTGCGTCGGATAGAATAGTTTGTGGTATGTATCCATTCTGGCTATCTGCGCTCTGAGTTTAAGTCCCATCGAAGCCAACTTCCTTTTCATCATTTTGAGCTAGATAAATAAAGTACCTGTCCAGAAGTTAGACCGATTCAGCTCTCTAAAATTCCGACCACTTCTCTCACTCTGGAATAAATCAGTTGTGGTCACACCTGGAGAAGGATGACCACCGCCAGGTTTTCGGATGCCCAAAACACGTGGCGTATCAAGACGACGTTCCTTCGACAAGATTAGCAGGTATAGGGTCAGTGGATAATGAAACATTTGGGCAAAGTATAAACATCTAAATAAAACAAATATCTAGCTTTCTATAACCCCCTTTCTCTTTCCCCATATTTATCCCTCTCTACCTTATCTCCATACACACACACAAGCACTTGTGTATATATATAATCTAAAAGTGAGAATATAGTGTACATAGGTGAGACAGCTCGTATCATAGGAGAACGGTTAAATGAACACTGGCGAGAACTTCAAGATAAAAAAGAATCATCAATACTCCACCAACATGCTAAAATAGAACATAAGGGCAAATTAGAGAACATAGAAATAAAAATAGAATCTACACACAGAAAAGACGCAATTTTTAGACAAATCACAGAGGCAATAAACATAAATGAACTCCAACCAAAATTAAATAGAAAACATGAATGGAATAGCAACATCACAACTTAAAATTAAGGACAAAATAAAAACACACACACATAGAACACACAACTAACTAATAACATGTAAATAAACAAATAAATAAACAAATAAAAACACACACAGATACACGGATGTAACACATGCGCAGACTAAGTACACAACACACACAAAAACAAGATGGCGTAGGACAGAACAAAGGAGAGGCACAAAACAAAGAAAAGAATCCCCAGTCACTGAAGAGGTCACAGAATGTGTGACGAAAGAACTTTGACAATATATGAACAACCGTCCGGTTATGGAACCAACCAACCAACCGGAAATTTATAAATTCTTAAATTTATAAATTTAATTTATAATAAATTGGAGTGAAAGCAACTGGTGCGTGTGTTTCTTATTGGCAACATGGCCCTCCCAAAGCATAACAATATCGGTTTCAACACACGTTTTCAGATAAAGAATCTTGCTAAACAAATTCATAAACGGAATATATATATATATATATATATATATATATATATATATATATATATATATATATGTGTGTGTGTGTGTGTGTGTGTGTGTGTGTGTGTGTGTGTGTGTGTGTAAATGGTAAACAGAAATAACAACACAATGGGTACAGTATACGGAAGGAATATATTAGGTTAACGCTTGATATAGCAGAAAGAGGGTCTTAGCGTTTCGGATGCTAATCCTTCATCAGAAGAAAGACTGAGAAATAAGATAGATTGATGGGACGGGCAGGAGTTAATTGGAAAAAATGTATTTAGATAAAAAATAACATGTTGACATCTCTTGCAAAACTGTTGGTGCTGAAGTTTTGTGTATGATTTATTTTTTAGAAAAGTGGATGATGGAGCGCGTCTACCTAAAATGGAAAAAAAAACATTTTGTAAAAAGAGCTATACTTGAGACGTGCGTACCTTTCCCTTCCCCCTCTCCCTTCCGGTTGCTCCGTCTCTCTCTCTCTCTCTCTCTCTCTCTCTCCACTTCGATTGAGTTAACACGGTAACACTAGGCTCCTGTTACCGCACCCCCAGACTTACGTCTAATCGGTACGCTATAACTTATTCTATTCTATTTTTTACTCGGTTACTCACTTGCATGTTCCATTGTCCTGTCCCCCGCCTACCCCATTATCTGGCCTGTTTACCTGTTTTTTCTCTTTCTTCCTCTCTCCTCACTACCTTTCCCCCTTTTTTTCTTCATTTTCTTTCCTTTTTATTTTCTTTCCCTCCTGGCCTTTTGATTGAGAAAAGGCCTTGGGTGCACCGCTGATCGTTTTTAGATGTCCTGTATTAAACGCCGAAACATCTTGATCTCGGTTTTACAACTTATGAACGATTTCTTTACTTCTCTTGTTTCGTCCATACTACCATCTAAAACTTTGTTTACAGTAACCACACAGCTCCTTTCGTTTCTTATAATTTTATATATATATATATATAAAGTCTGTCACAACCCAGAAGGCTTGTTTGGCCGGTGGTTATCCCGGTTTCATGGAGTGAATCGGCTGAGAGTACAAGACCAATCCCCTGGACTGGACGTCAGTCCATCGCAGGGTTAAACCTCCAGTTATTGCCTGTACTTATTTTCAGCTGAGTATATTGGAGCAACGTGAAATGAAGTGTTTTCCTCAAGAACACAACAAGCAACCCAGCCAGGAATCGAACCCACGACGTTATGATCGTAAGTCCAACACCCTTACCACTACCGTTTGGTGAGTGTGTGTGTAAACATGAATGCATTCGTATATGTGTGTGGATGTGGATGTGGATGTGGGCATATGGGTAACTATATTCACTGTTTTAATGAATATCTTAAGGGAGACTATGTTAGATTCACTACACTTATAATACTCTATTATTGTGGATTGGCAGTAACGGTAGAGGGTCGGACGCCATGCTTTCCAGCATAGTTACGTCCCTTTGCGGTCTGAGTTCAAATCCCGCCGAGGTTAACTTTGCCTTTCATCCTTACGGGGTTGATAAAATAAAGTACCAGTAATGTACTGGGTAATTAATGGCCTTGTGCCAACAGTAGAAACAATTATTGTATAACGCTTCAGTAAATTTCTCTCCAAATATTTGTCTTATTTTATGAGAGCTATATTTATTTCAGTAATCATTCAATTTTGAATAAGATAGCTTAAAGTATTTTTTTAAAATCTATTTGTTTTGTTTTGTTGTTGTTTTTTTTTAAAGATTTAGATAGAAACTCTTTATTAAATAACCTCAAATGTATTTAAAGTGAATGAAAAAAAGGAACTAATTATATTGTGTTATTTTATATTATGCTTTCCAGCATAGTTATGTCCCTTTGCGGTTTGAGTTCAAATCCCGTCGAGGTTAACTTTGCCTTTCATCCTTACGGGGTCGATAAAATAAAGTACCAGTAATGTACTGGGTAATTTGATGGCCTTGTGCCAAAAGTAGAAACAGTTATTTTATATTTGTTATAGTGGGGGAGATAAAGCAAACATCTTACAGTATTTTTCATCTTTTCGATATATTTTTTTAAGATCAAATGCTATCTAGGTCGACATTGCTTTCATTGTTATGGGGTAGATACAATAATTAGCTGAAATACACTATTGTGGTTTTAATCGGCTGTATCCCCTGAATAACAATATCTTACTTATGCTGGAACTGGGAGTAGTGTTTACTATTTTGTAGAGTTCGGGTACTAATAGTGCTGCAAATTCTCTCCTCTATCTTCCCAGTTTATCAACAACAACACCGTCCTCTCGGTCATTGTAGTCTTCCTCCTCCTCCTCCCCCCCTCCTCCCCCTCCTCCTCGTCCTCCTCCTCGTCGATATCTACAACACCACCTGTAGCAGCATCAACGTTGTTGTCATCAACATCATCGACATCATCATCATCTTCACCTGAAGCAGCGCCGACGTTGTCGTCGTCAACAGCATCACCATCATCATCATCATCATCACCATCACCACCATCACCATCATCATCACCATCACCATCAACATCACCATCATCGTCACCTTCACCATCATCATCAACATCACCATCATCGTCATCACCATCACCATCACCATCACCATCATCGTCACCATCACCATCATCGTCATCACCATCAACATCACCATCACCATCATCATCACCATCACCACCATCATCATCATCATCATCATCATCTTCTTCACCTGTAGCAGTATCGACGTTGTCGTCGTCAACATCATCATCACCACCATCATCATCATCATCGTCATCTTCACCTCTAGCAGTATCTTCGTCAACATCATCTTCACCTGTAGCAGCATCTCGACGTTGTCATCATCAATATCATCATTATCATCGTCACCATCACCATCATCATCATCATCATCATCATCATCATCATCATCATCATCATCACCATTATCGCCACCATTATCCCCATCAACATCGTTATCATCATCATCATCATCATCATCATCATCATCATCATCATCATCTTCACCTGTAGCTGCCGCCGTCAACAACATCATCATCATCATCATCGCCATCATTATCGTCGACAATATCATTATATTTCCAATAGAGACGGTTTCTAATACAAATAAATCGATTTATTGTCATCGCTGTCTGTGTTATTTCATCTCCTGTTTTGTATTTTTTAAACTACATTTATATCTATTAACAAAATATATGAAACTATTTTCGAAAGTCACATTTGTGCCAGGAAATAATTTTCTTGAAGTAAATATCTTTCCCGTTTCCATCTTCATCTCACTTGCATCCAAATAATGAATATCTTAAGGGAGACTATGTTAGATTCACTACACTTATAATACTCTATTATTGTGGATTGGCAGTAACGGTAGAGGGTCGGACGCCATGCTTTCCAGCATAGTTACGTCCCTTTGCGGTCTGAGTTCAAATCCCGCCGATACGTTCACACAAGTAAAACATCTAAATTCGTTGAGAGAAAGTATTTTCTTTGCGCAGTAACAAACAAGAACATAATTCGCTCTGCTATAACCAATGTTTATCCATCAATATATCTATCTTCTTACCTCTCTCGGTGTGTATGGCTGTACGTGCGTGAGCGTGTGCATATGCACGTATGTATGTATGTATGTTTTCTCTTTCTCTTAATTTCGAGTATATTTTTTTGACCGGCCACCTTCCTGGTGGCAAGGTTGTAAAAGAAAAGAAATTGTCATCCCTTGAATCGCAAGAATGTTTTGCAAATTTTGAAGGTGCCAGCTATCGCAGCCATTTGCAGACTATGAATTAGGGAGCTGCGCTTTTTGTCCGCAAATCCAAGTTCAGTCATACTTTGGTCCAAGCGGGTTGGTATATAACCCGTAGCACCAATAATGATGGGTATGAAGCTAAAGGTGTATCTTGGATACTGGATTTGTAAACTCCTCATCAATGGTCCGTAGATGTCCTCCTTCTCCTGTATTTTTCTGACAACGTTTACATCAAGTGGGCAGCTGATCTCCACAACAGAACACGTTTTCAATGTGTGGTCCCAAACTACAATATCAGGCCGTGTATGTATGTATGTATGTATGTATGTATGTATGTATGTATGTATGTATGTATGTATGTATGTATGTATGTATGTATGTATGTACCCAGCACTGTGTCAATAATTGTCACAAGTGTAGTGTTTGTACCAGAGTTTTCAAGTCGCTGGGTGGATTAAAAAGTCACACTCGTTCAGCGCATCGGTAGGGGTTCTCCTACATGGATATAAAGTAGTGGCCGTACTCGAAAACGAGTTGGCAGCCACCACCATGTATGTATGTATGTATGTATGTATGTATGTATGTATGTATGTATGTATGTATGTATGTGTGTATCTATGGTCCCATAACTCCTGAGGAAGGTGTAGGAACGCCATATTGATATATGGAGTTCCTAGGCCATTTTAAAACCTGGTAGCGCCTATATCTCTCCATGTCAAATACAGAGAGAGAGAATGGAAGTGAGAAAGAGATATGGTGGGAGAATTGACTCCAGTTCTAGACTGGTACTTTTTTTATCCGAAATTGTATGGATGAAAGGCAAAGTTAGTTTCGGCAGCATTTGAACTCAGAGAGCAGAGTGCCAAAACGAATACCGCAAATCATTCTATCCGACGTTCTAATGACTCTTCCCTTTCGATGCTTATATACTACACAATCCATATATATTTTATATCATAAAACCCAAATGAGGCATCTTAGTTACTGAGTGGTTGAATATTTCATTAACATGTGTCGCATCAAAGGAAACGTTTATAGAATATATGACTAAAACCTTCGGTTATAAAACCTTTTTATCAGTACGAAACCACGAACTAGCAAAATGTACTTCTGACAATCAATTTTTATATACAAGTTTCAATGTAAACATGAAAATACAACACTTCATGATTGAAATTGTTGCATCAGACACACAAATGTGATACATTCTCGTCGGTTGACATCTATCTAACACAGAAACATCGCAACAAATGAGAACATATTCGAGATACTAAAATAAGAGAGAAAAGCATTAGTTAACAACATTACAATTCCCTATAGAATTCTACAAAAGGGAGTAGGCTACCTACGGGTCCTTTACTATTAGCAAAATAGAAATCCGAACTAATGAAAGCCACACGTGAAATCATGTATGAAATTCCTCGGGATTTAAACGTTGTATATCTGTTTTAATCAGGCGTTGAAGATTTTACGAGTATTTCTATGGTCATACATACATTCGTGTGTGTGTGTGTGTATGTGTGTGTGTGTGTGTGTGTATGTGTGTGTGTGTGTGTGTATGTGTGTGTGTGTGTGTATATGTGTGTGTGTGTGTGTGTGTGTGTGTGTGTGTGTGTGTGTGTGTGTGTGTGTGTGTGTGTGTGTGTGTGTGTGTGTGTGCGTGTGTGCGTGTGTGCGTGTGTGTGTAAAAAGTAAACAAAAATAACCAAAATAACAAAACAAAACAATCGGCACAGTACATGGAAGAAATATATCAGTTCAGCGCTTGAAATAGCAGGAAAAGAGTTTTCACGTTTCGGGCATTAGTCCTTCATCAAAATATAGAATTAGAAATAGAAGACAAATAGAAAGTAAAGAGTGAGAGGAAGGAACGGGGGAAAAGTACGAGTACGAAAAAATCAGACGTGCGTATTCAGTCGGTCATCGTGGAGAGTGGCTAGTCAAGAAGTATCTTCTGCGTTAGAGAGGTTTAGGAAGGGAGCTAATCAATGTGTGGAGTGGACATTCATATTTAACCTTGTACTGTCAACTCTACATGACCTGACATTGTGACACTAACATGATATTACTATTAAAGAAAACCGATATATTTTTCGAAATCTTTTCATTTGCTATTTTTTGTTTTAATATGAATATTGAGTAACGAAAGTAAATCATTTAGATAACAGAAAACAGCATATCAATTTCTGAAAAGTAAATTAAATCGTAGGGATATATTTGCTTAAAAGATATTTCAGAATGTGTAGAAATGTCGTCTACTTTGCAAATTATTAATTGTTTCGGTAAAATATAGTTAAATAGTTCACTCTCAACTAATCAGCTAAACTGACGTAATATTCTAGTAGGTGACAGATTCGTAAAACAGCGAAGAATTGCAGAATACCTTGTTTAAAGTGAATTGTAGTTCTATATACTGAAACATTTTATGAAATCCATCATAATTGAACCAGATGATGCCGAAATTAGATCATTTCTTCGGGGCAAAATATTAAACAATATTTAAAACCTTCGATATTGGTTTTTAATTGATTATTACTGCGTCGACATAAAAACTAAACATATCTCATAGAACTCCATATGAACTTGTCTCTTTTTTGCAATAACTAACATTCTTTTCTTAATGTTTCTCAGACAAGTCTTCTTCTAAAGAAGTTAAGAAAAAATATTTCTTTTAAAATGGTTTACTTTAATGAAATAAAAGATAAATACACTCTCAAAATAACTAAGAAAGTCTACGTTTATAGAAAGACAGCGTATATTGAAGAGTTTCCAAGAAGACAATCTGATTAAAGCACAATTGTTATCCACCCACAGACATACAAATCAAAAATGCAATTCATGAGAGAGTAAGTTAATCTAATGTATATTTCACTTGTCTTTCTTTCACTTGAGAGTCTTTGCTGCGTTATAAACTGGCCTAGGAATATACTGCGTTATAAACTGTCCTGTTATTTAAACATATTGTGAATAACGGTTATTTGTTAGAAATTTAATTGTTTCTACTTTAGGCACAAGGCCAGCAATTACCCAGTGTATTACTGGTACTTTATTTGTTAGAAATTTAATGATTCATACATTCCTTAGCTGGAGCTACTTTCTCAATACACCTGGTGCATTTCTGTTTCAAATGAAGCATGTGTAACTTGGATTTCCAGTCTTTTTTAGCCACAGTTACAACCGTCATTGTTTTTCTGCTTTATTAAAGCGTTCAAAACTCGCGTGAGAATGACTCGTGTCTTATAATTCTTGTGGAATGTCCCAGGAAGAAACTATAAATACAAGACTCCAGGAGTAACGTGGTTAAACTATTGTTAGATTACAAGAGGACATTTGATTCTCTTGTTCTTCACTCTTTAATTTGTTAAAATTATAGAGACCATAACCAGAGTTATAGATAACTTAACTTTGCCCTGGGAGACTATCCTGAAGGTAAATACAGGAAGGGGTTATATTGTCCTTAATAGGATACAGTATTGCTGGAGCCTATTTCTATGAAATAATATCTCTCTGGTGCTGCTTATGCTAAAGTGTTCACAGGAACATAAAAACACCAACATAAGACATTGTTATTTTGTGGATGAATGGTATGAAAGAGCCTTTGTATTGTAGTAAGATGCCTCTCGCCACCTAATGGCGAATAAAGTGAACAGAGAGTCGTCTCCCTTGTTTGTGACGTCACAATAAAATCAGCAGCAGCAATTCTCTTTGGACAAGAACCCTGAAAGGAGTCAGACGTACTGATTATGGGTTCTCAAAAATAACCACTGCGGAATGTTGGCAGAGTTAAACACGGGACTTGCATGTTCTTGAATTGATATATTATAAAAGTTCAAAGGTATGTTACTCAATTATAATGTTGAATTCACATCGAATAAATATGTTGTTGACTGAAAGAAACAAAGTAGTTACGTTTTCTGTTCAAGAAGATAGACACACATTATCTAAAGTATGAAAGAGCCTCATTGTGAGAGAAAAAAGGATCTACATGTCAATCTAGAAATATCTCTGTTACAGGTATTTAGAAATAGATGAAAATATATCTTATGATGGAACTCGTAACAGGGAACGTGTAAGAAGAAATATAGCACGAAAAACACCACAATAAACTAGTAGCTGATTTCTAATTTCTGATTTCTGTATAAGTACTAATACAAATATTTGGGCACCTTGATTAGATAGTAGATAAGCCATTGATGTTAAAGCCACAGAATCCTGAACCATCACCATAAATGTCCATATTAAAAGGGACATAGACCACCTCTATATAAAACAAAAGCAAAGCAGCAAGGACTTAACATTGAATGTTGCATCATATCCCTTCGACAACAACATACCATGAAGTATCGAAGGGCATCTATGTAACAAGTATGAATATATAAAATCAAGAGAGCATTTCGAGAATTATTCTCTGACTACTCCACCAATGAACTTGCACAGCTCTACTGCAACAGTTTCTTTGACAAAAAATTGTATTTATATCAAGCACTTTCATGTATGGCTATGTTGCCAGAAAATTTCAAAGCGATGGTATCATAAATAGCCAAAGTAGTCTATATTTAGCCTCTTTCCGTATACGTACACACTTGGTGTAGTGTACTCTTTTCCAGGTGCTGGCTGATACATCACAACAGTCTTTTCCAAGCTTATTGTGAGGCCCAAAGCAGTGCAAGCTTCAGAAAAAGAGTTTGTAGCGGTTGTCTCCCTTGTTTTGATTGGGATCTAGACGGGAAGTGGAACCCTTTCTGCAACTTCCGGTCAGAGCCCTATAAAACTAACAACTTTAAGCTTCCTCTCTCTCTTTGCCTTTTCGGCACCAGGTCGAAGAGCCTCTCATTTGGCTCTGCCATTAATTTGGCCAACAGGCGCCTGGCCTTAGCCAGGCGCCCTCTGCCAGCCGCGTTTGCCTGGCAATCAAAACGGTAACTACTAACTTTGTTTCATTCTAACATCTATCTTTGACATGTCAAGTATTCTATCTACCGTTAATTAAATATTATATACACAAACATTGTCTCGTTTTGTTACATTCATACAACCAGTAACCTCGCTATATTGGTAACCCTGACGTGATACGAACACGCAGCCGTTCATCGCTATAAGGGTCACCCCCCAAAAAAAAGAAAAAAATAGCACATCTGGTTTTGTGAGTAACATTACGAATACACAGCAAATTTAGCGACAAACTATGAAAATACTCAAGGACACGCACACACGCACATGTGGAATTCGCACAGACATACTTTTTCTCTCACGCATCAATTAACTGTCGCATTTCACCAATATATATATATATGTTTCTCGTTTCTTACAACGAACACTTTCAAAACAAAAAAAACATTTCACGATATATATATATGTTTCTCGTTTCTTACAACGAACTCTTTCAAAACACAAAAAAAAAAAAAAAGAAATTTGATATTCTTTAAAAAACATTTCAGCAGGAACATTTATTTTCGATGAACCATTGCCTTTTTTTCTTCGTTTTCTTCATCGTTCAAGTTTTTTGTTTTTTTCCAAAGTTCACACCTATAATTATGCTGATTGAAGCCTTTCTTTTTCATCATTGTCACTTTCAAAATTGCACTATCATTTTCTCGCGCGTTAGAAATATTTTTTTTTCAACCTTGTATTGGCACGTGTAGGCAGCATAAATTCTCGATTCACTGAGATGTCTCTTACTCACAGACAGCCGCACGCCAGAGATAGCATTTCTCCCCCAAGGATTCTTCAGCCTTAAGCTATATTCTTCTATTTGCCGGTTTATAAATTTACAATGTAAATTTACAGTTGATAACCGCGCATTTATTAAGAATGCTTATTTCTCTGGTCGCTGGCCTCTTGACCCTTCCAGGTCAACGCATTCTCAACATCGACCATCAACTTCGGCTGCTATTTCTAGCACTTTGCGCAACTCATTTTTTTTCTAAAAAAAATTTTTTTACTGTGAATTTAAACACCGAATACGCTCACTCAGCGAGACAACAGCAGCAGCAACAGCAATATAACAGCAACAGCAATACATCAATACAGCTTCACCAAAGCCAGAGAATTCATTTTTGCAGCACTCTTCCTGTGAGAAAATCCATTCGGAGGTTGGAAATTTCACGATATACCACAGAACAGAAACCACCTGCATTCATTCTCTGGAACACACTTTCTTTCCTGCTGTCATGTGATTGCACACCTGTGAACTATATTTTGAACTTTGAGCTCTTCTATTACTTTTACTTTATTACATTGTATCTTTGGGTGATGGATAGATGGATGTCCAGTCGTTCTCTGGCCAAGAGCGGTTGGCTACCTTGATATCTATCATTGATTTTTCCAAACATTCTTTTGTCGTAATTTTCATGCCTGTTACAACATTCTCGCCAACTTGCTACATATTTTCATTTCGATTTTTATACACTAAAATTCTGGCGGGAGGTTATGTAGCGGTTGTCTCCCTTGTTTTGATTGGGATCTAGACGGGAAGTGGAACCCTTTCTGCAACTTCCGGTCAGAGCCCTATAAAACTAACAACTTTAAGCTTCCTCTCTCTCTTTGCCTTTTCGGCACCAGGTCAAGAGTCTTCGCATTTCGCTCGGCCATTAATTTGGCCAACAGGCGCCTGGCCTTAGCCAGGCGCCCTCTGCCAGCCGCGTTTGCCTGGCAATCAAAACGGTAACTACTAACTTTGTTTCATTCTAACATCTATCTTTGACATGTCAAGTATTCTATCTACCGTTAATTAAATATTATATACACAAACATTGTCTCGTTTTGTTACATTCATACAAACAGTACCCTCGCTATAAGTTCATAATATGCTGCATGTCACTTTGTGAGTGTGCAAAAGGATCGCAGTCATCTGCATACAAAATCTCTCGGATTATAGAAGTTAATACCTTCATGCTTCCACCAAAGCGTCTGATGTTGAACAACCTTCCTGAAGTGCTATACCTGATGCGAACAATTTTTCCTGTACATACATACAGACAGACAGACACACAGACAGGCACGCATGCATGTATATACATGTGATGTTTACATAAATGCGTTTTATGCAATGATTTTGAATGTTTATGATAGCTAAGGCCGATACTAATAAGTAGGAATAATTGATGAACTTATCAGGAAGTTCACAATTGATGATAATTGCAGCCTAATCCCTAACCAATAGTTGCTGTCTGTTAGCGCTGCTCTAAAACCTAGGAGCGTGCTTTTATGAGAACAATGTAATAACTGGAATAGTTTCACAATTCTATGCAGAAAGAATTTAATATACGTGGAAATAGAATAACATGTGATGGTAAAATTTTAAAAGAAAACTACAAAATTTCGTATTTCGGTGAGATTGATAACGGAATTGGACGCAGAAGAATCTGGGAAAGATACAACATTAATATGATTTCCTGACATATCTAAAATATATATTTTTGCCATAAGACTTAACGTTCGTTTATTTATCACGAAATAACGACTCTATTTCTCAATGACTCATCATAAAATTTGACTGAGATTGAGATCTGTGCACGAATATTCATTGAAAGAACAATGTGTCGAATTCAATAACAGAGATATTACAAAAGTTTGGGGTAGAAAACATAAACGTTCTATGGAAGTAAAAGCACTAAATCAATTCACACACATACACAGCATTGCCAACTAAAACTGCCGGCTCCCTGGAACACAAGTGGCATTACCCTATGCCTTCACACTACGCAGTACACTAACCCCCTTTCATAACTCAACATGCTGCCATAGTTAACAACATTATAACTCCATATTCTTTTAATTCTTATAATACTTTTGATCAAAGGGTGTTTCCTGAAAGCTATCCAAAAGCTATTTAATATTTGAGACAACATTTATAACATTTTTGTTATTTTGTATTTATGTACGCATGTAGTGGCCAGCTGTAACAGAACGAAACAGCTAATAAAACGTTGTTACATTCTCCCTTTCACTTGTATAGAACCCTTCCCCGTTGTATAAAACCACATTTGTATAGAACCACTATTACATATTTGGAATAACACATATATAGATAGCAGCTAATCTAATGGCCAACTATTTATGTGTCATTAATCCGCACGACCAGGTTTAACCATGGGCTAACAACTGCTATGTTTAAATTAGAAATAATACATATAACAAACACGGAACAATATTAAATTATTGAAGTTTCAGATTATATATATACTAGTTGAGTAGTCTGTCGTTACCGGGCAATAGTCACAATAACATGTCTTTATTTCAATTTTGTTTTATTCCATGTCAGACCATATCTCTCTAGAATGTTAGTCCTCTTGATGAGGACATCCAATGTAAAGATAACCATGGGAGAAGCAGGACTCTTGAACGTGTAAACCCGCAACGAAAAATATTTGTCGTTGTGTTTTGTTGATGGCCATGGCCAAAGTAAGACTCACTGGAAATTTAAGTAGTTTGAATTGAAATGGGAAATCAGTAGAGATAAAAGGAATTCTTGGAACGAACGCATCCTCTACCCTACCACATCCTGTTGAAATGGTGGTTTGAATCACGTGTGGATACATATTTTTCAAATTCCTCAATAACAAGATGGGTGCTCCTTCTTTAAGGTAAAGGACATGTGGAGATACTCCTGGTGGTTCTAAAGAGTTGAGGAACTTTGTCGGATAATTGACAGATTCCGACTGATCCAACATAGTGTCGATAGATTGATAGAGCTTCGAAACCTTTGGAATTCTTTTTAACGGCTCTTGATTTACCAATTTCACAGTCACATATTTCGGGGCCAATATGGCCCTTTCACTGAACCACTTATGACTTGCGAACTGATATACAAGTGTAGGAAATAATTTTTCTATGAGATGGAATAATGATTCGATCATCATGCCTATGGTACATATATCAATAGTTCCATTTCTATCTACAGGAAGTCTTCCGTCCCCAAGCATTAATAGATTATGGGCGAACTGCTCTGATTGTTCGTCTCCACTAAGATATGCTCTCATGTTTGTAACGAGCTTCAAAACTTTGATAGAAGTCCAAAGTGTCGATTTTTTCAAACGGGCTTGGATTTGATCAATCCTATTGCCTTTTGGAATGACGAGGAGTTTGTCTAAAGTCTCTTACTACTACTACTACTACTACTACTACTACTACTACTACCTCCACTATTACCACTACCATCACCACCACAACCACCCTAACACCACTGCTATTACTACTACCACCAATACTACAACTGCTAACACCACCACCACTATCACCACTACTACTATTACTACTATACTACTACAACTACTGCTACTACCACGATCACCACTACCTCCATTACTACTACAACTACTACCGATAATACCACTGCTACTGCTACTACTACTACTACTATTACTACTACTACCATCACCCCTACCCCTACTGCTACCACTTCCAATACTATTACTACTACTACCACCATCACCAACACCATCACCGCTACCACCATCATTACCGCCACTACCACCACCACCACCATTACCACTACCACCATCACCAACACTGCTACCACCACCACTACCACCACTACCACCACCACTACTACTACCACCATTACTACAACAGCCACCACCACCACCACCATTACCAATACCACCATCACCAACACCATCACCGCTACCACCATCATTACCACCACTACCACCACCACCACCATTACCACTACCACCATCACCAACACCGCTACCACCACCACAACCACCACTACCACCACCACTACTACTACCGCCATTACTACAACAGCCACCACCACCACCACCATTACCAATACCACCATCACCAACACCATCACCGCTACCACCATCATTACCACCACTACCACCACCACCACCATTACCACTACCACCATCACCAACACCGCTACCACCACCACAACCACCACTACCACCACCACTACTACTACCACCATTACTACAACAGCCACCACCACCACCACCATTACCAATACCACCATCACCAACACCATCACCGCTACCACCATCATTACCACCACTACCACCACCACCACCATTACCACTACCACCATCACCAACACCGCTACCACCACCACAACCACCACTACCACCACCACTACTACTACCGCCATTACTACAACAGCCACCACCACCACCACCATTACCAATACCACCATCACCAACACCATCACCGCTACCACCATCATTACCACCACTACCACCACCACCACCATTACCACTACCACCATCACCACCACCACTACCACCACCACTACCATCCCTACCACCACCACCATCAATATAGAAGATGTAGAAGGAGAGTGAGAGAGTGTGGAAAAGCGTAAAATTGATAATTAAGATTTTTCATGTTTTCAACTAATCTGACGTGCTTATTTCCCGATAACGGAATGAGGGGACGAGTTGGGGGAGAATTTACTGCTCTTTCTAGCACATAGGGACTATCTGTTCGTCATGATAGACAGAGGGAAATACTATTCTACCTCTCACTCATTCCACCTCCCGCTCTCTCTAACTAAAACTTTTCAAGGTGTTTTCCTTTGTTGTCAACCGATCTCGCCAACGACTCCTATTTCCAAAAATGGAGGCAGGAAAGGAGGGGGCTTTGGAGTTACAAATAAGCCGTTTAACCCTTTAACATTTAAACCGGCCATATCCGGGCAGAATTCTCTCACCTATTTCTGTTCAGACCGGCTATAACCGGCGCTCATATTTAGGTTAAGATAACCGGCGCTCATATTTAGGTTAAGATATTGTTCTCAAAATAAATAACACGAAAATCTCATAGATTCGTTATTATGTGAGGGCGGTGAATTGGCAGTATCGGTAGAGGGTCGGACATGCTTTCCAGCATAGTTACGTCCCTTTACGATCTGAGTTCAAATCCGGCCGAAGTTAACTTTGCCTTTCATCCTTACGGGGTCGATAAAATAAAGTACCAGTAATGTACTGGGTAATTGCTGGCATTGTGCCTAAAATAGAAACAATTATGTGAGATAACTATGTAAGATAAAGTATTTACCACAAAAATACAATAGTAAATATAGAGTAATGTAAATGCTAAAAGGCTAAACCTACAAAAGCTCCCACTAGGAATCCCGAAAATAACTTTTAGTTGTCCCTGGGTAGGAAGCTCCCACAAACTCTTCATATATGTTCCAAAGAAAAACATTAAAAACATTGTATATAATTGTATATAATTTTTGTAGAATACGTTTTTCTATTATTTTCTTTATTACTTTCTGTACTTAGATATTCTAAATTGCTTTGCAATATTTAAATACCTTTTAACATCTTTTATGTTAAGGAAAATAGGCATTAGGATAGATGCCAATAGGTGACTTATGAATAGATTTTTACTTTTTACTTTTAATATTGTTTCTACTTTTCGCACAAAGCCAGCAATTATCTCAGTACATTACTGGTACTTTATTTTATCGACCCCGTAAGGATGAAAGGCAAAGTTAACATTGATGTTTACTTTTGTTTCTACATTAGGCACAAGGCCAGTAATTTGAAGAGGAGGGAAAAGTCGATTAAATCGACCTAGTACTTTATTTCATCGACCCTGGTACTTTACTTTGTCGACCCCGTCAGGATGAAAGGCAAAGCTAACCTCGGCTGAATTTGAACTCAGAACGTAAAGGACTATAACTCTATGCATCAAAACATGGTGTCCGATGCTCTACCGATACTGCCAATCCCCGCCCAATTTACTTTCCATATTCATATTCATTTTCATATATAACCTTGAGATATTTTATTCTAAATATGTATGTGAAGATAATTTTTACTCGTTTATATGTGTTTAAAATTAACTGCTAAAAAGAATATATATTTACTTTTATTAAAAATGTATTTTTTTAATATTTCATAGAGCACACATAATTATAAATTAAATTAAATTTGAAACAAATAAAATCTAAATAAAACTATTTTACTTCTACGTACTTATTTTCGCCTGCATACTTATTTTCGCCTGCATTTTTATTTAGATTGTTATAATTATTATATTATATTTTCATAATAAATTTATTTTCTGGCAATTCAAAATCCATTTAATATTTTCTCCGATTCATTACAATGGTTAAAGTAGGTTTTAAATTTCTTATTAATAATATATCATATTCAACCATATTCAGCGTTATATTTTACTTGAATTTTAAACTGCTTATTTTTGAGCTGTAATATTCTCTTCTTAATTTATCGACTGGCTGTGAATGTGTAAATCTCCTGATAGGAAATATTACCTTTAATTCCTCTCCAGTATATTATGAATAAATGGATGTAAAAATAATGGGTTTCAATCAAATAGATTTACCTTCTTCTCTATCGGTCTTGGCATTTTATCTAGTCATCTGTTCTCGATGCTTTAATACCAAACATTTACATTTCAGATCATATCCATCTCAGACTATATTTATGCCATTAGTCAGTGCCATTTTACATTCTCTCTCTCTCTCTCTTCATAAAGTAATGAAATCTGAAGAAATGCCAAATGGGCAAACAATGAAAATGATGGAAACACGGGAATAAAGATGGGATAAGATGAAAATGAAAACGTAAAAAAATGAGAGGGCGAAAAAGGTGAATGTGTATATGTATGTATGTATGTATGTATGTATGTATGTATGTATGTATGTATGTATGTATGCATGTATGTATGTATGCATGCATGTATGTATGTACGTACGTACGTACTTACGTATGTATGTATGTATGTATGTATGTATGTATGTATGTATGTATGTATGTATGTATGTATGTATGTATGCATGTATGTATGTATGCATGTATGTATGTATGCATGCATGTATGTATGTATGTATGTACGTACTTACGTATGTATGTATGTATGTATGTATGTATGTATGTATGTATGTATGTATGTATGTATGTATGTATGTATGTATGTATGAACGTTAGGGCGGAGGAACTCAGCAGAGTCAACATCCATCCAAATTTTTTTTTTTTCACATGGTTGTGAAAGTCCCCCATTTGTTGTCACAGCATCTTTCTAAGAGAGGGGAACTCTAAAAAAAAACCTGCGGCTTCGGAAGCATCCAATGATTTTGACTAGTTCTCTTTTCTGGTAGTGTTTTCGATGCTCAGAGAGTGGGATTGGTCGAGTGCAAGGCCTTTCGCCACTTAAAAAACCTTCAAAACACAGGCATTGCTTGTTCAGGATATGTTACAAATTTGTGTGTCTGGCCGTAGCCAGAAAATTCACCAAACTCTATAATCTGACAAGCGATTGCAATACTCTTAACAGAGTTTTCAGCCATCATGTATGTATACATGTATGCATACATGTATGCATACATGTATACATGCATGTATGCATGTATAGATACACACATGTATGTATACATACTTGGAAAAGATCACTCTGATATAAAACCAGTGAATTCGTTTGCATCTAATGATGTAAACCAGTTCTTTTTGGGTAAACGTATTTGATGTTCAGGGAGAGGAATTGGCCCTGTCCAAAGCCTTTCCTGACTTAAAAAAGCTTCAAGCATAGGCATCGCTGGATATGAGACATTTTTTTTGCAGGAAAAACTTTGCAGGACTTCAAAGCCACATCCGCGATGCTCGAAATCGAGTAGCAGCCATAATGTTTGTATATATAATATTTGCATTTCAAAAACAAAACTCTTTGATCGACTGTAACGGCACAGCTGTGTTTGTTTCACTAATGAGGATATAAATAACACCAAAGCATGTCCTGAGTTGTCTCCCATATTTGATGAAATAATTAAAATGTTATTTTTCACAGACTACTATTGGTTTTCCTCAACACAATGATTTCTAGTTTGCGGTAAATATGTTGAGACCAACTTGGTCTGGTTCGATTTATATACCCATTAAATATGTTGGTTTAGTTCGATTCTTCTTTAATGTGAACTTAGTTAATACAAGTATCCAATATGCTTCTCATTCGACTTGGGCCGATAGAATATGTATTCCAATATCACACAAGTAAAGTGGTTGATTTCTCAGACAAGATCCTGTAATTGAACTAATCATTACTTTACAAGGAGCAATTTTCCCTTAAGGGAGGTAACTCCTCCATAAGTTATAAACAGTAATTTACCGTGTCAATGAAAATACGGTAATAGCTAGTGGCACTAAATATATTTTGTATATAAGTATGTGTGCTGCTTGTCAGTTTTTGTTGATTTACATTAATCCTCAACAGAACATTCTATAACGATGACTCTGACAATTCCTTAGTTGTCTTCTGTAACGTTGAGTATGTTAGTGGAATCTTTTGCTAGAATATGATGACATCTATTATCTTTTATATTGACATGTATTGTCTTCCATCGTGACGTTCAATTCTAAGTCTAACTGTAAATATTGATTTCCTGGACGATACTATTCTTTTATTCTTTTGCTGGCTTCAGTTGTTATACTGCGGCCACGCTGGGGCACCGATTTAAAGGGGTTTCGTCAATCATATCAAAAGATAGTACGCATTTTTTGTTTATCATTCAAGTCTGGTACTTATTTTATCGACCTCTTTCTGACGAACCGCTATGTTACGGGAAATAAATATAGACAACATCGTAAACAGCGACATCCACACACACACACAATATACAGCGGGATTCAGCAGTTTCCATCTACTAAATTTCACTCAGAAGAGGTTGGTCAATCTGAGGCTATAGAAAATACTGACCCAAGGTGACACACACCAGGTGTAAACCCCAAACCACGTAAATTCGAAGCGATCTCTTTACCCTCATCAACATGATTGCGCCTAGGACTATGACTGGTACTCTGTCGGTTACGACGACGAGTGTTCCAGTTGAGTGGATCGGCGGAACAGCTTCCTTGTGAAATTAATGTACTGAGCATTCCACAGACACGCGCGCACATAACGTAGTTCTCGGGGAGATTCAGCGGGAGACAGAATGGCTGGTCCATTGAATTACAGGTAGAACTCATTTTTTGCCAGCTGAGTGAACTGGAGCAACGTGAAATTAAGTATTTTGTTCAAAGACCCATTGCGCTGAATACCCTAACTTAAAAGAACGTACCTTCCCGATTACGCCTATATTACTAAATAATTACACCAGACTTTCTTTGATGAGTCAGCATTTATCCCTATCATTTATTAACATGAGTAAACCAATTGAATCAGCTCCAGTTTAAAACCAGGCTCGGAATTATTGATGACGAAGGCAAGAACTATATTGGGGTTTGAATTCAGTAGAAAGATAAATGGACTTTCGTTTTACACTTTACAGTTTCAGGTGTTTCTACTTCTCTTTACATCGGAATTTTGGGTGGTTTATTAATTACGCAACTAAAAACCAGATTTAGAATAGATTGGGATTCTCTCGTATCTATGCATTAAAGGTATTAAATGGAGCAACTGGAGTGGGTAATAACAACAAGAACGACAACAATAACAGTAATAATGATTTCTACTATAGGCACAAGGCCAGCAATTTTGGAGGTAGCGAAAGTCGATTAAATCAACCCCAGTGTATTACTGATGCCTTATTTTATCGACCTCGCAAGAATGAAAGGCAAAGTTAACCTCGACGGGATTTGAACTCAGATCGTAAAGGGCCGTATCTCTATGCATAAAACAAGTTGTCCGACGCTCTACCGTTTCTGCTAATCCACCGCCCTCAGCAACAACAGGGATAATAATGGTTGGCCGAAACATAAAGGACAATACAAAAAAGAAGGACAGTGGATATTTACATAAAACATGTAAAAAAGGAAAAACAGAAAACAATTAACAATAAATAAATAATAACACAATTACTCAATAGGGGGAGTGAAACCCAGGAGGGATTTGGGATCCCACAGACCGGAAACCACTCTAAACTCCAAGAATACCATTGGAAGATATCCATCTTCTCTCTGAACTCGCCAGTCTACAGGTGCATGTTCAGAGTAGACCCATTCCCCCAAGTTGTCCTCGCTCCGTTCAAGCACCTTCTAACAAATGTACTGGATTGTTGCTCTTCTCTCTTCCCATTCATCTTCCTTTACAAATAGAATTTGAAAATGTCGACGAGGGTTTGGCCGAAGAGGAAGGTGTCTGTCTTCAGACCTTTGAGCTACGTCTACCACACAATCTCTTTCGCCATAACCATCCGACAGAGGAGAACTGCTTGCACTTCCTAGGCAAAAGAAGGTGGTGCGGTGATCTTAGCGATGAAGTTGGTCGATAGCCGGATCGGTCCTACACGTGACAATAGCTGTTCGACAATGCACTGGACGAGTGCGTGCCGAACTATTCCGTCTCTCTGTGCGGATCTCGGATAGTTCCGTTTAATAGCATTTCTATGCCTGTGAAGTTTTTCTCGGACCGATAGTGCTCTCGGGTAGCACTGCCAGTCCAGAGATATCTGGAAATTGCCCATAAACCCCGAGCCGAAAGTTCTCCGGAACAGACTGGTGGGTTAGTTCTCGTTTATGCCAAGAACCTCTTCGAGAGCATGGTCGCTCTTGTCCAGAACTACTCCTGAATAAAATGCTAGAGTGGAATTTCCTCAGACCGCATTGACCGATTGGTAGAGAGCTGTAAACGCCTGATAACATTCCGGATGCCAGGCACCCAGTCTTGATCTTCTTCGTTGGTCCTTCTCACTAGCACGAGGCTTGGTGTCTGTGGGGTTAGTTGTTGTAGTTGTGTGTGTTTTCCTTTTGTGGGTAGTGCTGGTGATAATATATCATTAACGCCTACAAAGAAGCTCTGCGCAAGATTTAAAAAAGGTCGGATGCCATCAACGAAACGACAGTAAATATAACCAGAAAATGAAGAACCAACGAACCCTATCAAAAATGTATTTTATGGATAGATTGTCCCTATCATATAACTGTCTATGTTCACACTGGAACTACGGGCGAATAATGCAACTAGTTGAAAAACAGCCACAACACGACCCAGAGAGTTTACAACCAAAATAAAAAGAAGAGAAAAGCAAAAAAAAAAAAAAGAATACAGATGCATGTAAGTAACATAAATTTCATCGATTGTAATACAAGTATCATAAACAGCGAAAGATGAAAGCAAAGGACTCTCATATATGTACCGGTGTTCCTTCATTGAAAAATATTGTACGAAAACCGATGCGCGTAAGAATGCACAAACTTAGAAGCACAAACGCCGATACCCAACAGAAATGATAACATTCTAAATGATAGGCCAGACATTACTCCTCAAGTGCCACGAATAAAATCAAAAAGACACAAATGGACACGTGAAATATATGCTTTGATTCTACACGCATAGTTTACCCTATAAATGAAAACACAACACACATAAAAATCTGGCAAATAAAAGTAATAAACCATACTCTGATTTAAAGCTAGACGCCAACAAATTAGCAAATTTAAAGAGATACGTATTAAGAACAAAAACTATCTGACATCGAAATAGAGCATTTAAAAGAACAAATACCCAACGAAAACACAAATAACGAATATAAATATATTGAGAATTTAAAACATGAAGAAATAAACAACATATCCAAAACCGATAAAGTAAACAACAAGATGCAACAAACCCCAACCACAAAAGACATACAGAGTACTAAACAACAAAACCGATTCAGGACAACACAACCAAAAATACAAATGAAAAGAAATTTGGGGAGAAATATGTAGGAAAAAGAAACCCTAAAGACGAAACTCAAGACCATGATAGGATAATGCTGGAAATAATCCAAGACTTCCAAACAATTAGACACCTCCCTATGGACAAAAGAATTCGCCTCCCAGCGATAAATATTAATAATAAAATAACAATTATAAAAAATGCTAATCTGACCATACTATGCTTAATAAACACGAATGAAACATTAATATCACAAGGCTAAATAATATAATATATGCAGCAGCCACTGTTGTTACGAAATAAAGTGGATACACAAGAAAAATTAAGCCCACTCAAACATGGAAATTAAAGATACTAAAAGATATAGAAAATAAAAAATCTCTCAATCTTAAATGAAATAGGAAATAAAATAAAATTAGGAATAGGAAAGAAAAGAAAAATACTAAAAAAATATATGACAGAAAAGAAAATTCCTGAGATTAAGAAATGCCTAAGATAACAAATACTAGGAAAGGCACAAAAATTCCAGCGATATGAAAAACGCAAACAATTTTTTCAACGAAACCAGCTATTTCACTTCAGCTCCTATTACGTACCAGGAACTTAATAGGAGAAAAATAGAAGTGCATGTAGCCCGAAAGTAAAATAAGTGGAAGAGTTCTGGAGAAGATTATGGACAGAAGAGAATTACAATGCCAAAGCTAGCAGTTAGCAAGAATGACGAACACAGCAGCTAAATAAATGTGGCAAGATATTTCAATAGATTATGTGCCTGGAGGCACCGGTACATGACAATATCTCCAACATTTGGTTGAAATATATAACAAGGACATATGCTGTACTTGCAAAAAAAAAACTTTAATGATATGCCGACAGAGCCAGAAAAAAACTACCTGACTCTAGGAAGAAAACCGGAAATAATGGCACAGCAAACCCCTAAAACTATAGGCCCATAACATGCCTGCCTAATATATATACAAAAATTTAAGTGCAATAGTATCGCAGAAATTGACCAAACAGCTGTAAAAAAAAATTTGTTTCCAGAAGGACAGAAAGGATGCTGCAAAGGCTCATAAAGCTGTAAAAACCAGTTGCTAATAAATATAGCCATAACTAAAAACTGCAGAGAAAAAGAAATGGCATGGATCGACTACCAAAAGGCGTTTGACAGTGTTCCTCATACATTGAGGCGAAACACACTAGCCATGAATAAAGTATCAGCAACAATATAAACATTTATCAAGCATGCGATGAGTAAGTGGCAAACATTTCTGCAGGTACAAACGATGGATGGAACTATAAAAACTGAACCCATCCCAATAAACAGAGGGACATTTCAAGGGGCCTCTCTATCGCCACTGTTTTTCTGCTTAGCACTAACACCATTATTTGGGACACTAAACAGAACTGGAGTAGGGTATGAATTCTAGAACAAGAAACTTAACCATCTCTAATATATGGATGATTTAAAACTGTATGCTTCAGACGAAAGACAACCCAAAACACTGCTACCGATAGTACGTAGATTCATAAAAGAATCAGGCATGACATTTGGCCTAAAACGATGCGTTAAGGAAACTCTGAAGAGAGGAAAATTAGTGAAAACACTAATATCCTGCTAGATAAAGAAACAGAGAAAAGAATTAGATCAAGCATAGACATACAAATCCTTAGGAATCACTGAACTAGACAAAGTTCAGTTCACATATAAAAGAAAACATTAGAATAAAATACTATAGATGGATTAAATTACTACTTAAAACTGAACTAAATGCAAAGAATAATGTAATTGGCATCAATACTCTAGCGACAGCTTTAATATTCTGAACAGGGAATTAAAAGAACTAGCAAGAATAGACATGAAAACAAGAAAATAATGGCTGCATTTAGAGTATAACACCATCCAAAATCAGATGTAGAAAGATTATACCTACCACGAACACAGTGAGGAAGGGACCTTATTTAACTAGAAAACTCTTATAAAATAAGTAATTTGGACCCACAAAAATGTCTAATGAAGATCAAATTAAAGTTAATATTAGCCACGAAACATTAATAAACAAAAACAAGGTTCTTTGTCTTCAAGGAAATCAAGAAATTCAAAACAGTAACATAGTTAACAGACAACTGTGAGGAAAATGAAAACAGAGAAGAAACAACAACAGAACTTGTGAAAAATATAAAATCTAAATTGAAAACAGACCTCCAGAATGCCATATTAAAACGATCGCAAGAAAAACCATTACATGGTCAAAGCCTGAAAAGGCTGAATAGACTGGAATTAAACAAGCAAAATTCACAAAACTGGCTACTAAGTTCTGGAATAATAGCTGAGACGGAAGGATTTCTAATTGCAGCACAAGATCAAATCTACCTCACAGAAACCACGAGAAGTACACAATGAAGCAGAACATAGTAAGTAACTGCAGAATGTGTGTTAGATAGGGAAGAAACAATTAACCACATTACATCTGTCTACCCAATCTTAGCCAAAAACGAATGTATGCACAGATATCATAGAGGTGGGATTTACATATACTGGAAGTTATGCCAACATTATGTTGTTGGGGCTTTTTCACCTTCCTCCCCTGTGTACTAGGCCCATATAATCCAGCGTGCATCTAAGATACAGTTCCTGTCGCCCACTAAAGAGCGGGACGTTCCAAGAAAGTTCTCTAGACGCCTGAAGAAATCTGGCCGTCCTTCCGCCATAGACGGCTACTAGCCTGAAAACATTACCTTCGCTGCCGGTCACGTCCAGCACCACCGACTTACCTTCTGGGTCAAGGAAGATGGCTCGTATGGCTAGATCGAAGCCTCTCCGAAAAAGCACAGCAACTCCTCCCCCGATCCCGGACGGCTGGGAAATACATATACATCGTAGCCGCCGTAGATCGGTGCGAAGGCTCGTGCTTCGGAGATTCTGGTCTCGCTGATGGCCACCACATCTATGTCTAGTGACCTGAGGTCGTTCAGCAGATGACCCTGCTTCCAAGATGATCCCAGGCCACGGACATTTACACTGTCTATTCTGAGTACGGCCATGCTGGGTGAGGAACGGGGTAAGTGAGAAAGGATCACTTACCTTGATCGTGTGGGGAAGGGACAGTGGAACCGTCCCTTCGGCTGGTCTTGGGTGTCTCCAAGATGATATTTGTAGATTCTTTTGGAGAGTGACCCTCTGAAATCCCCAATGCAGTTGGGGAATTTTTGTTTTAACTGTTTATTATCTTCGACTTTAATTTCGACAATGTTAATATTTTTTGGTAATGATCTTGGTGTTGGTGGGGTGTGGTAATTTATGTCTGTAATGTCTGTGTGTTGCTTTATATGTTCCATTAATCCTTTGTGTGCGATGTTTATGGCTGTGTAATTTTTTTGGGGGGAGGGGGGTGCTGTTGGGTGTGTGTGCTTTGTTGTGTTTGCGATGTTGTTGTTTGTGGAGATGCTGGTGGTGACGTGGTTGTTGTTGGTGGTGATGCTTGTGGTGGTGTTGCTGCAAGTCTCCTTGCAGCCTTTACCCCTGTTTCTTTGTCTTTGCTTTTAGAGGGAGAAGCTCTGGTGTTTTTGCGTTTTTGGGGGGTTTTTTGCCAACCGTTTTCCACTCCTCTGCCGCCTCATACTCCATGTCCGACTGTAAGAGGTCGGGAGGGGTATGAGTTCTACCCTCTCATTTGTCTCTGTTGTTGTTGTTGGTGGTGGAGCCTCGTCTGCCGTTCTTGGCACAGGTGCAGCTAGTGCAACTGTTTCTGTTGCTGCAGCTGCCGCCGCTGTTTTTGTTGTCCGTGGCTTTGGTGTGGGGTGTGGGTGCCACGGACGTTGTCCTCCTACCCTTTGTAGAAGCTCCCGACTTTTTCGCTGACTGCTCTGTTTCTGATGGCATCGGTTCCGGTGTTGGGGGGAGGGGACCTTTGTTATTTTCTGTGGGCAGAAGGCTCTGAGGTGAAACTTCGATCCACAGTTGAAACACTTTGGGTGGCTTCCTTCCACATATATAGGAAGTTGGGAGCCATTCCCGAGGTCTATTACGTCGGGAATAGCGCTGGTGCAGTCCTGGTCGGTCTGGATGAGCATCTCCATTCCAATACCGGACCAGTCCACTCTCTCCAACTTCTGTACCTGCAGAATGGTTGTTCTATCTTCGATGCCCGCAAGAACAGACATGTCCAGCCAAGGCACGGGTACGTAGGGCGGGATTTGGGGTACACTGACCTCTGCAATGTTTTCCCGCAGTAAAACGGGACTAAGGTTATGTCATCACTCCGTAGGGCTCTCAGTGAGTGCGATTTTGCTTCCTGGGCGGTAGCAAAAAGGACGTCCACGGTAGCATATTTATTGCCACGGGTGATGTAAGTTTTCCGTGCCCACACAGTTCCCAAGGCTTTCTGGATTTGGGCCTCCGAGGCCCATTCCACACGGCGCGATTTCGTGGCAATCGTGCGGTACGACACTGTGCGTCGCTCTTGTTCCTCCAGGAAGTCGGTTGGTGGTTTCAAAGATACTGAAAATTCAGTTCTGGCTACCATGTGTCTTGCAACCGCCATCTCCTCCTCGGTGACCAGGACTGTTTCTACGTTGCTGCGAGCCACCTTTGCAAAAGAGATGGTCCCTTTTTCAGTGGCATCATTGTTGCCGTCGCCACTGTGGCTACTGATCTTGTTGTTGGTGCTGTTGCTGTTGCTACTGCTACAAATGTTGGTGTTGTTGCTGTTATCACTGTTACAGTTGGTTCTGTCTTTGGTGCCGCTGTTGTTGTTGTTCTCGGTGCAATTTGTATTGTTGCTGTTGGTGTTGTCGCTATTTGTTTTCATGTTAGTGGTGTTAATATTGTTGTTGCATTTGTCATTTTTTTCTGTTATCTGTATTTTGGTTGTCGCTGTTACTGTTGTAGTTGGTGTGGTCATTTTTTTTCAAAATTAGTGTTCTCAGTGTTGTTGTCATTGCTGTCTTTATTCACATTGTTTGTGGTGGTGATTTTTGTATCAATATCTGTGTTCACCGTAACCCTCTTCTCAACTTTTACGTCGTTGTCACACGACAGCAGATATATCGCTGGGGGTGTGGCTCAGTCATGTTTTCTTTTTTTTTTTTTGATAATTTTTAAATGTAAAAAGTTCAAATATTTGAGAAAAAAGGCCCGAATATTTACTTTCCCCTTCACAGGGCAAAGTTCAAGGGCTTATGTCCCTTACACGACAACAAAAATTTACAATAAATGATTTATGACAGGTAAATAATGAGACTTACGGGAGCGAGCAAAAAGACAAATGATCACACCAATAATAATAATAATTGTTTCTACTTTTGGCACAAGGCCAGCAATTACCCAGTGCAATACTAGTACTTTATTTATCGACCCTGTAAAGATGAAAGGCAAAGTGTACCTTGGCGGGATTTGAACTTAGACCGTAGAGGGACGTAACTATGCTGCAAAGCATGGCGTCCGACTCTCTACCGAAATGCCAATCCACCGCCCTAGCCCAATAATAATAATAATAATAATAATAATAATAATAATAATAATAATAATGTTTCTACTTTTGGCACAAGGCAAGCAATTACCACAGTGCATTACTGGTACTTTATTTATCGGCTCAGTAAGGATGAAAGGCAAAGTTATCTTCGGCGGATTTGAACTCAGAAGGTAAAGGGCCATAACTCTATGCTGCAAAGCATAGCGTCTGACGCTCCACCGATATTGCCAATCCACAGCCATAATAATAATAATAATAATAATTAGGGAAGGTACGCACATGGTGGACAGAGTGTTATGGAATCGCTCCCGTAAGTTTTTGATTTTTTATATATTTAAAACAATTGTGATAGAATAATTCTTATTACAAATGGAACATACGATACCAGTGTTAACTCTCAGGAAGTGGCAACGCATCACATTATGGCATACGCTCCAATATTTAATATTTAATTTTGTAGTCAAAAAAGAAATGGTTACGAACAACAGCCAAATAATTTCACCACCAACACCACCACCGCCGCCACCACCATCACCACTACCACAAAAAATCTAGCCAGGCTACATCACCACCGCCTACTATCCCATCACCACCGCCACCACAGCATCATCGCTACCACCACTATTCCCTCACTGCCTCCTGTTAAAAGAGAGGGATGGTGGTAGTGCCACTAGAGAGAATAAGCGTGGAAGGCATCAAAAGATATAAATAGACTGATTTAGTGACCCGGTCAAACAGCTAACAACAACAACAACAACACAAAAATAATTATTGTTGCTGTATTTCTAAACTCTAAACTCTCTCAAAATGTTTAGTTTAAACGATGTCAAATCTAAACTATAATATAATAATAATAATAAGCAACAAGTCGAAAGATTATAGAACAGAACACAAGAAAATCGTTACGAACAACAGCCAAATAACTTCACCACCAACAGCACCACCGCCGCCACCATCATCATCACTACAACAACAAAAATCTAGCCAGGCTGCAGCAACACCATTACTATAGTACTACTGCCCCATCGCCACCGCCACCACTGCATCATCGCTACCACCACTACACACATGAATGAATAAGCGAGGAAGGCATCAAAAGATATAAATAGACTGATTTAGAGACCTGGTCAAACAGCTTACAAAAAAAACAACAACACCAAAATAATAATTATTGTTGTTGTACCTCTAAACTCTCTCAACATTTTTAGTTTAAACGATGTCAAATCTAAACTATAATATAATAATAATAATAATAAGCAACAAGTCGAAAGAACACAGACAAAAAACAAATTTCAAAAGTTTTGAACGCAACAACACTAGTAACCGATGTTACGAAAAACGTAAAGGAAAAAAAACAAACAAACAAAAAAACTAAGTCAGACATTCAAACATTACAATGAAACTTATGTTTATTTTTTTAAGTTTTTATCTATTTATTTGTTTATTTACTTATGTTCGTCTACAGCGTGATGGTGCCACGCTAAAATCACCGGGGGTGATTAAATCACTGGGGGTGATGAAATCACCGGTGGTTATGGAACCATACATTCACCAATCCTCGATATGAGTGTTTAAATGTCGAACCTAAACAGTTCGACTAACGGTGAAGAGGAGATTGGAACACCATGTGACAGACTCTCACCCAGCAAGTGCTCCCTGGCCCAGCAGCAGGGATCTGGCTGTCATCCAAATACTGCTGGTGTTGGAGGAAGAAGAAGGAAAGGGACAAGAACCAACTGGACGAAAGAATTGAATAAAATTGTCATGGAATATTACCTGAAGAGTAACCCCAAGGAGAAGGGTATAGGAAACGGATGCATAACATCTGGAACGAGATTGGACTATTTAAATTAGATGAACAAAAATTGGCCGGGCAGGCTCGGGTAATAAGAACTAATGGATGGAGCGAGTTGGAACTGAAGGAACTGAGCAGAGAGATTAGGTTAGAAATGGAGAGTGGAGTATGTCAGACAAACGAGCCAGTGGGAAATGAAGGTGAAGAGGTTGAGAGAATGAAGCAGACAATGATCTGAATGCTGAAATAAATAACATCTGGAACAAAGATACGGCCATTGAGGAAATGAATGCTGACGGGCTAGGACAAGATTTGGTTGATATCCTAAACTTAGTGGTAGATGAAATGACCAATGATAGTGGGAAACCTATGAACCTAAGATTTGTAGACAGGAAAAAGTTAAAAGAAACAACAGCTAAGGTAAACAAAGTCATCCCATACCTTGACGCGAGGAACCTTCACCAATGTAACAATATCCTCAGGGCAACAGCAAATGCGGTGAGGAAATTACTTGGCATAAAAACGAGAGGAAACAACAAACAAGAAAGATCAGAACCTTGGTGGAAGAAACGACTGAGTGGTCAAATCAAGGAAATGAGAAATGACATTGGAAAGCTTGAGTCCCTACAGAATGGGACACTACAAAACATAGACACTAAAAATAGACTGGAAATAAAATACAAAACTAGGAGGAAAAAGCTAAATATCATCATAGAGGAACTGAAGCAACGCATTGTAGCAAAGAGTGCAAAGATTAGGCGGTATGAGAGCAGAGTCAGGCAGTATAGACAGAACCGCATGTCCGACAACAACCGGAAGATGTTGTTTGGACAGCTTGAAGGGAAAGAAAGAGGCAACGACTTGGTCCCTGTGGCGGAACAAACTAAGATATTCTGGAGAGGAATATGGGAGCAGTAGTATGTATAATTTATTGCCAATTTAATCAAGATCAAATTAGTCATATAATCATTGGATGATGGTTGAAATCAAATTAATTGTATAGTTTCGAGATTTTTACGAATTACAACGGGTTTGTATATGAATAAGTCACTGACATACAATCTATCAAATATTGATCGACAGGTAAATGATACATTGGTTATCAAAATGATAACTCAAGGATTACTTGTACTTTATAGTCGATATTTTATACATTAAAGCTCTCCATGTGAAGTAAGTGTTAACATTATCGAATCATGTATACTCCAAGCAATAGATTTTTTTTAATTTAGATCACTACTAAGCCTAAGAGACCATCACTGTTAAACGTCACACCATCTCATTCTCAACTTACTATACAATCTGAAATCAATATGACAAGACATATGATGTGCGTCGTGAAACAAGAGATCATGAAAGTCTTATGATATTGAAATCAATTATTTTTTCTTACGCAGGGAGAAAGGCATAAACGTTCTTTATCAGAAAGAAAAGAAATCAATATAGTGAGATGGTGTATTTTCCATTTGAATTCGTAAAAGATAAAACACCACAGAAAGTATTTGGTGAAATATGTATACTATCACATACTTTCTGCTATGTTCTTACTTAATTTCAAACTGGCTCGTTCTAAAAGGCGGTGGAAAATGAGGACTAACTTAGCAGTCTTTGATAGGTTGGAGCGACCCTGCCATTGGGTGGGACTAATTCTTGCTTTCGCAGTCATATTCCATACGCTTCCTTCTGTACACCAATGGCCTACTCTGAGATGACTTCTAACAACACATACTCCAATGTAGATTACATTATCTCTAACTCCTCTTTAATATATATAAATAACATAAGTGTTGATAGCGTAAACTTTATCTACGCGCAGTGTAAGCACTGCATTCACCCAATCCATGAAAAAACGACTGAGAATATTCATTAATAGGGATGGCAACTTTTCAACAGCATAACGACATTATTATTACATTTATCAAGGAAACATTCCGATACCCTCTCAACTCATGATTGGTATAGTACTAAAACCTTCAAATGTACTAATATTTTGTTTACACTTAAAGTGAATAAATATATTTCATTTGCGTTTAAAATGCATAAACATATATTTTATCTACATTTGAAAGTATTAATTTGTTCCACTTTCTGAAAATTAAAATGTTTTTTCCGTTTTCAATACATTTCCTTTTCTTTTGTTTTCTTTCTTTAGTTTTATTTATGCCTCGTTTTTTATATATATATATATTTGTTTCTTTTTACTAACCATAATGGTTACATAATTTAATACACACTCTTTGTTAAATAAACAATTACATTTCGTTTAAGAATATATATGTAATTACACACAAACTATATTTATACATTTCAAAGACAGTCCTAGAAACATTTCTTTTACACACGAGGAAGGTGTTTTAAACAGCGATCAAAGATATGTTATACATGTGTTGCTAACGAATAGACATACAAAAGAAGGCATGAAAACATGATACAGTTACGGAAATAATTATTTCTACTATAGGCACAAGGCCAGCAATTTTGGGGAGGGGAAAGTCGATTAAATCGACCCTAGTGGTGCGTAACTGGTACTTTATTTTTTTTTCGACCCCGTAAGGATGAAAAGCAAAGTTAACCTCGGCGGGATTTGAACTCACAGTTACAGAAATAATAATAATAATTTTTTCCATTCTGTAAAGTTTCTCTAGCAATTGGTTGCTAGGTGAAGTGTGTTATTTGGCCTCAGATCAGTCCCTGATCTCAGAATTTTCCACCTCCAATCTACAAGCACATTCACTCGAGCCATGCTCGCCTCTCTCACCCATATTTCAACAAACTGCTGGAAATGGAGCACTTCCCTCTCCACCCTGATTTTCCTTTTCAAATGAAAATTGAGAAGATTAATCAGGTCCTCGCCGAAGAGGAAAGTGCCTATCGTCATTACTTTGTACCGCATCCACCACATGACCTCTATCGCCATGGTCACCAGGCAGATGAATACTGCCTTCCCTTCCCAACTAACAATGGATGGCGATACTATCTTCACGGTGGACTCAGCTGATAGCCAGTTCCGTTCTACATTCCTCAGCAGCTGTTCGATATAGCTCCATAAGTCAACAGTGTTCGAACACTGGGCGGGTGCATGCAGGACAGCTTTGTCATCCTGCGCGCATCACAGATAAGCTCGGCTGACGGCACATGAAAGTGTAACCACCCAGCCCAAGACCAAGATCCCATCACCTTCTTCCCTTCCCCTTCCTTTTCTTCTGTGGCCCAAGAGTCCTTGCTTTTTCTTTCCTTTTCCTCTCATTTATGGCATTTGTAGTCTTTTCCTCTGTTTTCCCATACAGCCAGATCTGCCCTTCTTTACCTCTTCCCTTTTTTTCTCATTACTTAATTTTGTTTTTATCTTTCTTTTTCATATTTATGTAACTATCAATGGTTTTTAAGCCAACTTTGTGAGTGAAACATATATTTTGAGAATAAACATTTAACATCTCCCTGTTTTCCAACTCTGTGTGAAAGATATTTAACATTTAAACAATTACATTTGTCCTTGTTTCTACAAGCTATGTAGAAGAAAGAATAAGTTGCACTAAGTCGATTCTACGTACAGTTTTAATGCTAGACTAAAGTATCTTCACATATATTATTCCTGTGGTCGCGTTCCAGCATCTCATACGTCTCTCAATGTGTAGTACTCTACCTAACTAATAACGAAATCATAATATTCCTTTTACTAAATAACTCGAGTAAGCATTTCTGATGAATTTGCAAATGTCAAATCAATGTCTCCTTTATGAGATATTTCTGTTGTTGCCTTGTTGTTGGTTTTAGTACTTCTTCATATTTATTTACTTCATTAATAAAATGTTTTGGCAACTGATTTCTCTTTAGCTGATTTATTTTTATTATTTCGTCGAGGTTGTGATTGGTGGATTGGCAGTATCAGTAGAGGGTCGGACGCCATGCTTTCCAGCATAGTTACGTCCCTTTACGATCTGAGTTCAAATCCCGCCGAGGTTGACTTTGCCTTTCATCCTTACGGGGTCGATAAAATAAAGTACCAGTAATGCACTGGGTAATTGCTGGCCTTGTGCCTAAAGTAGAAACAATTATTTCGTCGAGGTTGTGAATTGGCAGTATCGGTAGAGGATCGGACATGCTTTCCAGCATAGTTACGTCCCTTTACGATCTGAGTTCAAATCCTGCCGAGGTTAACTTTGCCTTTCATCCTTACGGGGTCGATAAAAACAAAGTACCAGTAATGTACTGGGTAATTGCTGGCCTTGTGCCTAAAATAGAAACAATTATTTCGTCGAGGTTGACTTTGCCTTTCATCCTTACGGGGTCGATAAAATAAAGTACCAGTAATGCACTGGGTAATTGCTGGCCTTGTGCCTAAAGTAGAAACAATTATTTCGTAGTATTAGGGTCGTGGATTAGCAGTATCGATAGAGCGTCGGGCGGGCACAATGCTTTGTGGCATAGAGTTATGGCCCTTTGCGTTCTGAGTTCAAATCCCGCTGAGGTTAGTTTTTGCCTTTCATCCTCATGAGGTTGATAAAATAAAGCACCAGTAATGCACTGGGGTCGATTTAATCGACTTTCCCCTTCCCCACAAATTACTGGCCTTGTGCCTATAATAGAAACAATTATTTCGTCATATTTCTTTCGTTATCTATTACATACTTTGACAACCTTCAAGTAAATGTCATATATATTGATTTCTAATTGAACAACCCAGAACTTGACAGCTACTTTATTTTATTGACGCCGTTTGAACTCAGAATGTAAAGATTCAAAAGAAACACTGCAATGACATTCATCCGATATTTTACCTGTATAGCTTTATTAGTAAAGCACGTGAAGTGGTTTCAAACAGGAATCATAATTTTATTGTAAATTAAATTCCCATGGGCAGTGAGGTTGTAAGACCGTATCCGCTACTCACTAAGATCGTTTCAAAAATATTATTTAATACTAGCAGAAAAACCACCTTTCGGGTGGTTTTCTGGTAGCATGTGTAGTGTGTAGATATTATACGCAAGTATATATGCATGTAGATATGATACATCAAATAAAATCGTAATTAACAATATACACAGAAATTGAACGAAGACTGTGGTACACTCTCTTATGTAATCAGTAACGTAATCCATGATACATTAAAAAAAAGACGATATTATGCATCTGCTAGCATGTGTAGTGTGTATATTGATATTATACGCAAGTATATATGCATGTAGATATGATCAAATAAAATCGTAATTGACAATATACACAGAAATTAAAAATCCATGATACATTAAAAAAAGACGATATTATATATAAACTGCATTAGGAGAAAATTGGTGACAGAAATATATGAATATTTATCTAAGCGATCGCTAACCAGAAGTGTTGACATTTGAAAATTTTAAAGAAGTGAATCTTTAAATAAGTAATACAATATATTTAATGAACAGCCACGAAATTTAGTAGATAAATTACATACATACTTACATTTAAGTAAGTGCCGTACTAAGAGTGAGAAATGAAATTTCGTTTCATTCTATTCCATTTATCGTTTTCTGTGCGCCTGGCCGACTGAACTCACTCGATATGCAAATTAGGCTGCTCAGCCGTTAATTTTCATAAGGAAAGTATATACTTTCGAACGTTCAACCATCTGGCAGAAGGGTATACGGTGCTGACTATAGCTAACAAGCTTGAAACTAGTACATCGTTCCTGTGTCAGTGTTGAACAAAAAGGTGACGTGGTTGCCTTAACACCGTACGGCATAAATCAGGCTGTCCGTTTGTTTACAAACGAACAAAGCGAACATTATAATAAATGTTCGCTAAACTGATACGTACATATATATATGTGTGCCTGTATGTATATATATATATATATATATATACATGCTACTGTACGTCTGTATACATATATGTATGTACGTATACATACATACTTACATTTAAGTAAGTGCCGTACTAAGAGTGAGAAATGAAATTTCGTTTCATTCTATTCCATATATATATATATATATGTATATATTACTAAAAGTCTGTGATTGCTTGCTTGTCTAATGTAATACAGCCAAAAGGGCGCATAATGGGAAAATACTTTGAAAGGAGTTGACTCTGAAATGGGAATACAAATGGAATAAAACTAGTTTCGCGTAAATCGGACCATGGGTTCACGAGATATAGGGTTTTTCCGGGTACCTTCATAAACAGAGAGAGAGGCGGGGAGATAGTGGTTCTGACCGAGTAGATTGAAAGAGAGACATAGAGAAAGGGAGAGGAGACAGAGAGGGAGAATGGAAGGGAGCTGGTAGTGCTGTTGTGTTTATATATATGTGAGTGTGTGTGTATATATATGTGTGTGTGTGTGTGTGTGTGTGTGTGTGTGTGTGTGTGTGTGTGTGTGTGCGTGTCTATGACCAGTGCATATAAATCACAGACACCCACATATATACAGTATATATATATATATATATATATATACACACATACATATATATATATATATACTCATACACACTCACATTTATATACATACACACGTATATATATGAACCTTCCAGTTTCATTTCACATTATATGTATGTCTGTGTATATTTTAGTTATTTAAAAATTATTTTTAAGTGAACATGATTTTTTTTTTATATTTTGAAGCGAAGGTAGCCCAACGGGCCCCAGGGGGTCTAGTATTATGCATAGATTTACTGACTTATTCTCTACTTAGACAACCCAAGCAGAAAATAAAATTTACTGCACCACGTTAATTCCACTTATTTGCTAATACATGCAAATCATAGATGAATTGCGTCATGCGAATTCAGCTTCACAAAATTAGATGTGAAATTAATACTATTCTTGGATAGATATGAATACTCTACGAAAAAGAATACTGGTTATATAGATCAAAACGTGATATTTTGTTTTTATATTTTCGAGGAAAAACTATAATTATTAAGTAATTATATATAAATGATATTAAGATTTTCTACTAGAAATTGAGAAAACTGGAATGTCAGCTTAATTTTCAAAATTCTTCATCAAAGCTAATTCAGAACGAAATATATTCTTATTGAACAATATATTGAAATATTTTGTGTGTGTGTGTGTGTGTGTGTGTGTGTGTGTGTGTGTGTGTGTGTGTGTGTGCGTGTGTGTGTGTGTGTGTGTGTGTGTGTGTGTGTGTGTGTGTGTGTGTGTGTGTGTGTGTGTGTGTTTCTGTTGTTGTTGCTTTTGGATTTTTTGTTGTTGTTGTTTTTGTATTCTTTTAGAAGATTCTTGATGTGAAACCGTGTGTTGAAACTAATGCTTTTGTCGTTTTATCTGCGGTGCGCAGTTGAGACACCGCTTAGACTGGGGTGTAGTACTGTCTTTCCCCCTACCTTTTTTGCCGCTTGATCTTTCTTTCGTTTTCTTCTTTTCATTTTCTATTCTTCCCTTTCTTTAGTAGTGTGTATAGCTCAATTATTTTTATTAATTTTTTACTAACCCTAGGACGGTGTATTGGCAGTATCGGTAGAGAGTCGGACACTATGCTTTGCTGCATAGAGTTACAGCCCTTTACAGTCTGAGTTCAAATCCTGCCAAGGTTAACTTTGCCTTTCATCCTTACGGGGGTCGATAAAATAAAGCACCAGCAACGTACGCACTGGGGTCGATTTAATCGACTTTCCCCTCCCCTCCAAATTACTGGCCTTGTGCCTATACTAGAAATCATTAATTTTTTGCTAACCCTCATCGCTTTGTTCGATTATTGCCATCCCATTACTAAATCTGAATAGCAATGCTTTTATATGGGAATTTATTTCAGTTATCATTGAGCAAGATAATGCAGAGCGATCAGACACTGCCCTAGATGCCGAAAGCATTGAATGGTAATGCGATTTCATAAATCTATTTCTATATATATTTATATACGCACAAATATTTACTCACTCACATACATCTACATATACACATAAGGATAAAAAGGTTTTCGACAAAGCCAATGTTTAACATCAGCCACAATACGCAGGGGAGGCCGGTGATATAGCTGTTTCTATTCCACTTATATTTATTATTGTGTGAGTGTGCTTTTTTTCAACTTGAAGTGGCTATCCATATTCTGGAAGTTAAAACAAAGCCCACCCACTCACTCGATAGAACTTAAAATCGGAAGAAAACATATCCAATACAAACACCATGACAAACACAAATAAGGGACTAAGAAAGAAGTATGATATTTAACATTTAGACAAATTGAAGAGGGTATTCATTTTCTAGAATGTCTTTGAACATAGAATAACGCCGAGTGGATTTTTACATCAATATCCATTACTTAGCAGCCATATTTGTGTACCAGCATTGGATCGGTTTATTTCTGAGCGCTGCACGGTAGGAATGACAATAAATTCTGTGAAGACTGAAACACTTGTCCTCTCAAGAAAGTTTGCATGTCGGTGAAGTTACACTGAAGCAGGGAAAAGTTTCAATACCTTGAGGCCATTTTCACGAGTGATGGAAAACATGAAGCTGAATTAAAAGCAAATATTGCTGGAGCTGGTGCAGTAATGCACCAGTTAGATCACTCGGTTATCAGAAGGGCTGTAAGGAGTGTAAGCCAAATTCACTATCTTCAAATTGGTATTCGTGCCAACCCTTACCTATGACCCTGAATCTTGAGCAATAACCTAAAGAATACGATCGTGAATACAAGCGGCCAAAATGGGATTCCTCCGAAGGGTCTTTGGAGTTAGGTTACTCAATAAGGTAGTCACTCCAGGAAGAGTCGCAGTTTCTCCGAATCGAGAGATCATAGCTCCGGTACTACGGACATGTGGTTAGAATGTCTAAGGAAAGAATTACTGGACGGTTTGTCTCACTTGGGGATCCAATGGGATCAAGTGGAGACGTTTGCTTCTGTGATGATCCTTGGGAAAGCGTGTCTGAGGTCTCTGCCCTTATGACCTTCCCAAGAAGAAGAAGAAGAAGAAGAAGAAGAAGAAGAAGAAGAAGAAGAAGAAGAAGAAGAAGAAGAAGAAGAAGAAGAAGAAGAAGAAGAAGAAGAATGTGGTGGAGTGGTGATACACCAATGCTTCTTTTATTATTTTTATAAATTATAAATTTCTATGAAATGACGGATAGCTTGATAATACCGAGATAGTGTGTTTAGTATAGTTTTAGTAAAATGATACAACATTCTAACTAAGTTATTGGTAAAAATGTTTAAATGTTAATTGTAAAGAGAAATATGAATGGAATCAATGTGATGTCTGAGATGTCATGTTGTGTAAGTCACGAGGAAAGCAAGTTCTATTTCTTCATCCTTCACCGAATATCTTTTTCTCTCTTTTCGTTTACAGTCATTCCTGTAACATTATGTTATCTTCATCAAATACTAAAATACAAAAATCAACATGGGATTGCTTGTTTGTACCACCACCATGGAAATGGGAGATTATTGTAAAACGATAAGATTCTGACTCATCGAGACGGAATACCGTTGTTGCTGCTGCTGCTGCTGTTGTTGTCGTTGTTGTCGTTGTTTTTGTTGTTGTTGTTATTATCGTTATTGTTGTTGTCGTCGTTGTTGTCGTTGTTGTTGTTGTTGTTGATGTCGTTGTTGTTGTTGTGGCTGTTGTTGTTTTTGTTTTGTTGTTGTTGTTGTTGTTGTTGTTGTTGTTTCAGCGAACCTAGCTATCAACGACTAACCCATATAGTTATTAAGCACAAAGTATCTATTGTGTCGTCAAGTATGAAATTTGTAGAAATTTGTTTTTTCTTCTATAAATTTCTACAAATTTAATAATTGATGATCCAACAGAACTACATCGTCTAGTGTCTTCTTCCGTTTTTTTAAGAAGGCAATGTATGACTTTGAGAAATATTTGGCTGCTATTACTTGTAGGTTGAGCAACTAAGTAGCGATTCTCTACTTATATAAAATAGGTGTATCTATTTTCAACCGTGGATATTTTTCAAGTTGAATTCTTAATGAAAATGAGCGAAATCTTCTTAATCTTTCATTGTTGAATCGGCCCTTGAATCGACCCTTGATATGTTTACAGTGAAGGCACGTGTGCTAATGGTAAGTGTGTTGGACGTACGATCATAACGCTGTGGGTTCGATTTCTGAACTGCATTGTGTGTTGTGTTCTTCAACAAAACACTTCATTTCACGTTGCTCCAGTACACTCAGGGGAAAATGAATACCAGCAGTAGCTGGGATTTAAACCCTGTGAGGGACTGGCGTCCTGTCCAATGAGAAGCGATGTACTCTCAGTTGCTTAACGCCTCAGAAACGGAGATAAGCACCGGTCTGATGAAGCTCCAGGCTCGGGACAGACTTTAGGCTATTTTTACTGAGCCTAGAGAAATAGAATTTTAACCATTCCCGCCAAAATGTTATTTCGAACTGCACAAAGACAAACCTATATATTGAATAATAATTAGTCTGGTACTCTCGAGGGAGGTGGATTGGCAGTATCGGTAGAGAGTCGGACGCCATGCTTTGCAGCAAAGAGTTACGGCCCTTTATGATCTGAGTTCATATCCCGCCGAGGTTAACTTTGCCTTTCATCCTCATGGGGTCGATAAAATAAAGTACCAGTCACGCACTGGGGTCGATTTAATAGACTTTCCTCTCCCCCAAAATCACTGGTCTTGTGCCTATATAAGAAACCAATTATTAGTCTGGTGCTCTTCTTTATATAACTGTTATTTCAAATCTGTCTAGCAGCGACCAGCCAATTCTGTTTGATGTCCTATCTGTTTTGCCGTCCATGTGAAAACAATACAGTTTCTCACTCTGTGTAAATAATTATATTTAGTTATTTTGGGTACGGTACAGGAAATGGAAAACAAACAAGAGAAACTATTTTGAAGTTAACCAATGTAGATCAGATAGAAATATAAAGATATAAATTGTTTAAAGCCATTGCGTCAAACATTTGAAAAGATAACAGATAAATACGTTCTACTGCTGTAAAAATCATATGCACGTAATTTCTGAGGGAATCGTAGGGGCGCCGTATCGATAATAAGCATTTCTAGAGCATTTTAAAACCTAGTGGAACCCAATTCTCTCCAAGATTTCTTCCAGAAAAGGAAAAGTGAGTGAGGAAATGAATATGAGAAAGAGATATAGTGGAAAAATTGATCCCAGTCCTAGACATTTTTTTATCGACCTCGAATGGTTGAATTGAGAAGGCAGAGAACCGAACCGAATACCGCAAAACATACTATCCGATGTTCTAACGACTCTGCCAATTCGCCGCCTTCTTAAATCCCCCGAACATTAATCATTTATATAAACCAAAACATGGGCAACCTTTTTCGAGAAGCGGGCCGCATGAGATATGGCTCATCATCAAGCGGGCCGCAATCGCTAATTCACATTCGTGCCCGCATTAAAAAAAAGGCGGTAATTCAGGGTGCTTTGATTTGTTTCTTCAGAATTCGTACACTTGTTGTTTTTTTTTGTTCTTTTTTTCGATCGTAAAAATTATAGAAAGATAAATAACGACTGAAAGGTTGGGGTAGAAAAAGCAGAAAGATTTCACTTAGGTGACTTAGGCGAGCCGTTCAGAAAGCTTCGTGGGCTGCAGTTTGCCCATGATTGATATAAACAGTCTCCTGTTGTTTTTAAATTAAAGATAAAAGATGATTGTTAAACTATGTTTATAACAAAACGAAAACGAAAATATTTCTTCGGATTCACCGGGTTCATTGCATATATATATATATATATATATATATATATGAGGGTTAGGGCCCGTTATGGATAGAGTTAAGGCTGGGTTTCAGCTAGGATATAGCGAAGATTAGAGCTCATTAGAGTTAGGTAAAGATCCGGCAACGTTAAAGTTAGAAAAGATAGGGATAGTCTTAGGTTTAGAGTCAGGGTTAAGTTTGGGACTAAGGTTAAAAGGTTTAGAATTAAAGTAACCCCGCTGACTCGTGTATCAAGGGAAATGAATTTGATGAATGCTACGAGATAAATTTCGTTCTGTTGTTTAAAGTACATATACATTTTGTTAACAAATTAATGTTTAACATGTAAACAAACAAATAAATAATATATACATACAAGCATATATATATTAATGTGAGTGTGTGTATTTGTGTATGTTTGCGTATGAGTGTGAGATGTGTAAATTACGGCAGTACAAAACTGTGTAAAAATAATTCAGAGAATATATTGCAGACTATATATATTTTACGGTATTACATCGATTGGAAGTATTAAATATCTTACGCACACATAGACCTATGCATACATATACATTACATGCATAATTACAATCATACACAATTATATAATACCTAAGTACACACACACACACACATATATATATATATATATATGAATGTATATATAGTATATTTTGCAATACACTGTATGCTTAATTAAAAGCATTTCGAAGACCTTATGCTATTGTTTTAGAGTAGTGACAGACTCACTTACTTTAATTTCAGCAAAAAAAGGGGGGAGATAAAGCTGACAAGGTCGTGTTTCGTATTTATTGATGCTTATCAAAGCCAACTACTCCTCCTGTCTGCTGAAATCATGGATGTTTGGTTCTTATAGAATTTTAGTAATAATCAGGAACTGATTATACAGAGCGGTTGCCGGTCAAGCAGAAATTGAAAATTAGAATTGTTTGCTAAAATTAAAGTAAGTGAGTCTGTCACAACTCTAAAACAATAGCATAAGGTCTTCGAAATGCTTTTAATTAAGCATACAGTGTATTTCAAAATACACTATATATACATTCATATATGTATAGTTATTTCAGAGCATCAATTCTAATTTTCAATTTATGCTTGACCGGCAACCGCTCTGTATAATCAGTTCCTGATTATTTACTAGAATTCTATAAGAACCAAACATTCATGATTTCAGCAGACAGGAGGAGTAGTTGGCTTTGATAAGCATCAATAAATGCGAAACAAGGTTTTGTCAGCTTTATCTCCCCCTGTTTGCTGAAATTAAAGTAAGTGAGTCTGTCACTACTCTAAAACAATAGCATAAGGTCTTCGACATGCTTTTAATTTAGCATACAGTGTATTGCAAAATACACTATATATACATTCATATATATATAGCTATTTCAGAGCACCAATTCTAATATATACATACATATATATATATATATATATATATATATATATATATATTAGCTCTGATTATTTAATTTATTAACTTTTCATTGAGGCACAATGTGACCCGTTGCAAAACACGTATATGTATGTATGTATGTATATATATATATGTAAACTTTTATATGTAATAATCTCCCATTAGGTTGAGATACAAATTTGGCTGTTTTGTGCTGTGCTTTCTAGCAAAAAGCCACCAGCCGTAAGCAACTACCACACCCCTTCCAACCTGACAACTGCTACGTCACGATTCTTAGCCATTTTGAATGAATTCTTGGAGCGATCACTTTGGAAAATTTAGTGTCTGGAACAGAGCAAATCTCATGAAGAGTCCGATGCTCGAGTTACAAAGTTATTGGAAATCTGAAAATGCGGACGAAACCATGGTAGAGGTATTTAAATGTATTCTATTTTCTCCTAGCTTATTTTACAGCTAATTCTGTTTAATTAACTGTATCTGGGCGATTATGCTGTCGAAATATTCGATAAATATTCCGTTGCAGCCGACGCGAAGGGCTAGTTTCGGTTATTTGTTGGAGATTTCTTCATAGAAGCCTTATTCTTATAGCCTGGTCTATTCGATTTTTTATATAGTTAATTATGCTAATTGGGAGAGGAAATGGTATATATTTTATCTGGTGATTCTATAGACATGTTTTATGATATATATATATATATATATATATATGTGTGTGTGTGTGTGTGTGTGTGTGTGTGTGTGTGTGTGTGTGTGTGTGTGTGTGTGTGTATCTAAAAAGACTAAAGCTTATCTTGATCCAGAAGGCTCATTTGGCCGGTGCTTATCCTGGTTTCATGTCGTGAAGCGACTGAGAGTACAAGAATCCCCCCCCCCCCCTGGACAGGACGCCAGTCCATCGGAGGGTTAAACCCCCAGCTATTGCTGGTACTCATTTTCAGCTGAGTATATTGGAGCAACACGCAATCCATGCATCGAACCCACGACATTAAGATCGTATATATATATATATATATTAAAATGACAGATTAAAGTTTAAGCAAAGAATCGCTGCTTTCACCCTTAACGGGATCTTCTGAAACTAAACTCTTAAACCGTAAAGGGCGAAAGCAGCGATTCTTTGCTTAAACTTTAATCTGTTATTTTAATAAATATTTGCTCTACGGTTCTTATATATTTGATATATATTTATCCTTATCGAGCCCTCTTTGGATTTTAGTCTTCAAATTTATTATTATTACTATATATATATATCAAAATTATCAAATTTCACTCTTCACAAATTAACCCCTGTAACTATTTGATGTGTTTATTTTATATACATACGTCATCTTACTTTTAATTTAATTTAATATAAATGCTCGGATTTACTGCTTGGAATGTTAGAGCTTATTCCACAGGTGATATGGCGCATGATTCTGATATTCTCAGACATGACATCCTAAATCTAATTTTGATATGTACGGCTCCTACGTATATTTTAGTAGAGCTTATTATGTTGAAAGGAATCGCCCGTTATTTATAGCTGCTCATAATTCTTTTCGCGCCACTGGCTTGACGGCGAAGCGATATGTATTTTTTAAACTACACGTGCTTTTACACCATTATTCCCTGATTTGCTTCTAGTGTGTGATCATAGATATTTAAATCTTGATTCACTGATTAATGGTGAATATATATTTCTTCAATGGAATATATACAAAGGAGATTAATCTTTATTGAAGGGTATATATATTCAAGGTTCTTGTTAGTTTTTAATATATTTCCTCCGTAACTATGTATGTTAAACACTCTTCCCAAATTATCCCCTGTAACTATTTGATGTGTTTATTTTATATATATGCGTCATCTTACTTTTAATTTAATTTATTTTAATATATATATATCAGAGAGTATATATATATATATATATATATATATATATATAAGAGAGGGTTTAGTAAGATACCAGATAGACCATAACCTACCAGAGTACTCGATACTTGGAGTAGTAGAGTGGGTAATATGAAAAGATTCAGGAGCCCGACGGCTAAGCTCCGGCCGTTTCGACAGGGCTGTCCGTCTTTATGTTGTTTTTTTCAATTGTCTTTGTCCTGTGTGCCCCTATTTTGAATATATATGTACACTGTTATACTTGGGGGAGGGGGTCATGCTGCAAATAAAAACACACGCACCTGTAGGTTTCATTTTAATTTATTAGTATAATTTCCGTCAGTTAGAATAATAACCGGATGGAGTGTCAAAGTTCTTTAATCACACATTTTGTGACCTGCTCAGTGACTACTTTTGTTGTTACTTTGTACTTTTTTTTTTTGTTGCTCCATCTTGGTTTTCTTTTTTGTTTTGTATTTTGTGGGGGGGGGGGGGTTTCGTTTTACTTCAATCTTGTCTTTGTGAGCTGTGTACCATTGTGAATTCAACTCTCTAGCCAGTGAATCACACGCCTATATAAATATATGGAGGGGTGCATGTTCTTTTTTTTTCAAGAAATGTTTTATGTAATCCACAGTGTAATTTGTAATGAAGCTCCATAGACGTGGTCCATTTCCCTCGCTAAAATTATTTTCCGTGCAAGGGCACTCATACAAATTTCTCGTATATTTTATATATTAAATATTAACCATTTGCATTATGTCATATATATATATATACATATGCACACACACACACACACACATATATATATATATAATAATTGTTTCTACTTTTGGTACAAGGCCAGCAATTACCCAGTGCATTACTGGTACTTTATTTGGGTGCCCTGTTTTTTTATGGGGGGGGGGGTCCGTTTTTTTTATATAATATTATATTATAATATATTATAATATAATATAATATTATATTATATTATATTATAATATAAAATAATATAATATTATATTATATTATATTATAATATATTATAATATAATATAATATAATTGTTTCTACTTTAGGCACAAGGCCAGCAATTACCCAGTGCATTACTGGTACTTTATTTTATCGACCCCGTAGGGATGAAAGGCAAAGTCAACCTCGGCGGGATTTGAACTCAGATCGTAAAGGGACGTAACTATGCTGGAAAGCATGGCGTCCGACCCTTTACTGATATTGTCAATCGACCGCCCTTAAAAGGATAATAATAATAAATACCAATTAACAAACTTTTTCTTTGCCTTCATTTTACCGTTCATTTCGCATTGTTTTGGCCTTCTTAAACATATCATTTTCTACATTGTATACTATGCACAATGCTTCAAGCAAACTACAACATTCTATTATATATATATGTATATATATATACACACACACACACACACACACACACACACACACACACACACACACACACACACACACACACACACACACACACACACACATATATATATATATATACATATATATATACACACACATATATTTATATACACACACACACACAAACACACATATATATATATATAATTTGTGTGTCCCTCTCTGTATGTGAACTATTGGATATTTAAAAACATCAATTATAAATATTTGCTAAAGGCAGATTTAGCATCGGTCGGAAATAATATGGTGTATTTCTGATCTTGTTTAACATAACTTCATATGTTGGTACTTGGAATATATGACAGTTCAAGGATTTTAGTAACAGATACTGTGGCGGCAGGGTATATCCAATATTAACTAGAAATACTTTATAGTTAAGATTCCAGAGTTTACTGATTTCTTCAATGATATGAGGTGTGATAACATTTATGGATGAATCGAAATATATGACAATGGTGGAGCGGACTTTGTTTAAATATAATTTTGATTGAACATTCTGACTTATTTTGGAAACAACTCCTTCAAGATTTGAAACACTTTTAATAGGTGTAATACTGGTAGTGTTTGATTCAGTTTCCGAATTTAATCGAGTCAATGGTACACTAAACGTCTGCGGGCAATGAGAAAGCGCAATAATTTCGAAAGCTCCATATCCAGTATACGGAAGAAGAAGCTTTATAAACTGATTTATCATATTGGCTCGGAAAGATCCTATTGATAACATATCATAACCGAAACAAACCGCACCTGAAAAAATAAAATGATCTGTTAGCAAAGAATAAAAAGCATTAATAGAAATACGGAATTAAATATTTTCAAAATTTGCAATATTTAATATATTCAGACCAAAGGTGTCTTTCTCATAATCAACGGTTTTCCTTTCGAGTATATATATGCTAATGAAAAATATGTAGATGAAATACATTTTAGAATTTCTCTTTATCGTTTTAAGATTTGTTTGATTAATAAACAATAAATTTCCTAGATCTGTTAATCTGTTTAAGATCTCTTCAGTCTGAAATAACGTTTGTTCTGCTGATCTTTTTAAATTGCAAACTAAAATTAGGGAAACCTTTCAATCATTTACATCCGGCATTTCATGTATATATATATATATATATAATAAAGTTAAATTATGAAAAACTTATAGAAATTAGATCTAAGTTTTACATGAAATGCCGGATGTAAACGATTGAAAGACTTCCCTAATTTTAGTTTGCAATTTAAAAAGATCAGCAGAACAAACGTTGAACTGGTTTATAGAATTCTCTTGGCCTTTGTCACTCTAAGTAGATCTTTAAAGAATTAGCTTTTAAAGTATTTCCCTTTTCTTTAAATCCATCAACCATGACGGACCCCCAACCATCTTATAGACACCTGAAATATAGGCATTCTTAGCTTAAGAGAAACTTAAAAATAAGGAGTGGCACCCCATTCTGAACTTGTTTATAGAATTCTTTCTGCCTTTGTCACTCTAAATATAAATTATAGCTTTAAAGAATTAGCTTTTAATGAATTCCCTTTTCTTTCAACTAATGACCTCTACCCATCCCACTCCCCACCCTCTGCTACCACCTGAAAAGATATAAATACCACAACATTTATTTTTGGAAAGCCAGATTCCTGATGATTTCTAAAGAATGAAACAGTTCTAGTCCTGTAGAATCTCATCTATATTAAAACTTTTATACTCTGCTATGTATTGAGTACCTTACTTACTGTGGTTACCTCCGATTCAACCAGGAATAACTTACCTATATATATATATATATATATATATATATATATATATATATAACGAAGGAAATGTGGTAAGGAACCAGATGGACCTTAACGCACCAAAGTACTCAATACTTAGGGTAGTAGAGTGGGTAATAGGAACAAGTATGACCCCGACGGCAGAGCTCAAGCCGTTTCGACGACTAATTCGGAGTCCAGAATTAGCCGTCGAAACGGCTTGAGCTCTGCCTTCGGGGTCATACTTGTTCCTATATATATATATATATATGTGTGTGTGTGTGTGTGTGTGTGTGTGTGTGTGTGTGTGTGTGTGTGTGTGTGTGTGTGTGTGTGCGCGCGTGTGTGTGTGTGTGTGTGTGTGTGTGTGTGTGTGTACATATTGGCATAAACAGAGAAACTCATCTAAAATAGTTTTTTTCTGCAGCAAGGCCAAATGTAATATTCCAAATTGCTTTCAAGGATGATGTGAAAGAAGATAAAAGTCAAGAGCCCATTAACAAAGTCGGATATAGTGGCATCACTCCCTGTAGAAACTCTAATCGATTCGGACTTCAACAATCAATACAGCTTCCAGTGAAGACTCTTAAGGAGAAACTAGTATAAAATATTTTGATTATCATTGTCATATTACGTAGAAAAGCGACAGCCATTTCAGTTTAGCTACTATGTAATGTAATATATATCCCCTAATGTCAGATATTGAAATTAGTGGCTAGCCGTAGGCGTAATATCTTATCGAAGACGTTGAAAATAAGCCGTGTTAGTAATATCAAATTATTTATATGTTTAATACTATGGGTTTAAAAAACTGTATGTCACTTCGAAATGAGATTATAATTAAAGTCCTCTTAATCTAAGAGAACTACCAATTAACAACATTTAGTCCTTAGGGAAACCCTAAAACACTTAAAAGCCATTCTTTAAGCGTACTAATGTAGTATCTATATTCTAAAATATTAATTAACAATATAATGTACACAAAGCATATTCGTATTTGGATAACATGTGATTCCGGAGACATGCTTGAAGAACACAATAACAACTAGGAGAATTATTTTTTAAAAAGAGAAAAAAAAACTAAACAAATAAGTATATATGTTTGGCAGAAAAGCTATTTACATTTTAATATAAAATTAAGAACAGATGTTTAAAACTATATACAAGTGAAATTCACCACAGGAGTCTTCGCACATATTACGAGCTAAGAACACACCAACAACAAGAGACACTCACAGGATTGTATTCCTTTTACTGATCTAAAAACTTCAGCATATGAAAGCAAATATCTTCTTAAATATAAACCTTTGCCTTTTGTAAAATAGCCAAAGCTAAACTATTCTATTCCACTAGCAAAAGAAGCAGAAATACAAGAATACTTTAGGAAATCGGATAAGTCAATAACAGAGACAAGTAGCATATTATTCAAGATTAATAAACAGAAATAATACTATTGAGTTTGAAATTATCCTTATGTGTGTCAGAAGGAGACATCATTATTGGCAGCTACAAACAGCTTCAGAACTTTATAATTTCGAATCCGTTGGATCACTGGTCAGTAAGTTATATTCTTAATCAGTCGATGTAAGGAGGTGATGTGATAATAGATGGGACGCTCTGACTAGATCATTTTTTTGTAATGAAATAACAGACATACTCTTTCGATTCGTTACTATTAAAGATTATAAAATGTTTAAAACCTTAGTGAGTCCGAACAACAAACTATATCATCCAAGTACATCTATTAATCATTATTGCTTCAGGATGGTGGATTGGCTTGGCAGTATCG
>OZ024740.1:280731502-280739002 GCA_964016885.1 Eledone cirrhosa | reverse complement strand
GTAGTTGTTATATCTGTACTGTACTGGTATATCTATCAAGAAAAACATGAGATAATTATAAAAGTGAAATATCTCAAGCTTTAAATAATCATGGATTGGTGGTGCATTCTAATTAGGTTTTTATTCTTTTCTTTTTGTAATCTTCTGACAACGGCTAGGGATCCTTCACTCCCAGTGGTTTAACCACGTGGTACTTGTGTATATACATATTTACACACTTTTGGGTGGCCGTTGACTCTTATGAGTTCTTCCGCCCTTTGTCAGGTTTTGATTTTGTCCTGCAGGGTGTCCAAAATCACCCTTCTCACCAAGTAAACTTGGTGGGGTTGCCGGTTTAGTCGCCGACGACCCGACCATGCGACAGGTTGTACTGGGTTACATGTTACCAGTAGCACTCAAGAGTGATCCGACATACATACATACATACATACATACATACATACATACATACATACATACATACATACATACATGACATCATAGATACCTGGTATCGAAGTCAGCGATGTAGGTGTTGGGGTTATTTAACTCTTAATTTTGTCAATACTAACATCTAAACGTATTCTATAAATGCAAGCTTCACGCGGGATCCAAGGCTAATGGACTTTTAAATTATGCTAATCTTACAAAACGTCAAGGGAAGATATATCGACAAGAATCCTGAAAAAAAATTAGAGATACTGTGTTGTAAAACGTCCTAATCATTATAATTTACTCGTGAAGCTTTTGCATCATCTAGCTAAATGCTGAGAAAAAATATACTGTTCTGATAGCAAAATGAAAATACCAGGAGATTCTGCTCTCAAGAAAATGCTAAAAGATATGAACAGCGACTATAACAACTGCGATAACAATAATACATAGATAGAGCAACTGTCATTACACAGGCAGACATTCATCATATTCGAACAAATAGAAATATATGAGCAAAGGATACAAAGAGATCAAAGCACAGTTCCCAGAAAGATGTGAAGAGAACTATACTATTTGGCCCGACAAGCTACTAAATTAACAAACGATTGTGTCACAAACCTCCTGACTTGATATTATCCGTGCTCAATCAATTTTCTAAGAACACCTAACACAAATTGAAGCTCCCAAGTTTAGACGTTGAATGTTTTACAATATGCTGCTACAATTACTATTCGCCAACACTTAGAAGCAACAGAAATCGATCGAAATAATAATACACAGCTAAAACAGAATACTAACCTCCCAAACGATATTGACATACTACAGAAAAACAATAGACAATATTATATTACCATTAGATAATGAACTCATGACCCACCAGCAATGACTATCCGAAATATACAAGACCTGCCAGAGAAACACTGCTAATTGTTCTTAAACATGGACTACGAGTGATAAGTTCAAAGCTGTGTTATCACAGGAGATTGAATGAGTGTAGGACTATCAAGTATGTGATTGCATTAAACAAAAACACATATATATATTGCACTGGTATAGTATGTTATGGACCCGTAACTCCTGAGGAGTCGTAAGGGCGCCGTATTGACATACGGCATTTCTAGGGCATTTTTAAAACCTGGTGGGGCTCATCCCCTCTCCAGGCCTGAATACAGTAGATTTCTTTCAGAGAAGGATAGAGAGTGAGAGGAAAGAAGTGAGATAGAGATATAGAGGAAGCATCCACTCCAGTACTCAACTGGTAATTTTTATCGACATAGAATGGATGAAAGGAAAAATTGACCTCGGCGGAATTTTAACTCAGAGAATCGAAATGAATACTAAAAAGCATTTTATCCGACGTTCTAACGACTCTGACAATTCGCCGCCCGCACTTTCAACGACTAAATAATTTCTTCTCTGATGAAGCGTAGCTAATATAGTTTGCTGAAACAACATTGCTATGTTGAAAGAACATGAATACATCTAATTATACAATACTCTGTTTTTACCCTTGAGTCTATGGTAGCTTCTGAACTACTACGATTAAGATCAACAAATAGAGCCGTTCACAACTTTGAATGCTTTCAGAATATTCTGCTCAATTACGGCCTATGACTTATGCCTGACTTAGGGCTGACGTAGGCGTGACCTAGGGCTGACCTAGGGCTGATCTATGTCTTAATATATAGGTTTCCAACCAGCAAGGAACCCTCTACGTCAGAGATTCTGAACTATTCCTCTGTTATTTAGCCTCTGCAACTGATGTACTTCTCCGTTTATCCCTTTATTATATACGAAAAATATGACGGTGGGCTGAAAAGTTCATATGGTGACTATGAAGGAGTGATGTTAAGGTTGTGAAATCTTTGCATGCATTAATTTCAACCCTTCTTATTAATAACTGCACTATTTCCTTCCAGGGACTATGTTGACAAATAAACCCTATTTGATCATTCTATCTTGGTCAGCCTTAAACGTTTCAGAGTATGAACGTTTTAGCTGACTCTCGTATACACTAATCTCTCATGTTACTGACAAAACGATATCAACATTTAATATAGTGTGTTAGTATCAGCTTAATATAAAGTTAAAGATGGTTTTAATTATGCTATTTTCAAAATAGTTTTAAAATATTAACTGGAGTTGCATTATGGAAATATTTTATACGTATATTCACAAGTTTGTCAATATTCGTGTGTATATATTTGATAACTATTCGAATGTCCGAATCCATAGCTCGACTATATAAAAATGTAGATTTCCTTAAGATAGATAAGAAAGTAATCAAAATGTATATGTATTTCACTTATAACAGACACTGATGATACAAACTACTTGACTAGTTTAAACTATTGAGTAATGATTGTAAATCTGCAGCAAAATGAATTTCAAGTAAGATGGAAACATTTTTTTAAAATATAGTAAAAACAGTAATGTCATTAACTTTACCATTGCATGTCTTTATGTCGAGTCGTTGAGAGAGCGTTTCTAACGCGTGATAGTCAGTGACTTGGTAGACGTTTTCTTCGGGATCACTGGCAAGCACTTTCAATTCTGCAAGACTGTACTTATTACCAACACCTATAGCATAAACATTGATTCCCAGTTGATGAAGTTGTTTGGCTTCTTTTGCTGTTGCATTAGGTTGCCGGGAATGGCCATCTGTGACAATAATAGCAATGAAAGGACCGGGACGTTTTGCGAGCACAGATTGCATTTCTTTTCTCAGTAAAATTAATGCCTTCGCGGTATTTGTTGTTCCACTTCGGTAAGGAATAGTCAAAATGGCAGCTTTGAGATATTCTTTCGTAGTAAATTTGTTTAAGGAGATATCTAAATTCGATCTGCTACTAAACGTTATTACTCCAACTTGAACACTAGTTCCCTTTGGGTTAATATCAAAGCTGTCCACTAGTTTGGTGACAAATTTTAATTGTCTTCGGTAGTCTTCTATCCAAACACTACTTGAAGAATCTAAGACAAACACAATGCTAGCTGCCTTTCCCGAACATCCTAGAAAATGCAAAGATATTCATATAAATATATACACCAAATACAGTAGATAATATAGTCTTAATACACACACACACACACACACACACACACACATATATATATATATATATATATATATATATATATATATATATATATATATAACAAAGGAAGTGTGGTAAGGAACCAGGTGGACCATAACGCACCAGAGTACTCGCTACTTAGGGTAGTAGAGTGGGTTATAGGAAAAGAGTCAGATATATATATATTATAAGAACAAATTAAAGTTTAAGCAAAGAATCGCTGCTTTATATATATATGTGTATGTGCGTGTGTGTGTGTGTATGAATGTGTGCGTGTATATATATATATATATATATATATATATATATATATATATATATATATATATACATGTGTGTGTGTGCATGCATGCCTCTATCTATGTGTATGTATGTATTTTTTCTTTTTTTGTGGCGCGGGAGTCTCCTAGTCTTCATGAAGACATCTCTCTAGGAGAAGCTCACTCTGATATAAGACCTGCGACTTCGTTTGTATCCAATGATGTAGATCAATTCTACTTTTTGGGTAAATGCATTCGATGTTCAGAGAGTGAGATTGGTCTCGCGCAAACCCTTTCCTCATTTATAAAAGCTTCAAGCACAGGCACCGCTTGATATGTGGCATTTTTTGTTATGCAAGGCATGGCTGACTATAGGCAAGTCCCTAGCAGGAATAAAATACACGCCCGTGATGCTCATGTTTAAGTATCAAACGATGGCATTACTCGAAATCGAATTGCATCCATCATCATGTACATATGTATTTATGTATGTATGTATGTGTATGTGTGTGTGTGTGTGTATACTAACAAACTTTTCAAAGGAGAAAACTTTTGTATGGAATGATATGCGTGTATCGTTGCAAGTATTCGCATATAATATACTTAATCTTCATATGAAATATAATGATTTTAAATATATATTAGTTTCGTTATACAATGCTTCAAATATTTGAATTGCCTCTACGATTTACCAAGAGTAAGAAATGTTTAACAGTTTGTTCCTATATGAATTCTATATTAGCATGAAAGGTATCGTTTTAATGGTTTTCAATTGATTCATCTTAAACTTGGTTTCAATTCAATTACTTGTCTATAATTCTTCAATTCATTGTGCTTACATTGGTAGTGATTAACGAAGAGAAACATTTGCATGTTACCAAATCAGTCTAAAGCAAGAGCGTAATTAAACATGAAAAGTTATAACTGCCATCTTGATTCTGAGTGTCTGTGTATAGTATATATATATATATATATATATATATATATATATATATATATATATACGGGGTAACAAATTATTGTTATAGGTAGTCCACTTAAGTGTAGTCCAGTTATGGTACTCCGCGTAGTGGATGATATCAACGTTTGGCTAAGTTTGACTCAACAAGGCGTTTCCATAGTGATGCTGCGAGTACGCTGTAATTCCTATGTTGTAAACACTTGGAGTAATGATAAATCAGGAAAGAAGAGTGACACGGTTTGCTATACAAAAAAGGTTTTTAATCTCATTGCTGACAATTGTTTCTCTGAACTGGTAGGTCTAGAGATCGCTACCCGCTTATTTTCACGTTATTCGATCACCAATACAAAGTTATAACCAGTCAATTCATCGGAGCTTGTGAGAATGAAAAGAATATACAGGCATGGCTACTATATATAGTAGTAATGGCATCCAATCAGAACAATAACAACAATACTAACAATGCTAGCAATAAATTATTTGAAATAATCACATCAATCTAGGTGGGAAGTATAGTATATCTACGATTTTAGCGTGTAAAACTAACTGACATGAAGCAGATGTATAAAATTGACATGTAAAGGCTGTCATGGGGTGTATTATATCTAGTGTAAAGATAAGCCGCTGGCTTTAAACAATGTAGGCCTGGTGGCTGTAAGATGATATATTTATCACTGTAGTGAGGATAGTACTATTTGTGTGGTCTATATTAGATGAAAGGGTTGTCTAGCTTTCTCATCATCAATAACATACATGTATAAAACAACATTAACAGAGTAGCAATATAATGGGCAAATTAAGGAGGCAATATATATATATACATACATGCACACAAACATATATATATATATATATATACATACACATATATACATACATATAAAGAGAAAACATGCTGACTATAATTATAACAGGAGGAAGGTAAAGTTCTGGTGTAGTAGTATTTTGAAATGTTCTTGGATTTAGGTTCATGCGCTGACAGCAGCTGAGAAGAGATATGTTTATGGGTTGATGAGGTACTTACAGACATTAGTGTGGTATAGAACTAAGAAGGCTAGAATGTACTTAATGATTATATTTCTGTGGTGCTTCGTGCAGTGTAGTGGGTATCCTAAGTTGAAAGCTAAGTTACGTCGGTTCGATTCACGGAGGTTTAAATCTTGTGAATTTAGTGGTGATCCTGTGTCTGCAGAAGATAGATCTTTCTAACTTGTTGTTAAGTAGCCTTTTTACATTTCTAAGGATATACAGTAATTCTAGATCACATAGCCTACAGTGGGACATACCGGTACTGTAGGTCTTTGCGGCCGACAACCTAGACCAGTTGATACTGTAGTTGGTGTTGTTGTCCTTAAGTTCCCAGATTTTTTTGGCGAGGGTTGTAGAACCCATAAGTGCACGAATTTTCATCGAGTGTTTGTGCACATACCATCTGTTTTTAAAAGTACTCGCGGTGGATCCAATGTAATGCCAAGTGGAGTTGTCTGAGTTGACCGTACACATGTACACTAGGCTCGAATCGAGGCATCTATTCGCCAATGGGCACCTATCCGGTAGGTGGCAGTTACAGTTTGAGGTGTTATTTCGTGCAGCTTCTACACTGCTGTTTTGTACACTGCTATAAGTGGGTTGTGATTCATGCCCGTTGGGGTTTTGCTGCTGCGTGCTTGTATGCGCTTGCGGTTGTGATACTGTGATGTGTTTATGCTTATAATTTGGTGTTATGTTGCGCATAGGTGGGCCGGATTCCCTAGAGATATTTCTGTGGTTGATCTTGTGTATGTGCGATTCTATATTTGCTGCCGTAGAGTATGAGAGTTTTATAGTGTTTCTATTGAGTATTTTATGATATCTGTGTGAAATAGGGAAGTGTTTATCTATTAGTTTAAAGAATGTAGAAGGCAGTCTGGTTTTTACAGAGGAGTTGAAGATTGGGTTGAACCATAGGTATTTTCTTTCTCTGATTCTTCTATTGTTTCTAGGGTTTACATTATTGGTGTTTAGACCGCTTACTCTAGGTTCTACCTGCCTAACTCTATGTCTAGTCGTGTTACCTCTATTTTTGTGTGAGCGGTTGGTGTAATTGCTATTAGGTTTGTTTAAGTTGTCTTTATTCGCTATATAATGCAGTTTATCTTTATGTCCAGCCCTATGTAATGCTGCGTTATAAAAGTTAGCATGTTCATTAACCATTTTAAGGTTTGAGGATAAGCGTGATATTCTAAGGGATATACTACGTGCTATGGATCTGATTATGGATTTGGGGTGGTTTGAGTTATAACTAATGTAGGCCAGATTTTCATTATTTTTGTGGAAAGGTTCTATTAATCCCGTATTTAGATTTAGAGTCACATCTAGAAAGTTTACCTTCTTATGGTTCAGTTCCTAGGTATTACTTAGGCCTAGTTTTTTGAAGAATGTTCTAATGTGTTTTCTTAATCTTTCCATGCTCTGGTTGTTTAAGTTGCTAGCTATAAGGAGCGTGTCGTCTTCATAAATCCCTCCTTGGAGGTTACTGAATTCCTTATGTAGGTTGTGTGCTATAAATAGCCCTACGATGTCAGTGATTTGCGCATAGTCATTTGATCCCATTGTGATATCGAAGCTGTTTATCCTATATCTTCTTACCCAGTAGCTATTTTTAAATTTTATGATAGTCCTTCTAGCCGCTATTATTATTTCAATTTCCTCAGGGGTAAGATCGGAATTATTTTGGGCAAATATAAGCGCTTTCTCTAAGGTGGTTGGGGATATGGATGCATAGTAGTTGTTTATATCAAATTGTATG
>OZ024740.1:280719002-280726502 GCA_964016885.1 Eledone cirrhosa | reverse complement strand
CTTTCATCCTTACGGGGTCGATAAAATAAAGTACCATTAATACACTGGTTAATTGCTGGCCTTGTGCCAAAAGTAGAAACAATTATTATTATTAGAAAGAGTATCGGTAGAGAGTAGGACGCCATGCTTTCCAGCATAGTTACGTCCCTTTACGATCTGAGTTCAAATCCCGCCGAGGTTAGCTTTGCCTTTCATCCTTACGGGGTCGATAAAATAAAGTACCAGTAATGTACTGGGTAATTGCTGGTCTTATGCCAAATGTAGAAACAATTATTATAATTAGAAAGAGATGGAGGCGATGACAATGGGAGTTCGGCTCTTCTGTATTCGGACCTGGTGTGCAGCGTCAGTTGTCCGTAGTGATTCATAATTACTTAAATGTCTTATTTTTTCCTCGTCTTAAGATTACCACTCACACCAGTATCTGGATAAAAAATCTAGAAAATCCATAGCCCCTTTTGTGTTGCGACATTCTATTAATAAGATTTTTTGAAATAAATATTCTTGCCTCAGGCATTGTTTATTAAAATTTTAAATAAATAATTGATTCACTTTGTTACCGGTCACCGTCGAGACCTCAGTCGTACTGGGACCTCGTACTGCCGAGCTCCTCCGCAAAACCGGAGCGTCGGTGGCCCGTCTGATGAGGGACCCCTCGCGAGGTTGGGTGGATGTTACAGCGGGTGTCACTGGCCATTGTCGGGGAGAATGCTTTTACCGTCTTACACCCTATGCTTGCCCTAGGTTCAAAGCCAATCAACCTCCCCACTCACCACCACCCTCGCTTCTGCGACACCAGAGTTCTTGCCATCCCCTCCCTTCCCCGTTCTTTTTCTTCTTTCTTTCGCTCTTTTTTTCTTTCTATATTTCCCTATTCTCTATTTCCTTTTGTCCGCCCCCGCCCCCCCCCCCCTCCCTCCACTTTTTTTGTTCTTACTAAATAAGGTTTGGCTTCTGGCTTTTGAATTTTTTGGTTAATTTATTTATAAAGACTAGGCGAGAGCATATTTTTTAGGTCGTCAACATCTCTTTGTTCTATCCTCTTCATGATTTCCGCTCTAAACGTTTGTCAAGTGACCTTCCTCTTTTAAGATTACGTGACACTGCAGTGTTGTCTACTGCTACTGTATCCTTGTAACTCGCAGTCTCTTAGTGGCAAGTTCGAAGCCGGATATTTCGAACGAATGTTTGCTGCTGAATGAACCTCTGTTGGGTGTGGGGAGGGTAAAGAAGGAGAGGGAGGGGGGGACGACGATGGGTGTGGGGTTGGAGGAGGAGGAGAAGGAGGGATAATCGGTGCGGAGGTGGAGAAAGAGATCGTGGAGAAGGAGGAGGGGAAGAAAATATGTAGAACAAAGTTTCAGCGACCCTCTAAAACCGAACCTTATTGTACTAGTCAAACCACTAATTGCCTAAATTATCAAAGGACTAACTATTAGGCAAGATAGAAACAGAGGGTGGGGGGGGGGAGATGGAGCGGGTGACAGATTCTACGTCCGTGCCGGGGCAGTGTTTCGGCCGCTCTGCGCGGACACAACTACAAAAGCGGACAATGGCCAATGACACCTGCTGTAACAGCCACTCCACCTGGCGGAAATCTTTCCTCAGACTGGCTGCTATCTTACGGAGGAGCTCGGCTGTACGGAGTCCGAGGACACCTAAGGTCTTGACGGCAACTGGTGCATAGAGGAAGCAGCCGAACAATCCTCGGTATTTGCTTGTCTTGTGATACAAAAGGAAGTCTTCCGAAATACGAGAAAAGTTGAAGAGGCAAGGCTCTGGGGGTCACATAATGATGACAATAATTGAAGACAAAAACCTGCTCTAGATAGTGTTCAAAAAGAGAGCAAACACATTTTTAGCACCTCAATTTACTTTTTGGTTTAATTTTACCACATTGTCAAGTTCTACAGAAAAACCTCCAGCTAAATTATATTAATTTTGTTATAATATTATTGTCCAATACACTAATTTTGGCCAACACTAAACAATAGTCATCTTGCCGCCAGACCAAAAGTTTTTATCTCACCTCAATGTATTTATCTCCCCCAGTATTCCTGCGCAGTTGTTAATCCAGCCGTAATCATAACAAAAATCAATAATCAAATCCTATATACAAACTTCCGATAATAATTTACTACCAACTCCTTAGAATTACATTAAACCCAACTTAATATACTTATCCAACCTTACTATATATTTAAAAAAACAATAAACAATTCGTGTATAGGCTTCCTCCAAACCACATACTCCTGTGTTTCTTGCAGTTCAAACAATCCAATTCTGTTATTACTTTCATATATATATATCTTTATACTTTTTTATACTACTTCTTAATTCCCAAATATCAAATATTTTCTTTTTTTTACTTATAAAAGTATAGAATATTAAACCTAATAAAATATAGATCTCAATTTAATTTGATTACTAAATTATAAGTTTTACGTTAGAAAACCTAATTAAGTTTCATGTACGGCGTAAACAGCTGGTTAAGTTAATAAAATGTTGTTATAATTTAAATATATTATATTCTTTCATACTATTTCATGCTCAACTTCAGTGCCTTTATATATATATATGTACGAGTGTATGTATGCATGTATGTCTAAATGTATATATATATATATATATATATATGTGAAGGCGTGTGGCTGAGTGGTTAGAGAATTGGATTCGCAATCGTAAGGTTGTGAGTTCGATTCCTGGACCAGGCGATGCGTTATGTCCTTGAGCAAGACACTTTATTTCACGTTGCTCCTTCTACCTGGAGTTGCGACCGATAGATAGTATTAGCAATTGGAAAGACCAACGGAAACATTGTTCCCTCGGTCCGGTTTGACGAAAGTCGATCGTCCTCTATATATATATATATATATATGTGTGTGTGTGTGTGTGTGTGTACGTACGAGTATGTCTGTGTATGTATATGTGCGTTCTAAAGGGGTCCTAATATAAATGGCTTTTCTACTCTGCACTAGATGTTGGAAGTGTATGCTGAAATATGTGCAAGTAATGTGTAATATAGTGTGGGTAATACAGAAAATTACTGGTGTTGGTACCAGTCTGACGAGCAGATCGATACTGGAGTTGGAATTTGAACGCAGAAAGCAGAGAGCCGACGTCTGACGATTCTACCAATTCGCCACCTAAATATATATATATATATATATCAACTAGAAATAGATTGACATATATATATATAATTGTTTCTACTTTAGGCACAAGGCCAGCAATTACCCAGTGCATTACTGGTACTTTATTTTATCGACCCCGTAAGGATGAAAGGCAAAGTCAACCTCGGCGGGATTTGAACTCAGATCGTAAAGGGACGTAACTATGCTGGAAAGCATGGCGTCCGACCCTCTACCGATACTGCCAATCCACCACCCTACATATATATATATAATAAATACATGAAACAATCACAGGGAATAATTTGTAAAGAATGTAGGCACACATAGCTAGGTAGGTAACTAATTAAAGTTTGACTAGAACTTCAAATATAGATACCTTTTAAAATGATTAATCTCCTTTGTATATATTTCTTTAAGTAAGAAATATATTTCACCTATTAATCTGTAAATCACAGCAGTTAAATTCTTGGCTGGTCACCAAAGGAGAAGAATAATAACCATCTGCGTTTACAAAGCAAATGCAAATCTGTGAATGATTCGAACAACGTGTTGCATTTTTTTAAAAATACACTCGTTGAACAACGTCACCCCAGTGGCGTGAATAGGACCATCGACAGCCAGAAATAGCAGCCGAGCCTATTCAACTGAATTAGCTCAACAATTAAAGGGCCGTATATATATCCAAAATTAAAATTAAGGGTTGTCATGTCTGAGAGACATGCGCCATATCCACCGTAGAATAAGCTCAAAGATTAGATCCGAGCATTACATATCAACTAGAAATAGATTGACATATATATATATAAAATAAATACATGAAACAATCACAGGGAATAATTTTGGATATATATATGTGTGTGTGTGTGCGTGTGCACGTGTGTGTGAGTGAGTGTGTATATATATATAAATATATAAAATTGAAAAAGTGGAGAATAACATGGTCAAAGTACAAAAAAGGGATTTATTTGCAGTCTAACAATTGTTTCACTGATAAAGTTGTCTAAAAATTGCTGAACACTGAAAGCAGTGCCACTCAATTTTAAATACGATGTTAACTCTATTAGATCTTCGGAAACTGTTAAAATATAATATATATATATAAAGATATATATATATATATATATATATATATATATATATATAATATATATATACATATATATATATATATATATATATATATATATATATATATATATATATATATATATATATATATATATATATATATATATATATATATATATATATATATATATATATATATATGTATATATATATATATATATATATACTAGCAGAATGGCCCGGCGTTGCTCGGGATTTGCTCTAGGCTTCTTATATATTTGATATATATTTATCCTTATCGAGCCTCGTGAAATAAATACGTTTGTATATATTTTGTTATTGTGTATGCAAACATATCTGTACACGAATATATAATTATATATATATATATATTAAAATAACAGATTAAAGTTTAAGCAAAGAATCGCTGCTTTCACCCTTAATGGGATCTTCTGAAACGCAGAAGTAAATATTTCTAAAAACGTTACACACTATATATATATATATACACACACTATATATATACATATATACACACACGTATAGCGTCATAATGTCGTAATGCAGACATCAGACATACAGACAGATATTATAAGGGCGCAACGTTATATCTATGTATCTATCTAAAAAGAAAGACTAAGAATTATAGAGAGAGATCGCTAACCGGCGCCAAATGCGGTCCCTAGGGCATTGAAAATTTGAAATTCTTTTTGCTCAAAACATTCACAGGACCATAAGTATTACATGTGTACAGTTTGAAAACAATCGGTTGGGCGGTTCTCGAGTTTTAGGGAGACAGACAGACAGACATTCTCTGTTTTAGATATATAGATATATAGATATATGTATAGAAGTGAAGCCGTTTACGAAGATGTTCGGTTATATAGTTAACACACGTTGAGTGTTGACATTAAGACGAACTAGATTAAAGTATATGAATAATCAATTAACTCAAGATATTGGTAGATTAACCCTGTAAAGTATTTTCACGGTGGCAAATTGGCAGAATCATTTGAACGTCGGACAGAATGTTTTGCGGTATTCGTTTCAACTCGCTGTCTCTGAGTTCAAACTCCACCGAAGTCAACTTTGCCTTTCATCCATTCAAGGTACCTGTGTTAATTCTTCCACTGCCTCTCTTTCTCACTATATATGTATATATAGTAATATGGAAGTGGAAATCTAATGAAAATTAGAATTAAACTTAAAACAATTTGAAACTCTGAAAGCCGCTTCAGACAGAAGATAATTTCCGTCCCAGTTTGTTATTGAATACTGGAAACTTATATAGATTGTCACATGTTATCAAACTTCCGTGTTTTCCTCTTACTGTGTCATCTTGTGGAAAGGGCTACTTGAATACTTTTTAAATTGCTGGTTTAGAAATGCGTAAACCTTCTAGAAGTGGTTGTTGTTGTTGTTGTTGTTGTCGCTATTGTTGTTGTTGCTGTTGTTGCTGTTGTTGTTTTTGTTGTTGTTGCTGCTGGTGTTGACGCTGTTGTCGTTGCTGTTGTTGTTGTTGTTGTTGTTGACGCTGATGTTGTTGCTGTTGTTGCTGTTGTTGTCGTTGTTGCTGCTGCTATTGTCGTTGTTGTTGTCGCTGTTGTTGTTGTCGCTGTTGTTGTTGTTGCTGTTGTTGCTGCTGTTGCCGTTGTTGTTGTTGTTGGGTTTGTTGTTGTTGTTGTTGCTTCTGCTGTTGTTGTTGTTGTTTGGTTTGTTGCTGTTGTTGTTGTTGTTTGGTTTGTTGCTGTTGCTGTTGTTGTTGTTGCTGTTGCTGCTGCTGTCGTCGTTGCTGTTGTTGTTGTTCTTGTGTTTGTTGCTGTTGTTGTTGTTGCCGCTGTTGTTGTTGCCGTTGTTGATGTTGTTCAGCTCCAGGAAATTTCTGGTCGAATAAATCAATGGCGCTCCAACAATGAATATCTTATTTTTATATATGTGTATAATTACATTGTCCAATATCTGTCTGTTTCTTAAGACGGTAGGATATGATATGAGTATGGTCGAACAAGCAAGCATAAGATCCATTGTTGTCCTGTACCATAGTAGTTTGTTACTAAAGCACAAACCTGAATAGAATTGACTTTTGTGGGTTTCGACGATGAGTGTTCCAGTTGTTTAGTCAATGGAACTGTCCACTCATGAAATTACCTGTAAGTGGGTGAGCATTCTAGAAACACGTGTATCTTTAACGTAATTCCCTAGGAAATTCTGCGTTACACAATGGTGGCAAGACTTGCCCTTGGATTTATAGACAGTCTATCCGACGATCTGGCCAGCAGTTTTCGTCTGTTCAGTTTCAGTTCCAGCTGAGTGGACGGGAGCAACGTGACATAAAATCACTTTCTCAGTTAAGGCCACAACAGACTGCCGGGAATAAAATTCATGACCTAACGATTGTGAACGTAGCACTATAACCACGTAAGCACTATAAGCTACGAGCCTCCATTTATTCTACATTATACCCTCTGGATCTGTCTATACCTTCTCAGTTATATATTGATGTCTATATGAGTGAAGGATTTAATATTTGCCTAGGAGCTAAGTCAGACCAACTGGTAAAAAATTGTTCCAAGGGTGGGTATACAGTTTGAGAATCTCGGTTCGGCGTATGGTGACATCGAGTTTATGAATAAGCCGTTAGATCCTTTTGTAGGTTATGGCAAACAGAGGAAATAGCCGATCATCAGATCGAACTAATAAAACTACGTTTCCGTTGATCTTTCTGTCGTTGAGTCTCAATTCAAATAGTAAAGAAACTTGCTCAAGATACCACGAAGCGGGATTGAACCCGAAACCACATGATTGCGAAGAAAACGTCTTAACCACTCAGCCTTGTGAGTGAAACTGAGTGGAAGCCCATCGGATGGTTTTGTGATATATTGTGCCACACTGATTCGGCTTGTGAATTATGTTAAAAGTACACGTATCTGTGGAATACTCAACCACTTACATGTTATTTCTCAAGCCAAACGTTCAGTTGGTCAAACAATTGAATCGTTAAAACCAGCAAAGGACCCAACATTGTACTTCAGTTTGTTTGCTCTGAATAGAAGCCGTTTACGAAGATGTCCGGTTATATAGTTAACACACGTTGAATGTTGACATTAAGACGAACTAGATTAAAGTATATGAATAACCAATTAACTCAAGATATTGGTAAATTAACCCTGCAAAGTATTTTCACGGTGGCAAATTGGGAGAATCATTTGAACGTCGGACAGAACGTTTTGCGGTATTTGTTTCAACTCGCTGTCTCTGAGTTCAAACTCCACCGAAGTCAACTTTGCCTTTCATCCAT
>OZ024740.1:280576502-280716502 GCA_964016885.1 Eledone cirrhosa | reverse complement strand
GGAAGTGCTTTCAGCCGGGCATGTCCTGCATGCACTCGTCCAGTGTCCGAGCATTGCTGACTTGTGGGTTTATGTCGAACACCTGCTGAGTCCGTCGTGAGGATTGCCCGCCCTCTTCTTTTAGCCGGGAAGAGTAGGCAGTTTTTATCTGTCTGGTGGCCATGGCGAAAGAGATAGTATGGTGGACACGTCTGAAAGGGCTGAAGACGAGCACTTACCTCTTCGGCGATGCCCTGATTGACTTTTTCAAATTTCAATTGAAAAGGAAAATCAGGGTAGAGAGGGAAGTGCTCTCTTCCCATCATTTTGTTGAAAGATGGGTGAGAGAGGCAAGAATGGCCCGAGTGAATGGACCTACTCTGAGTATATGCCTGTAAATTGAAGGTGGAAAACTGGTAGAGGGCACTTGCCCTGGTGGTCAGAGTCACCGTGGCTTTTTTTTAATGGGCTTTCTCCACGATGGCCCTCGGAAGTCTCCCCCCTATTGGGGAATTTTTCATTGTTCTTTTTTTTGTTACATCCTCTGTTTTTTTGTTTTTTTACACGCAGAAATGCCCATTTGTACCGTCCTGTATTGTCCTGTACTGTCCTTAATGTCTTCTTTGTGTAAGCCCTTGTGGTTAATAAATAAAGCATTATTATTATTATTATTATTATTATTATTATTATTATTATTATTATTGGTCTAAGCGGACGTTTTTTGCTCGCTCCCAGTAAGTCGCTATATTTGCCTGTTAAAATTATTTGTTGTTAAATATTTCTTGTGTATAAGGGATATAAGCCCTTAGACTTTGCCCTGTTAAGGGGAAAGTATAATATTTGAGCCTTTTGGCCCAAATATTTGAATTTTTTTCACATGTTAAAACATTTACGGAGAAAAAAAAACATGGCTGAGCCACGCCCCCCAGCGATATGTCGGCTGTCGTGCGACAACGACGTAGAAGTTGAGAGGAGCGCTACAGCGAAATTAACACAAATTGATAACACAAACACCACCACAAACAATGTAAACAAAGACACCAACAGCAACAATACCAACTGCACCGAGAACAACGGTGGCAACAAAGACAACAATGATAACAGCGACAGTGCTAACAACAACACCAACAAGAACAACGCCAACAACAACAACACCCCCCAACGACAACAAAAACACTTTCGCTGCGGCAGCAGCCAAAAAGAGGCCATGCTTCAACATGGACCTCTCAAACAAAGATGAAAAGTTGGCCCAGGCCTGGAAACTCATCAAGCAAGAGCAAACCTGGACCAACTTAACTGTCCGTGTAGAGGCTATTGAGACAGTGGAGCGCAGAACGGTGCATTATAGATGCATCTCAGCACAAACCAAAAGGGCAGCTTTAATCCCACAAGAAGATGTCGAAGTCGCGCTGAGGTGCATCAGAGAAGACACCGAATACATAGAGAGGAGCAGACAGTACGGCGCCATTTCGGAGTTGTTCAAGTAAGAACCCCTCGCTATGAAACACGCTATGACTCCTTGAAAAACCAGCAAGGTCATAATGTACCCCTCCCACATGGGAAAAAGAACGGCCCGTCTCCGCATTCCCAGAATCCCACCAGAACTTGACATGTGGTGGCTTCTGGGATGTGTGATTGTGGGGGGGACGGATACCGTCCCTATAGAAGTGACCAGAACGGCCAGAGAGGACTGGTCCGGGGTTGACCTGGAGATCCTTCTCCAGATCAGGCTCGAGAATGTGAAGACAATCCCGGACCACATCCGCCTTCAGAATGGGACGGTCATTCACATTATGACCGAAGGCAAAAGGCCGCAGTGTTTTGTTTGTGGGGAAAAACCCATTTGCGAGCCTTCTGCCCTCAACTGCTGAAAGAGGCAAGGGTTCGAAAGGCTACACTGCTGCCGACGCCGGGGCGAGGACCACAACCAACACCAGCACCGGCAAAACCACCAGCAACAACACCAATAGAAAGACCACCACCAACATTGACCACCCAGGGGGGAAACGAGGAAAGCTGTCAAATTGCCCCTCCCCCCAAAAATACACACACCAATAAAACCATAAACATACATACAGACACACTTACAGACACAGACCCCTCATCTACCAGTAGTGAAGATGAGGGAAAACCCAAATCCCCCAAAATACAAAAAAGGAAGCACAAAAAGAAAAAAAAAAATCAACAAAGCACAAAATCACCCACAATAAAAAAAACGCAGCCACCACCCACGCAAACATCTCTCCAATAACACCAACATCAATACCACCATCACCATCACCAGAATCCCCCAAACGCAAACAACCTAAACAGACGCAAGAACAAATATACACACAAACATCTGAAACCACAGACACCGCACTCACAACAAACACAGATACAACCGAAACAACACCACCAAAACCATCACCACCACAGCCAGTCAAACAAATAAAATCACACCAACAAAACATACAAAACTTCGTGCTCGTCAGGAGGGCCAACAAGGAACTGATGGCCCTCGTAGCACGAAGTGAAAATATACAAAAAGAGGGGGAAATATTTAAATCGAGCACATTTCGCGTGCCGGAAGATTTGGTTCTGGTGCGAATGTCGCTCGATATATTCAAAGAAATACGAGACAGCTTTCCTCGGGACGTGGGAACCCCGAACGTAAAACCCACTTCAAGACTTTTAAAGGGGTTCCCAAAAGAAACCCCACCAACTATGGAGGTCGAACAACCTAACCTTCACAAGAGCCCGGAAGGTAAGTAAACCTTCCTCCCTCTTTTTAACCTGCCAACATGGCCGTATTAAGAGTAGGATGTTTAAATGTTCGAGGCCTGGGATCGTCCTGAAAGCAGGGTAACCTGCTCAACGACCTCAGGTCTATAGAAATGGATGTAATTGCCGTCAGCGAGACCAGGATTTCCGATACGCGCGCACTATCCTCCATTTTCGACGACTATCAGATCTTTGCATCTGTTAGCCGGCCGGGAATTGGAGGCGGGGTGGCAGTGCTGTTTAAGAAAGGCCTGGATCTCGAGGTAAGGTCGATCTTCCGGGACCCGGACGGGAAGTTGGTTGTCCTGGACGTGAACAATAACGAAGGTGGTGCCTTTAGACTGGTGGCCCTCTATGCTCCTACTGGGGAAGGACGGCCGGACTTCTTTAGACGCCTGGAAGCCTTTCTGGGTACGTCTCGCCCTTTACTGTTAGCGGGGGACTGGAACGGCATCTTAGACGCACGCTGAGACTGTGTAGGAGTATCTGATAGGAGCGGGGGGTGCAAAAGCCTCAAGAACCTGATCAGCCAGTTCCAACTCTCTGACAGGTACCGACTAGATTTCCCTAATGCGCCAGTGTGGACCTGGGCTAACCGCATAGGGTCATCTAGATCGTATATAGACAGGATATTCATTAGGAAAATAGACAGAAATAGTGTAAGCTGTCCACGTTTTAAAACGGTCGCCTATTCAGATCACAAGTTTGTGATCTGTATGGTCGACCTAGATAAGAAGCTAAACATGTCATTTCCGGCACGTAAGGTTTACAGGGACCAGGTCAACAATTTAGTTAAGAAAAAGTTGACAGGGGGAGTTGTCAACAATAGATGGTGGGGGCCTCTCAAAAGAGAGATTAGAGTAATGTTGATAGAGTTTAGCAAAGAAGTAGCATTAGAGAAAAATAGAAAGGAGGGGGAGTTGGTAGATAAGTTAGACTAGGCTATTGGTAGTGGCAATGCAACTGATGTGCTAGCGGCGAGAATGGCATTAGACCATTTCTTCAATGCGAAACACGAAGGTTGCATTGTCAGAGCTAAGGCGCGTGATCTGAGAACCAAAGCTGTTCGATGGGCCCGCGTGGCATAGGCGCAATGTGGTAATAAAACCACGATTCGGTCTTTGACGAACCGAGACGGGCACGAGCTGAGTGATTCCAAGAGGATGTGTGAGGCCTTTCGCCAACATTTTGCTCGGTTGTTCGGGGGAAGTGGCGGGTCAGAGATTGTGGCGGACTTCAGTCCCTACCTCGATGGCTTGCAGCAACTCTCGACGGCTGACGCTGGGCGCTGCGAAAGGCCAACTACTTCAGCCGAGGTTCAGGATGCCCTTGTCGGCTGCATGAGGCGCAAGTCACCCGGTTTGGATGGTCTGCCCTACGAGCTTTACGTAAATATGCCAGACTTGTTCTGCAATCTCCTCGAAGCCCTCTACTGTAACTGGCAGCAAAACGGGAGTATTCCCAGTTCTGTGAGCCGGGGCGTAGTGACGCTGATAAGGAAAGACCAGAACAAGAGGGACACATTAGACAATTTCAGGCCCATAACTCTGCTCAACACAGAGTTTAAGATTTGGGCCAGGGTGTTAGCGAAGAGGTTGGCGCTTGTCGTCGGGGATTTGGTTGGGGAGGCGCAAACTTGCGCAATCCCAACCACGTCCATACACGACAATCTCCACCTAATGCGATACATCATAGAGAGGGTAGGGTGTAAACCTAGCTTCGGTGGGGCTCTGATCAATTTAGATCAATCGAAAGCATTCGATAGGGTCGACCATCGGTACCTGGAGGCTGTCCTCAAGGCGGCTGGCTTCGGCCCCGTCTTCAGAAGCTGGATCGCTGCAATGCACAGCGGCACCTGCTCGATGGTCAAAATTAATGGCCACCTCTCGGAACCGTTTCAGGTCTCCCGATCGGTCCGTCAAGGGTGCCCTCTCTCCTCCCTTCTGTACGTATTGACTCTCGAGCATTTACTGCGGAAGCTGGAGCTGTTGCAGGGCATCCCGCTCGAACCGGGACGCGGAAAGGCTGTGTCGGCTTATGCGGACGACATCACCGCGATGCTGTCGGACACCTCAGAAATCGAGGTGGTCGGCAACTTATTGGAAGAATGTGAAAGGTTGACGGGAGCAAAACTTAACCCGGAAAAGTCAGTGGGCTTGCAACTCGGCACCTGGAGAGGCAAGTCCATGCCGTCCAACAGCGTCGTTAGGCGCTGGACGGACGGACCGGTAAAGTTGCTAGGGGTTTGGTTCGGGCCAGACCTCCAGGTGGATAAGAATTTGGACGAGGTGACGGGCAGGGTAGTCAGTCTCACCAAGAAATGGGCTACGATGAAGCTATCACTGAAAGGTCGGGCGGAGGTGGCGAACGCGTACATCGCGTCCGTCATCTACTGCCGTCTGACTGTCGTCCCTTGCCCCGTTCTCGCCTCGCCATCTTGGAGCGGCTCCTTTCAAATTCTTGTGGAAGGGTCAGGTTCCGCTGGTGAGGCGCTCCATCTGCTGCCAGCACCCTCTACGTGGAGGGCTGGGCATGCCGTGGCTAATGATGCGCAGGCACGCGCTGAGGCCTCGGGATCTCCAGATATTCTGCCTAAACGGTGAAAAGGTGTGGTCGCCGTTTGTCAGACGGGCCTTTCCGCAGCTCATTTCTTTGACTGAGTTGCAGTCCTGGGACAAGAAGAGACCGAGACTGGGTGACTGGCATCTGGAATGTTGCCAGGCACTCATTGCCCTCTACCAGGTGGGAAATGCGGTCAGTGGAACTTCCACTCTCGAGTTCTATAGAGGATTAGTGGTGGGCAAGTGCGACGACGCACTCGGAGAGGCTCTGGGAGTCAACGAAGTCGAACTAACCAGTCTGTACCGGAGGACTTTCGAGCCGGGGACGATGGATAATTTCCAAAAATCCCTCGCTTGGCAGTGCTACCGAGGGGCACTGCCGGTTCGAGATAAACTCTACAGGCACGGAAGTGCTGTCAGACGGACCTGCCCGAGATGCGCGCAGAGCGACGAAACCGTTCTGCACGCACTCGTCCAGTGTCCGTGCATTACTGACTTGTGGAGTTATGTTGAACAGCTGTTGTCGCGTGTAGAACGGATCGGGCTATCGGCCGAGTCCATAGTGAAGATCGACCCGCCTCCTTCTTTTGGCCAGGAAGGGCAGGCAATTTTCCTCTATCTGGTGGCAGTAGCGAAAGAGGTTGTATGGTGGACGAGGTTGAAAGGACTGAAGACAGACACTTTTCTCTTCGGCCAATCCCTCATCAACTTTTTCAAGTTTCATTTGGAAAGGAAGGTGAGGGTGGAGAGAGAAGTGCTGCCCCCCAGTACATTTACTGAAAGGTGGGTGAATGTGGCGAGAATGGCCCGTGTGAGTGAGCCTACTCTGGTCATGCGGCTGTAGGTAGGTAAATTTGAAGAGGAGAGGGGAGCCCTTCCAGAGTGCTCTCTAAGCGTCGGGTCGTTCAGGACTGGTGGGTTACCTGAGCGTAGCCTAGGTGGTCATCCCCCCTATTGTGGAATTTTTTCTTGTAATTTTCTTGTTACTTTATTCTTACTTTGTTATTGTTATTCATATTGTTTACTCGATTTTTCTGTAAAACCCCACTGTCCCAGTCTTTTGTATTGTCCCCTATATGTCGGCCCTTGTGGCCAGAGGTTAACTTTGCCTTTCATCCTTACGGGGTCGATAAAATAAAGTACCAGTAATGTACTGTTTAATTGCTGGCCTTGTGCCAATAGTAGAAACAATTATTATTCGTCGTCGTTCTCATCGACGTTGTCCTCTTTCCAAATTGGTTATTTTTCTCCTTCTTCGTCGTCGGCGCCCTCTTCTTCTTCTTCTTCTTCTTCTTCTTCTTCTTCTTCTTCTTCTTTCTTCTTCACGCAATTAAGTGTACCTTTATATTTTGGTTTTGTGTTTATTATTGTATTTAAAGAAGGGCGGTGGATTGGCAGTATCGGTAGAGGGTCGGACGCCATGCTTTCCAGCATAGTTACGTCCCTTTATGATCTGAGTTCAAATCCCGCCGAGGTTAACTTTGCCTTTCATCCTTACGGGGTCGATAAAATAAAGTACCAGTAATGCACTGGGTAATTGCTGGCCTTGTGCCTAAAGTAGAAACAATTATTGTATTTAATGTAATCTGAGTTATATTTCTACAGCGTCATGTACTCGTGTATATTTCTATATCCTTCTGGTTTACATTATGTATTTGATAGTATGGATAGGCGTTGGATTGGCAGTATTGGTAGAGTGTTGGATGCCATGCTTTGGCGCATAGAGTTACGGCCCTTGCCATTCTGAGTTCAAATCCCGCCGAGGTTAACTTTGCCTTTCATCCTTACGGGGTCGATAAAATAAAGTACCAGTAATACACTGGGTATTTTGCTGGCCTTGTGCCTAACGTAGAAACAAATATGTATTTGATAGTATATTTTCTTAATCATACTCAAGGTCCTTATTATTTCAGGTTTTATTACTAATTTCAATCCCTTCATTCTGACTTTCACTACTTCAAGTTCTTTATGATTGCGTAAATACAACATAGGCGGCGAATTGGCCGAGTCGTTAGAACGTCTGATAGAATGCCTTGTGGTATTCATTCCGGCTCTCTGATCTCTGAGTTCAAATCCAGCCTTTCGAGGTCGATAAAAAAGTACCAGTCATGGGGTCGATTCTTTCTCTATATCTCTTTCTCATTTCCTCTCTCTCACTTTCTATCTTTCTCTGAAAGAAATCTCTTGTACTCAGGCCAGAAATTACGGAACCATACATACATGTATAAAATTACTACAGTTCTTTAAGAAATATATTGCTTTCTGTTGAGAATGTTACTTCGATCAGGAGGCACATCCTTTCTTGGTGGTCTCTGACGATGATATCTAGTCGATTAGCTTTGAGTTGTTAGTATTGGCTGCTTAGCATGTCCCACATTATGGTCGATTTGTAACTTTCCGTAGCTCTTTTCTCTCGGTATTTCATAATGCTAACATAATTCCACAGTGTATGAAAGCAGCAGCTCTGTCAGTGTAGATGTATTCTATCTTGTTTAAGACTGAAAACAGTTTTTTTTGTTTTGTTTTGTTAATGTTATATATTCGTTTTATATATTCACTATTTTCGTTATCTTTTACTGAATATTTTTATAGTCTTAACGTGGATATTTTATTATAGTTTTCTAGTTGCATAAGGTTTTCACGGCTCTGTATTCGTGGAGATTTGTGAATATTGTATTGATTTGTGAATGTTGTATTCTAAATGAAGACATTTTTTTTTCTGTGAAATCATTGTTTCCTATTCAAAGTGTTATTTATGCCTTCAATTTGTAAGTGAGATAGCGAGTGTATTGATTTACATTACATTATGTTTGGACATTTTTACTTAATTTTTTGTTAAATTCAAACCAGATATTATAGTGCTTTGGAAAGATAGATTTTTCAATTTATATATCAAAATTCAGAATCTGAATTCCAATTTTCAGGGAATGTATCGAAAATAGTCCATTGTATTTATGGATGTCTTTATGTTGGAAGATGTTGTTTATAATAGAGAGCCCATTACACGAACAGAAGTCTAATAAGGCTTTAGATAGAGATAGTCGTCCTTCCAATCACGCCTTTCCATGTCAGGTATTCGTTCCAACAATGACCTAAAAAATATGAAAAATATACCAGCGGCCAAAATTGGGTTATTTCTAATGTTTATGTGGTAATATTAGTCGATAGAATGCGTAGCTCAGAGATCAGAGAGTCACTTCAGGTAGAGCGACTACAACTCCAAATTGAGAGATTACCGCTCCGACTACAAGTATGTCTAAGGAAAGAATCGTTGGACAAAGTTTACAATAAAGACCAAATCGGGAGGATACCCAAGTGTAGACACCGTGCAAGATGGTTGGATAACATCCATGAGCTCAGCTTGTGTTGCTCGGGAGTTCAGTCAGATAATGTGGAGAAAGTTGTTTCTGACAGGACCCGCTGAGACTTGTGCCTAAGGGCAAAAAAGACAAAGAAGAAAGTAGTCCATTGTAGTGTATTTCTGAATACTGCAACCTTGAAAACCGAAAAATGGTTTTCTTTATTTTATCATGTATGTATTTTTGCTAATTTGTTTAGAAGCTTTATATAATCTCACGTGGGTTATTTAACTAGCTTACCTATGCAGAATATACATTCCGTACATTTGTACCTAAATTCCAGCTGGGAGCACACCAACGCTACCTCCCAATTTTAGAAAACATAATACAATATGATCTTTTATTTTGAAGTGTTATGGTATATATAGACACCATACTGATGGTAGCTACCACAGCTTTTGTCGGATGCTCTTACAGAAGCCTTATGAGTTTGTTTCTCTTTGCTGATGCCAATATTCAATGGATGTCATAATCTAGTTTTGTTCTTCTCCACACTCAGTCATACATTTATACTTCACACATGTGTTAAACAAACAAGCAAACTAATATGTATTCGTGCAATGTGTACGAAATGGCGTCTGGGCTGATTCTGCAAATAGAATTCATTTAAATACACATGAGCTAGTGGATATAGACGCAACACACACACACACACACACGTTAAGTATATATGTATATATATATATATATGTATGTGTATGTCTGTATGTATATATGTGTGTGTGTGTGTGTGTGTGTGTGTGTGTGTGTGTGTGTGTGTGTGTATTCATATCTTTCGAGAAGGTCCACGTTTGTCTTTCGACCTGTTTGATATATCGTTGTTGCATTACTGTGGCAACATGCCTCAGGTCACGTGTGTGTACGTATGTGTGTTTTTATATGTCTCTATATGTTTTTGTGTATGTATGTGGATGTATTTGTACATGGGTGTGTGATTGATGGTGTGTGCCTATATATTCCTACATATGCCCGCGTGTGTATGTACGTATATACGCACATGTGTGTGTGTTGAACAAAGGACTAATTTTGGGATGGACGTAGAAAAATTCTTCAGAAAAAAATAAAAAAATAATTATTTACAAACTTGACAGGTGCGATTTGCCTGTGACCATTCTCAACACAAAAGGAATACTAAAAGCTTTTTCCCCTGAATAAAGGAATTTTTCGAGAATGACCGGGGCAGGCCGCACTTGCTACATTTCTCCCCACCCAACCCTACTCACCGTTTCAACTCATTACTGCTATTAACACTTTTTCAACACACCTACACCCATACACTTATTAAAGGGGGAGGAAAGAAACCCCCACCACACCACAGACATGTTAAATCCCAATATATAGAACAACACACCACATACACATCAGTTTGACAAGCGCACCTCAGCGTGAAAGGTCGTTCTAAAAACGAAACAATACCTCCTACGTTAACCAAGAACTCCTAAGACCTAACCAACAACCAACAACTTAATTTATAAAATAATTTTTTTTAAGAAAATAATTTTTTCTAATCCGGAAAAAAATTATTTTTGGATTTTGTGAAGAAAATAAATTTTTTGAAAGCACAAGTGAAGCCATTTTTTCTTCCCCCCTGTCTTAATATATATATATATATATATATATATATATATATATATATATATATATATATATATATATATATGTATATATATATATATATATATATATATAGAGAGAGAGAGAGAGAGAGAGAGTAGTGAAAGAGTGAAGAATAACATGGCCGGCTGTACAAAAAGGGTTTTATTTACAGTATTAACAATTGTTTCATTGATCAGGTGAGTCTAAAGGCCGCTAATCACTCGAAGTTGCGTCACTCGACCTTAAATACAGTGTGTGTCTCTGATCAAATCATCGGAATATATATATATATATATATATATATATATATATATATATATATATATACATTTAGAAACACACAGATACATGCGGACACACACATATATACATGAATGCATCCGCACCCAACTGTGAGTTAAGGGTGCCAACTTCACCGATGTTGCTCAATGAATGACTGGGACAGACCAATTCAGTTTGAACCAGACTGAACCAGTATCAGAGTTAAAAATACATTATGAAGAGAGAAGAAACATTTAGATATAATTAGTAATAAAATGTATCATACCAAAACTGTTCCTAAATTCCTCGACTACGTAGTTTCGTGGCATAAACAAAAACAATATATCAAAGATATAGAGTCCTTGCGAGGTCTGCCGACTTATCAAGAGGATACCTCATTTTACTAGTCTCAAGAACGCGTCTACACGACGTGAGAAAGAATCCCAAAAGGCGGAGGGGGAGATAGTCACGCGATATAACGGTCGAGAAACAGAGCTAAGCCTCTTATAACCACGAAAAAAATACCACGGAGGCGGAGGGGGTATTCATATCGAGGCCGTAGAAGAGGTAGTGAAGAAGGCGAGAAGTATGAGTAATGGAAGCTTTCCAGTTGTCCCCACACCTCAAAGATTGCTCGACCAGAGGGAGTTATTAATACATTTAGAAACACACAGATACATGCGGACACACACATATATACATGAATGCATCCGCACCCAACTGTGAGTTAAGGGTGCCAACTTCACCGATGTTGCTCAATGAATGACTGGGACAGACCAATTCAGTTTGAACCAGACTGAACCAGTATCAGAGTTAAAAATACATTATGAAGAGAGAAGAAACATTTAGATATAATTAGTAATAAAATGTATCATACCCAAACTGTTCCTAAATTCCTCGACTACGTAGTTTCGTGGCATAAACAAAAACAATATATCAAAGATATAGAGTCCTTGCGAGGTCTGCCGACTTATCAAGAGGATACCTCATTTTACTAGTCTCAAGAACGCGTCTACACGACGTGAGAAAGAATCCCAAAAGGCGGAGGGGGAGATAGTCACGCGATATAACGGTCGAGAAACAGAGCTAAGCCTCTTATAACCACGAAAAAAATACCACGGAGGCGGAGGGGGTATTCATATCGAGGCCGTAGAGGAGGTAGTGAAGAAGGCGAGAAGTATGAGTAATGGAAGCTTTCCAGTTGTCCCCACACCTCAAAGATTGCTCGACCAGAGGGAGTTATTAATACATTTAGAAACACACAGATACATGCGGACACACACATATATACATGAATGCATCTGCACCCAACTGTGAGTTAAGGGTGCCAACTTCACCGATGTTGCTCAATGAATGACTGGGACAGACCAATTCAGTTTGAACCAGACTGAACCAGTATCAGAGTTAAAAATACATTATGAAGAGGAAGAGGCTTAGCTCTGTTTCTCGACCGTTATATCGCGTGACTATCTCCCCCTCCGCCTTTTGGGATTCTTTCTCACGTCGTGTAGACGCGTTCTTGAGACTAGTAAAATGAGGTATCCTCTTGATAAGTCGGCAGACCTCGCAAGGACTCTATATCTTTGATATATTGTTTTTGTTTATGCCACGAAACTACGTAGTCGAGGAATTTAGGAACAGTTTGGGTATGATACATTTTATTACTAATTATATCTAAATGTTTCTTCTCTCTTCATAATGTATTTTTAACTCTGATACTGGTTCAGTCTGGTTCAAACTGAATTGGTCTGTCCCAGTCATTCATTGAGCAACATCGGTGAAGTTGGCACCCTTAACTCACAGTTGGGTGCGGATGCATTCATGTATATATGTGTGTGTCCGCATGTATCTGTGTGTTTCTAAATGTATTAATAACTCCCTCTGGTCGAGCAATCTTTGAGGTGTGGGGACAACTGGAAAGCTTCCATTACTCATACTTCTCGCCTTCTTCACTACCTCTTCTACGGCCTCGATATGAATACCCCCTCCGCCTCCGTGGTATTTTTTTCGTGGTTATAAGAGGCTTAGCTCTGTTTCTCGACCGTTATATCGCGTGACTATCTCCCCCTCCGCCTTTTGGGATTCTTTCTCACGTCGTGTAGACGCGTTCTTGAGACTAGTAAAATGAGGTATCCTCTTGATAAGTCGGCAGACCTCGCAAGGACTCTACATCTTTGATATATTGTTTTTGTTTATGCCACGAAACTACGTAGTCGAGGAATTTAGGAACAGTTTGGGTATGATACATTTTATTACTAATTATATCTAAATGTTTCTTCTCTCTTCATAATGTATATATATATATATATATATATATATATATATATATATATTTATATATATATATACTAATTTAAAGCATCATATCGTATATAATATGTATGTTGAATTTGTTTCTCAACAGATAAGCTGCTCAAAATTCTTATGAAATTCGTATGAAATTTGTAGAAATTTCTACAAATTTCATACTTGACGACCCAATATATATATATATATATAGAGAGAGAGAGAGGGAGAGAGAGTCATGTTTTCTGGAGTTTTTGCCTGTCTATCACAGGGTCATCAGACAAGAACTAACGTATCAATGGCAGACACAGTATAAATGAGGAAGACTTAAGGTGGGGAAGGAGGATTTGATTGAGAAGGGGTAATGAAGATAGGCAGGGTGGTTGTGGCAGTGGTGGTATGGCTGTGAAAAAAAAGGAGAAGCGATAAAGGGTGGTAGTGAGTATATCCATAGAAATTTAACTGTTCAATGGATATAGCCATAGAATTTTACCAGGTCAGTAGGCGGCAGGTAGTGAATGTGAAGGTGGGTGTATAGGAAGTTAGTGAAAATGTTGGTGGGCTGAAAGGATATAGTGGTAGTGGAATATACATATGTATATAATTACACATGTACATAAATATACATGCCTACACGCAAACATATCTGCACATACACATACATACATCGAAATCCACATATACAGGCGCTATATGTAAATATATATATATATATATATGTGTGTGTGTGTGTGTAAATATATATATACAGAAAAATATACCTATACTTATAATGAATATTCAAGGAAATATATAAAAAAATTGTAAAAGTAATAACAAATTTTAAAGATGTATATATACATATACAAGATACAAGGACACGCATGTTAACCTTTGACCTTTGCCCCCCCCCCCCCAACTACTTGCAGCCGGTAGACCACTCTCGACGCTCGGAAATCTTCTGGTTAAAAATATAGAAAGACTCCCGATGACACATAACACATTCGCTGAAGAGCATTGGAATACCCACTAGGAATTTCTACACCAAGGGACCTATTGAAAAAACGGAATGTTTTCTTAAGCGTATGAAATGGAAGAAAGGCCTATTTTTTTCGATAAGAATGCACCTGCATCCGCTTATGAACATAAGTTCGGATTTAATTCACAGAAGAATCACCCTTACAACAAGGATATGCTACCCCCTTTGAAACTGACCTAATCAACCTAAATAAAAAAGTAAAATTTTACAAATACACTAATAACTTCCAACAAGACTTCAAAGATAACACACTCCCTTTCAAAAACTTAAGGAATCTATTCGTACGGGCTGATAAAACCAGGAACACCTACGAATTAGATACATCTTTGTACGATTCACTACTGTCCAGTAACATCACGGATACCTACAAAAATAAAACAACCATAGTGTGTACAACTAAAACCCTTGTTTCTGCTAAAGGACCATAAAGAAAGTTTTACTGTAAACCCAAAATGTCGTCTAATCAACCCCATGAAGAGTGAAATGGGTAAGGACAGCAAGGAAATTCTCGACAATATAAACACCACAATCAAATATACCAATCTCATGAAATGGAACTTCAGCAGTGCCGCCATCAAATGGTTTAACAACATAGATAACAAACATAGCTGCAAGTTCATACAATTTGACATTGTTGGTTTCTACCCATTCGTCTCTCGCGAGCTACTCCTCCTTTTCGACGTTGAAATGGATAGTTTCGATGGGCGGGGGTGGCAGATCTTGTCACTCAATACCTGTTACACCCCCCGAAGAATAAACACCCAGGCGCTGAACTTGGACTGTATAAGGACGATGGACTTGGTATAGTCCGCAACTGTAACGGACACGATATGGATAAGCTGAGATAAACCCTAATTAGCGTGGTGAGTCAGCAAGGCCTGAGATCGACTGTTATACGCAACCTAAACATTGCAGATTTCCTGGATATAACCCATATAACCCTGGATCTAAACATGGGCTAACACCGACCGTTTCAGAAACCTAACGGAGACTGCCACTACATCAACAAAGCCTCCAGCATTACGCATCAAAGAATAACGAACTTGATCAGGTGGATATCCAGCATATCTTCTAATAGACAGATATTCGACACGGCGGTCCCCTAACTCATCCATGCATTAAAAAAGTGGTTTTAGTGAGAAGCTAACATATATTCAGCCTACCTGTACCAAGAGAACACAGAGCCAGGAAGATCATCTGATATACCCACCTACAGTCCCAAGGTATCTACCAACATAGCCGAACACTTTCCCTTATAGGAAAGCTTTTCCCTACCACGCACCGCTACTATAAGATCCTCATTTTCTTATATTTTTTTATTTCTTTTCCTTCATTTTGCCATTGTCATTTCTCTCATCTTCTAAATTCTTCAACTTTTCATCTTTTCCATTTTTTCCTTATTTTCTTTATTCCTCTTATCTCATATCCTATGTGCACACACATAGGCACATACACACACCACCACCACAACTATCATCATCATATATAATCCCATAATATTCTTAACCTCCATCGTAGTTATATCTCTGTACGTTATATCCATATATCTGAAAGAGTCTACGGTGGATCCGCAGCGACATTTGTGTGGATCGCAGATCCGGAGGATCAAACTTCAGGGAAACCCCGAGTCTCATTCATTGTGACCTTTATGTTTCTCTATCCTTAAAAGAAGGCAACATTCGTGTGGTCATTTGTGGTTGTTGTTGTTGCTGCTGTAGTTGTGGTTTTTGTTGTTGTCGATGTTGTTGATGTTGTTGATGCTGTTGTTGTTATCTGGTTTTGTTGGCGGTCGTGGTGATGGTGGGGGAGTTATTTTTCTGTTGTTTTTGTCCATTTATTTTGCAGCTTTGTTCGTGTCGTTATTCGTTTTTCATAGGTATTCTGTTTTTGTCCATCTAACTACGTATCCAATCTCTGTTTAAATATGTATACCGTTCAATATTATAACCGAAACGAACAATTTATATTGTTTTAAGTAAATTTCATGTTTTGTCAGCACGCCATTATTTTCGTTTCCTACGTTGATAGGCAAATGCAGAGACTGCAAAATTCCCAATATAGATAAATATGTTGCTTTAGGTGCACCAACGCATTATGTAAAGCTTTATATCTACAGGCATGAATGTTAAAGTGTCAGACATATATAGAAAACTTGGCATCGTCCTGGACTAACATTCTGGTTCACCGTCCTGTGTCACTATCTTGGGCAACTATCCTTAAGTTAAATATAGGAAGTGTTAGCTTTTCTCTGAAAAGATAAATAAATATTCTCTCTGTGTAATCCAAGTAGATTATTTTCGTAATACTGCCAATAAACGTATTTTCCTATTTCTTGAGAAAATACGAAAGATATGTGATTAATTCGCAGTAAAACAGAAATACCAGTCTGACACATAGGTTCTTTTATGATATTTCCGCATAATACAGGAAGGACATTTGGCAAAGTTAAATCTTCCTTTTTGGTTGTAAATAGAGGAAAACCTACAAGCCTGTTTAGTAAAATCTCTATCATATATAACAAGGAATTTTATAGCAGGGTGAAAACAAATGTATGGTCCTAGAATTCGATTTATTATACAGCATTCACCCAACATGTATTCCATACTCATACCAATTCTCGGTTACTCAGTTAGATATAAGATGATATCCTGAACATACGTGTTAGAAGTTTGAAGATATTAACTCCTCCCAGTAATTTCCACATCAAAACTGATACTTTTCTTTAAATGACATGCGTCATATTGACTCGAACAGCCTTTAAAATTCATACCATATCCATTATTGAGCTTTTGCTAACGTCAAACGTTTACTTTGTATCCAAGGGACACGTCTGCACACATGAAACAAATAGCATCATGAGAGTTAGAAAGGAGCTCCTAGAAAAGTACTCCTTTGTTGAGAATACCTTGGAATGGACGCACAGGGAAACTTCACAGCTCTCCTGCTACACATAATTAGAGGAAAGGTTGTTTTTTTTACTTATAACCAGAATTTCATGCATAGCTATCCTCGATAAACAGTCATTATATTAACTCTCAAATCCCATCGAGGTTAACTTTACCTTTCATCCTTAAGGGGTCGATAAAATAAAGTACCAGTAATACACTGGGATAATTGCTGACCTTGTGCCAAAAGTAGAAACAATTATATTAACTCTCACTTTGTATGAGTGCTTTTGTAATTCAGAGACTGAAAATCTCAACTCAAAAGGAGCAGGGATATAACAAAATATTTGGTACATAAAAAAGGTAGGGATTAATACCTAATATATTATCCATATCAGAAACAGCGGTTCGATTATGTTATCACAATATCATTTACCTCTGAGACATGATGTTTGCAACATCATGTAACGTGAAGCGTCATACGCCTGGGATTCTGCACTTTGGAGAGGCAGAGCGAAAGAACGTGGAGAGCATAACCTTTCATTGACTGATTCATGCTGTACCGTTCGCTACTACATACACACAAGGAACATACATTCATACTTCTTTTGTTATTATTTATAATTCAACAAGCTATCATTCTTTATTTACATACGGCTTTTGGGGGGATATTTTAAGCCTAGCGGAGCCCATCCTCTCGCCAAGCCTGAGAAGAGCAGATTTCTTCCAGAGAAGGACAGAAAGTGAGAGAGAGGAAGTGAGAAAGAGATATAGAGGAATAATCGACCCCAGTACTAGACTGGTTCTTTTTTATCGACCTCGAAAGGAAGAAATTCAAAGCTGATCTCAGACTTCAGAGAGCCTGAACGAATACCACAAAGCACTCTGTCCGACGTTCTAACGACTCTACCATTCGCTCCCGCCAGTAGACGTTAGCATAATGTTAAAAATAAAAGAAGAGAAAACACCTATGTTGTAATAATCAGAAATCTGAACATACTACGCTCACACTATAACTTAAGATTTATTATATAGGTAGCTGTCTCAGTACGGATCTCGCGAAACTAGATATCACATAACTAATTTGAAACTTACAATTACAAGCCATGAAAGAAACTCTACTTTAGACTATATCGTTTACACATAGGTATAGACAAACAAACATATTTTTAAACAAGAAGTGAGAGATAAAAGGTAAGAGAGAGGGGGAGAGAGAGAGACAATCATAGAGAGAGAGTGGTTAATGAGGAATAGAGAGAGAGAGTCATCTCGTTAAAGATTTATAACCAGATTTGAATATTTTTATTTTTCCAAGCAAGGTAGGCAAGAGATAGAAGCCTGTCTGAATTTAAACGTATTATACACAGAAAACTGTTCTTGGGGAATCAGACTAAGCTATTTCTAGATGCATGTACTACGAAAGGTTTCTCTATCAATAGCGCTTTTCAGAGCAGCCATTTTATAAGAAGTAGCCACATTTTAAATAACTGTTGATGAGAATAATACTCATAGCGATAAAACAATGTGTATGAACATATGGCACTAAATGATATATCAACTAACTTTGTATATTAACATAATATACATACAATATATTTGAGAATACTATTCTTTGCACAGTATTTTCACTCTTTCAATACCAAATCAATATCAGTCCGATATATTTTATTCATCTACAAATTGGATTACCGAATGAAATATTGGCCGGAAGAAGAAAGAAACAATTACTGGATAGCACACCAGATTCATATTGAATACCGTGGGAGAATTTATGGACAAATATGAATTAATTGTTTCTTTTGGCAACTGATGGGAAAACGGAAACTGCTTCCGTTCCCATTCACTTGACTTGATCGTTGTGACGGAAAACAGCAATTGTTTACATGATATGTTGAGGGTAAACTATAAGTGTTTCGGCAGCATGTGTTTCCGAATTTACAATATTCGCCACAACAGAAACGGGCAATGATTGAAGAAGCATAGCACCTATTGGATTGATTTAGTTAAACTGTTTCAATTTAATTTCGTTTGCTCGTTTTGTGGCGACTTAACCTTTTTTCCTCCTTTTAGTTCTTATAATATAATTACTGGATAATTTGGAGAGAGAAACAAAGAAAGCGGTAATAGAGTCAAGATTTTTATTTTTCTATCATAAACGGGAACAGAATGGTAATTGTAATGTCGTCAATTGATTTACGGAATATATTTGAATATATATATATATATATATATATATATAAGTATATATATATATATATATATATATACATATTTACATTCCGTAAATATATATATATATATATATATATATATATATATATATACATATATATATATATATATATATATGTGTGTGTGTGTGTGTGTGTGTGTGTGTGCATATGTATGTGTGTGCGTGTGTAAATAGTCCCTGGAAAGAAACAATGCAGTTATTAATAAGATTTAAAATTAATGCATGCAAGATTTCACAGCATTAGCAGCATTCCTTCATAGTCAGCCTATGAGCTTGTCAACCCACCCTTATATATGAAATAATTGTTTCTACGTTTGGCACAAGGTCAGCAATTATCCCAGTGCATTACTTTCTTTTATCGACCACGTAAGGATGAAAGGCAAAGTTAACCTCGGCGGGATTTGAACTCAGACCGTAAAGGGACGTAACTATGCTGTAGAAGCATGGCGTCCGACCCCCTACCGATACTGCCAATCCACCGCCCTTATATATGAAATAATTGTTTCTACTTTAGGCACAAGGCCAGCAATTACCCAGTGCTTTACTGGTACTTTATTTTATCGACCCCGTAAGGATGAAAGGCAAAGTCAACCTCGGCGAGATTTGAACTCAGATCGTAAAGGGACGTAACTATGCTGGAGAAGCATGGCGTCCGACCCCCTACCGATACTGCCAATCCACCGCCCTTATATATGAAATAATGAATTTCTGTTTAGTTGTCGATGTTGTCGTGTCCAACCATATTGTTTGTAGCATATCTTTGTAAGCTGAATGCAATGGTTGTATGAATATTTCTGTTTTGGAATTAATCTGTTTTCAGAAGAATAACCAGTTATTTAACAATGCTGGTAGTTGTGGCATTACCGTTGGATAGAGTATTCATCTTAAATTTAATGAATAGTTTCCTACGTTGCATGTGCGAATACTCGCGTCAAGTGTATGTATGTATTTATATATGTAATTATGTATGTATGTAATTATGTATGTATGTATATATATATATATATGTGTGTGTATGGGTGTGTGTGTGTGTGGTGGGAGAGTATGAAAATACTCGGTTTGGTACACAAGCGCGTGGTTAGCCAATCTGGAGTGGTAGACCCATGGCCCTTGTTAAGACATCATTCCATTTTAGGAGCAGGAAAACTCTGGTATAAGCCCTACAACTCGATGCCAACCAATAATGTTCACCTGTTCTTTTGGGGAATACCTGTCACCGTTGTTTTAGTGTATGGGATTGATCCAGCGCAAGGTCTTTCGTCAATTAAAAACTAAATATCTTACACGTGTGTTGCATGAATATGACTGACCGTAGTTGAAAAGGCATGGTCTTTTTGTTGCAGCATATGCAAAGATGAATATAAGTCCTTTCGGGAGAAAACATCACGTTCGCGCCACTCATATGTGAGAAAAGGCTCAAGTAATGGCAATTCTCAAAAGTGAGATGCAGCTATCGTGCATGTATGTATGTATGATGGTATCCAATGATGTTGACTTGTTCTTCTTTTTGGTTAAGAGAGTGGGACTGGCTTTGTGCAGTGCCTTTGCTCACTATAAAAGCTTCACGACACAGGCATTGCTTTATATCTGGAGATCTCTCTGCACTTGTCGTCACATGGTACCATGGGCCCAGCACTATGTGTCAATAATTGTCACAAGTGTAGTGTTTGTACCAGAGTTTTCAAGTCGCTGGCTGAACTAAAAAGTTACACTCGTTCAGCGCATCGGTAGGGGTTCTCCTACATGGATATAAAGTAGTGGCCGTACTCGAAAACGAGTTGGCAGCCACCATGTATGTATCTATGTATGTATGTATGTAAGAAGAAAAGAAAATATCAGTGATACGAAAAGATTTCCTGGTGGAAGTTCAGGTAGACTCCGGGTGTATATCCAGTTTCAGAGTGAAAATCCAGTATTTATGTATGTATGTATTTATGTATGTATGTATATATATATTTATGTGTATATCCTTTTTTTAATTTTCAGTTTATTTTTTAATGGTCACCATCCCGGCATCAAGGTTGTATAGAAAACGAAATCTCCTTGGGCCGTTATGCAGTCGTTCACCCTTTGAATCATATGAATGTTTTACAGACTTTTATGGTTTCAAATATTGTTCTTCCTTCAAGAAGTCACTCTTTGGTGCAGGTCGTCGATTGGTATATATCATGTGACATCAATAATGATAGGTATGAAACAGGTGTATTTTGGATACACATCAATAGTCTGTATATATTCTCCTCTTGTATCCTTCTTACTTCATTAACCTCGAGTGGACACAAACAATCATATTGGCTGTTTTAATTTGGTCATGGTTTCTACCAATATTAATTTGAACCACCAATCACATTATATTCATTATAATTTGTTCTTATTTATTTCCAGATTGTGTATTCCAAATTGCTCTATCATATCGTGTCTCATAGGAGATAATAACGAGTAGGAAGATATTCTTTCACAGTTGGCAGTTATGTAGCTAATAGCTTTGGTCTTTAGCCTGTGGTTTTCCTATTTAATGCAGTAGGTTCTTAGTGAGGATATCTTCTTACTAGATTGCATGAAGGCATCCTTCAAGATTAAATATTAAATACTTGTCGAAATTCCATGTCAGGATTTTAGTGTGGTTTATTCCCTCTGTAGTTTGCGCTTTTGTTCTCAAGTACCCATGTACAACTTTCTCAATGAACTAAGCAATTTTTGCTCCAGCATTGACTAATGTTTTCCTGTGTTCTTGGGAAAGAGATTTATATCAGCTTATATTTCATAGCTTTCTTCTATTTCAATGGCTATCCTAACACTATTGCTTTGTTTATGCTCATAAAGAAGGGTGAGATGGATAATGGCCTTTTTCTTCAGTTGAAGCTGTTGTGCTTCAATCCAGTTTCGTATGATGTTAATGGGGATCTTATGCCCCTATCACCCTATTTGCTATCCCGTTGATGTTGAAATATCCAGTAATATTGTGCAACATACAACTTATTTCATCCACTTTGTTGAATTCTTGCAGTGACCAGTTCAGAAGACCAAATGTTAAAGCTAGGATGGACACAGTAAAGCTGACAATGTGCTTGTTGGGGACAATGTGCTTGTTGTAGGCTGAGAGTTTTGATGACTATATTCTCTTACCCTCGTAGGGTATTCATTCCAAATCCTATTATGTATACCATTCTTGTCCTGTTCAGGATACCAATAGTAGTCATTTAATCGTAGTAGTTGTATCGTCAAGCGGTTCATTTTTAGATTTTCGGGAAACGGAAGGGACGACCTATCACGAAAAATGCTCATTTGGACTTGCAAAATTACATTCCAATGTCTATGGAAAATTGGGTAATGCAATCTAATTGCTTTTTAATATGGTTGATGTTTGCTTCATAAACTTCAGGTTCTCGCCAAAGAAACTTTGGAAGGTCCATTTTATGACCACTATGTTTTGTGACCAGGTACGATAGTAGGTTGTGCGAAAGGACAAAGCGCTGCACTAACAAATTATCAACCTGCATGGTAACGTTTTGATAGTGTATATCTGATTCAATTTACTTTTTATCGCTTCTAAGAAGCAATGTGGTGTGCCATGTATTGGTCTGGTATTGAATAGAAGTTACTAGTTATTCTGAAGATTTGACTATCACTGATAGTCTACTTATGTTGTATATTCCGGCAATCCATCCACTTTATGGCCAAGATTTTGCGGTTCATCAGTTTTCTTCCTCTACATATTCACTCAAATATTCACTCTGTGGCAGGTATTCTTGGTCGGCAGTGGTACGCCTGGGGCTATAAATAAACTCTTCATCAGCTAGCTTGGACTCAACTATACTTTGCCAGATTCTATACTTAATATGGGAGGCTTAACAATGAGATTCCTCTATAATTAGAGCAATATCTCTAGTCTTCCTTCGGGAACATTGGAAATACCACTCCTGATTAACATATTGGGCCGAATTGCATCCTACTCAGAGGTCTTGCAACATTTGGGCGCTTTAATTTTTAATTGTTCAGGAGTCTGCAGCAACCGCCAGGTTAACCGTAATTAATATGTATGGAATATTCATTTATATTTGGTTTTTCAACTAAGAAAACTCTGTGTGTGTGTCTGTCTATCTCTCTCTCTCTCTCTCTCTCTCTCTCTCTCTCTCTCTCTCTCTCTCTCTCTCTCTCTCTCTCACACACACTTTCTCTCTTTCATTCTCTCTTCTCTCTATTTAGTTCTCTCTGCGTGTGTAGAGTGTTCAACCATTTGTACGTTAATTTCGTTGGTCACGCAACTGGAACACTTGTCGTCGGAACCGACGGGGGTGCAACAAGCGCACACACACACATTACTTAAACACGGCTACGTATTTACAAAATTCATCGTGTGTGGCTTCATATATCTAGATCCCTATTTACATTGACATACTGTATTAGTATGTTTACATGTTTAGGTGTGCTTCTATAAATACACATGTACGTAGGTTTACTATACATCTAAGTGTATACATGAATTGTAAGGGTAGAGATCTTTGCATTTAACAATTGCTGGATTATGGCAAATATGGGTGCCGGTAGCCGATGCCCTCGCTTTCTCAATCGAGAGTGCTCTGAACTCCAATCGAGCCAGCGACTGGGAGCGCCTCTTCTATTTCGCGCCACTCACCCTCGGCCTCCCCACCTTTGGCGCTGACCGAGGCGGCCTGTCGAGAGCAGACTTTGTCAAGGCCAATGTTTCGTCCTTTGGGCAAGCGCCCATACCAAGCGTGCCGAAGGACGCTACACCTCTTGCTCTTGGGTGCCTCCAATCCTCCACCCCTGAGGCCAGAGCGCCAAGCGTTTGCGTGACCACGTAAACGCTAAACTTATCATGGGGGATGTCTCGGCCGCAGTCAGAGTGGTTGCCTCAGAGGACACTGTCCTCCAACCCACCGAGGAGGTCCTGGCTGCCCTGCGACTCAAGCACCCTGAGCCACCCGTTGACCTCCGACCCATACCCCCACCCGATCGCCACCTGCTCCTTGTGGCTTCTGACGCAGACATCATGTCTACCATCAAGTCCTTCCCAGTTAGCAGCAGCGGAGGTGCTGATGGTCTCCGACCAGGCCATCTCAAGGAGTTGCTATCCCCCCTCTCCGCTGAGGCCGGGCGCCGCCTTCTGAGTCCAATTGTGGCACTCACCAATAGACTTATCCATGGTCCCATGGATCCTCACGCCCGAGGCCTCTTTTTTTCGGCTAGCCTGGCCGCTCTCGGGAACAAAGAGGGTGGCATACGCCCCATCGCTGTGGGCAATGTCTTTCGGAGGCTGGCTGCTAAGGTGGTCTGCAGGTCCATAACACCTGAATTGGGTCGGGAGTTCAGTCCGGTGCAACTTGGTGTCAGCGTGTCTGGTGGCTTTGAGGAGGCCGCACAAGCAACCAGGCAGTTCTTCAACAGCTGCCCACCGGAACCGGCTTCCAGGGACTCCAGGCACCTCATTGTCAAGCTTGACATGAGGAATGCCTTTAACTGCATACGCCGGGACCATCTGCTCGATGCCTACTTCAGCCGATCCCCCTCCGCCTACTTGTCATATGGAACCCGAGCATGTTCCTAACTGCTGAGACGATCATACCTTCGGCCACTGGGGTCCAACAGGGCGACCCTGTGGACCCCCTCCTGTTTGTCCTTGATATAGACCACATTTCCCGGAGTATCACTGCCCTTCCTCTCAATGATTGGTACCTGGATGATGCTACGCTGGGTGGGCCCGTAGAGACTGTCTGCCATGACCTTCAATCGGTGGTTCCTGCCCTGGCGGGAATCGGCCTCCAGGTCAACTCGTCCAAGTCGGAGGTGGTGAATGTCAGTCATCATGCTGAGAGTTTTGCAGCCTCCGTCTCGGGTCACCGATCCACCCGCTCTACCAGGTCTAAACTCCAACAACTCCAGTCCCTCATGAGCCGACTGGGCTTGATCGACGGCAACCCAACTCTCTTCCTGTTGAGAAACTGCTTCGCCATGCCGAAGCTCCTCTACACCCTTCGCAGCGCTCCGTGCTACAGCCACGCATCTCTCCTCGTTGACGTCCATACTTGTATCCGAGCGGCAGCTGAGGAGATATGCAACGTCAGGTTTGACGACATTGGATGGCAACAGGCCACTTTACCTGTCAGATATGGCAGCCTTGGTCTCCGGTCCCCGATCTCACTGGCTTTGCCGGCGTTTCTTTCATCGGTAACCTCATGCCGCGTCCTCGTCAGCAGGGTTCTCCAAAACGCAATAGAACCCTCTGGGTTCAGGGAACGTGATGCCGCCTATGTGACGTGGGACAGATTGGGACTTATTCAAGTAGACGTCCCTCCTACTTCTCCCCCTGCTGACGTCAAATACGCCAAAGCATTTGGGATGCCATCCAGTGCAACCTGGCCTCAGACAGGCTCACGCGCCAGCTCGACCAACACTGCCTTGCCTGTTTTCGCGCGGCCTCCAAACTCCAGAGTGGTGCCTGGCTCCATGCTTTTCCCTCCCTCTCCAATGGCTCGCAGCTGGATAACGATAGCCTACGCATCGGCGTTTCCTTCAGACTTGGACTCCGGATCTGCGAGCCACATAAATGTCGCTGTGGATCTACCGTGGACTTTTCGGCCTCCACCCGCTTTCCCGTCGCCACAGTGCAGGCCGCCTTCCACGCCATGCTGCCCTCAACAAGGTCATAAAGCATGGCTTGGACGCTGCAGGCTTCCTCTCCCAAATCGAGCCGGTGGAGCTGGACCGAGGGGACGGCAAAAGGCCAGATGGTATGACCATCTTCCCGTTCCGCGGTGGCAAACCCCTCGTCTGGGATGCCAATTGCACCGACACATTCTCCAACCGCAACCTGGTGCAGTATACTACTAACCCAGGTACTGCTGCACTTCGGGCTGAGGAGGCCAAACCCTCCAAGTACCGGTCGCACTCCGACAGGTTCGCGGTTCGCGCCCTTAGCAGTGGAGACTTCTGGTTCCTTGGCTCTATTGCTACCTCCTATTCACCACCATAGGCGCTAAGCTGGTCAGCCGCAGGTGTAAGCCTCGCGAGTTGGAATGGCTCTTCCAGCGCAACTCCATTACCATCCTCGGGGGAAACCCCTTCTCCATCCTGTCCACTGGGGTTGTGGGGAAGCCAGCACGTGGGACCCCATTTACTCACCATACGGATCAATAGGCAAAGTTATAAACTATTGTAAGTTATAAACTATTATAAATTAACAGGCTACGCACCTCCTCGAGGAAGATAAAAAGCAAAGGAAGGATAAAAAACAACGGTGACATCGGTGGGATTTGAACTTCGACTTAAATAAAAACTATATATGTTACCAAGACAGAAATTGCTCAAATGTACACTAAAATATTGTGACACCAGCGTTGTAGAAGTAGTAATAGCCACGTAGCTACTTCGTAGAAACAATGCACAACTGTGTATCAATAAATTTCATTCACAACCAAATAATTAGATGTCACAAATATATGCTTGCATGTGTGTATATGTGCATGTGTGTATGTGTCTAGATGTGTTGTGGGAGGCATGTGTGTGTATATATTAAATTTGCAGTATTCATATATGTTCATTTTACATTTACAGATTGATATATACATACACACACACACACACACACACACACACATATATATATATATATATATATGAAATGATACAGCCAATTTTCCACACAATACAATTAGTTAGCACCCCGAACGTTTAATTAGGAATATACTCAGTTATTTCCTAATGTTTGTTGAATGAGTTAAGATTTGGCCGGAGTATCGCTATTAGCTTTCTCCGATTATGTATTTTTATATATATATATATATATATATATATATATATATATATATATATATATATATATATATATATATATATATATATATATATATATATATATATATATATATATATTGCGTTTGAAAACATTGTGTTAGTAATTATCAGATAAATTAGTGTCGATATAGTCGAGCAAAAATCCTAGAAAACACTGCTCCAGCATTACAATTGTCCAATGGTCGATACCAGGAAAAGAATAAAAGGGGGGCGTGTTCATTGTAAATTGAGAAAGAAAAATCCGTTTTTAACTGCTATAAAATCTCAAAACTAATTAAACGAAAAGCTTTTATTGGTAAAATCATTAATTTTTCAACATTTTCCTATTATCTCGCAGAAATTATCTTTAATTAGAAAATTTAACTCTTGGACATTTAGGCTGTTTTAAATTTCAGTCGATTTTCAGAAAACAATCGGATTGATTTTAATCTAGATTTTTGCCTCAATTATCATTTAATGGTTGGTCATTCACCATGTGTAAAAGTATCTCGTAAAAACATTTAAGTAGAGATTATACTTGAGCCATAATAATTATTATTAAAACTCTTAAATATATATATTTCAGTTACCATATGAAATTATCACTCGTGGCGGGTAACGCGGAAGGATTTTTCTGTCTTGAATTTTCTTGAATTTTCTTTCTTCATTGAGAAATTTCCTCTGGAGCTGAGTTTCTCACAATACTCATAATATTATTGTTACTCAGCGAAACTGCAGTCGGGACATTAAAGTAAGTAGGTAAAGACTTTTTTCTTATTTCGTTGACTATTCCAAAATATAAATATATATATATAGAGAGTGAGAGTGGTGGAACACTGGAAGGTAATATCCGTAGTGGTAGAACACTCAGTCCAAGGGACGAGTTAGGTAGAAGTGGTTATACAACAGTTAGTTCACCATACCGAGAACAATTGTTTCACCTTCGCGGATCTTCAGCACGGGATGAAGATCCGAGCTGAAGATCCGCAAAGGTGAAACAATTGTTCTCGATGTGGTGAACTAACTGTTGTGTAACCACTTCTATATATATATATATATATATGTGTGTGTGTGTGTATATATATATATATATATATATATATATATATATATATATATATATATATGTGTGTGTGTGTATATATATATATATATATATATATATATGTGTGTGTGTGTGTGTCAGGTCACCAGTTGGTGCTACTGGTAACATGTATCCCAGTACAACCTGTCTCATGGTCGGGTCGTTGGCGACTAAACTGGCAACCCCACCAAGGTTTCTTTGTGAGGAGGGTGACTTTGGACATCCTGCAGGACTAAAAACAAAACCTGTCAAAGGACAAAGGAGCTCTTAAGAGTCAATGGCCATCCAAAATCACCGGGAGAGATGAGCCCTTAGCCTTTGTCAAGGCAGAATTCTAGGAGATGTTATATTTAATATTTTTGTCTTTCAAGGACCATATGCGTTCTGAGAGAGCTGTGTCCTTGAAAGACAAAAATATTAAATATAACATCTCTTGGAAAAAGGTTTCCTCTGCTTCTTCTCTATCCAAGACTTGCAATCTCTGTCTAAATGAAAAATTTACCATTATATCTAATTTAGATTCTATAATAAATAGACGCACTGACTTGTTTTCTATCTGCTTGCATAAATTCCACAGAACTTTCCATAAAGTATACAGCTAATATCCTAAACTTTACCAATTCAGAATCCTTTTCTCAAAGGCATATATATATATATATATATATACTTCTTTAAAAATATACCCATGTTTCTACCTTATTTCAAAGTTATTTATTATATTCTATATCACTCCTATTTATCACTTTCCTTTCTGCCTTTTCCTTTTCTTTTCTTTTTCTTTTAATTTCTAACCCCTAATCTGTACCTTTTCTCACTGTGCCTAACATAGAAACAATTATTACACAATACACTATATTCTTACTTTATATCACCTTGAAAAAATCCTTCGTAAACATAAACATTTTTTTTGACGTTAGATTATTCATCCTCTATTCATTATTTTTTCTCACTTTCATCTAACTTATTCATGCTCATCTCACAATATATCCTTACTTACATTACTTTTGTTTTTTTTAATAATACATATCAACATTTTCTTTCCATCGTACATATTATTAAACCCTTAAATATTATTCTTAATACATATTAACATTTTCTTTCCATCGCACATATTATTAAACCCTCAAATATTATTCTTAATACATATTAACAATTTATTTTCATCGCACATATTATTAAACCCTTCAATATACAAACCTTAACTTTACATTATTGTTCTCTTCGTTAATTTTCAAATTCTTTTAATTTATACATTATCTTCCAACGGTTTTTCAACCTCTCTATGTAAAGCAATATATTTTTCTCAGTTATAAAAGCTATCTCTCTCTCTCTCTATCACCCATCTCTCCTCCTATCTCATCCTTCCTCATTATACTCCTCCCCTCCACTTTTTACTCTCATCTCCTCCTCTTTTTTATCCTTTCCAACCTCCCCACCCCTCAAAAAAAAAATGTTCCCCAATATCACACATCAATCTAAAACTACTTTTCATATGTTGATTTAAAACTGCACTATCCACAAGTGTTTTTAACCTTCATATCATGTCTTCCTATTTTATCTGATGAAAACACAAATGTTATTGCATGGTGATATTTGTTTTTGAAATGCGCATAATAAAATACATGGAACTCATTTAACCATCTTTTGATCTTATATATTATGTATACTCCAGTCCTACAAACTGTAGAGTGCTTCTTATCCGATGTCTGCATTGCTTTATTGTACTACAATAAAACTCACCTCCTACATATATATATATATATATATATATATATATATATATATATATATATATATATATGTATATGTATATATATATATATATATATATATATATATATATATATATATATATATGTATGTATATATATATATATATATATATATATATATATATATATGTATATATATATATATATATATATATATATATATATATATATATATATATATAAACAAATAACGAAACGAAATTAAATTTCGTTTCGTTTGTAACTCACTTTTGTATGACTGACGCTTAAACAATTAAGTTAAAAATGTACATCTACATATGCATACTGAAATACTAGTATGCATATGAATACACACACGTATACATATGTAGATGTACCAAGTCTTTCACTGGTTACTTTACTGTGAGTATCCAGCTATTCTGTATGTAAACACACAGACAAACCGGTTTTTAGAGTCATACTGGTTTTTGAGGAAACACCTTTCCTCTATTCTCCAGAAAGCCAGACAAGGAATATTGAACTAGTTTCGTTGTTGTTACAACTCATCAGCAATATTTACCTATCTACCGGCCTTTCTGGAGAATCGTAAAAGCACATATCGTTATATGCTTTTTCTATGAAAATTAGTAGTGGGCAGACTAATTTGCATAGAGTGTGAGTACGTACCTGTTCAACGGAGACGATAAAAACAAATAACGAAACGAAATTAAATTTCGTTTCGTTTGTAACTCACTTTTGTATGACTGATGCTTAAACAATTAAGTTAAAAATGTACATCTACATATGCATACTGAAATACTAGTATGCATATGAATACACACACGTATACATATGTAGATGTACCAAGTCTTTCACTGGTTACTTTACTGTGAGTATCCAGCTATTCTGTATGTAAACACACAGACAAACCGGTTTTTAGAGTCATACTGGTTTTTGAGGAAACACCTTTCCTCTATTCTCCAGAAAGCCAGTTTAATTGTTTAAGCGTCAGTCATACAAAAGTGAGTTACAAACGAAACGAAATTTAATTTCGTTTCGTTATTTGTTTTTATCGTCTCCGTTGAACCGGTACGTACTCACACTCTATGCAAATTAGTCTGCCCACTACTAATTTTCATAGAAAAAGCATATAACGATATGTGCTTTTACGATTCTCCAGAAAAGCCGGTAGATAGGTAAATATTGCTGATGAGTTGTAACAACAACGAAACTAGTTCAATATTCCTTGTCTGGCTTTCTGGAGAATAGAGGAAAGGTGTTTCCTCAAAAACCAGTATGACTCTAAAAACCGGTTTGTCTGTGTGTTTACATACAGAATAGCTGGATACTCACAGTAAAGTAACCAGTGAAAGACTTGGTACATCTACATATGTATACGTGTGTGTATTCATATGCATACTAGTATTTCAGTATGTAGATGTACATTTTTAACTTAATTATATATATATATATATATATATATATATATATATATATATATATATATATATATATATATATATATATATATATATATATATATATATATATATATATATATATATATATATATATATATATATATATATATATATATATATATATATATATATATATATATATATATATATTTATTTATTGTGAAGGCGTGTGACTGAGTGGTTAGAGAATTGGATTCTCAATCGTGAGGTTGTGAGCTCGATTCCCGAACCGGGCAATACGTTATGTCCTTGAGCAAGATACAAGACACTTTATTTCACGTTGCTCCTTCTATCTGGAGTTGCGACCGATAGATAGTATTAGCAATTGGAAAGACCAATGGAAACATTGTTTCCTCGGTCCGATTTGACGAAAGTCGATCGTTCCTCTCTCTCTCTCTCTCTCGCTCTCTCTATATATATACATGCATGCATGCATATATACATACATACTCGAGGGCCGACTGAAAGGTTCATAAGCGGAAAGTAATATTGCCGTTATTAATAAGAGTTGAAATTCATGCATGCCAAGATTTCCAAGATGTAGCACCAATCCTTCATAGTCAGCCTATGAACTTTTCAGTTGAACCTCGTATATATATATATATATATATATATATATATATATATATATATATATGGGGGGGGGGGGGTAAATGAAGTTGCAAAACATTATGTGCTTTTTTTAAGTAAATATTTATTTCAGATAGTTTGATTACACATTGGCCGAAAACTGCATGGGGAGTGTTGGGCTCTATACACTAGTTGATTATAAGTTGGAATATTTTGAATATAATAATTGTAGGGTTGACTGCTTAGAGAGTAAAACGTCTGAACATTCGGCCATATATTTTGTCCAATATTGACTAAGTATACTTGAGTTCCTAACTGTTTAAGATTCTCTATTTCGGATATCAATTTAGGAGTTATAATAGTCAGTGATGCATCCATGAATAAAACAGCTAATTGTTTTGTGTATAAATTTGGATGCATAGTGAGTCCTGTTCTCATATTTCGTACAATATCAGCTAATCCATGAGGTACTGGTTTAAGGATTTCTTCAATGTCAGAGCTTGTTTTATTAATTAAACTGGTGAAGGGCTGACTATAACTTTGAGAACAGTCAACGAAAGAGAATGTTCTGAAACTTCCATATATTGTGTTTGGAAGCATCATGTTAATAAACTGTGTAATCATATCGGTGCGGTATAACCCCAAGGTTAAAATATCATATCCAAATGAGACAGTACCTTTAAAAAGAAGAAAGTTATATTTATTAAATCAGAGAATACTGTGGTTGAGATTGTTTTAGGAAAGCCAGTAAATGCATGTTATAAATATATGTGAAAATAAGAGTAATTTAAAACACAAAACAAGGCAACGTAATATTTTATATTTTCGTGTGAGAACTCTTTTTTCAAAAGAAAGGAAATTGAGTATGAGGAAGCTGATGAATGTAGAATGTTCTAGATGTTTATCAGAAATGAGTAGTTTTCACTTTATGATGTTTTTATTATAGTCCTCAATTTTCTGCTATTTTATAACACACATGTTTATAACCTTATTAAATTTTACTCGTATGTTTCGACTCTCAGAGACTCTTAATTAAAACCATTGCCTACCCTGGTGAAACATGCATTGGAATAAAAATACAAACTTAAACCCCATGAAATAAAATGGAGAATACTGGAAAAGACCCAAAACATACATCAACTATGCTTAGTACCAATGATAAAACCAAGAATATTCCAGGATTTAAAATCCTCTAAACGTGAGATTTTCAGGAATTACTTATAGTTTTAGAAATATTTAGTATCTTCTCAGAGATACCAGTTTCTAGATCTAAATCCTTTGCAGCTAAACGGACAAATCAAGTTTGCAACCTTCATACCTTATTTTACAACATTTTCAACCATAACCTCTCTCAGAATATCATCCATTCACTTTATATACAACTCTCCTTACTAACGACGGGTTTAACACTACCAGACTAGCATCAACTCCCTGAACACGAACTTACTACCTTCATATCCATCTGTTGCTTTTCTCCCCTTATTCTTTCCTTTTCTACATTTCCTCCCAATCAAAGTTAAATTTCGGTCAGCACGAGTATGTGTGCGTACATGTAAATGGGTGTATAGATATATGTTGATAATTATTGATAATATATATGCATGTATTTTTCGTTTGTCCCAGCTATTTTTTGAAAGTACAAACTGGTTTACATACCAGAATTACCTCCTCTCTATCATTTTTATTCTTTCATTTTTTTTTCTCATTTTTACACATGAGACTCCTTCGGTCATTTATATGCACATTAGTTTGAAGTTATGACTAACATCCATAGCATGGAGTTCTGCAAGCTTCGTTGGCTCATGAAACCATCGTTTTATGATATATATATATATTGTTATACTTTGTTGCCAATAAACACACACACACACATGCACACACACACACATATTCCTGTTCCTATAACCATGCCAATTCTGAGCTGAGGATCCGCTAAGGTGAAACAATTGTTCTCGGTATGGTGAACTAACTGTTGTGTAACCACTTCTCTCTCTCTCTCTCTCTCTATATATATATATATATATATATATATATATATATATATAACGAAGGAGTTGTAGTAAGGAACCAGATGTACCATAACGCACCAGAGTACTCAATACTTAGTGTATTAGAGTGGGTAATAGGAAAATGTATGACCCGGACGGTAGAGCTCAAGCCGTTTCGACGGCTATTTCTGGACTAAATTCTGAATTTAGTCCAGAAATAGCTGTCGAAACGGCTTGATCTCTGCCGTCGGGGTCATACATTTTCATATATATATATATATATATATATATATATATATATATATGATGTTGAGGACTAATTAATACGGAATTCTAATTCTTCATTTAATAATTGTTTCTACTTTAGGCACAAGGCCAGCAATTACCCAGTACATTACTGTTACTTTATTTTATCGACCCCGTAAGGATGAAAGGCAAAGTTAACCTCGGCGGGATTTGAACACAGACTGTAAAGGGACGTAACTATGCTAGAAAGCATGGCGTCCGACCCTCTACCGATACTGCCAATTCACCGCCCTTCATTTAATAATGGAAGGAAATTTATCTTTCTACATGCTAGCTAGCCACCTGGTTTACTAGAATGTTTTATTATCTAATTCCAATTGTTCATTCCTGCTTTGCCAATCTTAAAATGTTTCACGTGCCAATATTTAGCGAAACTTACTTGACTGGTCTCGTTGGAGGGGCATTTCTGTTGTTGTCGTGGTCGGTAGAGTTGTTACTGTCGTAGTTGTTGTAGTATGTACTGGTGTTGTGGTTGTAGTTTGAAGTGTTGTTGGCATTGTTGTTGACATTGTTGTTGACATTGTTGTTGGTATTGTTGTTGGTATTGTTGTTGGTATTGTTGTTGGTAAAGTTGTAATAGCTGAAATAGAATGTACGTTATAAAATTTGATTTAAAATATAAATAGGTTTATAGCTGAAACCAATACAAGAAAAAAATAAAGTGACTAGACTCCTTTCATTCAGTGATTCGGATTCAATCTCAGCTTGGATATCGATATTTTTATGCTGAATTTGTAATTAGGAAAGTGATGAAACTCATAAGATCTCATTTCCCCTTTTAGTATTCAGACTTTTAACATAATTTGTTATACTCATTTACTTGTTTCTTAGAAGCATCTATTATGTTTTTTATTGTACAAACTTAATTTCGCTCGAAATGTTACGAGATTGTATGCAAACCTACATCCTTAGCCGTAGAGGAGTACAAAGCTGAAAGATTTTATGAATTGATGTGTAAGAGTCGAAATGAGAAAATAGTTTCAGTGCATAAGAGTAACTCATATAATTTTATATTTATTAGTATGGAACATATATCCATAGGTTTACAATATCTGATATTGTAAGTACCTTTAACTCTATAATGTTGTCCTAATAATTAGCCATAATTATTTCAGATAGATAATGCTTATTTACAATTAAATTCATGAAAATCTACTTCATATTTTCAATCAACTTTTTTATTCTAGATATAAAAAACGAAATACATTCTTCACTGTTCTGGTTTATTTTTATTTAACTATTCTTGATGAATTTGAAATATGAAATCGCCAGTATAAATATTTGAACAAGAAAAAGTGATACAAAATGTTTCCCAATAAGTAATCAACCTTTTTGGCACACAGGAAAACAAACGGACACACTTTTTTCGTTTTAGTGTTCCTCAAAGTCACTTAACCAATAATGAAATCATGATCAGATCGTATGAAATACGTATTTGTAAAACATTGATTAAAGATAACTAGTCACAAGATTAGCAATGAAATAAAGTGTATATTATTTATGTATTTTATATGCACATACCTTTACAGGTTTTAACACCAAAAGAGCTGGCAATTTTCTCCAAAGCTGTATAGCTAGCGACGAGGAGGACATTATGTACAGGGTCACTTGCTATTGCGTTTAACTCTTTGGTATCTAGATTATATCCAACTCCTATAGCATAGACGTTTACCCCAGCATCATGGAGTAACTTTGCGGCGTTCCGAGTAGAATTTGCATCACGGGATTTTCCATCAGTTATGACAATCGCAATGAATGGTGCTGTATATATTTTCAGTTTCGGTTTCACTTCTTTCATTAAAAGCTGTAATGCTTCCGCTGTATTGGTCTGCCCTTTTCTATAAGGAATTGCACCTAAAGCTGTTTCCAAATCCTCTTTGTTGGTGAATTTATCGAGAGAGAATTCCAAATGCGCACGATCACTAAATGTTATGGCGCCAACTCGCACATGTGAATTACTTTGCCCAATATGAAAGTTTTTTATGAGTTTCTGGGCAAATGTTATCTGCCTTCTGTAGTCAACAACCCAAATACTACTTGATGAGTCCATAACAAATACAATATTTGCTGCCTTCCCGCTACATTCTGTAAATAAAATGTTATAAATATATTTCAAAACTTTTGTACATATTTGACAAGCTACATTTAGTATAATTATATTTCTAAACTGTATATCTACAATGAAGGTGGTGGAGATACAATAATGCTGAAACCTGCAATATTTATACAAGTTCCTTTCCACTCTGAATTCAATTCAAATATATCTACTAATAAACAGCGTGTGTAAGCACAATTTCCGAACTGTTGCAATCTGTAGCATATATTTATATCCAATTACTTTAGATATCTATATTAATAAATCCTCGACGTAGCTAGTTTGTGATGCGTTATCTTTCACCTCTTTTAAAACATATCACCTTTTCCCAGCTTATCAATGACTTCTGAAAGGACAGAAACTTTCAGCTTCTCATTTCCCCTCTTAAATATTAATATTGTTAGTATCCTCTTAACAACAGCCTAATAGATTTCTTCTATTAATTCATATATTTTCCATTATATAACAATCTTAAAATTGCATTATTACTTTCGAAAAGGGTACATACGTGTTTCTATGGACTTGCTATGAACCTGAGCCTATAAACAAAAAAAGAAATGGATTAATTGTTAGTTATTAAAGTATAAGATATATTAGATATTAAACGTAAAATATAGAACACCTTTATATATAGTTTTAACTTTAGTTGTAGTTTTAGTATAAAATAATTGTTTCTACATTTGGCACATGGCCAGCAATTGGAAAGGGAGGGATAAGTCTATTAAATCGACCCCAGTGTGTTACTAGTACTTTACTTTATCGACCCTGTAAGGATGAAAGGAAAGCTAACCTCGGCGGGATTTGAACTCAGAACGTAAAGAACCGTAACTCTATGTCGTAAAGCATATTGTCCGACGCTCTACCGATACAGCCAATCCACCGCAGTGGACTATTTGCTGGAATCTGCGAATATTTTTATTTTTTGAATCTGGTTTTCCATTATAGAAGACCGTCAAGCCAACATAGTACAGACTGAAATAATGGTTTCTAATTTAAATAGAATGCCAGAAAGTGAGAGGGTCGATTAAATCGAACACGAAAAGAGGACAGGCAAAGTTGACTTCGGCGAGATTTGAACTCAGAACACGGAGGGCCGGAATAAATACCACAAAAAAATGTTATCTGCTGCCCTAATTACTCTGCCAGCCTACCTCCCTTACAGACTGAACTCGTAAAGGTTAATATAGAAATCATTCTTTCAGAAAGAAATTAAATTAGTAATACCATGTCTACCTATTCACATCAGTAGTTCAGCAGACTGTAAGAAGCCGTTCCTCACACAATTACTAAATAAGCAAAATAACTATTATATTTATCTTATTAATGACATAACATATTTTGAAGCGACCCATATTTCAAATTGGTTACGATGGCATGCCATTCAGCAAATTCAATGGCCCGGAAATTGGCGACAAGTATATTTCTGTTAGAAAATATCTCATATCCTACGGTAACATTTTAATTAAAATAAATGAACATTTAAATGTTCATATTTCGCTGTTCCATTTATATATATGTATCAGCTTTCTCTTTTTGTTGCTGTTTTACGAGTAATCTGAGTATTATGAGTAAATGGTGTCTTCAATGTCTTTTCAGATTCCATACTGACTCACATAAGGACCAGTTGATGTATGTTGTCCATATCCACCATACGCCCTGCATGTTCTTCGATAATTTGAGATAGTTCTAACTAAAGTGGAAAGTTGTAAAATGTGTGTTTGATATTTGCAATTCTTTCTTAATTACATCTACCATTTGTTACTTAGGAGGTAAAAAGAAAAGAAGCATACGCATTAAACGAGGTGATATTCAATGGAGGACATTGCTAGTATAAAGCAAATGAAAACAAAGTCATGAATTCGTTTTGCTATTTAAAGCCCTATTCTTCCTCTTATTTTCTTCTGTTGTTTGAAAAGCGAGTAACGAACTAAATGACATGTTAAAACCAAGCTATTGAAAGACATGCTGTAATATGAAACGTATTGAAATTCGATAAATGAATTCTGTAAATGAGAGAAATGGGAAACAGAATTAAATTAGAAAAAATACATTTTGGTAATTCTAAAAGGCTCTTAATTTTTATGTAAAATACTTAAATATAGTTTTGCATACTTTCTCTTACTAACATAAACTGTTTCTCTTAGATTGGTTAATTTAACAAAATTTCCATTGCGTAAAGCCAACTAAACGGTGAAATTTAAAGAGAATAAATATAATTCTTATGAATTACCGAAATGTTGGGTGATTTGAAATGTTAGAAATGTTGGAATCCCAAACGCGAAAAATAACTAGAACAACAATCGATTGCTATAAATAATAGCTTACGAAATAGGATAAAATACCCTTATGGACAGAAGTGACCAACAGTCTTTACAGAGATATGTAGTGGCTGCTGGCCACATTTTTCCTTTTAAGCTATTATTTATAGCGACCAATTATTGTTATTTTCTGCGTTTGGGATTCCCACATTGTCAAAATAATAACAATAATTATAGAAAGAAGTTACAGAAAGTCGTCAAACATAACATATGTAATACATTCTGCTTTGGTGAAAAATTATACATATAATTTCATATCGTGTTTGTAAATATGTAAGTGTATACTTACAAATGTGATTAGTAATTTAATACTAGATTTCCAAAGATGAGTTAAAACGAAATATTTTTTCCAGTTTGAAATTTAAACTAATTTTAATTGTTTCTACTATTGGCACAAGGCCAGAAATTACCCAGTACATTACTGGTACTTTATTTTATCGACCCCGTAAGGATGAAAGGCAAAGTTAAACAAATTTAAACTAATTTTAATGTCAGCTCATTACATTAAAACAAGTTGGTGATATTTGAAATTTAGAATTTGGCTGATAAAATATGAGTGCATCACTCACACACACACACACACACACACACACACACACACACACACACACACACACACACACACACCTAGTCACACATATGTATGCGTTATCCGTCTGTGTTTTGTCACATAAACATATGGGACAAGATATTTTATACATTTATATATAATTGTAAACAAATGTATGAATACTTTATCATAATCAATTTTTAAAAATTCAATAGTCCGTTAACTTAATTGCATCTATACTCCTCTACAAATGTTCTACTTGAAATCTAATATGTTCGAATGTATTTAATATAGAATGTCTTTCAGTGAATGTGTCCTCACTAACATGTATTCTGAACATTTAAATAGATTTAATTGAAAAGACTGAATCCCGATATCTTCTATTTTCGAATAACAAATTCAGTGAATGAAGAGTAGAGACCGTGATACTTTGCATTACCAGGGAGTTTGATAAAAGAAAATTCTTCTCAGACCGGATGATGACCCGAATATTTGTAACACAGTACGTATGTATGGTGCCGTAACTCCTGATAGAGTCGTAGAGGCGCCGTATTGACATAAGGCATTTCTTGGGCATTTTAAGCCTTGTGGAGCCCATCCTTCTCTGTAGTACAGCAGATTTCTTCGAGAGAAAGATAGAAAGTGGGAGAGAGGAAATGAGAAAGAGATATAGAGGAAGAATCCACCCCAGTACTAGACTGGTACTGTTTTTATCGACCTCGAAAGGATAAAAGGCAAAGTTGCCAATTCGCCGCATATTGTAACACAGTAGACCCCACTAAAGTCACACAAGAGCTAGGGATTTTTCATTCTCGTTTAGTTGCAGATTATGATAAATGGTGATAGTTATAATTACGATTTTCATATTCTATATTAGGGATTTGGTCATTGTTGTTCCATTAAATAAATGGATTCGCTCATACTACTCGAAAAATGAAACTTAACTTACCAATATTAGAAAAATGGCTGCAATATACATTATTTCAATAGTATTCATTTTCTTGGTAAATTCACGTTCAAAGTGGAAGTTTAGTTGTTCGAATGTACTGTATATTCTTCATAAACACTTCTTTATGTACTCTTTATACACTTCATATAAACGTTTTGATAACAATTTTCAGTGCTGTATTTATTTATATGGATTTCAGGAGGAATCACTGCGGAAGTAATTTTCTAGTGAATTCTAAGTGTTTCCGGGTACTGAATTTTTAACATTGTAGGAATGACAACAAAGTACAAGGCAGCGTTAGGGGGAATGGTAAGAACTTATGCAATGGAATGTAATAGATATTGAAGAACCTTGATAAATTGGGATTGTCCACCCACATACTCTGTTATTTTTACTACCATTTTAATCATATTTATAACTAGAGTGGTTTCCCGTACGGTTCAACTAAACCACAATATGCAGATTGTGTGGGTTTGGAGTAGAATCTATCATGGTTAATGACGCATATTAATAATAATATGGGGGTTGCTGCAAGATATTATTAGATTCATGGAAAGTAATAAACTGCAAAACATTTCAATCAAGTAATATATTTCAATATGATAAAGGGCTTCAAATAACAAGCACCGTAATAAGTATAGTACTGATAAAATACTAAAATCTCCGGTCGAACATAACAAAATTAAATAAATTCCCTCCCACAGTCCAATGTTCACCCCTTTCACTCTCTTGCTATATATATATATATATATATATATATATATATATATATATATATATATATATATATATATATAAGCAGGTAAAAGATAAACAGAAATAACAAAAATAACAAAACAAATGGTACAGTACATGGAAGAAATATATTAGTTTAACGCTTGAAGTAGCACCAAGAGAGTCTTAACGTTTCGGACACTAGACCTTCGTCAGAAGATAGAGATATAAATAGAAAGTAAAGAGTGATGAGAGGAAAGAACGGGGGAAAATGAGAAAATAAAATGGGGAGAAAAAAAACCACTTGTGCGTATTCAGTCGGCCATCTTGAAGAGAGAACGGATTTGAGAGAGAGTGGAACGGATAGTCGCCCGCATGAGATGGTGAGAGGAGCGCGTAAGGATGGCCCAGGGCTTAGTGGTGGGAGCAGAGTATGAGGTGGGGTGGAATTTGACACGGAAATCTTGGGGAATAAGGTGGTGGTGGAGACATCGACTTATAAAAGGTGATGTAGACTATCGTAGCGTGTTTTTTGTGAAGATGAGTTTGGAGATGCAAGGAGCATTGGATATAAATAGGGGAAGAGGTCGGAAGAAGCGTTTGAAAGTAGAATGGAGCTGGCAGAGGAAGGATTTGAAATTGGATATGATGGAGGGCTGAGAATGGAGAGAAAGTGTAGAAGTAATAGCAGGAGACTAGCGGTGCGGTGGAGAGAAGGACGTGGTGTGGTGGAAAGAAGAGGCGAAAACATGGGTGGAAGGTAGAGTAAGAGGGGGAACAGGAGAGAGTACTGGTGAGATGGAGAAGGTGGAACTAAGAAGAAGATAGTGGAGGAAAAGTGCTAGTGAATCATGGGGGTAACCGCAGTAAGTAAGGTACTCAATACATAGCAGAGTATTAATATTTAATATAGAAATGGCTTCTACAGAACTAGAACTGTTCCATTCGGGAGAAATCATCAGGAAGCACCTGATGCTTTCTGAGGGTTTCTCCAGAATGAAACAGTTCTAGTCCTGTAGAAGCCATTTCTATATTATATATATATATATATATATAATTATTATTATTAGAGAATACCAGTAATGCACTGGGTAATTGCTGGCCTTGTGCCAAAAGTAGAAACAATTATTAGAGAATGCACAACCAAATTCCTGAAAAAATATTTATTAATATTTATTGGTTTACAATTGTTTCAGAAACCAGACAACAATTCAGTCCGTAAAAATAAAATCTATCAATTAGAGATTCGATAAGTACGGATGGTATCAATATACACTTTTTTCATGAAGTATTATTCTCTTGCTTACTTTCATTGTCCGCTTGTCTTGCACTTAATACGCGTTGAGCACACTGTCCTCTTCACTACTGGCTTATAATTCTCACAACTAATATCTTATCTCTCCTTCTTGATTGGTTTGTACACTTACTTTTGATATATAAATATATATATATATATAGATAGATATATATATATATATATATATATATATATATATATATATATATATATATATATATATATATATATATATATTATAAAGAGCCTGAACTAGTCTGAAACTAGTTGTTGAAACGGCAAGAGCTCAGCCATTGGGGTCCCGACTCTTTATAATGTAACCATACTCTACTACACTAAGTATTAAGTGCTCTGGTGCGTAATGGTCTACCCAGTTTCAAACTAAATCTATCATTATTTATATATACATATATATATATATATATATATATATATATATATATATATATATATATATATATATATTAGATAGACTATATATATATATATATATATATATATATATATATATATATATATATATATATATATATTAGATAGACTATATATATATATATATATTACATAGACTCGCGTAGCTAAGACAATATCGAATAGGAATCAAAAAGGCGGAGCGTAGAAGACAAATAGGACGAAGAAAAAAAAAGAACAACAGAGAAAACAGACGGCCTCATTTCTCCCAGTGGATGAACAAGTCGCCATTCGTTCTGTGCCCTCTCTTCGTTGGACTATAGTCCAAAATACTTATTTCTATTTTTCTGTTCTTGGCTAAGATATTGCGCGAGGTGTTTTAATCACTTCCATTTCAGTTGATGCGCATTGGTTTGTAGGTTTTTATTTGGGGTGGGAGTCTTTGTTTTTGCAAATCGTCAACAGGCACAATTTGTCCTTTGTCTCCCTGTTTTGTTCTCTTACCGAATACAACCACTTCTTCAATACAATAGGACTCAGACACCCACACTGGTGACAAAGGCCTTGCAGCTGCACCTGTTGTGTGCCGTGTCAAGCAAGGGAACTACAGAAATGGAGATATTTCATAGGCTGTTTTCATAATTCTGCTGTCTATGTGTGGGTCTAAGAAATTCATTTGTGTAAAACTGATTATAATGAATTAAATTTGTATTGAACTGCATTCACTTTTTCCGATAGAGGAGCTGTTCTTATGCTGTTCTAACACTGGTTAAGACTAACAGAAACGAAACAATCCCAAGGTTTTATACTTGATCATTCTTCTATTGAAGTAGATATTCTGATCAAAGTATGGAGTCTTCCAGTCGTAAAGAGTGTATTCTCATTATTAAATTTACTGACTACTTGACGTCGTAGAGTATCTACAAAGATCAGTGAGTTTGTAGATATTCTGCCGAAAACATGGAGTCCATCACTCCTAAAAGGTATATACACATTGCTAGACTTACAGATCACACAACGCAGTCGAATATTTGCGAAGATGAGTGAGTTTGTTGTGATTAATGTAGGAAAATTTAACATGTGCCAGCAAGATCGCTAGTGTACGTTGAATCCTCCTACAATAATTATTCTTGTTTTGAAGTATTTTGTAAATGAAGCAACAAAATGAAATTAGATTTTTTAACGTATCCTGGCAGATTTGGATCCAGCTTCAACATCCCTAACTCATCTAGGGGCCTCCTGGTGCTAATCAAAGTATGATATACTAGAGAACAAGCAAAAGTTAGGGTCAACTTAGTAAGTTAGATTAAAAGGCAATATAATTCTGAATTATAAAGTCTCTCTCTCTCTCTCTCTCTCTCTCTCTCTCTCTCTCTCTCTCTCTCTCTCTCTCTCTCTCTCTCTCTCTCTCTCTCTCTCTCTCTCTCTGTATGTGTGTGTGTGTGTGTGTGTGTTGAGAACAGATATCTCATTGAACATAATGAAACATTTTAAAAATAAATTAATAAAGAGACTAGAGACAAGGCGCGTGAACTTTGCGGGTTTTCCCAGACCGGTTAGATCGTTGCGATTAATATTCATTATTTGCAAGAAAATTGTGAACTTAGCGGGAAATACTGAGGGTCTTATTACGAATGAAGGAAGACTGGGCGAAATATTTAGTGAGGGACCTGAAACGTATAACAGTTTTGGGGATAACAAAAGCATGCTAGACATGTATTTTTGGTAGGAGGTTATGTATAGTTAGCTATTTCGAAAGGACAGAAATAGATAGAGGAGTGATAGAAAACGAAATGAGATGAAAATTGTGCGTTTTTCAGCAAGTAAATGTAGCATTACTAATATTTCATTCACTCTCAAAATTTAGATGCGATGCCGCTAGATGCTGAAGGTGAGGTCTAATTCAAGGTAATAAAAGACATGAATAGCTGTTTTCATTACATTTGAGATTTTATGAAGTGAGATCATTGGGGTGGTATCTGATGGGATCAGAAAGGTTACTTTCCTCAGACATAGGGCTGACATCAGTGTATTTAATGATCTGGTCATATTTCTAAAGAAAGAGATATTGAAGAGGTTAGCAGCTGCAAAGGTTAGTAGCTGCCTTGAATAACAGTTTCAGCGTGATAAATATAGCGCCACTGGGGCTAGTTTCAGTGATTCATTGAAACCCACTTATCAACGTGTAAACTTTCAGTGTAAACTTTCAGTGATTCATTGAAAGTTTACACGTGGTGGATAGGTGGGTTTTGTAGTGAGACCGTGCTGTTGAGAAAGGAATTTGAAGGTAGTTTATAGTATTTCTTATATCATACTGTGTAGATTTGGGAAACAAATTGGAGTAAACATGAAAGCTATTTTTTATATTAATGCTTCTGGTTGAGAAATGTTGAGAAGCATAATTCTCTAAATTTTGTGGGGATTCTTTTGGCAAAAAAATCTTGAAGACTTCTCTGCCATTTGGTAAATGAAACATCTTACATGTATGACACATGCAGCAATCCTTTGCTATTTCTAATAATAGTTTTGCAGTATGATGAGTGGCCACAAAATACCTCCCTTCCATGAGTAGTAAGCGTCAATTACTGGCGCAGCACAACTGTTGATATACCATTTGTGACTTTGGGTTTAAGATTTTTGTCATGTTAAAGGTCATTCCTAGGAGGCAGATTTCGGTAATTATCTCCCTCAAATAGATTTTCTCATATGACTCATCGACATAAAATTGCCAGTTTTGATCAGTTAGCTGCATTGAAATAGCAGAGATACTGAAAGTCTTAGGACGCTGTGAGATGTGTTGTCTTGGTTTGCATATGACCGGACCCTAAAAGGAGTGCAGAAATAAGAGAGAATGAGTAAAGGTTTGGTTTGGAGCAACAGATAATGGGTACCTAGATTGTCGGTGTGTCTGTTTATATTACGGGTAAGAATGGAAATTTACTGGTACAGTAAGTTCGGAATGGTAGACAGTTTGGTCCTCAATTCAGCAGCGATGTGTAAGGGTTTTGAATTGGAGGGGGGTTAGAAATAGATAGTTTTGATGCAGGAAGGGGAATAAACAAATATCTAATGGTGAGTTTGAGGAGCGGTAGAGACACTAAATGAATTCAGAGAATTAGGGAAGCGATATTTTGAATGAGAATATATTGATGACGTTGAGTAGTGGAGAGAACGGATTCTACGTATTCAAAAACATCAGCTTCGTTAGCATTGCCAGACAGCAGAGCTGGGTCTGAGAGAGAGAGAGAGAGAGAGAGAGAGAGAGAGAGAGAGAGAGAGAGAGAGAGAGAGAGAGAGAGAGAGAGAAGCGGGGAAAGAGAGTGTAGAGTAAGAGAGAGAGGGAGAGAGAGCACTGGGGTTGTGTAGTTTGAGTGTTAGTAGGAAACGGTGAACTGAAGTGCATGGATGTTAGTATAGAGGTGGAAGAATTGTTTGACAGATGTGTTTTGTACAATGTTCCTGTAGTTTAATTTCGTGGAATAGTGGGAAAGAGTAGACCATGAAATCGCTACTTTAAACACGTCGCATAGCGCAGCTTGACACCAGTAGCGACAGGTGGGCTCCTCTAAATCCTGAGATTACCCATGGCAGCAGTTGTTAGAAATGAAAATTCCAGCATATGGAAAAGACTTCCAATGCGTTCTCAACTGAAGGGTGATATATTCTATACAGTGGCAAACTATACTACTTGTACCCAATGTTAAATAGCAACACAATGCATGTAAAATGTCAGATGGAAGTGGCACACCAAGAGCCAGCAAAGTGCAAATAATAAATATACTTTTGTTCTTGACTGATGACCCTGTGATAAACAGGCGAAATTCCAGAGTAACAAGACTCACCATCTAGCCTGAATAGAATGAATATTAAAACTCTACTTCGGTATTGGGTACTCATTTCTCCCAACCGTCAACCACATACGAATATATAAATATATATATATATATATATATATATATCCAAAATTAAATTAAGGGTGTCATGTCAGATAGACATGCGCCATATCCACTGTAGATGTCCATATCCAAGATTCCAATGAACAGATCCGAGCATTTTATATCAACTAGAAATTGATTGACATATATATATATAAAATAAACATATGAAACAATCACAGGGAATAATTTGTAAAAGTGTGTAAGCACACATAGCTATTATAAGAACAGATTAAATTTTAAGCAAAGAATCGCTGATTTCACCCTTAACCGGATCATCAGAATATCCTGTTAAGGCATTTCCAGTTTAGGCATTTCCACACTACATAGTTTGTATCTATAAATAAAGTGTTTTCCTCAAGATTACAACGCAAAGCCCGTTCCGAGAATCGAACACTCAACCTCACGACGCTCTAACCATTAAGCCATGCGCTTTCACATATATATATATATATATATATATATATATAGTACGTTATTCCGGGTTGAATCGGAGGTAACCACAGTAAGTAAGGTATATATATATATATATATATATATATGTATGTGTGTGTGTGTGTGTGTGTGCGTATATATATATGTGCGTGTGTGTGTGTGTGTGCGTGTGTGTTTGAATGTGCTTATATGTTATTGTGATGGTGTGTGTGTGCGTATATATATATATGTGCGTGTGTGTGTGTGTGTGCGTGTGTGTTTGAATGTGCTTATATGTTATTGTGATGGTGTGTGTGTGCGTATATATATATATGTGCGTGTGTGTGTGTGTGTGTGCGTGTGTGTTTGAATGTGCTTATATGTTATTGTGATGGTGTGTGTGTGCGTATATATATATATGTGCGTGTGTGTGTGTGTGTGCGTGTGTGTTTGAATGTGCTTATATGTTATTGTGATGGTGTGTGTGTGCGTATATATATATATGTGCGTGTGTGTGTGTGCGTGTGTGTTTGAATGTGCTTATATGTTATTGTGATGGTGTGTGTGTATGTATGTTTGTGTGTCTGTGTCTGTCTCTGTGTGTGTGTGGGGGGGGGGGTGTTTGAATGTGCTTATATGTAATTGTGATGGTGTGTGTGTAAGTATGTTTGTGTGTCTGTGTCTGTGTGTGTGTGTGTGTGTGTGTGTGTGTGTGTGTGTGTGTGTGTGTGTGTGTGCGTGTGTGTGTGTGCAAAGAGAGAGAAAAAGACAAGGAAAGATAGAATTATATGCGTAGAATGTTTGTCTTATAGTTTAAGACTGTACGAATTTCTAAACAGCCACTCCGCAAATATGTCTCAGTCGACATGATCAGCGGTTTACATTTTTCTGCATTTCTCCCACGCAAATTTTCTAAATAACATTTTGCTTCCTATCTGATATATACTTATATATATATATATATATATATATATATATATATATATATATATATATATATATATATATATATATATGTATATATATATATATATATATATATATATATATATATATATATATATATGTATATATATATATATATATATATATATATATATATATATATGTATATATATATATATATATATATATATATATATATATATATATATATATATATATATATATATATGTATATATATGTATATATATATATATATATATAGTAAGGTGCATTATTGGTTGTGTAAAATGGTCCAATAACTTTATGTTAGCAATATTAAGTTCTCCACGCTTTCGTATATCTCCAATTCCATTCAAGGGAACAGCTAGATGATGTAAAACGGAGTATAAGTATTAAAATGAAAATCCGAAGGCAAGGTAAAATTCCAATCATTTAATCACGACACGTGTTTCAATAAGAGATAGATCGATTGTGAAGCCATGATCGATTATCACTGATCTCATCAGGTGAAAATGAATTGTCTTCAAATTCTTGATATGAGGGAGAAAAAATAACTATGTTCTCTCACAGAATTCATTCCCTCATATGGAGACACACCAGTCAGTCAGAGACAAGGCGACTGCTATTAGCTTTAGTTGAGGTCATAAAAGTTTTCAGATTTCTATCGCTGCAAAAGACGCTGGACATCAATCAAATCTGTAGGGATACAGTCAGTCACAGTTAAAAGTGAGTAGGTACACACACATTCCACACCTACATACATCGGCTCGAGGTCAAAGAAAAATATATACATATATATACACACATCAACACAGTATTAAACCCGTAGAATTAGCGTGGGTGGGTACACACACACTTTCACACACACCGAAGCGATGTCCGAGAAAAAACACATATAAGAATGTACCAACACAGCACTCACCGAAAAGTTAGTTCGCAAAGCAACAGAAGCTATGTCGGTCAAATCTCAATTTGACGATGTAAATTGGAAATATGTGTTCCTATTAAGAATTTTTCTATACCTATAGTTGGGCGGGAAGTTCTTCTCTAAGGCTTCGAAGAATATTCGGGGTATGTTGGAGGCCACACTCCGAGAGTAGGGGGGGTGGAACTAAGCAGACTCTCAACTCCATAGTCTATAGTATCTCACATAGAATATCGAGGCTATCCGCCAATGAGGATATCTTCAACCAAGCGGCAGATTACTACAATAGGGCCTTGATAAGCGCCGGCTTTAACCGGGGAATTTCCTACATCCCTAACGCTAGCTCTAGAAACCACCCCACTCATAAAACGAACGTTATAGTAAGCCATACCTATAACCGTTCACGCGGCGACCTCGTTGAAGTCGTATATAATAGAATAGATAATTGCACTAAATATCACGACCCCGGCGACGGTGACCACTGTAGATTACTCGAACTATTCCCTTACTACAAAACCAACAAAGGCGACGGCCTACTACCAACGCCTTCCAACCAACATCTTCCTGTACATAAACATGGAAGAGGGAAGAAGAGGGAAGAAGAGTGCACCCGAGCATAAAGTGAAAGGAGTAACTAACGCGCATTAACAGACATAAGAGCGGTCACCTAGATGGAACCACCCGTAGGACACGTAATCGCCACCGTAACGTCCTATGGTTCCACCCCCCTACTCTCGGAGTGTGGCCTCCAACATACACCGGATATTCTTCGAAGCCTTAGAGAAGAACTTCCCGCCCAACCATAGGTATAGAAAAATTCTTAATAGCAATAATATAAAAATATCCTTCTCTACTACTCCTAACCTAGCAGACATCATAGGAACAACGAACCACAGTAAGATCACCAAGACACAGCACCTCGACACAGACGCACCTACACCTGACAATAACTATATCGGCCTTAACAACTCCCTAGCAGCATCCATTGACTGGGGAACATGCCGGACATGACGTGCGGAATAACAATCGCACCACCCCGCGTGATGTGGGTTGTAATTGTGCTAACGACAGCTGCGGGAGATAACAACGTAGGCAGCAACAATGATAGCCTTGCCGTGGGAAATAGATGGAACCGCGACGGAAATTGCAACTGCCGCTACAGAGGATGCTGCCCCCTTAGAGGATACTGCTTGACTGATAGGGTTATATATAGATGCACTGTAACTAGCCACAATAACGTTAAACATTATATAGGGGCTACCTCCGGCCCGTTCAAAGTTAGGTTTCGAACACATCTCCACTCTTTCACAAATAAAAAACTAAGACACTCCACTTCGCTCGCGGACTACATCACATCACTAAAGGACTTAAACATCAGCTTCTCCACGCACTGGGATATTGTCGACAGGGCTGCACCGTACAACTTCAAGAGGAAGTACGATCTTTGCCTCATGAAGCTCTACCACATCATAACTGCACCCCACGAGCTCATCAACAGCAGAGCTGAAACAGCGATAAGTTGTGCACATCGCTTGAAAATATCCTAGTTCAGATGGGTTAAGGATGAGGAGTGAAACCGTGCACCGGATCTCCCTGCAACAAGTTTTAACATCCCGGCGGGCAGGCGCTGCAAAATAACACCCAGGAAACTAACCATGCATACCAGACCCAGCCTCAAACGACCCAGACAAACAGGTGCGGAAAACAAACGTCTCAAAATAAGCGTTGGTTACATGACCCTGTGAGCATCGACAATGGTAAGGTTGTAATCTCATCTTGTAACGGATAAAAATTTGTCCGGGAAAGACTGCCCTAACACTGGCCAGAGTTACCTCCCTTGACCTGCTGCAAAATCAAAACAAGCTATTTTTGCGAGCAATGAACCTTGACGTGAATTTAACCCCAAAAACTCTTTCCGAGCACTTGTAATGTAAGGAACACTTTTGGTTATTTATGCCCTTGAGAATCCCAACTGGGCGAAACGTACGTAGGTGCTGTTTTAAATAAACATGTTTTAACGGTCTATTCTCCGATTTCTTACTTTTCTACGTATATATATATATATATATATATATATATATATATATATATATATATATATATATATATATATATATATATATATATATATATATATATATATAATTATATATTCGTGTACAGATATTTTTGCATACACAATAACAAAATACAAACAAACGTATTTATTTCACGAGGCTCGATAAGGATAAATATATATAAAATATATAAGAACTCTAGAGCAAATCCAGCACCAAGTAATTCAGAAACGTTGGAAATATAGATAACGATTGTATTTATATTTTACTGTTAATGAAAGAAGCCTTCGGTAGTTGTGCTTGATCGTGAAATACATTGAATTTATATATAAATTATTTTAAAAGATCTTAGACAAGCAACAGTATAGGACTCCCATCTGAAAGTGAAAAGATTAATATTGAAACAGCTGTAAAGAAAGACAGTATAAGATCACCCAAATTCTTTAACGTTGGTTGGCATCAGTAAGAAGCTTAACTAGGATGAAAAACAAATAAACATAAATAGTGAATATTTGAGTCATTTGCGCTTTACTGGCTACAGACATCTTAATAAATGCTCATTTACGGGAATTAAAGGCAACAAGTTGGCACTTAGAATACATATGAAGGAAACACAAGTTATGTAGACAGTCATACAACATGCAATGTGATAAAAGATAGATATATAGTATTACAATAACAATCCACAAGTATATTTGTCTTGGACAACAGATTTACTGGAATACAGCTATAGAGAAAATGAAAAAACAAGAAATCAAGCTATATTGTGTGCCTTTAATTATTAGACATCACCAAATGTAAGATACCGCTCTGCTCTAAGGGCAGAGTGTTGACCAGTGTAACATACCAGCCATATATATATATATATATATATATATATATATATATATATATATATGGAAACTATATTTATAAAACCATATTTATTCTATTATATATATTTCAGGGATACCAAAACTTTGGTACGCTCTCATCAGATAAAATACAAAGTTTGTTTTATAAATATTGACATATCCAGTTCAAGTTTTAGCTGGTAAAACTTGAACCATTAAGATCTCGTTCCTGGATATGTCAATATTTATAAAACAAACTTTGTATTTTATCTGATGAGAGTGTACCAAAGTTTTGGTATCCTTGAAATATATATAATAGAATAAATGTGGTTTTATGAATATAATTTCCATTTATTAATATCATTGATATTATACTCCAGAAAACCTGTCAAATTAAATATCCCTTTGCTTACATATATATATAAACTATAAACTGAGGTTTTAGTTTTATTCTAAGCTTGTTTCATGCTTTAGTCATATGTGTTTAAGTCATGGATGGTATGTTACACTGGTCAAACACTCCGGCGTTAGGGCAGAGCGGTATCTTTCATTTGGTGATGTCTTATAATATATTAAAGGCACACAATCTACCTTGATTTCTTTTTTTTTTTTTTCATTTTCTCAATAGCTGTCTTCCAGTAAATCTGTTGTCCAAGACAAATATACTTGTGGATTGTTATTATAATACTATATATCTATATTTTATCACATTGCATGTTGTATGACTATCTACATAACGTATAATATATATATATATATATGTGTGTGTGTGTGTGTGTGTGTGTGTGTGTGTGTGTGTGTGTGTGTGTGTGTGTGTGTGTGTGTGTGTGTGTGTGTGTGTGTGTGTGTGTGTGTGTGCTAGAAATCAGCAAAAAGGACAGGGAACTTGTCAATGTCTAAGACCAAACAAAAGTATAAAATGTTTTGAAACAATTGTAAGACATATTAATGAAATGAACTTAAACAGACGGGGAATGTGGCACAAATAAATGATCACAGATAGACAAAGCTATATACAGATTGGAGACTGACTGGAACAGGTTCGTGTAGTCGAAGAAAACAGAAAACAGAAGTGGGTTGGAAAGGTTTTACTGACTTTGTGTGGATGAAAAGATAATGGCTACCTTCTCTAGATCTAACTGTAGCCGATATCTTCCACAGATATAGAAAAGCATTCTGATCGACGTTCTAATGACTCATTCGCCGTTACACACACACACACACACACACATACGCACACGCACACGCACACACACACACACACACACACACACACACACACACACACACACACACATATATATATATATATATATGCTTAATAATATATATATATATATATATATATATATATATATATATATATATATATATATATATATTATATATTGACTGATTAATTGCTTAAGTATATTTTAAAAACTACCCGGTCGAGAGCTGAATAAAATTTGTGTTGTTTTTGCAATTTTTGCATTGATTACTCATACTGAATTCATTTGCCAACATTTTGGGTTTTCTCCCTCCCCTGTAGAGTTACACATGTGCTTTCAAAACACTGTGAGATTCAAAACCCCGGCGCAGAACAAAATACCTGTTGAGAAAGTGATATCCTTGTTCGATCATTATACCAAAGGCTTATTTATTTTTTTTTTAAGCAGACAGTATTATTGATTTAGGTGTCGCAGAAACCCTGTACTGGTTTATACCATCATTTCCATTGAGTCCGGGTAAATTTTTCTTTCATATTTTGTTTGACCCGTTTATCTTGCTTCGTTTTTTTTTTGTCTTAGGTGGTTGATAGCTTCTTAACAACGGTCTCAGTTTGTATGGCCTTTATAACATATTTCTATTGCTCTGGTCGCTTTTGGTCCATGGAGCGCTTGCCACACAAATCGGAAATTGAGTTTTGCTTACTTCTACCCACCGAAATACGATTCTCGCTGAATTTATATTTATATATATATATACACACACACACACATATATATATACGTGTGTGTGTGTGTTTCCGTATATAAGAAAAGAAAAGTGGAATTTCTTGAAACTGTCGCTTCTTTAATGCAATTAAAGACGTAAGTGAAAATAAATTACTTTTGCCGAGAATTCGAAATCGTGCTGCGGATTTAGCTGGTCGTAAAACAAAGTATTTAAAATAAGAACTTGTTATATTCATTTCTCTAAGCAGATTATGTTTTTTCAATCACTTAAACCAACCTAATAACATATGCGATTTATCTACCTCATAAGAACGAACTGAAATGCCCACAATTTGGATTTAGATCACTCAAGCACCAAATTAGATACAGTAAATTATACATTAGATGGAACAATATATCTTTCTGCTATATAATTCACCACGTACAGCAGTAATACATAGATAAAGATGGTGTACTATTTTCTGTACTTGTAGCTGTAGGGATGTATACTGTTTGGCAATACTATATTAGACAAAAAGTAGATATTGTCAAAAATATAATGTTTGTTATATGATATAGTATAATATAATTCAGGAAACTGTTGGTATTATTGGCCCTCACGATGCCTCTCCAGTAGACGTTATTCAAACATACACACACACTCACACATACAAACACTTATATATATATATAAAACGAAGGAATTGTGGTAAGGAAGCAGATGGACCATAACGCACCAGAGTACTCAATACTTAGGGTAGTAGAGCGGGTAATAGGAAAAAGTATGACCGCGACGGCATACTTTTTCCTATATATATATATATATATATATATATACATATATATATATATATATATATATATATATATATATATATATATATATATATATATATATATATATATATATATATATATATATATATATATATATATATATATATATATATATATGGCTTCTGCAGTGCTAGAACTGTTTCCTGATTATTTCTTCCGAATGAAACAGTTATAGTCATTTAGAAGCCATTTCTATATTAAATATTTATACTCTCCTATGTATTGTGCGGCAATAATCATATTTTTTCACATAGTTTATCATATCGGTAGAGGGTCGGACGCCATGCTTTCCAGCATAGTTACGTCCCTTTACGATCTGAGTTCAAATCCCGCCGAGGTTGACTTTGCCTTTCATCCTTACGGGGTCGATAAAATAAAGTACCAGTAATGCACTGGGTAATTGCTGGCCTTGTGCCTAAAGTAGAAACAATTATTTCTCTAGAACAAAATCTTTAAAGATTCAATTTTCAAATTTTTGTTAACCAGTGTTCAACTGTGGTTGGTCTTCCTTTACTTCAGGTATCCATTTATGAAAGACATGCTTGCCACAGGATCTATTTGTTACACTCCCGGACTTACTTTAATAACACTTCTAGCGACGGAAGGTCAAAATCTAGTTTGTATAAAGTAAAAATGTTTTCTTTATTTTAAGGAGTATGTCACTTCTCGACTAAAGTTCAAGGCGTTCCTCAAACAGCAAAGGCGGAATTCTTTGAGACGCTGCTCTTCTCTGAAGTTGAGGCTACATGTTTCGTTGCGCAAACCAATGTGCTGAGAACACAAGTGTGCGTCGTTATCTGGTTATGAGTCGTCCTGTCAAGTCATCATTGAGGTTCTGTCTGGCACTCCGATATATGACCACCATATTCTACTCTAGCAATGACGTCTCCATATACTCTTCATGTCAGACGAGAAACCCCAATGTCCATCATTTTACTGACGTCTACATGAAATGCATGAACATAAAAGTTGAAAGGTGAGAAAACATTACGTGCAATCGTTCTCAGTGGAGACGGGAACAATGTAAGGTCTTAAACAGAGCAAAGAATACGCTGAGCCTTGCTACTGAGAAAAGTGTACCTGACTGCAAAGCAGCACCAGAAAATGACTGGTAGATAATGCCTATAAATGCTAGCACTGCAGCTGAGATAGTCACTCTCATATAGGCATCTAGAGTCACAACAAACGTAACGCTACAAACAAAAATGTAGCAGGTGTCAATCCATAATTTTGCGACTAACAGATAAATGACATATATAGAATCTCGCTGACGGCATCACCACGTCCCTAGTAATGAATGTGTTCCGCAGAACTCTCTATTAATTTCTTCTATAGTTTGTTAGAAGGGTATTTATTAAAGTTTGATTTCTTGCTTTGGGCGTTCTTTTTTCCCTTCATTTCCCCAGTTGTTTTGAAAATGGAATATGATATCTCAACAGATGTCCAGCCAGCAGTAGTCTCTTGCTTTGGAAGTCTAGCAAAGTTCTGACACTCCCAGTAATGAACAAGAGACGCCAAACTAATATACAGTTCCCTATCGCCTCTTTTAGTGTTCAATAGCTGAGTTTAGATAGAAAGGAAGGAAGTATTGATTACTAGAACACAGGCATATAAATTGTTACTTCAGACGAAGGGGTAATGGTGATTAAAGTAATAATATAAAGATAATTCATGCACTCGTGTGTACATTGGGACATAAACCATATATCTCTTCTCTCTAACACTAAAATAAACTTATTTCAGTGTGAAAATTTCCTATTATATTACATAAGAAAAGAAACATTTTATTATGTAGCTAGTAGGTACTTACATGGTGCAAAGATGTATGACAAAATCGATAAAAAAAAAACGAAAGAAAAAATACTCAATATACTTATTTTTATTTTGTTTACACTAGAATATAATTCGGTTTGTTACTTTTTGTAATTGAAGTTTTAGTGAGGAAATTGCGAAGGAAGATTATGTCGTAGATTTGTGGCGCGGAATTAGACTGATTAAATTTATATGATATCCCATATAGACAATAATTAAATAGTTATGTAAGTGAAACAATATTTAAATATTACTATATGAAATAGAGTAATTACACAATGTAAAGAGTATACTTATAAAAAGGTGAAATATATATGGAGAAAATCTGTGGAAATGCTCATCATTAAATATATTGCATACACACACAGGCACATTTATAAACACGTATAAATATATATATATATATACACATACACACATACACATAGACACACACATACATACATATATATATATATAAATATATATATATATATATATGTGTATATGTATGTATACGTACATACATATATGTATACATACGTACAGTAGTATGTATATATATATATATACATACATGCACACACTTATATATATATGCACGTATCGGTTTACCGAACATTTATTATAATGCTCGGTTTGTTTGTTTGTTTGTAAACAAACAAACAGCCCGAATTACGCCGTGCAGTGTTTAGGCAACCACGTCACCTTTTTGTTCAACACTGACACAGGAACGATGTACTAGTTTCAAGCTTATTAGCTATCGTCAGCATCGTATACCTTCCTGCCAGATGGTTGAACGTCTGAAAGTATATACTTTCCTTATGCATATTAACGGCTGAGCAGCCTAATTTGCATATCGAGTGAGTTCAGTCGGCCGGGCACACCGAAAAAGATAAATGGAATAGAATGAAACGAAATTTCGTCAGTCAACTAGAAAACACACATGGTGTTAATGAGGCTGTTTGCTTGCAAGCAAATATTATAATATTATAATAATATTTTTATTATTCACGAATACATTTATATATCCACCATATTAGAGCCAAAACAAACTTTGTTTATATATACACACACACACACACACACTTGTATATATATATATATATATATATATATATATATATATATATATATAAGAAGGAAATTGTAGTTTACTTGAAGCATTGCGTAGTGAGGTATACACGTTTGGAGTTAGAAGGCCATAACAATGCAGGTATGGATATAGAATATAAATACAAATGCAAAAGATATCGCTGACAATTAGTCTTTTCCCTTAAATCTATTTGAATATCCTTAAGTTTCGAGATAATATCTCTTCTTCAGTGTTCTAATTAGCTTGCTAAGTCATGCTGACAGGAAATAGTATAGAAATTCCATTCTATTTCTAATGTCAAAGAGTGAAGGTTAGGTGGATAAAGGGTTATCCCTCTTTAAAGGAGTTTGGACATGTATGTCTAAGTGTGTGTGGGAGAATACCTGAAGTTGTAAGCATGCGTGTGTGTGTGTGTGTGTGTGTGTGTGTGTGTGTGGGGGTGGGGGTGTGTGTGTGTGTGTGTGTGTGTGTGTGTGTGTGTGTGTGTGTGTGTGTGTGTGTGTGTGCGCGTGAGTGTGAGAGGATATGTTTATATGTAAATGTGGGGGCTAGATGCTCTATCATGTTAAAACTGGTCTAAGTGTGTGTGTGTGTGAGAGAGAGAGAATACGGTGTAAGCGTGCGTGTGTGTGTGTGTGTGTGTGTGTGTGTGTGTGTGTGTGTGTGTGTGTGTGTGTGTGTGTGTGTGTGTGTGTGTGAGGATACGTGGAGGTGTAAGTGTGGGGCTAGGTGTTCTATCCTGTTAAAAATTGTGTGTTGAGTTCAAGTCTGTTATTGATTGGTGGTTGCGTTGTGTCTATAATTAGTGCTTCTTTAATTCTAAGATTGCCGAGGTTTCTTTCCTTAGCTTCTATCCTAACTATTATGTTTTTGTCGGTGTTTTTGCCTTTTACTGGGTGTTTCTTAAATGAGGAAGCATTAGTGTTGAGGTGTTCTTTTATTCTAATGTGAAGTTGTTTGGTGGTGCTATCTACGTAGAAATTGCTGCATTTGTCGCACTCTAATCTGTATACGACGTAAGCCTGGTGGCATATGTCTGTGTCGTCGATGGGGCAGTTGGCCAGAGTACAGCGGCTGTCATGTCTGGTGGAGTGTCTCTTGGTTAGCTGTCCGCGTAGAGAAGGTCCTGAGTGGACTAGCTGGATATCTAGTCCCTCTCGTCTGATAGATCTGCGGATGGCTGTTGTTGTTTCGTCACTGAAGTGTGGGAGCTTCAGGAAGCAGGTGTTAGTGCCTCGGGTGTGGTGTCCTCTGTTGTTTCTGGCACGGTTCGCGGTGGACGTCGGGTATCCGTTCAGTTTAAGTACTTCCAGGAAATGTGTGGTGAGTGTGTCTCGGTCTCTTGCGTCGGTGCATTTGTTCCGGATACGTGTTAGTTCGTTCCTTATGTATCCGAACTTAGCGCTGACTGGGAGGGCTGATCTGGAATGTACAAACAGGTTCCCGCTGGCGGATTTTTTGTAGAAGCAGGTGTGGATGTCGCCTTCCTCTGTTACCCTGAGTTGGAAGTCCAATAGGGATAGGGAACCGCAGTCATCGGGGTGTTCCATGCTGAACTTTATATTGGCGTCCATGCTGGAGAATGTCATGTATATTTTATCCGCTTCTTCACGGGATGATGTAAGGATGAGTATGTCATCTACATACCGGATGAAGAAGGTATAGGAATGACAGGTGTTGAGGGCTCGGAATTACAGCTGGTTCATGTAGGTGATGGCCAGCAGGCCCGATAGGCTGGATCCCATGGGTAATCCTGTTGTATGTATGTATGTGTGGTGGTGGAAGGTGAAGTACGTGTTGTCCACTGTGAAGGACAAAAGTTGGTGTATGTCCGTCGGGTGGAGGCCGTAGCAGTGGACGTCTTCGGCGACCACGCAGTCCGTCAATAAATCGACAGCTGGATGAGCGGGGACTGTAGTGTAGAGGGAGACAACGTCAAGGCTAAAGGCGTATCTATTGAGTTTAAGTTGTTCTGGCTGGATTTGGTGTAGTCTACGTATGACCTCGTCGGAGCTACTGACATTCCCGGGAAAGGTGGAGTGTAGAGGCTTGAGGACCTGGGAGAGGAGCCAGGAGATTTTGTATAGGGGCCCTTCTATGCTAGAGACGATGAGTCTTATTTGTGTTTTAGTACTATTCTTATGGGTTTGATGAGGTGATAGAAAGTGGGCAGTCTGCTATTTCTAGTGGTGTAATTGGACTTAAATTTATTTGGGAGTTGTCTTCTACTACAAAAGTCGAACCAAATGGAGTTGGCCTGTTTTTCGATCTGGGCTGCAGTTATGTCCGGGATCTCTGTATATAGTTCGTTGTCGCTTAAGTGTTCAAAGGCTAGGTTGTTGTATGTGGCTGGAGAGATGATACAAAACGCTTTACCTTTGTCGGATGGTAAGTATATGAGTTCCCTATTCTGCAGGTTCTTCAGGGCGAGTTGTTGCGTCCTAGAGAGGTTTGGGGCTATCTTCTTCTGTTTCCGTAAGATGTTAAATACGGTATGTTTTAGCCTCGAGAGTTTTTCTTCCAGCTCGCGGTTGGCAGGCGGTGGGCAGAGTGGGCGATCCAGTTGGTATATCGGGAATCTGGTTGTGTTAGATTCCGTGTGCTGTTGTATATATACATATTTGTCCTGGGTATGACATTAAACTACATGCAGTGGCAAGGCTCCAGTTCGGAAGTTCAGGAGCTGTGGGGAATGTGGAATTACCCATTAGTTGTTATCACTCCCAGATCTGCTCTTACCCGGAGTATTAGTACCTGTTAGGGCCCCATTTATTGGTTAAATAATTACCTTATCCGAGTGGCGCCGGTAAGGTATTATCAGCCACTGAAAAGATCTCAGGAATTTTACCCGCCCTAGATATATATGTGTGTATATATATATATATATATATATATATATATATATATATATATATATATAAGAGCTAATTTTGATGTCCTGTCAGCCAGGCTGCTATTTTTAGCGGCAGGGAATTTCGAGACAAGCTGGGTTCCGAATGACACATGCGATAATTCATATCGCACACAATTCATTCTCTAATATTTTTAGAAGTGAAAGGATCACTAATTTCTCAACAACTACTGAGGAGCAGAGAAGAGTGTGAACTTCACTTATTAAGATGTTGCGAAACAGTCTCCTATACTGTCTAGTTGTTACCAGGCGTTTTGCCCAATATAGGTCTGTTATTTTTCTTAATTTTTCTTAATTTAATATTTAAAGTTAAGGATAACAAACTATATTGTGTCTGTCCTTTCCAAATCTTTTGTATTTTTTATTTGTCCTATTTGTCATTATATATATATATATATATATATATATATATATGTGTGTGTGTGTGTGTGTGTGTGTGTGTGTGTGTGTGTGTCCAGAATTAAATTAAGGTTGTCATGTCTGAGAGACATGCGCCATATTTACTGCAGAATAAGGTCAAAGATTCCAATGAATAGTTCCGAGCATTTTATATCAACTAGAAATAGATTGACACATAAACACATGAAACAATCTCAGGGAATAATTTGTAAAGTGTGTAAGCACACATAGCTAGGTAGTTAACTAATTAAAGTTTAACTAGAACTTCAAATATAGATACCTTTTAAAATGATTAATCTCCTTTGTATATATTTCTTTAAATAAAATATATATTTCACCAATTAATCTGTAAATCACAGTGGTCAAATCCTGGATGGTCACCAAAGGAAAAGATCCAAGCATCTGTGTTTACACAGCAAATGCAAATCTGTGAATGACTCGAACCACGTGTTGCATTTTATAAAAAATACAGATATCGCACCGCGTCATCCCAGTGGCGTGAATAGGATTATCGACAGCTAGAAATAGCAGCCCAGTCCATTCAACTGAATTCGCTCTACAATCAAGGGGCCGTATATATATCCAGAATTATATTAAGGTTGTCATGTCTGAGAGACATGATATATATATGTGTCAATCTATTTCTAGTTGATATAAAATGTACGAAACTATTCATTGGAATCTTTGAGCTTATTCTGCAGTGAATATGGCGAAACAATGGGTCATTTACTAGTTATTATATCAAATTTTGTTTGTAAAATCATATGAACAGTCTCTTATATTTGTTTATTTTTTTAAATATGTTAGAATTGTTCGAAATGTGTTAGAAACAGTCATTTTTTTTATTAAATAGAGTCAAAATTAGATAACATATAGGAGTGGTATGAAATGCGGGGGTTGTTGATATTAGGAGTGGTGCTGTGAGAAAATACTGGGAAAATATGTGCTGTCTTTGCGTTGGCACTGTGTAAGTGGTATACTATTTGAATCTAAGGTTAAAATGTGAGATATTTTTATAACTATTAATGCGGAAATAAAATAATGCATGATACTTTCAACATGATTTGAAGCAAGGATTTCCGTCTGAAATATTATGGACTCCTTTTTGGTGTCGAATAACAGAAATGTTTTTTAATTGTTTTCTGTAGGTGGTTTAAAATATATGATGCCTGAAAATGCTTATTACTCGAGTTACGCTTAAATATCATTTTAACTACACACACACACACACACACACACACACACACTCTCTCTCTCTCTCTCTCTCATACACACAGACACACAGACGCACACACATACATATAAACATACATAAATACATACATAAATACATACATTATACATACATAAATACATACATATATACATACATATATACATACATATATACATACATACATACATATATATATATATATATATATACATATATATATATATACAGTGCCCCGCAAAAGTTTACAACACATTAGGAAAAACGCGGTTTTAGGTATTTTTAATAAAGTTAGGGTAATGAAAATTTAACTACCGATAGAACATATAATGAGGCATTTAATGATACAATCATAGTTTTAAAAAATAACAAGGAAATAACTCATGAAGAAAAATCAATATTTTTATAACGCAAAAGTTTACAACACATTTATTAAATCATCTCTTAATATTTTGTAGCGTAACCTTTGTTGCTAAGTACAGCCTGTAGGGCGTTTGGAGTAGCCTCCTACAAACTTCTTGCATGTTTCTTGGCTAATATTTATCCATTCTTCACAACAAATTTTCTTTAGTTCAGGGATATTTTGGGGTTTCCTTTTTTGAATTCTCTCCACAAATTTTCGATCGGGTTAAGATCTGGAGGCTGACATGGTCATTTTAGAACATTTATTCCATTCGTACTTAACCAAGATTGTGTTAGCTTTGCAGTATGCTTTGGATTGTTATCTTGTTGAAAAAACCAACCTGGCTTTAAGCTGAGAGAATGTGCACTTTGATGTAAATTCCTTTAGAAAATACCTCTATAATAAGTGCCACCCATTCTTCCTTCTATTATTTCAAAATGCCTTACTCCTGTGGCACTAAAGCAACCCCAGACCACCTCCAAATTTTACAGTTGGAATAGTATTCTTCAGCGAATATTCAGTACCTTTCTTTCTCCAGACTTTTGCCACAGCATTTCGACCAAAATGTTCAATTTTTGTTTCGTCCGACTAAAGTACATCTTCCGAAAATGACGCAGGTTTGATTAGATGCTCATTTACAAAGTTTAATCGACGAAGAACGTGTTTCCTCGTAAGAAGTGGTGTTTTCCTTGGAGACCTCGAGAAGATATTATATCGACGAAGTGAACGACTAATTGTATCTGTGCTCACTTTTACTCCACTTTCTTCTAGGTCATCCTGAAGATTTTTAAGAGTACACCGGGGTTCGTTGCCAACCTTTCTCGTCAATAACCGAGCTGCACGTTCCGTTATCTTTCTAGGACAACCAGAACTAATTAGAGGACAGATGGAATGATGAGATTTCCAGTGACGAATTATTGTACCAACTGAACTCAATGGCACATTTAACTGACAAGATATCTTTCTATAACCAACACCATTTGTATGAAGGTCTACAATGCCTTTACGGAGGTCTTGATCAATCAGTTTATTTTTCCCCATATTGTCCATGTTTACAGGACGGTTGTCAATGTTTACAGGATGGTTGTCAGACAAATAATGATGTAATGTTTTTAATAGTCCTTAGAAGTTACCTTAAACCTAATCTAGAACATTCTACTGAATTTTAAATCTGAAAATTTAAGAATTTTCTTGAAAAAAAGCGATAAATATAAAATGTGTTGTAAACTTTTGCGTTATAAAAATATTGATTTTTCTTCATGTGTTATTTCCTTGTTATTTTTTTTTAAATATGATTGTATCATTAAATGCCTCATTATATGTTCTATCAGTAGTTAAATTTTCATTACCCTAACTTTATTAAAAATACCTAAAACTGCATTTTTCCTAATGTGTTGTAAACTTTTGAGAGGCACTGTATATATATATATATATATATATATATATATATATATATATACAAATGTGTGTGTGGGGGGGGGGGTCTTTCCCGGGTTCAATCTTGAAACCAGCAATCTGCTGAAGTCAAACTAAAATGGTTTCCGTAATTGAAGGGGCTGCCGAACGCAGCTCCTGCATCACTTTGATGATATTTAAAGCGTTTTTGGAGAGGGCTCCGCCACTGATGCCATATACCCTGATTTCAGCAAGGCCTTTAACAGGATTGATCAGAACATCCTACCGAAAGACTATCAAACATTGTTGTCTCTGGAAAGTTACTGCAATGGACCAAGTGTTTCCTGTCAAACAGTGCCTAACATGTTATAGTCGAAGGAGTACAATAAAGCCCAGCCAAAATCAGTAGAAGTGTCCCCCCAAGGCACTGTGATGGGCCCACTTCTCTTCATTTTTTATATCAATAACATTATTGACGTCATCAAGCACAGCAACATAAGACTCTTTGCAAATGATTCCAAACTCCAGAACGTCATCAATGGAGTGGGATACCGAACATGACTTCAGTGAGATCTACTTGCTGTTATCCAGTGAGCGGAAAAAGCAATATGCTGCTGAACGAGAAGAAATTCAAACTAATCCACTTTGGAAAAGAAAATGCACTGAAACTATCATGTTTTCTTCCCTCAGATGAAACCCTCGTAGCATCCAACAACAACAGAAACCTGGGTGTAGTTGTTGATAACAACGTAAGCTTGGCTACTCATATAAACAACAAAGTTGACATGACCCGCAGGATGTGTTCCTGGATTCTCAGAACTTTCCAGTCGAGAGAAATCCTTACCATTATCCTTCTTTTCTTTACTTTTGCCCGACCCCACCTTGAATACTGTTGTCCACTGCGATCTCCCCATATAAAACAAGATATGAAAATTGAAGCACCTCTAAGGTCAATCACAAAAACAAGATAGATGGCATGACAGGCCTTGACTATGGGAATCGACTAGTAAAGCTCAAATTATATTCTCTCTAACACCACCGTGAGCGCTCCATTGATTGCACTAGCAGAAAAACCACCCTCGAGTGGTTTTCTGCTAGCATGTGTAGTGTGTATATTGATATCATACGCAGGTATATATACATGTAGATATGATACATCAAATAAAATCGTAATTGACAATATCTAATACACAGAAATTGAACGAAGATTGCGTTACACTCTCTTATGTAATCAGTAACGTAATCCATGATACGTATAAATTGCATTAGAAGAAAATTAGTGACAGAAAATTAGTATGTTTATTTAAGCGATGGTCAACCGGAAGTGTTGACATTTCAGAAATGTTAAAGAAGTGAATCTTTAAATAAACAAAATATATTTAATCAATAGCCACGAAATTTAGTAGATAAATTATGTAATATTCATTCATTATTTATTCAAAGTGGGATTGGCAGTATCAGTAGAAGGTCGGACGCCATGCTTTACAGCATAGAGTTACGCCCCTTTATGGTGTGAGTTCAAATCCCGCCGAGGTTAACTTAAATATATTTAATCAACAGCCACGAAATTTAGTAGATAAATTACGGGGTCGATAAAATAAAGTACCAGTAATGCACTGGGCAATTGCTGGCCTTGTGCCTAAAGTAGAAACAATTATTTATTTAAAGTAATCCAACTTATTTTACTAATGGGATAAAAAAATTATAAACCGTACGCAGTCCCGCGCTCCTTACGTTATTATAGTTGAGATGATGGGGAAAATATTCCATCAGCATTTCCCAAATTCTGTTGGCATAATCTTAAAGATACACCTAAGGCTTCGGCTCCTTGCTATACGCTCACAACAAAAATCAAACTCGCAACTCATAACAACATCACGGCACAATTATTTCACCTCAACTGGTTCCGCTCTCTTTTACATTACTCCAAAACACATACCAAATAGAAACAGATCCCATAAAATTCAAAAGGTCTTTGGAAAAATTCCTGCAAGAAATCCCAGATAAACCGTTTACACCCGGATATGTCTCCGAATGTCTCCGAAAACAATAACTCTCTACATGAGTCGGCCATGATGTCCAAATCATGATTCGAGAGATTTCGCCAGGTGGTGCTATTAAGTTCGACATCTCCTGGGCCAATACTGGCCGAAACCTATCAAAGTTATCAAAGTTATATATATATATATATATATATATATATATATAAATACGTATATAGATTTTAAAGAGTCGAAGTCAGTGTTGCAGCATATGTACAAACTTTATTTGTATATTACAATTGTTTCGATATCGATCAGCTCATGGTACAATCAAGGTGACGGAGCCCGACTCTTGTCCGTGTGTGCGTGTGTGCGTGTGAGCGTGCGTGTGAGCGTACGTGTTCGCATGGATGTATGTAGCCACTACTCTATCTGTACGTCTGCCTGTATATGTATCATTATATCGATCCACGGGCAGTAGATTGGCAGTATCGGTAGAACATCAGACACCATGCTTTGTAGCATAGAGTTATGGTCCTTTACGTTCTAAGTTCAAATCCCATCGTGCTTAACTTTGCCTTTCATCCTTACGGGGTAGATAAAATAAAACGCCAGTATGCACTGGGGTAATTGCTGGCCTTGTGCCAAAAGTAGAAATAATTATATCCATCTACGCAATTTATCTCAAAGTGTCTATTTACAGAAATATTTATTCAAAGCGGCGATGAATTTGTTTTGCGAGGTTTTTTATATGAAATCGTGTGTCGAAACAAATATTGTTATATTTGGGGAGGGTCATATTGTTGTAATAATATTGCCAGAAATAATAACAGAACGCACTCACTGTTTGGTTGGTTTTCGCTTCTGTATCTTTTATATCTCCACAATACAGATGTGCAACGAAAGAACTTTGTTAGACTATATATATGTATTTATATCTGTATTTTTGACCGTTGGTCAGTCAATGATAAACATTGAGGACCAAATGAATTAACTGTGGAGATATCAAAGATACAGAAGCGATAACCATCCAAACAGTGGGTGTGTTCTGTTATTATTTTTGGCAATATTATTACAACAATATGACCCTCCCCAAATATATCAATATTTATTCAAAGCAATTTATAAAAAGAAAATGAATAGAAACAATTGAAAAGAAATAAAATGATAGAAAAAGCTGGTTAGCGAGTGACAGATTCTAACCCCACCCCAGTCTGAGTGGTATCTATCTGTCTGTCTATCTATCCATCTGAACTTCCATCCTATGAATATTGAATGAGCTTTTAATTTCCTACCCCTAGCTTCACCATTCCACAACCTCATTTCACTTTTATTCAACAGCAGACGTTACCTTCAGCCATCCATGTCTCCACCACAACGTATATTTCACGAACTGGGCCTTCTGCCAGCAAATTTTGCCCCACCTTTGATAACTCATCACAAATGCCAACAACAAAAAGCTTCGAAAATACTTCCCTTCCACACACCCCATCCGAGTCATAAAATATTCTACTCTCACCAGACATACTAACCACCATAGTATCACCTATCTTCCTCTTCTTTTTCTTATATTTATTCTCCTACATATTCTTCTCATTCTTCTTCTTCTTCTTCTTCTTCTTCTTCTTTCGATGCATAAATACAGAGTTCGACCAAAATGATCTAACTTTTATGATGATATCATACGAATGCAACATCTCTAGTTTTATAGAAGGCAATTCTGTCTGACATAAATCATGTACCTTCTCTATTTAATGTATTAAGTATCCTATTTAATTATGTGTCGTTTTCGTTCCTCTTCAGAAAACTATTATCTACACAAACAAACACACATACATACATACATACATACATACATACATACATACATATATACATATATACATACATATATACATACATACATACATATATAAAATGGCGACCGTTGTGGTCAGTGTCCGATAATCGGACGTGTGTAATTACGGCTTACATGAAGGCAACATACCATATATTGGAAAAAGTTGAGCTACATTACGCGGTAAGATTACATACAATAATTCTACATAAGTGTTTGAACTGTAAGTGTGTTGTAAAACACCTATTTATATGAACGATACATACACTTATGATATATGAACGATACATACACTTTAACATATAAATGCAACGTTGTTATATTACATTTATAAAGAAATATTACATTTATATAAAACACAGCTGTAGAATTAAAAACTAACTGAAAAGAAATATTACTCAAGCTGTGAATAACTTTAAATTTGATTCTGACAGAACTTTGTCGTAACTTTTAAAGAAGATCATCGACTATTTTGAAAAATAAATACGAAATATTAGTGAATAGACGAACTCATCATGGCAAAAAGTACAAGTCTCCTTCGACCAAATCGCAATTACAACCGTTGTACACAGTGGACCTACGAGCTTAACAAAGTATTATATGAAGCATACAAACAATCTGAACCCCAAAAGTTCGGTTTTATGCAACGGCTAAAAACTTTATGGAACTCCAAACACCCAGAATTAGACTTTTCTCCAAAGCATTTAAATGAACAGGCAAAACGTATCATTAGATGTAAGTTGATACATCTAACGGAATCGAGTGATACTACAAATACAGCCCTTGTAGACAACCACCCCACCTCCACTGACAGACAAAGAGAATGGCCAGCTAAATCTAACAGTGAACAGCTCACCAACAATTTTGCTGAAATTCATCCCACTTCCACTGAAGAACAGCGAGAAAGGTCAGCTGACTCTAGTAGTAATTGTCACCACATCAACAACGAGGCTGAAATTCATGACTCTACTGAACAAACAGAGCACCAAAAACTTGTGGGCTCCCTACAAGTGATATGGAATGATATGTTTCAAGAGATACACAGCCTTAATGTGAGTGACAGACCATACAACACTAGAGTCAGTAAAGAACCGACTAAATTGGAATTGGAAGCGGTGAACGAAATAGCTGGCAATTATCTGAAGGCTATACGATCTAAAGGTGTAGAAACGACATTTGAAACGCTTAATGTTTTGTTATATGTTTCAGCTGTCACATTGCTAGCATATAACACACATCTAAAACCACGCAATCAAGATACAAACAGAAAGCCTGAACCAGCGTGGATGCGAAATTTAAAAACCAAAATTTTGTCCCTGAGACGAAGTATCTCACACATCGCAGTCGTTATGAAATGCAACATAGAGAGCAACTTCACACAACACCAGGAAGACCTAAAGAAAATGTTAGAGAGAAGATTTGGAGATACAAAATTTAAAACTTTGAACTCCAAATTACACCAGTTGAAACAACAACTCACAGCTACAACAGAAAGACTAAAATATAAGTCAACAGCACATAAACGACAAGTGCTAAATAGATTGTTTGCCAGAGATCCTAAATCAGTTTATCGCAGCTTCGGTGGCAAAAGCTCAATCTCTGTAAATGACACCCCTTCAAAAGAACAGGTTGAGAGCTACTGGAGATCTGTATGGGAAACGGATGACGGATTCAACAGACAAGCTAATTGGCTAAAAGAACTGGAACAGGACTACTGCCAACATGTCCAGACAAAACAATATGACATAGATGGGTCAACACTGGAAACAGCTCTACAGAAAATGTCGAATAGGAAATCGCCAGGCCCAGACCTCATTACAGGATACTGGTTGAAGAATTTCACTTTCTATCGGCAAGATCTCATACGGCTGTTTACAGAAACCATTAAGGGCACACAAGAACTGCCCAGATGGTTATCAACTGCCTCTACTCTCCTCATTCCCCAAAATAGCCAAACCACCCTTGCTAAAAATTACCGCCCAATTGCCTGCCAAAACATCATGTATAAATTATATACTGGGTGCCTTAACCTGTTCTTACAGGATCACTGTGCTACCAACAACATCATAACACCTGAGCAAGCTGGTGGAAAGAGGGAGGTGTGGGGTTGCATAGATCACCTACTAACTAACAAAATGATTCAGGAAAAAACAACAAAGAATCGCAGAAACATGACTGTCGTGTGGCTGGACTATCAAAAAGCATTTGATAGTGTACCTCATGGGTGGATTGTTAAGGCTTTACAGTTAGCTAAAGTCCCACAACCATTGGTAGCTGCTGTTGAACGCCTGACCAAGAACTGGTACACCAGTTTGATCCTTAGAGGTGAGAAGGAGCAGGTTAAGACTGATAAGATACATTACCAGAAGGGCATCTTTCAGGGTGATAGCTTGTCAGTGCTACTCTTCGTTCTCTCACTGAATCCACTATCTTACCTACTCAGGAAACAAGGTCGACAAAGAAGTGGGACCAGAAGTATCTCCCATCTTTTCTTTGTTGATGACCTGAAGTTGTATGGGCCAAATATCAATGACATCAAGAAACAATTGGACCTCATTACACAATTTTCAACCGACATCAAAATGAAATTTGGTGAGTCCAAGTGTGCATATTTGGCAGTAAAACGTGGAAGAGCTGTGCCCTCCTCTAGAAATCTAGAGATGAACGGCCTGACAATACAACCTCTGCAGTCAGGTGACAACTACAGATATCTTGGACAGGATGAGAATGTCAGATATGATGGACCCATAAATAAGGAGAGAACCAGAACTGAATACCTCAGAAGAGTAAAGAAAATATGGTCATCAGAACTGTCAGCATACAACAAATACATTGCCCACAATACTTATGCTGTGCCAATTCTAACGCCAACATTTGGCCTACTGAACTGGTCATTGCAAGAACTAAGTGAGATGGATGTTAGAACTCGAAAACTTCTCAGTGTTACTGGGAACTTTAACATCAATGGTGATGTGGATAGGCTATACTTCTCACGCAATGAAGGTGGCCGGGGTCTAAAATCAATATTAACAACATATGAGACCCGGATAGTGACACTGAAGCAACACCTTCAACAGAGGAAAAAGGTTGGCAACCATCTTGCCCAGGTTTATGACCATGAAAAAAGAAATATCATTAGAATAGCGACTGATCTGGAGGAGAGATATGGAATAAAGCCCGATATAAATCTCTCACCCAGAGAAATCGGAAGATCCTATTCAATGTTCAAATAAGAAAAAAAAATTGACCAATTTACAGAAAAAGTTGTGCATGGATACTTGAGGCGTAAAACACAGACCATAGAGGGGATAAACCACTCAAAAAGCCTGGCATGGAGTTCCGACAAGTTTATGACATCACACCTTGAGGGATATCTCTATACAATACAGGAACAAGAACTCCCTACCAAATATCTGCTGCACAAAAGAGGAGGGCCAGCAGCTGACAATAAATGTAGGCTATGTAAAACAAAGATCGAGGATGTAAGCCACATTGTTGCCAGCTGCGAAAGAATGTCATCTCGCTACTACCTCCCCATGAGACACGATGGGATAGCTAGAACCATCTGGAACGCACTTCGGAAAACAAAATCAACAACAAACGAGGAAGAATATATTGAGACAGATGGCACTAAGGAATACTGGTGGAACCTGAAAATAAAAACTGCCACCAAATTAAAGCACAACCGGCCTGATATTGTAGTTTGGGACCACACATTGAAAACGTGTTCTGTTGTGGAGATCAGCTGCCCACTTGATGTAAACGTTGTCAGAAAAATACAGGAGAAGGAGGACATCTACGGACCATTGATGAGGAGTTTACAAATCCAGTATCCAAGATACACCTTTAGCTTCATACCCATCATTATTGGTGCTACGGGTTATATACCAACCCGCTTGGACCAAAGTATGACTGAACTTGGATTTGCGGACAAAAAGCGCAGCTACCTAATTCATAGTCTACAAATGGCTGCGATAGCTGGCACCTTCAAAATTTGCAAAACATTCTTGCGATTCAAGGGATGACAATTTCTTTTCTTTTACAACCTTGCCACCAGGAAGGTGGCCGGTCAAAAAATATACTCAAAATTAAGAGAAAGAGAAAACATACATACATACATACATGATGGCTGCCCCCTCGTTATCGAGTATGGCCATTGCACGATATACCATTATTAATAATTACTAATTAATTCTATCGGGCAATGCCTGTGCGTGAAGATTTTTTTTAAGTAAGGAAAGACTGTGCACTGAGCCAATCCCACTCTCTGAGCGACAGTAGCTATAACCTGAAAAGAAGAAAAGATCAACATCATCGGTAACTACTGAGCCGCAGGTTTTATATCGGAGTTATCCCAGTTTCCTGAGTTGCCTTCTCCTAGAAGAATGCCCTGACAAAGGCTAGGGGTCCTTCGCCCCCTGTGGTTTAACCGGGCGGTACATGTCTATATACATATTTACACAATTTCGGATGGCCGTTGACTCTTATGAGTTCTTCCGCCCTTTGTCAGGTATTGTTTTTTTCTCCTGTAGGGTGTCCAAAATCACCCTCCTCACCAAGTAAACTTGGTGGGTTGCCAGTTTAGTCGACAGGTTGTACTGGGTTACATGTTACCAGTAGCACTCAAGAGTGACCCGACATACATACATACATGTTGGCTGCAAACTCTGCTACATACATACATACATACATACATACATACATACATACATACATACATACATACATACATACATACATACATACATGTTGGCTGCAAACTCTGCTAAGAGTATTGCAATCGTTTGTAAGGTTCCGATGTATGACGCTCGGATATGGCTTTTAAAGTCTGCTAGAGACTTGCTCTCCTTCTCACATTGACGACAACTATGGATGTCTCTGGCCTCAGGTCTTACATCAGGTTGCCTGTGAACCTTCATAATACCATGGAGATCATAGTTCACTGGTTCTCTTTGAACATGGCTGCGACTGTGGCTCGTGAGACCAGATTTGCTCAAGCAAATGTTTCCACACTCAGAACACTTCAATCCAATAGAGACACCGATCGTTTCGAGAGATACACCAGAGCATTGCTTGCGGACATCCCGTTTGACCTTCTCGTGCTCTATGCGTCTGTCCTCAAAATTATGGACCCCATCATTCCCAATTCCACGCCAAGTTTCTCTCTCAAGAACCTCTATCTCCCAGTCAGCCACCATCAAACCAGTTTTTTTCAATGAGTCCTTTACACAATCCTTGAATCGGAGCCTTGGCTTGTGAGGTGGTCTCTTACCCTCACAAAGTTCGCCATACAAAAGTTGTTTTTGGACTCGATCATTCTCCATTCTGCAGAAGGGTCTGGTCCATCACAAACGCCGTTTGTGGATGATACTCTCAATGCTCCGACACTCACTTCTCTCAAGGACCTCAACACCACTCACATGCATCTGCCACCTGATACTGCGCATCTTTGTGAAATCGTTCCAGCCCTTGGATATGCCGTTTATAGGCAATCCATAGAGCTATGCTGACAGTACACATGCAGCATAACTCTCACCTTGGTCTACATTGTCATTCCTCACCTGCACCAAAAACGGTCGCTGAGCTTTCCAAATGACTCACTTACCTTACTAACACGTAGACCAACTAGATATACTACATACATATATTCATGGTGGCTGCCAACTCGTTTTCGAGTACGGCCACTACTTTATATCCATGTAGGAGAACTCCTACCGCTGCGCTGAACGAGTGTGACTTTTTAGTCCAGCCAGCGACTTGAAAACTCTGGTACAAACACTACACTTGTGACAATTATTGACACATAGTGCTGGGCCCATGGTACCATGTGACGACAAGTGCAGAGAGATATCCAGATATAAAGCAATGCCTGTGCCGTGAAGCTTTTATAGTGAGCAAAGGCACAGCACAAAGCCAGTCCCACTCTCTTAACCAAGATGATATTTACCAAAAAGAAGAACAAGTCAACATCATTGGATACCATCAGGGTTGCAGGTGTTATATCAGAGTTTTCCTTCTCCTAGAATTCTGCCTTGACAAAGGCTAAGGGGTCATCTCTCCCGGTGATTTTGGATGGCCATTGACTCTTAAGAGATCCTTTGACAGGTTTTGTTTTTAGTCCTGCAGGATGTCCAAAGTCACCCTCCTCACCAAGAAACCTTGGTGGGGTTGCCAGTTTAGTCGCCAACGACTCGACCATGAGACAGGTTGTACTGGGATACATGTTACCAGTAGCACCAACTGACATACATGCATACATACATACATACATCATACATACATACATACATACATACATACATACATACATACATACATACATACATACATACATACATACATACATACATATATTCATGATGGCTGCAACTCGATTTCGAGTAAAGCCATCGTTTGATACTTAAGCACGGACGTGGCTTTTTAGTCCTGCAAGGGCCTCATGTCTAGCAAAAAATGTCACATATAAATCGATGCCTGTGTTTGAAGCTTTTTTAAGTGAGGAAAGGTTTTACACGGGACCAATCCCACTCTCTGAACACCGAATGTATTTAGCCAATAAGTAGAACTGGTCTACATCATTGAATGCAATTGAAGTCGCGGGTTTTATATCAGAGTGGCCTTCTCCTAGATATCTTAATTTCCCTGGATGTGAGTTTTTGATTATCTTGCAGCGTGTATTTTGCAATGAGTTCCTTCCCAACTCTCAAGATATTATCTGTCTCAAGTAGACATACTTGCTCAATAGATGGGCTCCTTACGCTTAGTGGTTCGTAGATGTTATCGGAGGATATATGCGACACCCAAATGCTGTCTGGACTAATGTTAGACCTCTACCTTTCCGCTTATGTTTCAAAATGAGACGGTATATGTCACTGTTGATGTAGAAGTTACTAGTGTTGATGAGGGCTTTTCGGGTTTTAACACCAGTAGCTCGGATTTCATCTATCGTCCAATCGACTATTCCAAACGTTGGCGTTAGGACACGCACAGCTAACACATTGTGAGGCACTGTTTTATAGTACGCAGAGATTTCAGATGACCATATGTTTCTTAATCGGGTGTAATATTCCCTGGTTATACGCTCTTACAAATACCATCATAGGATATATTCTTATCTATCCCTAAGTATCTTTAGTAGTTATCGTCAGATATCGATGAAACAGTTGGGCCATTGATAAAAATGTTGCTAGATTAGCTTGTAGTTTTTTCCGCTTTACAATCATATATATACATTTATCCAAACTCTATTCCTATATCCTTTGACAACTTCGTAACCAGGTCAAGATTATTTTTCTTAATCCCATGTATCTTCTAGGCATAGAGTTGAGTTTCAGCTCATCCACGAAGAAATTATGGGTTAGGTTCGTATTTCTGTCCTCCTGCGAGCCAATTATGTATCTTTCATATTTCTTGAGCAGAAAGAACAAGGGATTTAATGACAGAATGAATAGTAACACAGAGAGACTGTCTCCTTGAAATATACCCTGGTGAAATTCTATTTTATCAGTAAAAGGAGAATCCTCCTTCTCTGTTTTTAACTTCAGGATAGTAGCCCAAGAAGTAGACAGCTTCTCTATGGCTCTGATAATAGTGCTTGGGACTTTACCAAGTCGGAGGGCCTCTATCATTAAAAAGTGGGGAACACAATCAAATGCTTTCCTGCAGTCGCACCCCTAACATCGCAGTTTTGTTGATTAGAAGATGTTCAGCGCATCCCCAAACACGTTTCTTCCCAGCTTCTTACTCACTTGTGATGATATTATTACTGTCGCATTGATCTTGGAGAAGTAAGTTGAGGCAGGCTATATACATTCTATACATTAGGTTCTGACATGTAATGGGTCGGTAGTTTTTTGCCAAGTGGGTGTCTTTGTTCTTGGGGACAAATATTGTTTGTGCTAGTGTCAACCACTCTGGTATATGTGCAACTCCCTTGAGAGCTTGCTGGTAGAGGTTGATAAGATATATCCGATATACATACAATTATAGTTGCCTGAATATGTATATATATATATATTTGTGTGTGTGTATGTATATATATATATATATGTATATATATATATGTGTATATATATATATATATATATATATTTATATACATACACACACATATATATATATATATATATGTGTGTGTGTATGTATATAAATATATATATATATATATATATATATGTGTGTATGTATATAAATATATATTTATATACATACACATATATATATATATATATATACTAACGCATAAACATATACATTTCTATATAAAAGGAAAATGATATATTAGTTATAAACAGATATTTTCATATTTGTTTATGATTCACTTGCAGTTCGTTTAGAGCAATGAAATTTGAAATCTACCCACAAAGTTTCTTGGCTTATACAGTTTTGTCTGCAGCATGTGAAGTGTTGCTTGAGTGGGTAAGTCTCGTTTCTAGTAATTCAATATGACATGTGTAGACTATATTCTCAGAATATTTGTAAACGTGAAATTTTTCCACCTAGTTTGGACTCGACAATCTCCTTGCATATCTTTGCCAGACAAAGTTTGATGCCGAGTGCTGCATGGCTAGAATGAAAATCAGTGCTGCGAAAACTGACACTCGTCCTCACAAGGAATCCTGCGCAGTGCACTATACATGTGAATGGAGTTACACTGAAGCATGTGGAGAAGTTCGAGTATCTCGGAGTCATGTTCATGCGTGACGGAAGGCAGAAGGCTAATTAAGTGCAACAATTGCATGGACTGGTGCAGTAATGCGCCAGCTTCAACATTCAGTAATCAGAAGAAAGGGGTGGGTATAAAAGCCAAATCCGCGATCTTCAATTCAATATTCGTACTAAGCCTTACCCATGTTCATGAATTTTGGGTAATGACTGAAATAATACGATCTCCAATACAAGCGGCCAAAATTGGGTTTTCTACGAAGGGTCTTTGGAATAACGTTACTCGATAGAGTGCATAGTTCGGAGACTAGAGAGTCACTCCAGGTAGAGCCACTACTCCTCCGAATTGAGAGATCACAGCTCTGATACTATGGGTACGGGATTAGAATGCCTCATATAAAGAATCGCTGGACAGATTTTACAGGCAAACCAACTGGCAGGAGAGACAGGGGTAAACCTCGAGCAAGATGGTTGTATAACATCCATGAGCTTGGCTGGTCCCGCTTGGGGATCCGGCAAGAAGAAGAAGAAGAAGAAGAAGAAGAAGAAGAAGAAGAAGAAGAAGAAGAAGAAGAAGAAGAAGAAGAAGAAGAAGAAGAAGTGAAATTTTATCTTTAGATATATATTTCATCAGTGACTTGTTTATTTTGTTTATATGTGTAAGAATATTTGCTCTTAATTACATTCTCATTCAGTGCATTGCTTGTAGAATGCAATCGAAACGCTCTTCGGTGTAAGCATTTAACGGCAGCCATTTTATATTTATGTGGGCATTCGCTGTCTTCATGCAAGTATTTATTGTTTTCTTTGAATGTGACGGTCTTCCGTTCCGTCCATTGGGGTGTCTTGTACTCTCAGTCTTAGACTAGCCATGCAATCAAGGAAAACCAGACATAATACACTAAATCTTAACTCTACAAATACACAAATCATAGATAAGATGTATGAATCAAATGTGCACTAACTTTCGAACAGACAAACAAGCCAGAAACTAACACAAATGATATATTATACAACACTAAAATCAAAAACCACATCGTTAACATCAAACTTCATTTCTCCAAATATTACCACACTCTCTTGTAACTTTGTCATACACTTACAACATACAGCTATTTCAAAACACTACGGCACCATATGCAAAATAGTCAATATAGGAAAACATTAGTGGACAATATACCATATTATAAAGAATTTCCCACAAAAATAGTCGACAAACGATTAAAGCATTTTTCATAAACACCATGTTACTAAAATAAATACAGAAAGCATACGAACATCATAAACAAAATAAATATGTAAATAATTGTTTCTACAATAGGCACAAGGCCAGCAATTATCCCAGTGTATTACTGGTATTTTATTTTATCGACCCCCGTTAGGATGAAAGGCAAAGTTAACCTCGACGGGATTTGAAATATGTAAATAATTGTTTCTACGTTAGGCACAAGGCCAGCAATTACCCAGTGTATTACTGGCACTTTATTTTATCGACCCCGTAAGGATGAAAGGCAAAGTTAACCTCGGCGGGATTTGAACTCAGAATAGCAAGGGCCGTAACTCTATGCGTCAAAGCATGGCGTCCGACCCTCTACCGATACTGCCAATCCACCGCCCTTGAAATATATAAATAATGTTTTCTGATTTAGGCACTAGGCCAACAAATTTGGGTGAGAGAAAGTCGATTAAATCGATCTAAGTGCATTACTGATGCTTTATTTTATCGACGATTTAAATCCAGAACGTGAACTCTATGTCCTAAAGCATGTTGTCTGCCAATAAACATATAACTATCAGAATTCAAGAATTCAAATTCTGATGCTAAAATGAGTCTGTGAAAGTCTAGAAAAGTCAGTGATAGATTTAGAGGCTTTGTTTGTCCAAATTAACTGCAAGGGACTCATATGAAATCCTTGAATTTTAAAATATAATAACATAGTCATATTTATAATACAACACATACGTGCACACTTACATATGCTTGGTCTTTAAAAAAAAAGTTTAAATAACTACTCTATAAATATTAATGAACAAGTTTAAATAAGTACTCTATACTTATTAACAAGTTTAAATAAGTACTCTACACATATTAACAAGTTTAAATATCTATACATATTATCAATTAACAAGTTTAAATATCTACTCTATACATATTAATTAACAAGTTTAAATAACTACTTTCTACACATTAACAAGTTTAAATAACTACTCTATACACATTAATTGACAAGTTTAAATATCTACTCTATACATATTAACAAGTTTAAATAAGTACTCTATACATATTAATTAACCTGTACAGTATGTATATATATTACAATGTAAGTCCCTGTGATGATATTTCAGTTTCTCTCTTATTCAATGAAATGATTTGATACTCCTCGATAGGCGAAACAAACTAACAATACCTAACGAAACAATTTAAACACTTGAAGATCTAAATACTTAAATAATTATTATATCTACATTCCCAAAACACAAACGATAACCTCCGAGTGTTATCATTATGTTGCATTTATGAAGATATGACCTTGTTAGATTTTAAGGTTGTGGTAATGAAAATATATTTATTTCAAGGACGGAAATTCGTTTGGGGGTATTCTCTTGCTCCAGTTAGCACCAACAGTCACCTTGTTTGGTTGAATTATATTTAAAACCCCACTATTAATTAAATTATTATTAGTTACATGCCTTTCAAATCCATTAAACTATAAAGCATTAAGTAATATTAGGTCCAAATATTCTTAGTCAAATTAAATCTAATCACATTTATTTTAAATTTACTCAACACACATCATACAAAAACTGACATAAATAAGTAAGACGAGTGCTCACTCTCGAGCTGTGAAAACCTGTCTAACTTAAGTATGGAAAACGAACGTAAAATGATGATAATTATATTGGTGCGAGCTAAATTAAATCGAAAAGTCAAATAGATAAATAAATGAATAATAGATAGTCCTAAATTAAATTAAGTGGGATTGATATCAGAATCGATTTACACCAATCTCCATCTCAAAGTAAATAAATGTAACATAAGTGAATTTAGACAAATGAATAGAATTAGACAAATGAATAGAATTCGCGGGACTGAGTAAAGTACGACATTGGTGAATGGCACGAATAAGACCACCACAACTCCAATATGCTGAGATGTAACAGAAAGAATCATAGCGCATCGTCCTTCGCGCGGATTAACAAGGAAGGCGTTCAGGCCTTAGGTAGAAGGGCCTGTTCAAAAAATATATTGCAGTCTCCATTTAATAGTGTAAAAATTGGTGATGAGCATACAATCTGTCCTGGGCATACAATCTGTCCAAAGATTGCGTATCCCGAGACTCCAAGGACGGTTCGGAAAAGGAACAAACTGTAATAATTGGGACCAGGAACATCACAACACTTGTAGGTAAGGTGCAGAAACTAGTGAAGGAGGCTACCGGCTAGGTATAGACAGAGTTTCCTCAACAGAGTTCCGTCACTCTGGTACTGTAGATTTAAATGGAGGGAGGAGGAAACTCCACCAGCCACATTAAACTGACCACTCCAACACCAGCCACACCAAACTGACCAATCTCTCACCAGCCACACCAATGGGTTTGATTCCTGGACCACGTGCTGGGCTTACAATCATAATGTCGTGGGATTCATTCCTGGACCAGGTGGCACATTTTGTTCTTGAGCAAAACACTGTATTTCGTGTTGTTACAGTCAACTCAGCTGAGGAGGGAGAGGAGGAGATGAAGATGGGGAGAAGGGGTGGGAAAGGATGAAAAGAGGAGAAGGTGGAGGAGGAAGAGGGGGGAGAGGGGGGAGGTGGTGGGAGGAGGAGGAGGGAGAGAAGGGGATAAGGAGGAGACGGAGAGGCATAGACAGTCTCCTCAACAGAGTTCCGTGACTCTGATACTGTAGATTGGAATGGAGAGAGGACACTCCACAATTCAGGTGTGACGCCAGAAATGACTGCACAGGTGGGAGTGGGGCTACTCACAAGCCTCCAACTGTCAGAACGTGTTATGGACTGAATCCCATTAGGAGGGAGAATTTGCCTCATAAAGTTTAGACTGAAAGATATGTCTCTGCGGGTGGTGCCAATTTATGCACCAAACAAGGTGTCTGAATACAGATCCTTCGGTAACGTTAGATGTAGTTAAGACAGAGTCATATATCATAATGGGATATTTCACTGCACATGTTGGTTCTGACCACCTGAGATGGAAAGAAATGATTGGAAGGAAAGCGATCCCGATCTAAATACGAATGGAGAGGTCTTATTAAATTTCTCTTCTAGCAATGGACTCTCTATTGTGGACACCTTCTTCCATCAGAGACATCCATAAATATATATGGTATAAGGATAACAAGGGATAGAGATCAATAATTTATTTTGTTATTGTCTCTGATCTCTTCGATTCTGTGTTTGGTGTCAAGAGAAGGGCTGAGCTGTCAACTGATAAATGTATAGTTATCTGCAACTTAAGACTAGCTAAAGCCAAAGAAGCCCACAAAACGGGCAGGTGCAGGTCGACCTACAGGGTAAAGTGGGAAGCATCGGTGGATAAGGAAGTCAGGACCAGGTATATAGATACTATTGCATCCAAATTCAGAGCAAACTGAGGACTTTAAAACGGAATGGAAACTGTTCAGCTCGGCAGTTTCTGCTTAAATACTGCGAGAGAAAACGACTTCGTGTGAACCGGATAATACGATGTCCTCCTCCATAGTAGCTATCGGGAATGCGTCTGAGGTTCTCCTCTCTTCAGAGAAGTGCATCCTCGCGAGGTGGAGAGAATACTTCGTTATCCCCTAAACCCGATCAAAACAACATCTTCTGATGTACACGAAATGCATGTAGCAGATTACTAATCCCTCAAAAGCTGAAATCACATGAGCAATTAAAGAGCTCAAATGTGGAAAAGTCGCTGGGGAGAATGAAATTCGGTCCAAGATGTTAAAAGCCTTAAATAGAGAAGGTATTCTCTTGCTGACTCGTGTGTGTGACCTGGATATCTGGAAAGGTACCTAAGCAATGGCAATCGAGAGTGATAATCAAAATTTTCAAAAAGGGAAACGAGAGAGATTATATTAGACCCTGGAGGATAGAACTATACAAAGATAACAACGGTAGACTGCAATCCAGTCTGAAGAAGTAACATGCATTTTACTCAAGTGGCCAAACTACAACCTACAATCCCAGCCAGACACATGGCGAGACTCTTTCTCTACTTAACGCACAATTATAAAACTACACCTATAGAATTGTACTCCTGATATGCAACTGGACAGTTGCAAAATATCTAAAGTATATTATAGCTATTATATAATGAAGTGTCAGGTCACTCCTGGGTGCTACCGGTAATATGTAACCTAGTACAACCTGTTCATTGATAATGGAATACTTCCTACTTTGATTTATAATCATAATGTTAGCTTCTGCATGCAATCTAGAGAAGTGTATCCCATTTGTACTGTCCATAATGCACTTAACTCTTAACTTGGGAAAACTACTAATATGGTCCAGTGTAACTGATCTCGCAATCTCATTTACAGTATAACCACTATTAACACACTAGCCAAACAATATTGTTGGGAGACCCATCACACCATAAATATACCTTTCCTTCTTCTTCTTCTTCTTCTTCTTCTTCTTCTTCTTCTTCTTCTTCTGCTATCCACCAGGGTCTAATATATTTATTGTTTAAATAGGTCCTATAAACGATTTGTGTCTGTGCCGTTGCTGCCTCAGAATTTCTAAATAGGGACGCTGTTTTCAGGAAGAGTGTTTGTATTGCCTTCTTTGTGAATAAGTTGTATTATCTCCTATTCCCCGTATATGGCACAGTGTTCGCTAAACTCTTCCACTGAGTTTCCATATATGACTGGATAAAGGTTTTTTTTCTTTACGCTCAGTTACAAAATTGTCAGATATTAATTGTATCAAGTTCAAAATTGCTGGCCGTGAGTCCTATATGTGTATATATGTCCTATATGTGGGTCCTACTTTGTGTATAAAATTGTAGATTTTGCTAAAAATCTGTCTTTATCAAAGCAGTGGGGCTCTTGACGGTAGTTATGATGGATAATGCATTTTACAGTCTAAAGCATTTTTTCTATTGGTATGTATTTTTTTTGTGGTTCCTATTTAGGTTACCGGTATTAGACGAATCTCTCCTATTCCAATACATTCAGCTAGGATAATTATTATAATTTTTGATGTTGCTATCACGTAAATATATATTTTGAAGTCACTGTTGTTGAATTTGTTAATTATCGTTATTTTTGGAACGTAACTTTTAAGATTTGTTGACTTTATTTTTACTGTTATATTGAGGAACAAAAAAAGTGAGACACGGCCTCATATAACCACTGAGATGAAAATTATTGTTATATGTTATTTGTTATTTCTTTCTGTCGTGAATTTAAAAATGTTTTTCAAGATAACAATTAGTGCTGATGGTGAGAATAATTCCTGTAGCGATAAGAACTACATTTTTTATAGGGTTTCCCAACATGGGCGATAACGCCCACCGGTTGGACGGTAAGCACAAAAAAGGTTGAGAACCACTGACCCAGACTAAAAGACGACAACAACAACGTGTACACCAGCACCATTACTAAACTCTCTAATTTAAAATTGTTTTAGACCCGAATAAATATGTAAACTAAAAGCAAAATTAATACAACTGGGAGAAAAAGCAAACTTTGTGCGTCCATCATAAAATGTCTGAGCTTGGCAGGCTCATAGATAGAAGGAGGAGGGGGGGGGGAAGAAGAAGAAGAAGAAGAAGAAGAAGAAGAAGAAGAAGAAGAAGAAGAAGAAGAAGAAGAAGATTTACTTGCACCTAGTTATTTGGAATTTGGAATTTTGCACGTTTCCTTTTTCGAACTTTTTAAGCACCAAATCAAATTCAAAGTACAAAAGCCTTCTTAACCTTGAGCCTCGCAATATGGTTTTCATTTGTAGTATTTTGTCATACATTTATTTGGTGCCAAATTTGCCTTATGTTTATTTCATTTGTGCTTTGTTAATGTTATTACACGTGGTATCCAGACAGAGAGCACTGCAAACCTTAGCAATACAATTTGTTCTTCGTTGTCATTTCTATAATCTTAATGAATAACGTTATTATAAGACGCAAGTCAGATATGTCAACGAAATACGAGTAGTCTGGCTGAATACTAAGCGATAATTACACACATTTTATTTTCCACTTTTACTATTCTTCTATGTAGCTGACACATTTACTATACACTCTGGCATGTTATCTAGCAGTCTGGACATACTGTAATCTCTCTAAAGTTGTGTCTATTTCCGTAGAATCTAATAGAAGCTTCAGCAGAGAGAATACACTAGACCTAATCAACACGAGACAAATGATGCTCTTTTGCACTTTCCTGAATATTGATACTACACTTATTCCGGAAAGAGGTGTTGGAGGACTCTGCCCCAACGACCCTCACGGGAATAAGTGGGCGAAAATGAAGAAGACGATTTTGGTGGTCTATGTACAACATTTCATAATGCGTAGTGCATATTATTGAGTACTTTGTCACATATTATTGAGCAATTTGTTATGGATAACTAGCAGTTAACATTAGATAACACAAATAAACACCTCATGCTGTTGTAAACGTTAGGACTCCCAATTTCCGATTATCACTTTTAATGATCTAATGTCCATAACATAGCAATAGATTGCTCTTTCATGCTGCATACACACGTACACACACACACAGACACACACACACACGGCTACACATACACACACGCGCACATACACACGCGCGCACACACACACACGCACACGCACAAACGCACACACACACATGCTAGATCACTTCCAAGAGAATGTCATCCAGCCACCTGACTAGGAACAACCTCCAGCATCCCCGTTATCTTTTTGCCTCTTCTGTCACTGCTATAGATACTGCTACTCGGAACTAGCAATATGTATACTATCTCCAGCCAATCTTAAATACCCGTTTCTTATGCTCTTATCCTCATACTGTGAATCGTCACAGCATTATCCAATAATCAGGTTTTACGTGATTGGGCGTGATTTGAGGGAAGTTTGTCTGCTACTTCTAGCTGCTCTATCGCCACGTAGAGTATCTCTTGTCTCGAAGAATTCCCATCGTGTGAAACAAAGTGTTTCTAGTCGATAATTTTGGATTTAGAACTCAAACTGTTAATTAAGACACTTGTGAAGAAACGGTTGTTGTTGTTGCTACTACTGCTGTTATTTTTGTTGGTGGCGGTATGCTGGTGAGGTTGTTATTGTTGTTGTTGCTGTTGTTGTAATTTCATTAGAAATTATTTCTGATAGTTGATCTTGTTAAAATGAAAAATATATTTCTTCTTCTTCTTCTTCTTCTTCTTCTTCTTCTTCTTCTTCTTCTTCTTCTTCTTCTTGATCGTGATGATGATTGCTCAATTATATATTGGCATTTGTCTTTGCGAGTTAGATCGGATAAAATTGCCTACCGTCAACACCCAATTATGCGTTAAGCTGTCAGTCCTCACTACAGATGAGGCTCGCAGACAAACGCTAGGGTGTTTTATCGTTGCACCAGCACAATATAAGTTGCCTTAGAGAAATCAGAATCTCTGCCATTTGCTCATTGTTTGCATTTCGGAATGACACAGCTTCTAGACTGACTGTATGAAGACTAGATTTTTCTTCTAAATCGGCTCTACCATAGTTATTTGCAGATTTGCAAAGCTGCATGCAACACACGAGAGACGGTAAGGCAGATAGAGAGGGTGAATGAGGGAAGAGATATAGAAAAGAAAATACGGAAAGTAAAAAAGAGGCTAGAAAACTGGAAAATATTAGAGAGAAGATTATTTGAACAGGCGTGAATGTAAACAGAGGATGTAAATCTCCAGTGTGGGGTACAAGGAAAGAGAATGTTGTGGAGAGAAATACGGGGGAGGTATAGTTTGTAATATAAGAGAGATTAAATATAGAACGAATCAGTAAGGTTGCAAACGACGCAAAATTCACTAAGTTAAATGGTGGTTGGTAGGGATAGGTGTGGTTCAGTAGATATGATTTAACACGTGTCTCAGTTGGTTATTTTAGGAACATGCACTTTCAAAACGCTAATCCTCAAAAGAATGGGAAGAAAATGAAGTCGACAGCATGGTGTAGCGTGGTGAATAAGGAAAGAATAGAAATAGACAGGGAAATAGAAAACATATTATAGTTAGTGTTAATATATCCCGTGGCGAGTGAAAGTCAAAATAGATTATAGATAGTTTTCGAATACAGAAAAACATAATAGTACGTAAGTATATAAATCAATAAGTTAGAAACTTTACAAAACGTACACGTGAGAGTAAATATATCGATATGATGTATTTTGTTGGCAGGTGGATTCAACATTTGATACTGTCATTTACGTTATACTTTTAACTAATATATCAATAATACAATAAAATCTTATGATCGATTACACCAACAGTGCATTTACAACAATAAAATTTAATCTAAAATCAAGAAAATAAGATTATTATAAATGCAGGTAAATCAATAAATGAGCATCAAAAATGCATCAGGTCATTCAAAAGGTTTCTCTCTAAAATATTGAATAAAAGGAGTGTAAATTCTATTACGAACAAAGATGTTGCTTTAAGTGCGTGATCTATCATAAAACTCAATATTGTTTTGACAATATTAATTAATACAGTTGTTATCATATGGCGGCAAACACAAATAAGTAAGGTACTCAATACATAGCAGAGTATAAAAGGTTTTAATATAGATGAGATTCTACAGGACTAGAACTGTTTCATTCTTGAGAAATCATCAGGAATCTGATTGTCCAAATAAATGTCGTGGTATTTATAAGGTACTCATCTAGTATTTTGAGTTCGATTCCTGGACCAGGCGATGCGTTATGTCCTTGAGCAAGGCACTTTATTTCACTTTGCTCCTTCTACCTGGAGTTGCGGCCGATAGATAGTACTAGCAACTGGAAAGACCAACGGAAACATTGTTTCCTCGGTCCGATTTGACGAAAGTCGATCGCTAGAGAAGATATATATATATAATAGAGTATATGTTCCTACACGCACAAGGCGCTAAGGGACACATGTATTGTCCAACCATATGCCAATGTGGTTCAATGGCAGGTTAATAAATTAACGAGCCAGAACATATATAATCAAGGTTTAGCAAATAAGAAAAAGTTTCAAAATAAATTTAAAAAAATTAACTTTACTTACTATAGTTACCTTTACCGAATCGGTTTCGAGTCTCAAAAATAAACGGAGTCCATACGGCAACCGTTGCAAAGAAAAACTCTCGTCAGAAGGATCTTTTCATTCGAAGAATATAAAATTCCCGAATTCAAATTACGAACTGGCGCTATTCAAAATTGTTCCCGAGATGAGAGAAAATGAAGTGGAATCAATTTTTTCAAGGGCCGAGTGTAAAGATAGAGGCGGAGGCAGGGAGGTCAGTCGGCTACCGCTATAACTAGCAGCAGTCAGAACGACCAAATTTTTTTCTCAACCAAGAGGAGAATAATAATAGAGTATATGTTCCTACACGCACAAGGCGCTAAGGGACACATGTATTATATATATATATATATATATATATATATATATATATTCTTGAGAAATCATCACGAATCTGACTGTCCAAATAAATGTGCTGGTATCTGTGTTTCATCATATATATTAGTTTATACACGGCTCAGGGGTATTTCCTCATTCGAGCTAATTCCATTGTAAAAGAATTCATTACACTTAATAATATAACTGCTCCTAGGCTGAGCTGAACGTTGCCTCATATATACGACTGTTATTTCTAGCAGTACGGTTATGAGACTAGCTAGAAACTGTAAACCATGTGCGTTACACAGTCTTTTAAATTATTTAAAAGTGAAGTATATCAATTTGTCCCTGGATGTTTACTGAGGAGAGCAGGACATGATATTCCTACACTTATTCATCTCGAAACATATTTGGATTTTAAAGTTTAAACTTATCAACGTAACAGCTTTGATTTTGAAATTTAAATGTGTCTAAACATCATAGCCATTTGGCAATGCAGTTCGTCTTTGTTGATTTATTATTTTAAATCGATATGGACAAACTGTAGTATAATAATTAGTATACTTCATTCTGGCTAAATTTTCTTTTGCAATATAAATACAGATGTGTTGGTATCTGTGTTTCATCATATATATTAGTTTATACACGGCTCAGGGGTATTTCCTCCTTCGAGCTAATTCCATTGTAAAAGAATTCATTACACTTAATAATATATATATATATATATATATATATATATCAAATAGTTAAATAGTTTATGACTCTACATAGCTGGATATAGTAAATGTAATCTGAGTTTTTCGAATATTAATAATTGTTTCTACTTTAGGCACAAGGCCAGCAATTACTCAGTGCATTACTGGTACTTTATTTTATCGACCCCATAAGGATGAAAGGCAAAGTTAACCTCGGCGGGATTTGAACGAATTTTTCGAATATTAATAATAATATTCGATTCGTTTGCAATTATTCGAACAGCCTCTTTAAATCCATGTAAGTAGAATGACCCCGCATTCTTACTCTTGTGTTGGCATGTAAACAGAACTGCAGACACTAATGTTTCTTTCAGAAATACCCTTCATCAGTGCAGTATACTGCTTACCTGCCAACTGTCATATATATATATCTATATATATAAATATATATCATAAATCATGTCCTTAGAATTATTAGATAAAATATATACCATTTCCTCTCCCAATTAGCATAATTAACCATATAAAAAATCAATTAGACCAGGCTATAAGAATAAAGGCTCCTATGAAGAAATATTTGATAAATAACGGAAAGTGGCCTCTTCGCGGTTGACCACAATAGAGTATTTACCCAAAATGTCAACAGCATGTAGAAACTGACTAAATATACCGTCAACCATACACAATTAGGTATAAATTTAAAGTTAGAAGAAACGTGTACATACCGTAATTACATTTCTTTCTAACTTGACCACTGCCACGTCACGATTCTTAGCCATTTTTTTAATCTATTTCTGGCGCGATCGCTTTGGAAAATTAACTGTCCTATTGAGTTTGTCTCCTGATGAGTTCGATACTCGAGTTATCCTTAATGATAGGATATTTCAAAATACGAACGAAACCATGGTAGAGATGTAATTAAGGTATGTACACGTTTCTTCTAACTTTAAATTTATACCTAATTGTGTATGGTTGACGGTATATTTAGTCAGTTTCTACATGCTGTTGAAATGTTGGGTAAATACTCTATTGTGGTCAACCGCGAAGAGGCCGCTTTCGGTTATTTATCAAATATTTCTTCATAGGAGCCTTTATTCTTATAGCCTGGTCTAATTGATTTTTTATATGGTTAATTATGCTAATTGGGAGAGGAAATGTGTGTCTGATGGTGACTAAGATGCTTCCTTAGGCGGTATGCCGGTTGAGCACTCTATGCTCTTACAGAGCAGAGTATGATATGAAAGAATTTGCTCCGAAATCATTAGACGTGTCCTTCGAACCTGCTGATCCAGAATCAGACAGATCCAACCAATGATCGTGTCTCGAGCTGTCCGCCGGCGAAACAATTGTAACACACAATAAATTGAGATCAGATGCATCAATGATTTTTCGTTTTATATTATATATATATATAAGTATGTATACGTACATACATATATGTATACAGACGTACAGTAGTATGTATATATATATACATACATGCACACATATATATATGTACGTATGGATTCACCGAACATTTATTATAATGCTAGGTGTGTTTGTAAACAAACATCCCGAATTAAGCCGTACAGTGTCTAGCAACCATTGTTGCTCATTTGTTCAACACTGGCAAAGGAACGCTGTACTAGTTTCAAGCTTATTAGCTATCGGCAGCAACGTATACCTTCCTGCCAGATGATTGAACGTCTGAAAGTATATACTTTCCTTATGCATATTAACGGCTGTGCAGACTAATTTGCATATCGAGTGAGTTAATCGGCCGGGGTACCGAAAACGATAAACGGAAAAAATGAAACGAAATTTCATTTCTCACTCTTAGTACGGCTGTTACTTAAATATAAGTATGTATACGTACATACATATATGTATACAGACGTACAGTAGTATGTATATATACATACATGCACACATATATATATATATGTACGTATGGATTCACCGAACATTTATTATAATGCTCGGTGTGTTTGTAAACAAACATCCTGAATTAAGCCGTAGTGTACTACTGTACGTCTGTATACATATATGTATGTACGTGTACATACTTACATTTAAGTTACAGCCGTACTAAGAGTGAGAAATGAAATTTCGTTTCATTTTTTCCGATTATATATATATATATATATATATATATATATATACATACATATATATATATATATATATATATATATATATATATATATATATATATATATATATATATATATATATATATATATGTATATATATATATATATATATATACTGGCTGAGACACCCAGCTTCGCCCGGATAAACAGATGTGTGACACCTACTGTCGTGGTAACCTGGAGCGTTCAGCTAACAGTCCAGGCTTTGCTTCCCATCAAGCTGAAGAAGGCCGACTATCCAAGTATTGGCCGTTCGCTGATAGGTTTTTGGTAGAGCCTGTAGCAGTGGAGGCATTTTTGGTCTCCGGGGACTACATCCCTACTCACTGCTATAGGAGTGGAGTTGGCTGAGTTGGCCGTCTACATGTGCGTGTCCTGCGAGGCGGAGTGGCTTTTCCAGCGTATCACCCTCGCCATCCTCCGGGGCAATGTATTCTCTATCCTGTCGGCTAGGACCCAGAAGCGGAGGGTAAGTTAATAGGAGGTGGAGGATATTCGTTCGGACGTCACTTTCTCTCTATTTCTATATATATGTGAATTGTTTTTAATTAAAAATATTCGATATGAAGAGAAGACAGGTAGAAGAGAAAACGACTGTATTGTATGTTTGTCTAATATACAGTATGATATGAGACCGTGGTGAGTGTGTAAAAGATCTTCCAGATACACCAGATTTTTCGTTTTACCGTTCGTGCACAATATATGAAGATATCTTGGTGTTCCCACTCTTGAAAAACTAATTCTCTCAAATTCAATCCTACAACTTTGAGACACTGAACTCGAGCTTTATTTATGGTCATAGCTAACTAGATTTAACAAGGAACTGAAGTCTTGAGAATTTGAATGACCACTCGGTAGAGAAAGGGGTGAGGGGAATCGTGGGAATCAATACATTTTCTCCTTCAAGATTGCCTCCAAGAATAGTGACCTGTAGAATATGGTGCATCATCCACCTGACTGTTAAGCATCTCATTTCCGTGGCGGGTCCAGGTTTCTCAAAGGAATCATGAGAATTCCAATCTTTTATATTATATCTAAACTATAATAAAGTAAGGAGTGCGGGACTGCGTACGGTTTATTTCTTTTTATCGCCTGAGTAAAATAAGTTGGATTACTTTGAATAAATAATGAATGAATATTACATAATTTATCTTCTAAATTTCGTAGCTGTTGATTAAATAGATATTTTTATTGTTTCTTTAAGGATTCACTTCTTTATAATTTTCAAATGTCAACACTTCCGGTTAGCGATTGCTTAAATAAACATTCATATATTTCCGTCACTAATTATCTCCTAATGCAATTTATATATAATATCGTCTTTTTTTATGGTATCATGGATTACGTTACTGATTACATAAGACAGTGTAACGCACTCTTCGTTCAATTTCTGTGTATATTGTCAATTACGATTTTATTTGATGTATATCTACATGCATATATATTTTTATTTTATTAAATAACGTTACAAATGGGAGTGAAAATATGAACACATATGATATATACAAAGTATATAAATAAATTTACAGTAGAATAACATAACAAATATGTTTTAAATATATACATAAATAACATTACAAATGCTTAGATAACATTATAAATTGCTCGCGATTCTGTCAGAAGGATATATTCCTTTAATATTGCAATATTAAAGAAAATGTAAAGGAAGGGGTGAATAACCGAGCCACCACCAGAGCAAAAGGCAGCAGTGAGGAGTACTGGGCACCCTCTCTAATGATTTTTGAGGCAAGCCAGCACACTCGCAGCGTTACCTCGATTGATGGCAAGACTAATATCATGCTAGCAGAAAACCACCAAGGGTGGTTTTTCTGCTAGTATAGATAAAGATGGTGGATACAAAAGAGAAAGACCAAGAATCAACAAACCATGTGGGATTTGAGACTATTTGTATTGATATATATTGACGTGTGTGAAAACACGTGACTTAGTGGGTCGTAAGTTCGATTCCCAGCGGCGCATTGTGTTCTTGCTCAAGAGACTTTATTTTTACCTTGCTTCAGTTAATTCACCTGGTAAAAATGCCACTTGACCATTAACTTCACAAGTTGTCTGCTCCGTTGATCGAAACCGACGAATGGCCAACAACATACATATTGACTTGCATTTGTATTAGTTTTGTTGTTGTTGTTTGTGTTGTTGTTGTTGTTGTTGTTGTTGTTGTTTTTGCTTTTTTTTGTTTTGTTCTTTTTGTCTGTTTGTTTTTTTTTTGTTTTTTTTGTTTTTTTTTGGGGGGGGTTAGGGGGGGGGGGGGGGGGGCAGGATATCACATCTGAAATAACTAGTTGTATTTACCGTCGTTTGGTAGTACAAATATATGTCAAACTGTATAAGTCACACACATATATATATATATATATATATATGTGTGTCACACACACATATATATATATATGTGTGTGTGTGCGTGTGTGTGTGGTGCGTGTGTTGGCTTCTTAACTCCCTATTGTAATTGTAATCTAAAGAATTCCCCTTGCTTTTCCGGTATAGAAATCGAATTTTGAATAACATTATTTATCTTCATGGACGAAAATATTTTGATCAACATGGTCTTAGTGAAAGAAAGATTATGGTACTTTGCTAGTAATTGCTAAATATCATTTATTTCTTGTTATGAATAGGTTACATAAATATTCTACATAGGATTACTCACACTAGACTCACCCAGTTATTTTTAACCTTCTGCCGTTGCAATGATTTTTTTTTTTTTTTTTTTTTCCGTGTTAAGGAAATCCTTTCAAAAGAATGAAAAGTTATCTATCGATATGATCATCAAGCTAAATAAATAGATAAAACAATTTACAATGTGATAACATTACTTGTTTGCTGATAACATCCGCTCTCTTAATACTTCATTCAAGCTAGCTATTGCTGTTATATTAGACACTAGGAATGTTAGTTTTGCCTTACGATGACTAATACATTCCCTCTTAATTTATTCTTTCATATTAGTAATACATTTGTAACGATAATAAGCTATGGTATTTTTCAACATCATCTATGAATCTATTATATATCCTTCTAATTTTCGATTTTAATTATTTTCTTTACTAGAACTTTTTTCAACACGCTGACGCGTATGTGTATATGTGTGCGCGTCTCTGTATGTACATTTGCATACATTTATATGTATGAGTATATAAATATAAACGCGCAAACACAGACACACTTACAAAAATACACACTCACACACATTCATTCACACAAACACACACACATACATTTACACAAACACACACATACACACGCACACAGCGTAGTTTTTTCACCATCCCCTTCCTCCCTTTTACACGCACATACATTCACCTAGCAGCAGCCGTAAAGAGAGGGAAGTAGTATGAGGTAGTCAAACTACCCCTCTCTCTTTACGCGATGTGACAGAATCGCAGAAATTTATGAATAGACTGGTTGGCCCCGTGCAATCAAAAATGACGACTAAAGGGTAGATGTGTATTTGTATATACCTTTCAACTGCGGTCGTTTTATATTCTAGATAATTTTAATTTATTTCGATTTTGCTAGGGACTTGGCTCCTTTGACAACTCATACACACAAACACTCACACACACATACATTCACACACACATAAACTCACATACACAAAGACTCACACACATACATTCACACACAAAAACACTCACACACACATAAACTCACACACACAAACACTCACACACACATACACACACATAAACTCACACACACAAAGACTCAGACACACATATACTCTCACACACAATCACTCAGACACACATACACTCACACACACAAACACTCACATACACATACTCTCACACAGACAAACACTCACACACACATTCACTCACACACACACACATGCACTCACACACAATAACACCTAGACACACATACACTCACACACACAAATACACTCACACACACACACACATAAAACACTGAAACACACACATACACTCACACACAAAAACAGTCACACACACATACACTCACAAAAGTGTAGCCATTGTAAGGACGCTAGTTAAAAATAAGTATTACATACACACTACTACTTTGACGCTAAACTCTGCCAGTTGCAGAATGCGCATTAACATGCGATATTTTTCTCCACAAAGTTCGATCACCAGCAGTAGAGTTTAAAGAGCAAAGATCAAGTCCATAAGTTGACATTATCAAGCCATCGTTTCGGTTGCCGGCTTCTACTTCTCTTACCAGCCAGCCTTCCTTCCAGGCATAACCTACTTACACCACGAGTTGATCTTTTTATATAATCGTATATTCTGAGTACTCTTGACTTGACAATTGATGTAATTGGTCTAGGTCCGGTAATGTTGAGTAGCTCACTGATACAGATACGGTCGCTAAGCCGCTTGCCATTCATAAGTCTCATGATGTGGTTCTGGAATGTAAAGAGCTTCTGAAGTGACTTTGTCGTCCTGTTAAGTTAACACAGTTATATAAATTATAAATACATACATATACATAAACATATACATTGTGTGAATGTAATCAACCTATGGATTGGACTTGATCTTTGCTCTTTAAACTCTGCTGTTGGTGATCGAACTTTGTGGAGAAAAATATCTCATGTTGATGTGCAGTTTGCAACTGACGGAATTAGCCGTCAAACTACCACTGAAACATAGATGAGTTACCTCCCTTCGCGTGACGTACAAAAACACAAGAGCATTATATATTATTAGATTAAATAGTGCAAGGGAAAAAACACAGTCCATATTTACATTCATTGATAGATTAATAATTGTTTCTACTTTTGGCACGAGGCCAGCAATTACCCCAGTGCATTATTGGTACTTTATTTTATCTACCCCGTAAGGATAAAAGGCAAAGTTAACCTCGACGGATTTGAACTCAGAACGCAAAGAGCCATACTCTATGCTGCAAAACATTGTGTCCAACGCTCTACCGATTCTGCCAATCCACCGGCTAGAATTTCTACTTTTGGCACAAGCCAGCGATTACCTCAGTGCATTACTGGTACTTTATTTTATCGACCCCGTAAGGATAAAAGGCAAAGTTAACCTCGGCGGATTTGAACTCAGAACGCAAAGAGCCATACTCTATGCTGCAAAACATTGTGTCCAACGCTCTACCGATTCTGCCAATCCACCGGCTAGAATTTCTACTTTTGGCACAAGCCAGCGATTACCTCAGTGCATTACTGGTACTTTATTTTATCGACCCCGTAAGGATAAAAGGCAAAGTTAACCTCGGCGGGATTTGAACTCAGAATGGAAAGAGTCATAACTCTATGCTGAAAAGCATGGTGTCTAACGCTCTACCGATTCTGCCAAACCACCGCTCTTAATAGATTAATAATGCCTATGGGAAAAGTGTTGGTTGTAAGGACGTTGGAGTGGATAGTATTTTGTGGAAGGATTAAATGAAGGGGCAATGTCAGAAAGAGGAGAGTAATGTTTGCTAAATCAGAAGCGCAAGAACCATCTAAACTATAATAAAGGGAGGAGCACGGGACTGCGTGCGGTTTATAATGTTTTATCCCAGTAGTAAAATAAGTTGGATTACTTTGAATAAATAATTGTTTCTACTTTTGGCACAAGGCCAGCAATTATCTCGGTGTATTACTGGTACTTTATTTTATCGACCCCGTAAGGATGAAAAGCAAAGTTAACCTCGGCGGGATTTGAACTCAGACCATAAAGGGGCGTAACTCTATGCTGTAAAGCATGGCGTCCGACCTTCTACTGATACTGCCAATCCCACTTTGAATAAATAATGAATGAATATTACATAATTTATCTACTAAATTTCGTGGCTATTGATTAAATATATTTTGTTTATTTAAAGATTCACTTCTTTAAAATTTCTGAAATGTCAACACTTCCGGTTGGCCATCGCTATAATAAACATACTAATTTTCTGTCACTAATTTTCTCCTAATGCAGTTTATATATAATATCGTCTTTTTTTTAATATATCATGGGATTACGTTACTGATTAAATAAGACAGTGTAACGCAGTCTTCGTTCAATTTCTATGTATTATATATTGTCAATTAAGATTTTATTTGATGTATCATATCTACATGTATATATACTTGTGTATAATATCAATATACACACCGAAGGGTAGTTTTTCTGCTAGTTGGTATAACGGTATAACAGACAAAGGATAGTGATAGCAGCTATAATGATTCAGTGACTGAAGGCTTGGAAATGAATGTATTTTCTTTTTAGAGGTACTCTAAAACGTTTATGCATAGGTGTTTCTATAGGCCAAATATATACACCATTCAGCTCTGTAGAGAGTCACCAACCGTTGTGGCCCTAAAGACGGAGGCTAGCCTTTATAATGCAGTTTCAGCTATGCGATATATAGTCAAGGTGAAAAGTCATTAAAAGTATTATCAAAGATTGTAAAGTTTATGAAGGTTTAGTTTTGTATGTTTCAGGAGTACACATGTTATATAGGGTACTGTTCCTATATATTTATAATGATTGCATCTAAATGCTGTTAAGTGAGATTTGACTGTCACGTCCCCTTAGGGGATATTCTAAATGTTTGTTTTCAAAGAAACGACCATGTGCTTGAGGCAAATTTTATTCATGCGTGACCCTTGTATACAAAGACCGCACAATGTGGTGATGGGGGTAATCATTTCCAAAGGAGTATGTGTTGTAAAGGTTAACAGTGAAAAGAACTTTTATTTACAGAAGATTTAGTGAAGAAGAAATAAAAGAATCTTTGAGAGACGCGAGAATTGATCGCTACTATGTCTTTCAGGTGGAACTAATGGGCCAGTAGATGATACAGAAAGAGAGGTACCTCTTTTAGAGAATGTGATATGTAAAACTTCAAAATTCATTTCATATATATCTATATATATAAATATATATAAATATATATATATATATATATATATATATATATATATATATATATATATATATATATATATATATATATATATATAGAGAGAGAGAGAGAGAGAGAGAAAGAGAGAGAGAGAGAGAGAGAGAGAATGAATAATAACAGGTAGACATCATAAAAAGGTAATTTATTCCGTGTGCTTACAAGTGTTTCCACGGTGGTACTGCAGCCTAGTTCCGCTACGTGCAAATTCACAAGTATTTGCAGAACTCGAATATCCAATGCTGTGACCACAGAATGGTAAATGTACAATGTAAAAACCCTTAAGTGGGGTTGTTGGGGAAGATAGAGTGGAACAGGAAGAGAGAAAAGTAGGGAAGAGGGAGAGAGAAGGAAAGATATGCAGGGGTTGGAGAAGTAGGAGAGAGTGGCTTGTAGATATCTTAATCAAAATGTTATGGTAGGGGTTTTATTGGTTACTTTTGGAGAGATGCGTAGATAGTTGAGGTCGGAATTATTTATTGCCCCAGAGGGCAGGTTCATAGATGTTGAGAGGGAGGTAGGTCAAAGGTGAGAGAGAGAGAGTGTAATGGATGTAGAGAGAGATATATAGGTAGAGAGGGGACAGATAAAGTATGTGTGGTGAGTGAACTTTTGGTTTTGTAGTAGTAATCTAGGAATTGTACTGAGTTACCATGTATAGTGATAAGCAGTGTATTGTCTTGTAGTGTGGGGGGAAGAGAAGGTTGTTAGCTAGAAAGTGGTGTTGTAGTTACGGGTTCGAATGTTAAGTTATTTTATAGTGAGAGAATTTAGCTTTTAGTTTGTGGTTGCAGTATAATGATCGTTCGATTCTATCGTTAAGTAGTTTGTTTTTGGATTTTAGTATGTAAAATAGCTCAAGGTTACATAACCTGCAGTACTTCAATCCACTCCGATATGCATTTGCGCTGGAAAGTATATCCCATTTTAAGGTGAACTGTTGGTTGTGTTCACGGAGTTGCCAGGTCTTGTTGGCGAGCGTGGTCACAAAACGGTGATTCGGATGTTTGATTGAGAATCGATGACGGTACCAGCGAGATTTAAACGATGTGGTGGTAGATCCGATATAATACCATTTCTGGTCGTTCGATTCAACCGTGCATTGGTAAACAATGTTGGACTTTAGGCATTCATTCTGCAATGGACATCTTTCAGGTAGATGGCAGTTACATTCTTTGTTGTGGGTAGCGGGTATACCATGGATAGGTTGTAATAGCGGTACAGGTGGGTTGTGCAATACCCGTCTCCCATTTAGTGGTTGGGAGGCAGATATTGCGTTCTGCCCATCTGTTACTAAAATGTTTTGTTTTGTAGAGTTGTTTAATTGCCTTAAGTTAAGTTTTTTTATGTATGCTTCAAGGTTTGGTGCCGTGGAGTATGATAGTCTAATAGTTTTAGAGTTCAGAATTTTGCTGTACTTATGGGAACTAGGGAAGTGTTTATTGATTAATTTAAAGAATGAAAGAGATAGTTTTGTACTAATCGAGGCATTAAAAATAGGATTGTACCAGATATACTTTCTACAACGTGATTTATGTGGTGGTGATCTTCTATTATTAGTATGTCTGGTAGTACCGTGTGTGTGTGCTTGTGTTTTAGTCCCCCGGTTACGTATACCTTGATTACGTGTAGAGCTATGTGTGTTGTGGAAATTCCTATCGATGTATTCTATTGTATCCCGGTGGTCAGCATTCCTTAATGCATTATTGTAGTATTCAGCATGTTCACTAAAAATATCAGAGTTAGACGATAGGCGAGAGATTCTAAGAGAAATACTCCGGGGAACTGATTTGATCATGGAGAGTGGGTGGTTAGAGTTAAAGTTAATATACGTAAGGTTCTCATTTACCTTGTGGAAGGGTCGTATCTGTCCGGTATTTAAATTAAGAGTTACGTCCAGAAAGTTTACTACTTTAAGATTGTATTCGTATGTTATTTTTAGACCCAGTTCGCTAAAAGATTTTCTAATATTTTTCCATAGCCTTTCAAGATTTTGGTTATTCAAGTTATTAACTAATAAGAGCCCGTCATCTCTGTATATCCCCCCCCCCCTGTAGATTACTAAATCTACTATGTAATATGTGGGCTATGTAAATTCCCACGAGATCCGTGACCTCCGCCGAGTCGTTGGAACCCATGGTAATATCGAAATTTGTGGGTCTGTCCTTACGTTCCCAGTAGCAGTTATCGAACTTAATAATGGTTTTTCTAGCCTCGAGAATAATATTAATTTCGTCCTCCGTTAGGTCAGAGTTGGCCTTAGCAAACGATAGGGCCTTACGTAAAGTGCTTGGTGAGATGGAAGAGTAGTATTCGTCTATGTCAAATTGTATAAACTTAGATTTATTCTTATTCTTAACATTATTAAACCAGCGAATTGCTTCGCTAGTGTTGCCCCATAATTTAATTTCAATTTTCTTTTTCACTTGAGTTATTACTCTGTCAAGTATATGTTTACTAATTTTCCCTATGTCTGATTTAGAAGGGCATATAAGTCTGATCTTAGGGTTAGAGTCAAAATTTACCTTATGGTCCTTCAGGTTGAAGGTGGGGGTAGTGGGTATAATCGGCTCGGTTCTATCGTCTATCTTGAGATTCTTCACCACTTTATATGCCTCGTTGTTAATATTTGCTAGCGTAGTTTCATTTGTTTTTCTATATTTTTTGTGTAGTTCGTTGCGTATGAAGTTATTGTACGTATCGATATCCATGGTATACACGTTAGAAGTCTTGTCAGCTTTCACAACAATTCCATTGGTATTTTGCAATCTTCGGAGTAGTGCTTTCATGTTGTTCTGCAGCTCATTATTTCTATGTTTGTTAAACTTAATGTTCATGGTAGTTTTCAATAAATCCTGTTCGAAAGCTTCGAGGTGAGGGTTTGTAGGTGGGTTTTTACATGATTTAAAACCATATGATTCAGACGAGTGATTGGCGCGTCCTTTATCGAAGTGGAAAGCTTTCCATCGTACACGCCGAATGAAGTCGTTACTGCGTTGAATCATACTGAGAATATATTCCCTTTTGTTAGGTATAGGTATGTTTTTAAGTGACATACCTATATGATGCCTTTCCATATTAATGCCGTGTGTCGGTGTGGTTGCTCAACTGTGTAGGAGGCGATTATTAGGTATAGGATTATCCAAGATGTAGTAATGGTTAATTACTACACTGGATATGGTTGACGTACGGTAAGAGGTTACTCTACGAGTTATGGAAGAATTGTTCAAGAAACTTAGTTCCTGATCCTTCAGTATTCCGGAGTGTATATAAAGAATGAATAATAACAGGTAGACATCATAAAAAGGTAATTTATTCCGTGTGCTTACAAGTGTTTCCACGGTGGTACTGCAGCCTAGTTCTGCAAATACTTGTGAATTTGCACGTAGCGGAACTAGGCTGCAGTACCACCGTGGAAACACTTGTAAGCACACGGAATAAATTACCTTTTTATGATGTCTACCTGTTATTATTCATTCTTTATATACACTCCGGAATACTGAAGGATCAGGAACTAAGTTTCTTGAACAATTCTTCCATAACTCGTAGAGTAACCTCTTACCGTACGTCAACCATATCCAGTGTAGTAATTAACCATTACTACATCTTGGATAATCCTATACCTAATATATATATGAAATGAATTTTGAAGCTTTACATATCACATTCTCTCTCTCTCTCTCTCTCTCTCTCTCTCTCTCTCTCTCTCTCTATATATATATATATATATATATATATATATATATATATATATATATATATATATATATATATATATATATATATATATATATATATATATATATATATATGCATGATTGTGTATATATATATATATGCATGTTTGTACATATATATATATATATCTGTGTGTGTGTGTGTGTGCGAGTATATATATATATATATATATATATATATATATATATATATATATATATATATATATATATATATATATATAGAGAGAGAGAGAGAGAGAGAGAGAGAGAGAGAGAGAGAGAGAGAGAATAGAAATGGCTGTGTAGTTGCTATTTAAGGTAACTTAAAATGCAGTGGGAATACGAATAAAACAAGAACAGGGGATTGGGGAGTTTTCCTCATCAGTTGTCTACTGGGGTCTAGGATATTTCTACACTTTAACGACAAGGTACCACTTCACCCCAGGGCGTCAATAACTGTATAAGTTATTGGGAAAACGAAGGAAGGAGGGAAGGAAAGCAAAGGGGAAGAAAAGAGAAACAGTAACAAAACAGCGGGGAAAAAAACACAAACCGAGCAACGTGCGAGCAACTATAGGTAGGAAATCCAAGACCACTCGATAATAGAACTTAAGTTCGAGACCGAGTAATCGAGAGAAAGAAGACACACGTCCGATCGCCGCAGTTGTAAGTGAGAAGAGAACTGCTAAACGGTCAGACGAGGGGGTGAAAGTGAGAGGGAGAAAGAGAGAGGAAGAAAGTGGGGTAAGAGTAGATAGGGAGAAAGAGAGGGGAAGAAAGAGGGGTTAGAGTAGAAAGTGGCGAAATATGTGAGTATATATACCTACATATCTATATATACATATATGTGCATGATGATGTTTGTTTTTGAAATGCGCATAATAAAATACATGGAACTCCTTTAACCATCTTTTGATCTTATATATTATATATACATATATATATATATATATATATATATATATTTATATATATATATATATATATATATATATATATATATATATATATGTATATATATATATTTATATACATATATATATATATATATATATATATATATATATATATATGTGTATATATATATATTTATATACATATATATATATATATATATATATATATATATATATATATATATATTGTTCATAAAATTGTAGGAATCTCAAACACGGAAATAGCTGTAAAACAGCCAGATGCTATTATAATTAGCAAAGGGTCGGGTTCAAATTTAACCTTATATAAATGGACCATTCTGACCACCCTTCTGTTTATAAGAGGTTATATTGTAACCCGACTCCTTGCTATTTATAATTGCATCTGTCTCTTTTAGAGCTATTTCCGCGTTTGTTACCCACCTAACTACCCCCCCCCCCCCCCCATACACACACACACACACTCTGGCATTCTGAAATGATGAGTGGAAAAATCTTCAATCAACTGAGAATATGTTTGCAATTTCAAGACTTAAACTCCCTTTGGGTGTGTTCACATTGTAGGAAGCAAGCAGGGGATAAATGTCTCTCAGCTGATCAGAATAATTGGAATTGTTTTAGACAGTGCAGAGGTAACTGAATTTGTCTTCATGCCAACTTGATGAAAGCAGTAAACATGTCTCGATCCGATTTTAGGAATGTAATAACAAGTATTATGTGTATGAGTTTTCGTTCAACGGAAATATTTACTGAACTAAATAGTGTTTGTTGGAAAAGAAAAATATATTTTATCAAGTTATTCACCTTATAATACTCAGATATTTGTTACTCATTCATTTTGTACGACATAATATGGAATGAGATATTAAGGTTTTGACTAGGTATCATTTATAAACAAGACATAGAAAGTGGACTCATTTAATGTGGTATTTCATTTTATTTACAATATAATATTTTACAGCATTCATTACATAACAAATAAGTAATTATTGCAATTTCCCTCCAGTAAATAAAATCGTTGTCGAATTTCGATTCCCTATTCGTGAAATAAACAAATCATTCCTCCCTCAGAGTTATTTTAGAATTTTGTTCAAGATTTATTTATGACATTTTCATTGTTTAATCCTAATAGAATTTGGTGTTTTTAATATATTGACTGAGGTTTATTATAAAACATTTTTAATCAGCTTAAACTAATTAATTCGATTTAAATGAATTTTAGAGATAGTAAGCATATCCTTTTTTAATATTCATTTATATAATCTTTGCCGTATTATTTGTAAACGCAGAGGCAAGATGGAATTATGAAAATTATTTAGTGCTTATTAAAAATAAATAGTAATTTATGATTATTGGTTAGCAGGCACAGTCGGCAAGAAATTTGTCTGATGAACGACGTTTCTTATCGAGTAAGTCTATATAAGTTGGCACTTTAAATATATAACGCTTTGGAGGTTGACTGCTCAATGATTCAAGCAGTCTCAGGTCCCTCCAATTACCTTTCCCAACATCGATTATATACACTTTAGAACCTGCGAGTTTTAGATCTTTGATGTGCTTTATCAGTTCAGGTGTTAATTTTGTAAGTGATGAATCCACAAAGAGTACAGTAACTTCATGCCCCATCACACCTCTCTGTGCATTATTGAGATTGCGCATGTAGAGATTAAAAGAAAGGCGTTTTACAATAGATGCCATACCCGGCAGATGCTCCTTTACAGAGGTGATAGCAGTTGTGTTGGTTATTGGCATCAATATGATATTGAAGCCTTCCAAGCCAGTTTTAGTTTCTCCACAGCTATATTGGGATATAATAGAATAATTACCATAGTAATTTAAAGGAAGTATGTAGGAAATATACTGCAATATCATGTAAGCTTGACGAATTCCGAGAGAAATGAGATCAAATCCGAATGAAATAGTATCTGCAACGAAAGGAGATAAAAATATATATATGTGGAATATTAATTTAATTAGTTATTGGCCTCAATAACTAGTTGAATATAAGTCCTTTACACATCATGTTCAAAAAGATCATATTTAGAGAAATAGTATTTATACCATGTTAAAGAAACTTTACAAAATGTAATATATTATTTGTGAACTTCATTAATTTAAATCTATTGAATGTTGTTCTTTTTGAAGTAGCAGCAAACGGCGGTGACCTAGTTTCGATTCTTGACTGTAGATATTTCATCTCATTTTTAGAAATACCCTTGTGTAAAAAATCTAAATGGTAATTCGAATATAATAGCTCCTTGTTACGTTATTTTTTAAGTCTAATGTCACATATTTTTATTAGTTTGATCTGGAAGGCTTTCCAAGATTGGTGAGATTGACATGGTTAATGTTCCTGTGAATCACTTGAATATAAGATAGTACCTTGACAAATTCTGGCAACTTCAAAACATGGAAGACACCCAGCATTACGCTAAATCTAAAACTACATTTCTTTGGCTCCCTCATCCTGTCTATATTGTTTTAGGAAGTCATGGACAGTCACCAACCTCTTTTGGTACCACCTGCTACAGGCACATTCTCGATATTAAACAGACTGACCACGTAAACAAAATGAAGATATTTTACAAATAGTCAACAGATAGCCACTGATCAAGAATTATTACACATAAGAGCTAAGAACTTTATGGCATTGGCTAAGAGAAAACAACTGTCCAGTATCATGATTTGTTCTCTATCATCCAGAAAATAGCAAGAACAGGTGAGGCCGCCAAAGAAAAGGGTTCATCAAACGTATAGAGAGCATTACGAAAAGAAAGTTGATAAACTCAGAGCACTCGCTTTAGATCGGTTTGAGTGGATGAGAATATAGTCGAGCTGAATGTCACGCATACTCCCGTATAATAATGATTTCTTTAATAGCCAATAATAATTATTTTTATTATTTATTGTAGAAGGTCGGACGCCATGATTTGCAGCATAGAGTTATGCCCCTTTATGGTCTGAGTTTAAATCCCGCCGAGGTTCACTTTGCCTTTCATCCTTACGGGGTGGATAAAATAAAGTACCAGTAATATAATAGAATAATTGCTGGCCTTGTGCCAAAAGTAGAAACAATTATTTATTGTATTTGTAACACTGAAAAGTAGATGCAACTTACGAGTTTCCTGTTTAGGAGGTTGATCTCCGAACATATTATCAGGTTTAGGTTCCATTGTGCTGGTCGGCATTTGAGTTTTTGGTCCCGTAGTAGGTTCAGTGGTTGTTTCAGTAGTGGTGGTGGCAGTAGTGGTGGCGGCAGTAGTGGTAGTTGGTCGCTTAATTGGTGGGTTCGGTGTTATATCTAATATAGAAGCAATTCGTTATAATAATAAAATTAGTATTTATGTAACCCAAACATTTAAATTTGTAGAATTGTTTATGTTTATCTATCTTTTTCACTATATAGTTAGTCATCAATTTATATTTTTATGTAAATTCAAATGATGATTTCTAAATATTTTACAATAAACTCTTTGCGAAAAACTACTAAATAACAAGTGAATGAATTTGATTTAATATTATGTATCGTTATATCGTACAGAAAAAACAAATTGTGTTCTGTAACTTACAATTGATTTGTTAGAGGTAGGGTCCCTAGAAATATAAATTGAAGAAGGTGTAGGATGCTCAAGCGTAGAAAACAACTGCATTTACAAGCGCAGAAAATAGCTACAATTACAGTCAGTTGCATTAAAATAGGTATTTTATAGTAACTGACTGTAATTGCAGTTGTTTTCTGCGCTTGAGCATTCTACAACTGTAAATTTATTTTTCAGTACTTAATAAGTTCGCAAGTTCACGCTTTGCACACATTTTCAAAGGCTGCTTGATTCAGGTCCTTAATTTTGAGGATAAGTTGTTGTCAGGGTTCTGTTAGGTCAATGGGGAGGGCACTCAGTCGATATGTGAAAGATACGAAGTTTTATTCCTCGTAACCCCCGCTTTTTCTGTCTCTAGGGGTCTTTACTCGATTTTTATAAGCTATTTTATATTAAATGACTGCAATTATGTTTTGCGCTTGAGCATCCTACATCTTCCATAAATTTATTTTCTCAGCGCTTCGTATGTTCGAAAGTCCGAAATTCATACGCAATGTTTGTTCATAAACATATTAGTTTCTAATAGGGAATTAAGTGTTTAAATTCTATTTATAATTTTATTATTTCTGTGATGAATATTTACTTTGTAAATTGATGAAAATGTACAGTTAATCTTGTATTTTTATAGAAAAAAAGACATTTACTGGAACGCACATATGCACACATACACAAACAATCACTAAAACACACACTGCAAGCATTTTACCCTTATATATCAAATAATTAGAAGTGACATTAACATAGCGTGGTTCGTCATAGGGGTGTGTATGAAAGCAGATATGATTTTCTTTTTTACGTATAATAAAGATATCGTATATGCTTTCATATACACCCGCTGTATATCACATACTTGAACCGATTCCACCTGGAAAATAGAGGAGAGGTAAGTATATATATGCTACTTTAACGATATTTTTCTCGAGGTATCGTGTTTATGTATAAATGCATGAAAACTATCACAAATATAGTACCTGTAATTGTCCATGGGAAATCATGGTATCGGTATTACAAATAAGAAAAAATATATTCACACGCGTATACATATATATATATATATGTGTGAATATATTTTTTCTTATTACAAATAAGAAAAAATATATTCACACGCGTATACATATATATATATATTTAACTTTAATTATATCTCATATAAAATAATGCAACTGGCTTTCCACAAAATACATATAGTTAGCACCCCAAACACAAAATTGGGATTATACTAACGTATATCCTAATGTTTGTTGAGTGAGATGGTTACCAGTCAGAGTTTAGCTTAAAGCTTTCTCTGTTATTGTATTAAATATATATATATATAGGTTTGTTGGTGCACCACTGGATAGAACTGGTCATTCCGTATGGTCAACCTCGATGTAATATTATGGAGAGCACTCAACGTAATGCAACTCACCCGTATTCGTTTGTGTAGTTGGTGGTGCGAGTACGGAGTTAATTATTATAAAACAACAGGAGGCTGGACTGGTGTAAATCCTTGAAAGGTTTATTATACTATGATCATAGTATAATAAACCTTTAAAGGAATTACACCAATCCAGCCTCCTGTTATTTTATAATATTATATATATATATATATATATATATATATATATATATATATATATAGCAATGAATATAACAATATATATAACAATGAAGGTGTGGTAATATACCTATACCAGGTGGACCATAACGCACCAGAGTACTTACTCGATACTTAGGGTAGTAGAGTGGGTAATAGGAAAAGAGTCAGGACCCGACGTTCGGATCTAGCTGTCGAAACAGCCGGAGCTCAGCCGCCGGGGTCCTGACTCTTTTCCTATATATATATATATATATATATATATATATATATAAGAATAAACGGGCTGTGTAGTTTCTGGATAAGGTGTACTTATAAAAAGAGGAAAGCAAGAACGGGAGAAAATTTTCCTTCATTAGTTGTCTACTAGGGGTCTTGGACATTTCAACGCATTAAACACATATATATATGTGTGTGTGTGTGTGTGTGTGTGTAATGCATATGCATATCTTTAAATGCATACATACACAGTCACACTAACATAAACATGAGAAATTCAAGTATATCCAATAAAGCTATAACTTTGCAATGACTATAATATTAATTCTTATATTTTATTATAGCGATAACTGTACTATAAAATATTTACCTGTGCAGGTTATTTCTTCGAATAATTCCCCCATTCCTTCCAATTCAGTATAGTCTCCCACTTCGTGCACGTAGTTATCACCATCACTGGCTATGTCCTGCAACTCCTTTAAATCATAGCTATTTCCAACACCGATTGCATAAATATAGACACCAAGTTCATGAAGAATATTTGCAGCCCTTCTTGTCGCTTCGGGGTTACGTGACTGTCCGTCAGTTATAACAACTACAATAAATGGAGCCCTGTAGATGTTTCCTTTTAACTCTATCTCATGTTTTACTAATCTCAAAGCTTTTGCTGTATTAGTAACACCACTTCGATAAGGAATCCTGCCAACAGCTGCTTTAATATCTTCACTTGTATTGTATTGATCGATAGAAAACTCGAGATGAGCATCATCACTGAATGTAATAGCACCCACATGTATGGCTTTATCATGCGTACCAATATGAAAATTATCGATAAGATTTTGAACGAATACCAGCTGTTTACTATAATCAACACTCCATATACTGCTTGAAGAGTCCATGACAAATATTACATTTGCACCTCCACCACTACATTCTGAAAAATAAACGATATATTCATATGTTACAGTTTACATTGTCTCCAAATGAATTTGTGAGTAAATATCAAAATGATAAAGATTAATTTCGTAGGCAGAATTTTTTAGGTAAACATTCATACTTCTGTAAGAAAATACATGCATAAAAGAAATTATATGTTTCCAAATATTTTAGTATGAAGCTACATTTTATTCACAATAGTTCTGCAATACAAAAGTGTTTGTTTTTAAGTGTTTATATTCATCTGAAAACGTCCCATCCTAATTTATATAAGAACCTTTGCGATGTTCCAACACCAGTTTAATGATGAGAAATTTAGTCATATTACTAAATCGTTTCAAATTCTTTCATTAGAAATATGGTAACAAAGGTTTGGAAATATGCAACGTTCAAACATTTACGGATGTTAGAAGATATGTTAAGAATTAGTAGCATATCATTTAGTAATTAATGAGATTAATGAACTTAGTTAATTTACAAATAACAAAGAAACTTATTATATTCGCTCTATACTAAAATTACAAAGGATGTTTTACACATTAATTATAAAGTAAGTGTTATTAGTTATTGATTAAATTATTTCAGGTTCAAAGTATTGAAGAGTGGTGTAATATCCTATATCTGTTTATGACAGGATTATGAGATTATCGGCTCAGGTTTTGTTTTAATAGCTTATTGAATTATCGTTCATTTCATTAACCTTTCTGAAACACATCATTCCGCATTCCAGCTATATTCAAGTCACTAATGAGAAATCTAAACTTCAAGAAAGTATTTACAGTGCATCCATATTACATTTATCGATACAAATGAATTGATAAGAAATTCAAATGTCTGTTGTGAAATGAAATTAAACGTAGAGCAGTTCTTGAAAACGAAAATGTTGAAACAAAACTAGTCTTTATGAAAGGGACGTATAGGAGCTTCCAAAGATTTAGTTAATAAGAAAATGATAACTTACGTTTCTTTGATGACACCTGAGTTGATTCCTATAATAATAATAATAATAATAATAATAATAATAATAATAATAATAATGCTTTCTTTATTAACCACAAGGGTTTACATAAAGTAGACATTAAGGACAGTACAGGACAATACAGGACGGTACAAATGGGCAGTCCTGCGTGTAAAAAACAAAAACAGAGGATGTAACAAAAAATAACAATGAAAAATTCCCCAATAAGGGGGAGACTTCCGAGGGACATTTGTGGAGAAAGCCCATTAAAAGGCCACAGTGACTCTGACCACCAGGGCAAGTGCCCTCTCCCAGTTTTCCACCTTTAATTTACAGATACATACTCAGAGTAGGCCCATTCACTCGGGCCCTTCTTGCCTCTCTCACCCATCTTTCAACAAAATGCTGGGAAGAGAGCATTTCCCTCTCTACCCTGATTTTCCTTTTCAAATGAAATTTGAAAAAGTTAATCAGGGCATCACCGAAGAGGAAAGTGCTCGTCTTCAGCCTTCTCATAATAATAATAATAATAATAATAATAATAATAATAATAATAATAATAATAAAGGGAAGAAGACGCACGAGGTGACGGAGGTCATGAAATCGCTCCCGTAAGTTTTGAATTTTTAACATATTTAAATCATTTGTGAAATAACAACTCTTAGTACAAATGCTACGTAAAGCACCCGGCTTGAGCCCCAAAAAAATTCGGACCCAAAATATATTGTTATAAGGCTCAAATATTCAAATATTCAACTTTCTATTGTACACTGTATATCCAAAAAAAAATGGCTATAAATGGAAGAAGAAGAACCCCCCCCCCTCCTCTCCTCTGGCTACACTATATAGGACAGCTAAACTCACCAACACCAGAAACTAGATACACCACCCACCCCATCATCTGTGTACACTAAACACAACAGCATTTTCACCTTCACCGCCACCGCTCACTACGGCCATCATTACCACCACTATCCCATCACCGCCGCCACCACCCCTTGACTCCTTCACTGCTGCTGCCACCGCTACAGCACCATCACTACAGTAATACGGCCCAAATATTCAAATATTCAACTTTGTATTGTACACTGTATATCCCAAAAAAAAATAAAATGGCTATAAATGGAAGAAGAAGAACCCCCCCCCCCCCCCCTCCTCTCCTCTGGCTACACTATATAGGACAGCGAAACTCACCAACACCAGAAACTAGATACACCACCCACCCCATCATCTGTGTACACTAAACACAACAGCATTTTCACCTTCACCGCCACCGCTCACTACGGCCATCATTACCACCACTATCGCATCACCGCCGCCACCACCCCCTGACTCCTTCACTGCTGCTGCCACCGCTACAGCACCATCACTACAGTAATACGGTCGCATCACCGCCACCACTGCCTCGGTATCGACATCACCACCACCACTGTCTCAGTATCGCCAACGCCGCCAGTCTCTGCTGGCTACCACTTCCACATTATAGAATTCCTACTACTAACAAAGAGGAAGGCATCAAAATATATAGATAGACTCAAAAGAAAAAAGAAAAAACAAACAACAAAAGCAGCACAGCAACAACAGTAAAAAACGAGAAAAACAGAGAAAAACAAAAACAAAAAAAGAAACCCCAAAAACGTAAAGAAAATAAGAATGAAGAGAGAAGCAGGCGGACGGACAGAGAAGAGGGGGGAAAAAGTAAAACTTAAAAAACAAAAACTAAGTCAGACATTCGAATACTACATTACAATGAAACTTATGCTTATTCATTTTTGGGGCCCTTTCTGCCCGTGTGTTTGTTTGTTTATGTGTGTCCGTATACAGCGTGGTGATAATGCCACACAAGGGCCAAGTGGGATGGCGGATCCACAGATGGCTATGTAAACATACATTCGCCAATCCTCGATAAGAGTGTTTAAATATCGAACATAAACAGTTCGAATAACGGTGAAATGGAGACTAGAACGTCATGTGACAGACTCTCACCCAACAGGTGCCCCCTGGCTCAGCAGCAGGAACCTGACTGTCAACCAAATACTGCTGATGTTGGAGGAAGAAGAAGAAGGAAAGGGGCCAGAACCAACTGGACGAAAGAATTGAATAGAACTGTTATGCAATGCTACCTGAAAAGTAACCCCAAGGAGAGGGGCTACAGGAGACGGATGCATAACATCTGGAACGAGATTGGTTTATTTAAATTAGATGAACAAAAATTGGCCGGGCAGGCTCGGGTAATAAGAACTAATGGGTGGATAAGCGAGCTGGAACTGGAGGAACTGAGCAGAGAGAATGGCTTGGAGATGGCGGGTGTAGTATGCCAGACAAGCGAGCCGGCGGGAAATGAAGGTGAGGAGGTCCTGAGAACGGAGGAACCACCCGAAGCAGACAATGATCTGAATACTGAGATAAATAATACCTGGAACAGAGATACGGCCACTGAGGAGATGAATGCTGACGGGCTAGGACAAGATTCGGTTGACATCCTAAATTTAGTGGTAGATGAGTTGAACAATGATAGTGGGAGACCTATGAACCTAAGATTTGTAGACAGGAAAAAGTTAAAAGAAACAACAGCTAAGGTAAACAAAGTCATCCCATACCTTGAGGCGAGGAGTCTTCACCAGTGCAACAATATCCTCAAAGCAACAGCAAATACGGTGAGGAAACTACTTGGTATAAAAGCGAGAGGAAACAACAGACAAGAAAGAGCAGAGCCGTGGTGGAAGAAGCGACTGAGTGGGCAAATCGAGGAAATGAGAAATGACATAGGAAAGCTTGAGTCACTACTGAATGGGACACTAAAAAACATAGGCACTAAAAATAGACTGGAAATAAAATACAAAACTAGGAGTAAAAAGCTAAATATTATCATAGAGGAATTGAAGCAACGCATTGTAGCAAAGAGTGCCAAAATCAGGCGATACGAGAACAGAGTCAGTCAGTATAAACAGAACCGCATGTTCGACAACAACCAGAAGATGCTGTTTGGACAGCTTGAGGGGAAAGAAAGAGGCAACGACTTGATCCCTGGGGCGGAACAAGCTAAAACATTCTGGAGAGGAATATGGGAGCAGGATGTTAGACACAATGCCCAGGCAGGGTGGATTGAGACAGTACAGAGGGAGACCGGTGAGCAGGCACAGCAACAGACTGATTTGAGTATCACAGTTGAAACTCTTAAGGGGCAAGCCAAAAAACTAACCAACTGGAAATCACCAGGCCCAGATGGTGTGCAGGGGTATTGGATTAAACATTTAACATCCCTCCACCCGAAGCTGACGGCCATGTTCAATGACTGCTTGGTGTCGGGTGAGGTGCCAGAGTGGTTGACAAAAGGTACCACAGTTCTGATAATGAAAGACCGAATCAAGGGTAATGATGTTACCAACTATAGACCTATCACATGTCTGCCCGTAATGTGGAAACTGTTGACGAGCATTGTGTCTGAGGAAATCTACCATCACCTCCACACAAACAACTTGTTGCCGGACGAACAGAAAGGATGCCGAAAGAAGTCACGTGGTACAAAGGACCAGTTGCTTATTGATAAGATGGTAATGGGGAATTGCAGGAGGAGACACACTGATCTTGCCATGGGATGGATAGACTACAGAAAGGCATTTGACATGGTGCCTCATTCCTGGATCACCAAAAGCCTGGAGATCTTCAGGGTGGCAGATAACATCAGACAGTTGCTGGGCAGGAGTATGGGGTCCTGGGAGACAGAGTTGACATCAACTGGAGTATCCTTGGGAAGCGTGAAGATCAAGAGAGGTATCTTCCAGGGAGATAGCCTGTCCCCTCTGTTGTTTGTCCTTGCCCTGATGCCCTTGACCATTATGCTGCGAAAAGTGAGAGCAGGATACAAGTTGGGAAGGGGAGAGCTTACCATCAATCACCTCCTCTTCATGGACGATCTTAAGCTCTTCGGGAAAAGTGAGAAGGAGTTGGATGTGCTTGTTGACACTGTCCGTATTTTCAGCAGTGATATATGTATGCAGTTTGGTATTGGTAAATCTGGAGTCATTGTGATGAGGAGGGGTAGGTTGAGCAGAAGTAACGGGATCCAGATACCAACAGGTGAGATGATAAAGGAAATTGACTCTGAGGAAGGATACAAGTATTTGGGCGTTCTGGAGGCTGATGGCATAAAGAACAAAAAAATGAAGGAATTGTTAAGAACTGAATACATTCGGAGAGTAAGGAGCGTATTGAAGTCACATCTGAACAGCAGAAATGCCATAAGCGCAGTAAATTCCCGAGCTGTGTCTATTATTAGGTACAGTGCGGGAATTCTGAGATGGAATGTTGCTGAACAAAAAGAAATGGATAGGAAGACTAGGAAACTATTGACTATCTACAACATGTTCCACAAGAGGAGTGATGTCGATAGACTCTACCTAAGGAGATCTGAGGGTGGAAGAGGTCTTATCAGCATAGAGGACTGTGTTCAGATGGAGAAAAACAACCTATACAAATACGTGACCTATAGTAAGGAGCCAATGCTCAGAGCTGTACTGAAGGAGGGGACAGTAGGCCAGGTGATACCCAAGGAGGAAATAACATCAAGGAGGAAGAGCAGCCTTAAGGGAAAATCCCTTCATAGTACCTTCTTTGAGAAAACTGAATTTAGAGATCCACAGACATGGAACTGGTTGAGAAGAGGAGACCTCAAAAAGGCTACAGAAGGAATGCTAATGGCTGCGCAGGAGCAGGCCCTCAAAACGAAGTGGTTGAAGCACCATATCTACAAGGAGGAGGCTAGCCCACTGTGCAGGATCTGTGGAGAGAGAGAGGAGACTGTGGCTCACATTGTGTCCGAGTGTAAACACCTAGCCCAGACCCACTATAAGGGCTGGAGACACGATGTGATGGGCAGGGTGATCCACTGGCACCTGTGCAAAGTAAACAATCTACCACATTCTGAGAAATGGTATGAGCATAGGCCAGAGGCGGTGATGGAGAACAGTCAGGTGAAGGTGCTGTGGGATTTTAGGATACAGACGGACAAAAAACTGGAACACAATAGACCTGACCTGGTGGTTGTGGACAAAGAAAAAAGATCGTGCCTGATTGTGGATGTGGCCTGCCCGTTCGACACGAGAGTGCAAGAGAAGGAGAGGGAGAAAATTAACCGATACCAGGACCTAAAGTGGGAGGTGAAAAGGATTTGGAACTGCCATGAAGTCAAAGTGATCCCGATTGTCATAGGCGCACTGGGGACTATCTCCAAAGGTTTCCAGGGATGGTTAAAGAAAATCGGCCCCTTCACGCTTTTTGGAACGCTTCAAAAGGCATGCTTGCTTGGAACGGCAAGAACCCTCCGATACGTCCTGAATATCTGAGGCTGCAGGTAGTGGCTTGATATTCAATCCAACGGACTTTCCAGTTAACCAACATCAATGACTGAGATTCAAGGAATAACAATAACAATAATAATAATAATAACAATAATATACAGATACAGTAAACATGTCATAGGTTAATGTGAAAGTTTTCTGCTGATAATTCACAAGCTGCTCAAATCTCCAGAAGCGTAAAAGCAAATTTTGAAATAACCTGACATAATACGGCTTTCTGTTTAAATGTTCGGACTTTTTTAATCTACTTTATTTTCCTTTTTTTTTTAGCTTTTTAATAGAAATTCGATTAACATAAGCTATTGTTTTAAACTATTTACAACTTGCATTAATCATGTTAATTCTAGAAGCATTTGCAACAAAGATAATATAGTCTCTTCTACTTGTTATTGTATTGTCCCAAATAATTGCCCCTTTAACGATAATTGTCTTTCAAAAGCTTTAATATACTTTTCTAACGTCCTACAAGATAACATCAGTGTAACAAGAAATTACATTGGATTGTCTGAGGATTGCTTTAAATTTCACTTTTGTCAATAGATTCATACACTAAGACGAAGAAAACACAAAAACAAAAAAGATTTCCGACTCAAGACATTGATTACTAGAGGCTTTACCGCTCTATCGATACTGCCACAGCATCAAACATTGTTTTTAAAATCAGTTATCAAACAATAAAAATATGTAAGGTTTGATTATTGCATTAATAGAAAGATTCATAAATTTTAGAAACTAGGAAAAATTATATAAATTTTAAAGCAATGACAGACCAACCGAATCAGCATCACATAGACCCATCAGCCATCAAAGTACCAGTAATGCACTGGGTAATTGCTGGCCTTGTGCCTAAAGTAGAAACAATTATAGATATACACTCTTCTTCGTCTCTTTGTAGCTTGCACGATCAGCCCACACCCCATAAATCATATATATAGCATTAGATGCAGATGACATAACAGTGTCATTCCTACCCAATATAGCCAGACACAGCTGCACAAATACTCCGTTGCATAAAAACTGGAGTTCAACAAGTAAACTACATAATAAATTAGCTCTCCTCTTACAAGCCTCGACAATACAATCAACTATCCAACTCAATAACATAAATATATCTCTTCCTGTACTATCAACACCAAACACTTAGACATATATCTCTGACATCCAGACTTCTTCTTCAAGACCATCCTAAGAAGACTATCCTTCACTCAGTTTAGACAAAAATATATTTTTAAAAAACATAAATAAAAAAGGCATTATCATCAACAGCTGCATTAGTTCCATGCAATGGGTTTGAAAACACAAATCTATCACGATTTGAATGGGTCCACTATGCCCACTTTCATTTTGGTCACCATTAGGACATGCCAGTAATTAAAAGCAAACAGATTAATAAAAGAAAATATGCTCAGTAGTCCACATGACATACCGTAAAATAAACACCTGACTGACAGCATCCTGAGTACGGTCCTGTAATAGACAGAAGCTCTGTATACATGGAGTTATAGATCTGTGCACCTACTTAGTCGACTAATTGCCTACATATGATAAGCTTTGGTCCCGTAACTCATGGAGGAGTCGTAAGGGCACCGTATTGAAAAACGGCGTTTCTTGGTTATTTTAAGCCTGACAGAGCCCATTCCTCTCGAATACAGCAGATTTCTTCCAGAGAAAGAATCGACCCCAGTACTAAACTGCCTTCATATAATGTTTATTATATCAGCACTTTCTGAGATTAAATATCAACTTCTTTTCTATGCGCCATAGTGAAGCACAACACTACTTATTAATGATGAATTAATGTTGCTTGACAGCTCCCAGCGCCGTAGACTGGTTGATCAGTACGCTGGTTTAGTCTTCCTGACAAAAAGACAAAAAATGTGAAATGACAAGTGACTTACTTTAAGACATTTTGTTAATCTATATTGTTTTTATTCGAAGCAAAATGTACCCAATATCGATATTATTCATATGTCTCGGTTTATTTCTTCACCCTGTTCAGAATTGGATATTTCTTTCACTAAAGAAATTAAGGGTTTCCGTTGATGCTAGACCAAATATCAAGAGAGTGCTTGCGTACAAAATGGCTTATAACACATCTCGATAGGTTATTTGATTAAAGAGTGCAACAGGATCATCCAAACTAGCTGTAAATGAACATCAATAAACAAATCTCTAACCCAGCTCAGCGTACAAGAATCATTTATAAATTTTTCAAAAATCACAAACTTAAGGATATTGCCGTTACATCAAACATATTAAAGATACTTACCTTCAGGATGAGCAAGACAACAAAGACGATTGTTTTTCTGAGAAGCATTTTTGTAGATTATTAATACCAAATATCTGCTATAATATGTAGTTGTCAAAGCCTTCTGTTGTAAAACTGATGCTTGGTGTGTTTTGAAGCACATTTATATAGAAATTGAAATAATGAAGTGCTTAAGTGGAATTCCTTTTGTTTCGCATTTGGACAAAAGCTAATCTATATGACATTAACCAAACAGCACCATCCCAATATATCAACTTCCTTCCTGACATCCCGAATTATATTCAAAGAAAAGTAATATATTGCCACTTATCTCAGTCGGAACATACAAAATATACAATGTGCCATCGCACACAGGATTGACATTAGTTGTTTTACTTAACCACAAAGTCCCGGAATGGCTTTTACATAAAGTGATATATCATCAGAGGATTGGGGAGGCAGTGGATCGCCAGAATAACTGCCTTATATATAATTTCGTTCTTTTCCATTTCGTGTTTAAGAAATGTTGGAGTTTAATTTGACATTCTTCTTCCTGGGGTTGATCATAAGTATCAGTAGTGTGTTATTGCTGATTAAATCAGTTTTGTAGTTTCTTTTGCATAGTTTAGCATTCAGTAGTTAAAAGAAAATCAAGATTATAAAATGAACAATGCTGATGTACGTGTCAGTCAAAACTCCGAACAAGATCCAGCAGTATCGGTAGAAGGTTGGACGCCATGCTTTGCAGCATAAAGTTACGGCCCTTTATGATCTGAGCTCAAATCCTGCCGAGGTTAACTTTGCCTTTCATCCTTATGGAGTCGATAAAATAAAGTACCAGTCACGCACTGGTGTCGATTTAATTGACTTTCCCCGTCCCCAAAATTGCTGGCCTTGTGCCTATATAAGAAACTATTATATTATATACTTTTGATTTAGGGCGGGGGGTTGGCAGTATCGTTGGAGCGTCGGTCAATATGCTTCGTGGAATAGAGTTATGGCCCTTTACGTTCTGAGTTCAAATCACGCTGAGGTTAACTTTGCCTTTCATCCTTACGGGGTCGTAAAATAAAGTACCAGTAATGCATTGGGATAATTGCTGGCCTTGTGCCAAAAGTAGAAACAATTATTTACTTTTGCTTTGAATACCATAATCAATTAAAACATAAGAATATTCATTTTTTTTCAAATATACACAGAAACAAAAACGAAACCAAAATGAAAGAAATAAGCTAACAGCTCACAATCAATTAAACAACATGTCTTACTAATGCCCAGCGAAAAAGATAACAAAAGTATTGCCATGCTGTATTAACAATTCCACATCACGGGATTCCTTACTGGGGCACGATTTCTGCATCCAGATTTGGCAGATGATCATGACAGTCTGGGTACCGAGGTCACAGGAGGCTTCAACAGTGACCTGGATGAAATAAAATGTGTTCGTTAATTACTGTTATTTATTCATCTTCCGCACCTCTGCGTTACGAGCGGCAACTCTCGGGTTTAAAGCTTAAGCAACAAGATTGGTGGAAAATGTGTCACGTAGTGATAGATATACTCCACTTGAATAGAAAGGCGTTATCCCGTCTGCGTCCATACCATTGCCGTGGTCCAAGCCAATAAGTTCCAGTTGTGACGGAAAACGGCAATGTTGGTGATTCTTTGAACGAAATTGAAACAATATCCGCACTCTGGGGAGAAGAAAGCGGGTTTAGATTTAACTTGTTGACAATAGTTTCCGATAAACTACTAGGGGAGATGGAGCAATGGGTGACACCTGCGGCTCGGCTCCCAAGAAAATTCTCCCCACCCAGTGACGTAGCTGCGAAGGGGCGAGTAAAGGCCGCCTCTAAATAAGCCTAGTCATCGCGGAGTTGACAAAGTACTAGACTGGTGATTGGCGTTAATAAAACCACAAAAACTGAAACTGCAATATGATGAGGAAGAGAGAAAGAAAAAACATACTGCACCGTCCTCCATGCGGGTTAACAAGAGGCGCGACCAGGCCTTAGGTAGAGGGGCCTGTTCGAAAAATATATTGCAGTTTCCATTCCATAGGCAAATACTGGCGATGGGCCTGCCACCTGTCCTGGTAAGCGTAGGATGGACGCACAAATATTGCGTATCCTGAGACCCCAAAGAGGGTCCGGAACCTAAAATATCACAACCCTTACAGATAAGAAGCAGTAGGGAGTGTTACGGACTGGATCCCGTTAGGAGGGATGATTTGCTTCTTGAAGCTTAAGCTGAAAGATAGGTCCCTGTGGTTGGTGCAAGTTTATGCACCAAAAAAGGAATCCAAATACAGGTCCTTCCTTGAAGTCACTGCAGCATTAGACGTAGTTAAGACTGAGATATATATCCTGATGAGAGACTTCAATGCACATGTTGGCACTGACCACCTAACATGGAAAGGAGTGATTGGAAGGAATGGTGATCCAGATCTAAATATGAATGGAGAGGCATTGCTAGAATTCTGTTCTAGCAATGGACTCTCCACTATGAACACCTTGTTCCAACACAGCGACATCCCCTTATACATGGTATAAGAGGAATCAGGGACAGAAATTAATAATTGATTTAGTAATTGTCTCTGATCTCTTTTATTGTGCTGGGTGTTCGTGTTAAGGGAGGGGGTGAACTGTCAACTGATCACCATCAAATTATCTGAAACTTGAGACTTCCTAAAGAATCCTCGTGATGTAGAGAGAATACATTGCTGGTCTTCTAAACCCGATCACAACAGCATCTCCTGATGTACTCGAGGTTCATGGAGAATCGATTACTTATCTCTAAGATGCTGAGGTCGCAAGGGCAGTTAAAGAGCTCAAATGTGGAAAAGCGCCTCGGGGAGATGATAGAGATGTTAAAAGCCTTAAATATAGATGGTATTATTCGGATGAATGGGGCTAAATCGAAACCATTCAATGTGGTTACATGAACAGGATTGACATTCGCAACCGGGTTGGAAATGGTATCATGACTGGCGTGTGTAAAATCAATCGGCTCGAATTTGCAGACAACATGGTGTTACTTAACTCGACTGAAGATTATCTTCGACTTGCACATGATAGGTTTGTGGTGCATGGCTGGAATGAAAATCAGTGCTGCGAAAACTGAGACATTCATCCTGAATCTTGGGTACCTTATTGAACCACGTACCTTATTGAACCACCCGCCGCTGTTTTATTATTAAGCAGCCTGAAGATAACATTAACTGAGTGACGACTCGATCATCGGCTACATTTGATATTACCTCAGTGTTATCCTGAGGGACAACGTGGCCAACATTAAAAAAAATAACCGACACACGCCTTCTCGTACTTATGGTCGATATTCTGATCTGCATCAACAAGATCCCAGAACTCGTCAGATCGGACCAAGGAAATAATGTTTCCATTGGTCCTTTGAATTGCTGATACTATCTACTAGTTGCAATTCCTGACAGAATGAACAACGTGAAATAGAGCATTTTGCTCAAGGAGACAACTCATCGTCCAGCTTGGGAATCGAACTCAGAACCTCACGATTGCAAATTCAACTCTCTAACCACTAATCTACGCGCCTACATTAGGCTTAGATATGTTATGGAAAAACTCTTGAGAGCTTGTACGGCTGCAAATGCTATAAAAAAGATAGTACGCCAACGCTGTTGGAAGAGATGTGAAGTCCGAAACCATCGAACATTACAAAGAGTTTCGCTTCCAGCCAAAAGTAACGTTGTAAAATAATTCACCAAAATAAAGTCAACAAAAATAACATTGTAAAATAATTCCACACACGAACAAATGATGGCGATGGTGGTGTGGGTGGTGACATTGTTGGTTGTATAGATGCAGATTGTTTAGGTGGTTGTCGTCTTCGTGGTGGTAATGTGTAAAACTGTTGGTGAATGTGGTGTTGGGAAAAGTCTTTGTGATGATAATGATCAAGAAACCATTCCAACACAACCGACACTTACATCATTTCATGGTCATGATGGTGGGGGGGGGGGTATGCTGCTGGTGATGCTGATACTGTTGCTGCTGCTGAGTTAAACCATCCTCAGATCAGAAATATTTTGATATCTATTGTTTGACTGATTTTGGAATTATATCAGTTCATTTGACATGGTGAAGAAGTAGTTTCCTTTAAATCTCATGTATTTTAATAGCATAATGAAGTAGTCATTGTCACAATATCCGCCTTTTAAAACAATGACTAGAGTCCGGCATAGGTTGTTACATATACGGGCTGCTATTCCTTGTATGGTTATGATAGTGGTGGTATGTGGTAGGTTCGTGGTAGTGATAGTAGAGGTATTGATGGTATCATGATTATGATGGTTTGCGATGAAGATGGTTTTTAATGATGATCTTCATCGTGATAGTATGTATATGCAGTTCGAAATTTAATTGTATATATTTACAAACAGAACGGTAGGTAAAATATTGAGTTTGAGAGAAATGGAAAGGAAAAGCTCTCAGTTAGGCCGCGCGAACGAGATGGTAATAAACATTGTCGCTGCATTAGCCTTTCTACCTCACGGGGTTCCTTCCTCAAGCGAGATAACCCCCCTCCCGATTTGGTGGAGAAAAGCTGCAGTCAGCTGAGACCTCTGTGGTAACTGGCATAAATAAAATTGGTCTGTCAAATCTGGGCATTTAAGAAATTATCATCACATTCATTACATGGACACAGCATGACCAGACGATTACACTTCACAATCACGGTGTTCTGAGTTCAATAACTGACTACGTACGTATGTATGTATGTATATATATATATATATATATATATATATATATATATGTGTGTGTGTGTGTGTGTGTGTGTGTGTGTGTGTGTGTGTGTGTGTGTGTGTGTGTGTGTGTGTGTGTGTGTGTGTGTGTGTGTGTCCATGTATGTATGTATGTATGCAAATAGAGGGAAATTTTCGTAGTTCCTTATGCAATCCTTCATCTTTTGAATCGTAAAATGTTCTACACAATCTTAAGCTTTGAAATATCGCAGTCTTTGGTACTTTATGAATTAAGGTTCATTTTTTCTTCACAAATTGCTTAAAGGCAGAGCATAGTGATTTAGAGATTGGTCGCTTCCTGAAGGTTAGACGGTCGTTTCTTGTTAAGTATACAAAGTGCTAAAAGCCGCTGACGGTTGTGTGAAAGGTGCAAAAGAGACCCAGGAAGTCAATGAGCGACATTGCTATGGAGTTAAAGGTATCAAGGCACACTATCGGAAGAATTGTGCATGAAGACCTTCGATACAAGTCATATGTGATGTGGAGAGTCAGTCCATGTCTGAAGAAACGAAAGATAACCGCCTTAGCCGCACAAAACGCCGTATAAACATCAAAAGATTGGAGTGCTAACGGAATGCTAGACAATCCAAGAATGGATGAGTTACAATCTCCACGATCACGTCACCCCAAAGATATGACCTCCTAGCTCTCCAGACCTGAATACGTTGGACAACTACATATGGGTGCTTAGTCGAGAACAAATTCAATCAATAACACTAAAAATCTCTGAAGTCCACCATAACTAGCACAATATCCCAAATAGATAAAGATCTTCTGACTCAGGCATATCAACATTTCAGATATCGTATTGAAGCAGTCATCTATGTTAACAGGGGATTCATTGAATAGATACATCAAGAAGGATCTCAAGATTATTCATGCCAATCTTTTTCTTTTCAAATAAAGCTTTTCTCTTATGACTTATGCGTCTTTTACTAAATTCTTGCAAGTGTCCTCAAAGAACTGAGCAGCCCTGTAGATCTGCCAACTTCTCATCAATTGTCCGCAAATAGCCCCTGTCCCTTGCATTTGTTTTTCAATATTGACATCGAGTGGGCAGATAACTTCCATGACAGTGTATGTTTTATTGTATGGTTCCAAACAACAATATCAGGACGGTTATGTTTTAATTAGCTACTAGTTTTAATTTTTGTGTTCGACCAATATTCCATTAACCATCAGTTTTTTATTTGTCTTCCGTGGTGTATTTCAGATTGTTCTGGTTACAACACCATGTCTTGTAAGAAGCTAGTAGCGAGTAGGAATTCATGTTTTTTCTTTCTTGTTTTTTTTTTTGCACAGTAAATAATTATTGTCAATTGGCCATTTTCCTCTTTTGTGTAGTAGATACTTAGTGGGGATTTCTTGTTACTGGATTGCATGGAGGTATCCTTCATGGTGAAATGCTGTGATCTTGCCAGAAATCCATTTCAGGCTTTCAGTGTGTTTCATCCCCTTTATAGTCTGCTTTTATTCGTCTCAGGTACCCGTCTGCAACCTTTTCAGTGAGCTGGTCCATTGTTCTTTTTTATTATTTTGCTCAAGAACTGAATAAGGTTTTCTAATGCCAGATTTTATTTAATATCTCACCTAAATTTCAATGTTTCTCCTAACATTTTTATTTGCAAGCTCATAAAGCGGAGAGGGATGGTTAATGACCTTTTTCTTTTGTTGGAGATTTTGCGTCAGTGTCACTATTCGGATGTCATATGATGTTAATAGAGATGTCTAGGAAACGGTCACGCTCTTTGCGGGAGAAATATAGCCTATCTACATCATTGCTGATGTTGTAGTTACTAGTCATATTGAGCAGCTTGCAAGACCACATTCATCACATCAAATACTTACTATAACCAGTTCAACAGGCCAATGTTGGTATTAGGAGGAGTACAGAAAACGTATTATAGGCAATTTGCTTGTTGTACGCTGAGAGCTCTGATGACCATATTCTCTGACAACGGGTGGAAGAACTCCAAAAATGTGTAAATATGTATATACATGTATGTATATATATATATATATATATATATATATATATATATATATATATATATATATATATATATATATATATATATATATATACATACATGTATATACATATTTAGTATAACAATATCGGTTTCAACACACGATTTCAGATAAAGAATCTTGCTAAACAAATTCAGAAACGAAATATATATATATATATATATATATATATATATATATATATATATATATATATATATATATATGTGTGAATGAAGTAATTCCATCGGAAAAGTCCAGGAAAAAAGAGTGCTCTATGTATGCAACAGAGCTTAATTATTATTATTATGTAATAAACAACATAAGGCAATTATTCCATTTACCAGTGGTTTCTTAAAAGTAAAAGGTTTTGCTTTCAATCCTCAGAATGAAAAATCCTGGTTTGTTTATTGAATATGGATTCTAAAAACAAAAATGCAATCTATATGAAAGTGAGGCTGGAAAAGGGAGAAGGAAAGGAAAAATAAAATAAATATATATATTTATATATTTTTTTCTTATATTTATTTGCTTGTGTGAATATGTAGTGGAGTGCATTCATGTATGTGTATGTATGTACGTTGTATGTTTGTGTGAATGTATGTATGTGTGTGTATATATATGTGTATGTGTATGTGTATGCTTGTACACACACATGTGTGTGTGTGTGTGTGTGTGTGTGTGTATGTATATGTGTATATATGTATATATATATATATATATATATATGTGTGGATATGTACATGTGTATATATATGTGTGTGTGTATATGTGTGTGTGTGTGTGTGTGTGTATATGTGTGTGTGTGTGTGTGTGTGTGTATGTATGAATATATGTATGTGTATATGTGTGTATATATGTGTATGTGTGTGTAGGTGTACGCTCTTTATATATATATATATATATATATATATATATATATATATATATATATATATATATATATATATATATATATATGTGTATATGTATATGTGTATGCGTGCATTTATATATATGTGTATATATGTATGTGTGTGTAAGTATGCTTTTGTGTTTTTTTGTGTGTGTTTGCATGTGTAGTTTTATTTTATTTTTCCTTTCCTTCTCCCTTTTCCAGCCTCACTTTCATATAGATTGCATTTTTGTTTTTAGAATCCATATTCAATAAACAAACCAGGATTTTTCATTCTGAGGATTGAAAGCAAAACCTTTTACTTTTAAGAAACCACTGGTAAATGGAATAATTGCCTTATGTTGTTTATTACATAATAATAATATATATATATATATATATATATATATATATATATATATATATATATATATATATGTATATGCATGTGTGCATATGTGTGTATATGCGCGGGAAAATAGAAATAATCGGGCTGGATACCCGATCGCGCGGTTAAACCACTGGGAGTGAAGGAGCCCTAGCCTTTGTCAGGGCATTCTTCTGGGAGAAGGTAACTCAGGAAACTGGGATAACTCCGACATAAAACCTGCGGCTCAGTAGGTACCGATGATGTTGATCTTTTCTTCTTTTCGGGTTATAGCTACTGTCACTCAGAGAGTGGGATTGGCTCAGTGCACAGTCTTTCCTCACTTTAAAAAATATCTTCACGTACAGGCATTGTACAATAGAATTAATTAGTAATTATTAATAATGGTATATCGTGCAATGGCCATACTCGATAACGAGGGAGCAGCCATCATGTATGTATGTATGTATGTATGTATGTATGTATGTATGTATGTATGTATGCGTGAGGACATGGAAATACTGGATTTATTTCCCAAGCGCGCGGTTAGCCCAGCGTGAGTGAGAGATGTTCTTGTTAGGACATCATTCTAGGAGATATAAAACCTAATGTAAAACGAGCAACTCGATAGCAGTCAATGCTGTTAACCTGTTCTTTTTGGATACCTGTCATCATGGTTCAGAGAGTAGGATTGGTCCAGTACAAGACCTTTCTTCACTTAAAAAAGCTTCAACACAAACATCACTTGATCTAAACGACTTTCATGTGTGTTGCGTGATCATGGCATTTTCTTTCTTTTGCTGCAGCATATGCAGAAATGAATGTAAGACCTTGAAAGGGCTAAATTGTCATGTGCCTACCACGCTTGTATAAAAAAAAAGAGTTAAGAGATGGCAAATCTCAAAACTGAGATACAACTATTATGTATGATTGGCAGTATCGGTAGAGAGTCGGACACCGTGCTTTGAAGCATAGAGTTCCGTCCCTTTATGATCTGAGTTCAAATCCCGCCGAGGTTAACTTTGCCTTTCATCCTTACGGGGTCGATAAAATAAAATACCAGTAATGTACTGGGTAATTGCTGGCCTTGTGCCTAAAATAGAAACAATTATGTATGTATCTATGACGGGCGGTGACAGTATAGGTAGAAGGTTGGACGCCATGCTTTCTAGCATAGTTACGTCCCTTTATGATCTGAGTTCAAATCCCGTCGAGGTTAACTTTGCCTTTCATCCTTACGGGGTCGATAAAATAAAGTACCAGTAATGTACTGGGTATTTGCTGGCCTTGTGCCAAAAGTAGAAGCAATTATATATGTATGTATGTATATATGTATATATGTATGTGTGTTTATGTATTGAATGGTCAGTCAGTTAATGTTGAATGTTTCGAATACTAGCGTATATCAAACGCACATTCTAATATATATTTTCCAGCATAGTTACGTCCCTTTACGATCTGAGTTCAAGTCCCGCCGAGGTTGACTTTGCCTTTCATCCTTACGGGGTCGATAAAATAAAGTACCAGTAATGCACTGGGTATTTGCTGGCCTTGTGCCTAAAGTAGAAACAATTATATATATATATATATATATATATATATATATATATATATATATATATATATATACAGTATATATGTATATATATATAGTTCGATTTATTTATTAATTATTTGCAATCATGTCTTTGCTCTCTATACGGAAGCCCTGATTAAATGCTTCATGGTCCGTTTTGGGTGGGGGTGTTCAGTTTGAATACGTGCCAATGTGGTCTCGGGTAATAGTCAAAACTAGCTTGCCTCCCCTTTGCTGTCAAGTTACATGATACTGAAGATTGAGTTTACTACTGCGATGGCTGAAGTAAACCAGAGCAGTGAGGTGGCAATTGAGCTATTCCAGAGGTACTAATTTCCCGCTGATTAAGTAACTCGTAGCTATTTTTAACAGCTATTTTTACGTTCGAGTTTTCAAATTATTTCTGTGAATTTCAAATACACTCACACTTCGTCTCGATTTTCGAGGCAACAATGTTTATTTATTGAATATATCAGTGTATGGGTGCAATTCTATATGGGTATGAAGATTTATATATTATATTTATTTCATTTATACGTTATCTGTCTAGTTTTTTTTTTATTCCTCCTTATCTGGGTGTCCCCTATATGTCCTTTTGGCCTGTACTAAATAATTGCATCTTTCTAATAAAACTTCCTGAACCATTATTTCTGAGGGTAAACAGTGAGGGGGGCTGGTTTTGTCGAAGCACGATTTCTCAAAGACCCGCCGCGGTGTAAATATTTAGTCGACTGTACTGCGTTCAATGCAAAAAACACACTGTTCATCAGCTAGCTTGGACTCGACAATCTTCCTGTATCTCTTTGCCAGACACTTAACATAGACTTTACTGAGGAAGCTTAACAAGGTGATCCCTCTGTAACTGGAACAATCTTTCTTGACTCCCTTTTTGAAAATTGTGATTATCCCTCCCGATTGCGATTGCTTAGGTGCCTTTCCAGAGATCCAGTCTACCCGGCACACACGAGTCAGCCTGAGAATATTTTCTCTATTTAAGGCTTTTAACATCTCGGACGGGATTGCCTCTTCCCCAGTGGCCTTGCTATATTTGAGCTCTTTAACTGCTTTTGTGACTTCAGCCTCCAAGAGATTAATCACCGCTCCAAGATGCACCTCATGAACATCAGAAGATGCTGTTGTGGTCGGGTTTAGAAGATCAGCTAAGTATTCTCTCCGTCACACGAGGATGCACCTCTCTGAAGAGTGGACCTCCCCAGACGCGTTCTTCATAGCAGGTGTGGAGGTGTGTGTGTGTGTGTGTGTGTGTGTGTGTGTGTGTGTGTGTGTGTGTGTGTGTGTGTGTGTGTTGTGATTGTGTGTGTTTGTATATGCGTGTTTGTATGCATGTATCTGTGTGTGTGTGTGTGTGTGTGTGTGTGTGTGTGTGTGTGTGTGTGTGTGTGTGTGTGTTTATGTGTGAGTGTGAGTGAGTGAGTGAGTGAGAGAGTGAGTGTGTGTGTGTGTGTGTGGCTCAGCATTCCATATACACTTGTAATGTAGGACCAGGCTGGCTCCTTTGAATTGCCGGTACAACACTATATATCCAGCTGAATGAACTGCAGGCAAGTGACTTGCCTAAGGATGCTACACGACGTCATGCATCAAACACGATTTCATAATCGTTTGCTGAAAACTCTTACCACTAAACTACACGCGTTTACACAAACACATACACACATATATAGAAAGACAGATAATTAGCATATATATAGATTCACATACACACCCGCCCACAGGCACAGGGGCACATATATCTGCAAAACATTCCTCTTCCTGTAATTCAATGGGAATGACACGGGCACAAATTGTCGTGGTAGGACTGATATAGGAATCAAAAGTTTCCTAAGGTTAGTTAATTACCACACTACTATGCTGTGAATGCAAAACACATTTGTAACTAGTATAACACTGAAGTTATGCTGGCCTCTGTTTCACGTGTAACGTTAGGGGAGACAATTCATTTCCTTTCTGAGTTTTTTCTTTCGAAGGAGATCAACAATATTGATGTTATATATTGCTAAGTATTCATATTACGAAGTCGACGCATGAACATTTAATTTACCGATCTGAAATCGGATTCCAGCTTAACCCCAAAGTACTCCCATGTCTTAACTGTGGACGCCTTTACTTCGTGCCTGCTTGACCTGCAAGTGTAAGAAGGAAAACCTATTTCTAAGCCAAGCTTTGTAAGCCCCCTTCTTTGCTCAGATGGCATCTTTGACCTCTTGATTGAACCAAGGGGTCCTTCTGCCATCCGGCGCGACACCAAGCCTCTTTCACCCGCATCCTTGAACAGCTGAAGCAGAAACTGCTGCGCTGAACAATTTCCACTCTGTCTCAACGTCTTTGGTTCGCTCAGAGAGTCCTCTGAATTTGGATGCAATAGTATCTGCATACCTGGTCCTGACTTCCTTATCCATCAATGCTTCCCACTTCATCATGTAGGTCGCTTTGGACTCACCAGTTTTGTGGTCTTCTTTGGCTTTAGTTAGTCTCAAGTTGCAGATAACTATATGGTGATCGGTTGATAGCTCAGCCCCTCTCTTAAAAATGAACATCCACAGAATCAAAGAGATCAGAGACAATAACAAAATAAATCATTGATCTCTGAACTTGATTCTCCTTATACTATGTGTATTTATGGATGTCTCTGTGCTGGAAGAAGGTGTTCACAATAGAGAGTCCATTGCTAGAACAGAAGTCTTTGAGAGGATTCTCCATTCATATTTAGATTGGGGTCACCATTCCTTCCTATCACTCCTTTCCATGTCAGTCAGGTGGCCAGTGCCAACATGTGCACTGAAGTCTCCCATCAAGATATAAAACTCATTCTTAACTACATATATTTACAGTATCAGATCCACGGAACTTTGTTGAGAAAACCCTGACTATATCTAGCCGGTAGCATCTAGTCTCCTCCACTTGTTCCTGTTTCTTACCTGTAAGGATTGTGATATTCCAGGTTCCAACTGTTAAGGTTTGCTCCCTTCCTATCCTCTTTTGGGTCTCAGGATACGCAATATTAGTCCGTCTATCCCACTCCTTCCAGGCCAGGTCGCCAGCACATCGACAGTTTATGCAGCATGGAATGGACACTGCAATATATGTTTCGAACAGGTCCCTCTACATAATACCTCAACACGTCCCTTGTTAACCCACGCGATGGACGATGCATTATGATTCTTTTTTCCTCATCATATTGCAGTTTCAGTTTCGGTGGTCTTATTCACGCCTGTTACCAATCTGGTACTTTGTCAAACTCGCAAAGACAAGACTTTTTTATAGGCGGTCTTTACTCGCCTCGTCGTAGCTTGGTTGTGAGTTTTCTCTGGAGCTACAGGTGTCACCCATTGCTCCATTGCTCCATCTCTCCTAGTAGTTTACCGCTGTTGGTCTGGATTTGCTAATTCGTCCGGCAGTTTCTCGATTATATCGCAACTAGCCATCATATCTGGTGGCCGTATCGCTATTCGCCACCTGCGACCCGTTCTCTAGCAGAACAGCTCTGCCGAGAATAATATATATTATATATTTGTGTGTATGCATGTGTGCGCGCGCGCGTAGGTATATGTGTGTGTGTGTGTATTTGTATATGTATATGTTTATTTCACATTCTGGAGATATGGTAAATATTGAGCCTTGAAGCCTTAGATAGCGCTTTTGTTCGATGTACGAACATAATTAAATAATGTGTGTGTGTGTGTGTGTGTGTGTGTGTGTGTGTGTGTGTGTGTGTGTGTGTGTGTGTGTGTGTGTGAGTTGTGTGTTATGTGTGTGTGTGTTGTGTGTGTGTGTGTCCTGACGGACAGTGAATATCGTACGAAGACTTGGTTATATCCTGGATTTTGTGTCTATATGGGATGGTTATATTTGCAGGTTTCCTGTTTATAGGTTTCTTCCGTCTATACGTAGGCACATAATACATACATATATAAGTATGGAAAAATACATTGACGTAGAGAAGACATGCAAACTTAATAGAGGCGGTTAAAGGAAATAATTCAATATAACGTCTAAAGTTTATATACTCACACATACACACACACAAACATATATGTGTATATACACTGACATAAAATGAGGAGATTGGCCAATGTGAATAACTCAATGTCAACATGACCGTTTGTTGCTCGCACATTGCTCGGTTTGTGTTTTTTTCGCTGTTTTGTTAATGTTTCTCTTTTCTTCCCCTTTGCTTTCCTTCCCTCCTTCCTTCGTTTTCCTAATAACTTATCCAGTTATTGACGCCCTGGGGTGAAGTGGTATATTGTCTTTAAAGCGTAGAAATACCCTAGACCCCCAGTAGACAACTGATGAGCCCCCCCCCCCCCCCTGTTCTTGCTTTCTTCGTATTCCCATTGCATTTTAAGTTACCTTAAATAGCAACTAAACAGCCATTTCTATTCTCCATATATTTCATTATATATATATATATATATATATATATATATATATATATATATATATATATATATTGAGAGAGAGGCATGCGTGTGTGTGCGTACGTTATTTTATCGACACTAGAAAAATGAAAGCTAGTTGACAATGGTAGAATTTGGACTCAGTATACATATATGATACTAAATACTATACATCTTTTAATGTGTTGATCCACTAGTTCTATCAACCCAACAGTAATGTTGTACCTGTATCAGCAATAAATGTGTAACAATACTAGCTGAATAAAAGAAAACACTTCTTCAAATACATTCTCTGAAATGATGTCGCCATTAGCCAACTACAAGGCAGCGGTTTTAGCCAATAACAAATTCTACAGATTTTTGTCGCTGTTTAGAAAAGCATTTTTTGAGCCTAGTTCATCTACGCAAAATATAATTAAACAACTGTGAAAACCGCCAGCTGTCAGAGGCCATTGGAAATTCATTCAAGCCCACGTCACTTGATATACTCATCTGTCTTTTTGCCAAATATTTGGTTCCTTCATATTACCATACACAGTTTCAATTTCTATTATATACGTTATATATATACACAACCACTTCTTTATCTATTTAAAACTTACGAATAGCAGATTTCATTTATGTATGTGCATATGTTAGGGGAGGGGGGCGTGTGCATGAGTGTGCGTATATACAATTATATACATATATATGATCTATGTATATGTATATATATATATATGTATGATCTATGTGCATATATATATAAATATATATATATATACATATATATGTATTAATATATATATATGTGTGTCTGTGTGCGTGCGTGCGTGTGTGTGTGTGTGTGTGTGTGTGTGTGTGTGTGTGTGTGTGTGTGTGTGTGTGTGTGTGTGTGTGTGTGTGTGTGTGTGTGTGTGTGTGTGTGTGTGTGTGTGTGTGTGTGTGTGTGTGTGTGTGTGTGTGTGTGTGTGTGTGTGTGTGTGTGTGTGTGTGTGTGTGTCCATATCCATATAAATATAAAATATACAACATATCTTTACATGATATGCCATTTACCTTTCCAACTGTTTTCATCGAGTAAAACAATAACCTTTTTCTTTGGGGAATAGAAGTAATTATTTGATACTGTGTTTTGAATGTTCACGCTATATCTTTCATTGAACAATAAATAATTACAACTAAAAACAAAAATAGTACCTTGTTGAAGGAGAGGTAAGGAAGATTATATATTGAGCGATACAAAAAGAATATAAGAATGGCACGAAGAGTTCGTCTTCACTATGTGTTAGGAATTTGAAGTAGGATATTTGATGTATCGTGGTTTTTGCTGCAAACTAGTTTCTTCAAATGTCACAGACCGCGCAATATGATCCCCTACCAATAATGCTGTTCTATAAATTAGTATATTATCAATATATTTAATGGAGAATTAGACACTTATAAAAGCATTAATTACTATGATGATAATGGCAATTTGAGTAATTATCAAATAGTGAGTCTAAACAGCTGGAAGTTTGTTGGAGCAATCCGCCATACTTTCACTTTCAAACGTAATATGTTATAATTTTATTGTGTAATATAAATGAAAAAAGATCTGGAAATATCTCAATTACATGAACATATGATTGATGGCATTAGTGTCACAGGAGGTGAATACTATACAAAATTTGTCATTGTTACAGAGACATTATGACACTCGTCTGCCATTCAGGTTTATGCAATTGGGATTTCTAATTTGAATGGCAGTCAATAAATCCCAATGCCAATTCAATTATTAAGTAAATTATGTTTAATATTCCTAACTAATCTATTTGCGCATGGACAATTGTATGCTTCTCTGTCAAGAATTGAACTACTCAGTGTTATATCAAGAGTTACAATATCGTAAAATGTTGTCAACATTGTAGACGACATTGCATACACTGAGGTTTTTCAGTGTTGAAACTTTCATCTTATCTGTCACGTCATTCAGATACTTAGTGCAAATGCATTTATATATATATACTAGCAGCAGTACCCAGCGTTGCCTGGGTAGGTAAAATAATATCAACTTTGATGAAAAGGTGTTGATCTTAGTGACTGCTTCTCGATGACTCATCTATGGCCACACACAGGCCATGTAGAGGAGGATGCTGTTGACCTCTATCACTGAGAAACGCACGAAATCGGTTGAAAAATGTGGGAGCTAATGATAGGTCACCGTCCCTGAACAAAAAATGCAAAGTGTAAAGCTACTATAAGATGTGAAATGATAGGTTCTATCGTAGTATAAAAGTTGAACCAAATAAATTTATTTATGTGTGAGGTGGAGCCGAAGTTTCGAATTTGAACGAAATCGGTTGAAAAATGTGGGAGCTAGAGCCGAAAAGGTGGAAATTTGAGCGAAAACGTGGTATTTTCGAATATTTAAGCGGCTGCCACGCCGTTCCTGAAGAAAAAATCCCCAAAATATAAAGCCACTTTAAGACGCGTGAAATAATCAGATCTAACGTAGTGTAAAATTTGAACAAAGTAGGTTGATTAATGTGGGAGCTAGAGCCGAAAAAGTGGAAATTTGAGTCTAAAAGTGGTATTTTTGAATATTTAAGTGGCTGCCACGCTGTTCCTGAACAACAAATACAAAATATAAAGCCATTACAGGATGTGCAATGATAAATTCTATTTTGCTTTAAAATTTGAATGAAATCGGTGGCAGAATGTGGGAGCTAGAGCCAAAGATCTTATTTTTCGATACCTAAAAAAAGGTGACCCCCTATCGATTTTTATCTGCAGAATGACCCCGGAATAAAAAAAAAGATACGCTGATATATAAAAAACACTCCCTGATGACTAATCTATGAGCCTGTAAAGTTTCATTAAAATCTGTCGTGAGATGTAGGCCTCTATAGGTAATACACAGACACACACACACACACATACTTAATTTTATATATATCCAGATATAGTCCCTTATAATCATATTAGCTCACGGAAAAGAAATTTCCGGGCCTTGTAACACAGTAAAGAGAAACGAACACAGATATATAATAATATGAGTTCAAATCATAAGAGACAGACACCACCTGGGTGAAGAAAATAATGACAAAAATGGTATGGTTCACAGAACTCAATTAAAAGGATAAATAAAGATATACGAACCTACTATGATAACAACCATGCATCCAGACAGCTTTCGAGTAGAACTGGTCCGAATGTTTTTCAATGGATGCTTCACGACCAATATAACCCTCACCACTAAATAACGCACATGTGTTAAGAGAGAAGGCACGTGGTTATCGCGTGCCAGGTGGATCGAATAGAACATAAGGCTACTAGAAAAAATAGCAGCCAGAACCATCCGATATATTAAACACTCAACAAAAGCATAGGAGCTCAATTTATCAAAAATATATATTGAGTTAAAAAAACAAAAGTGTCCCTTATAATCAAATAACTGTTTCTACTTTTGGCACAAGGCCAGCAACGACCCAGTGCATTACTGGTACTTTATTTTATCGACCCCGGAAGGATGAAAGGCAAAGTTAACCTCGGCGGGATTTGAACTCAGATCATACAGGGAGGTAACGCTATGCTTCAAAGCATGGCGTCCGACCCTCTACCGATACTGCCAATCCACCGCCTTATAATCAAATAACACAGTAAAGAAAGACAACCACAGATATATAACTATATGCGTTCAAATCATAAGGGTACTATTTTTGTCAGTATTTTCTTCATCCTGGCGGTTTCTGTCCCTTATGATTTGAACGCATATAGGTATATATCTGTGTTCGTCTCTCTTTACTGCTATATATATATATATATATATATATATATATATATATATATATATATATATATATATATATATATATATATATATATATATATATATATATGTATAATATATAAGATCAAAAGATGGTTAAAAGAGTTCCATGTATTTTATTATGCGCATTTCAAAAACAAATATCATCATGCAATAACATTTGTGTTTTCATCAGATAAATTAGGAAGACATGATATGAAGGTTAAAAAACACTTGTGGATAGTGCAGTTTTAAATCAACATATCTTGATTTAAAACTGCACTATCCACAAGTGTTTTTTAACCTTCATATCATGTCTTCCTATTTTATCTGATGAAAACACAAATGTTATTGCATGATGATATTTGTTTTTGAAATGCGCATAATAAAATACATGGAACTCTTTTAACCATCTTTTGATCTTATATATTATGTATACTCCAATCCTACAAACTGTAGAGTGCTTCTTATCCGATATCTGCATTGCTTTATTGTACTACAATAAAACTCACCTCCTACACATATATATATATATATATATATAGCAGTAAAGACTGTAAATAAAACCCTTTTTTGTACTGTTGACCATGTTTTATTATTCACTTTTTCAATTGTATTACTCCAAGATAAACTTACATAGGAATACAAGTGAAATCATAAACTCGCCACCTAAGTAAACCTCTTGTTGAGTCAAACAACGCCGTACGCTAAAACTATCCATAATACGAAATATTCATAACCTCTAACTGGATTACCTATAACGATATTTTGTTATCCCTTATATATATATATATATATATATATATATATATATATATATATATATATATATATATATATACACACAGAGTTCAAGAGTAACCAATCTTAAAGAGAGAGATGGAGATAGGAGAGGAGAGATTGGTGAATTAGTTAGAAGCCAAAGCGTAAAGGCATGTGCTCAATGTGCAATATGCAGTGGAAAGCAGCTAGGAAGCGTGGTTCAAGCAGAAGTTAAACGTACAGAGCTGGAAATATTCATTAGTTAAGCAAAACAAGACCACAAATTTCACAAGGAAGACATTATTAAAAGATTGTCAACATATTTTAGTTTGATGTAAGGAATGTAGAGAATAATAATTGTCTCTACTTTAGGCACAAGGCCAGCAATTACCCAGTGCATTACTGGTACTTTATTTATCGACCCCGTAAGGATGAAAGGCAAAGTCAACCTCGGCGGGATTTGAACTCAGATCGTAAAGGGACGTAACTGTAGAGAATAATAATAATAATGTTAATAATAATTGTTTCTACTTTAGGCACAAGGCCAGCAATTATCCAGTGCATTACTGGTACTTTATTTTATCGACCCCGTAAGGATGAAAGGCAAAATCAACCTCGGCGGGATTTGAACTCAGATCGTAAAGGGACGTAACTATGCTGGAAAGCATGGCGTCCGACCCTCTACCGATACTGCCAATCCACCGCCCTGTTAATAATAATAATGTTAATAATAATAATGTCCGTTTACAATTGCTTCGCTACTCCATATAATATTTCTGGATCAAATGACTATATATCATTATTGATCTGGTTCAGTTGAAAATAATTAACATAGTTAGAGATAGAGCGGCTCATCGGAATTTCAAAGGAATATAAATTAAAGTAAGGAAAGAATGTTACCCATGGGCAGATCTCACACAATGCAGCCTCGACAGAAGAATACTGCTTGATTATGGCAGACAATTGATACACCCAGGACACCATAGTGAAATACCGATATATGGAACATTACATTTATGTAACATTCTTTCCTTACTTTAATTTATATTCCTTTGAAGTTCCGATCAGCCGCTCTATCTCTAACTATGTTAATTATTTTCAACTTAACCTGATTAATAATGATATATAGTCATTTGATCCAGAAATATTATATGGAGTAGCGAAACAATTGTAAACGGACATTATTATTATTAATATTATTATTATTATTCTGTACATTCCTTACATCAAACTAAAATATGTTGACAATCTTTTAATAATGTCTTCCTCGTGAAATTTGTGGTCATTTTTTGCTTAACTAATGAAAATATATATATATATATATATTCATTAGTTAGAGCAAAACAAGACCACAAATGTCGAAATTTATAAATCAAACTTTGTATTTTATCTGATGAAAACGTACCAAAGTTTTAGTACCCTTGAAATATGTATAATAGAATAAATATGGTTTTATAAATATAGTTTCCATTTATTTAATATCATTGAATATTATACTCCAGAAAACTTGTTGAGTGTTCTGAATCAGTTCTAAACTTATATATTTGCTGAATTACCAACAAATTGAATATCCCTTTTGCTTTTATATATATATATATATAAGCAATTTGTTGGTAATTCAGCAAATATATAAGTTTAGAACTGATTCAGAACACTCAACAAGTTTTCTGGAGTATAATATTCAATGATATTAAATAAATGGAAACTATATTTATAAAACCATATTTATTCTATTATATATATTTCAAGGGTACTAAAACTTTGGTACGCTTTCATCAGATAAAATACAAAGTTTGATTTATAAATTTCGACATAACCAAGAAAAGATACCTTAACGGTTCAGGTTTTCCTTGGATACTTGAACCGTTAAGGTATCTTTTCTTGGTTATGTCAAAATTTATAAAACAAACTTTGTATTTTATCTGATGAAAGTGTACCAAAGTTTTGGTACCCTTGAAATATATATAATAGAATAAATATGGTTTTATAAATATAGTTTCCATTTATTTAATATAATCTATATATATATATATATATATAGATAGATAAACGTTTGAAGTTAGAATCCAGTGTTCGAAGTGGGTTGCATGCCTTAGCAACCCACTTCGAACACTTGATTAACCCCTTTACTTTCCTCAGACGAAGAGATATTATCTCGAAATATCAGGATATATGAATAAATTAAGGTAAAAGACTAATTGTCAGCACTATCATTTACATTTATATTCTATCTCCAAACCTGCATTGTTCTGACCTTCTAACTTCAAACGTTTATACCTCACTATACAATGCTTCAAGTAAACTACCAATTCCTTATATATATATATATATATATAAGAAAATGAGAGGGGTTTTTTAAATAAAAAAAATGAGATGTCCTACATGAGTGAAAAGGGTATAAGGAAACGAAATCGAAAATGCAATGGGAGTCTTTTTAAGAATATTTATTTATTTCCTTTACCGGTTTCACACATTGAGATGGAGGATTTGTGGTTTTTCTCGCATCTGGTTGGTGTTTGAAAGTTATTTCTGTTTTATGTGGGAAGAGTGACTCCTATTGTGTGGATTTTTTAAATAATTTGGTTTGTTGATGACTGTCACGTGAATAAGTACAATAATTTTCGCGCCGGTTCGCATTACAAAGTTCTTATTGTATTTGCCTTCAAAAGTGTGGCTCAAATTGTTGTTGTTTTATAAGTGTAATTTGGTTAGTTGATGACTGTCACGTGAGTACATCAACTTTAGAGCCAGTTCATGTTCGAGGGTTCTTTATTACCATTTTCACACTCATGATTGGCCATATAATATAGGTAGTTGTCATAGAGAGTTTTGTACCAAAGAAAAGATAATGATCAAGAAATAGGAGCGGGAGAAATCGTTCTGGCACAGTGAGTATGGCTGATGTGCTGAAGTGTCAAAATTCAGACTTAAATAAATTGAATGATTGTGTCGATAGTGGTGGCGGCACTAATGGTGTTGGCAGGGTGGAAAGGAGAATTCGAGCCGCTATTTCCACATAAAACAGAAATAACCATCGAACATCAACCACATGCGAGAAAAACCACAAACCCTCCATCTCAATTCTACTTTTGAAGAGCATAAGGACTGTGAAACCGGTAAAGGAAACAAATAGATATTCTTAAAAATACTCCAGTTGCATTTTCGATTTCTTTTCCTTAAATATATATATATATATATATATATATATATCACCTTGATCACCTTGACCGACCAGTCTGCCGGGCGCCAATCGGCGCCCCTGGTCACAGCACGCCGTGCTGTTTTAGCCGTAAGATAACGCCATCCCACTGGCTTGGCGGGCCGGTACTCATTTCGACAGGTGAGCAAACTGGAGCAACGTGAAATAAAGTGTCTTGCTCAAAGAAACAACACATCACCTGGTCCGAGAATTGAACTCACAACCTCTCGATTGTAGGCCCAATGGTTTAACCACTAAGCCATGCGCCTTCACACATATATATATATATATACATATATATCTATATATATCTACACATATATATATATATATATATCTATACATATATATATATATATATATATATATATATATATATATATATATATATATATATATATATATATATATATATATATAATATATATATATATATATATATATATATATATATATATATATATATATATATATATATATATACATATATATATATATATATATATATATATATATATATATATATAGTTAAAAGAGTAGAGGTGTAACACACAAGTTATTATATAATGGTAAACGGAATAGAAAATGCTGACAAATTGTTCACAGTTGAAAAATAGTTTAATTAGGAATAAAAGAGTATTAGTAATTGTATGGGTTAGTATTCAGTTGTGGTTTTAAGTTTTTCAATTTCTACCGGTTGCGCATTTCTAAATGCTTTTCAAAAATAATTTTGAGATAGAGCGTCCGTGTTGTTTGCTCTGATCTGATTAGTTTGGGGAATTCTACCTGTTTTTATGTTAAAAAAGTGGCTCCAGCGCTACTTTGGTGTTGCAAAAATTCTTGTGGTCAAAACAATTTTGATTGGTCGGTAGAGGTCATGTGAATGTAAAAAATTGATTTTGCGCCAAGACTGTTTTTATGTTAAAAAAGTGGTTCCAGCGCTACTTGGTGTTGCAAAAATTCTTGTATATATATATATATATATATATATCATCCTCAGTGATTAATGTTCAGAGCCATCCTCAGCATTCTCGTGTAGCACCCATCCATCATCTGAGTGAGTTACTTGGTCAGTGTCCAAGTCTCAGACCCATACAGCAGCACAGACTCCACGACAGCAATGAAGAGGCGGATTTTTTACGAAGGTCCGACTTCCACACCGATCTCAAGCTGTGGCACGCCGCCCAGGCTTTGCGCTTCCTCTCAACCACATCATCTTCCGTATTCCCAATCTTTGCTCTCAAATACAGAAAGCCCTCAACCAATTTTAGCGGCTTCCCGCCTACATTAGTGATCCCCTTTGACTTCTCAACATTCTCTACCAGATATTTTGTTTTAGTCTCATTCATATATATGTATATATATATATATATATATATATATATATGATAATAATGATGGCTGCGCGTTGCAAATGGTGGTGCATATGAAAAAGTAAGTCCTTCATCAGTGACCCTCCAACCGTCCCAGGCATTTCATCGCTTTAAGGGCCATATGCCTCAGGTTGGTGCGAACAACGGCTAAAAAAAGTCGTTGGGACACGTAAATAAAGGGGACGTTAGGGTAACAAACAAAATGGTTTAAGCAACGGAAAGTGAGAAGAAATAGACAAGTCCCAGATCTCTATGAATATAAACTCGGTGAAATCGTGAACAAGAGACAAAAGACCATCAAACCTGGTTGAAATGTGAGCAAGGAAGGAATTTCGCACATGTCTAACGGGGGGGAAGAAGAAGAAGAAGAAGAAGAAGAAGAAGAAGAAGAAGAAGAAGAAGAAGAAGAAGAAGAAGAAGAAGAAGAAGAAGAAGAAGAAGAGGGTCTGGTCTACGAATTCGGTAAACATAAGTTTTGTGAAGTCGCAGACGAAAGAGAGAGAGAAAAAAATTCCATACCAGCTTGACCAAGACCGCGCGAGAAAAGAATTACACACAGGTCAAACTTGAAGGAGGAGGAGGAAAGAGGAGGAGGAGAGGCAGTGACAGAGAATGAGTGAGTGAAAGTTGAGGAGGAGGCTAACAGAGACGAGACTGCTAGAAAGGGTAAAAGGTACAAAGAACGAGAAAGGGTAAAGGTACAAAGAACGAAACAGACGGGTGGCAGCAGAAGAAAAATTATGTGTAAATATGATAATAATGATGGCTGCCCGTTGCAAACGGAATAGAAAATGCTGACAAATTGTTCACAGTTGAAAAATGGTTTAATTAGGAATAAAAGAGTATTAGTGATTGTATGGGTTAGTATTCAGTTGTGGAACCACAACTGAATACTAACCCATACAATCACTAATACTCTTTTATTCCTAATTAAACCATTTTTCAACTGTGAACAATTTGTCAGCATTTTCTATTCCGTTTACCAATATATAATAACTTGTGTGTTACACCTCTATTCTTTTAACTATATATATATATATATATATATATATATATATATATATATATATATATATATATATATATATATATATATATATATATATATATATATATATATATATATATATATATATATATATATATATATATATATATATATATATATATATATATACATATATATATACGGGGTAACAAAAAATAGTTATATGTACGAGTGTATATTGATGTGTATGTATGTGTCTATGTACACGTGCGTGTGTAT